>CM031239.1:874059672-875266154 GCA_018340775.1 Taxus wallichiana var. yunnanensis | reverse complement strand
TTTTGTGTGAAACATTTTGGCATGACTTGCTCAAAGTGGGACCCATTTCGGGTTTCTTTCTTCTTGGCTTGCTTTCATATATAGGAGAGCATACTTGCTATTTCTTTCTTCTAAATATTCACAAAATATTTTGTCATTTTGTAAAAGAATTTGTCTTTCTTTAGCATCTTTTCATTAGTGAAAGTCATTTTCTTTGCTTCATCGAATATCATTTTCGATTTGGGTTTAAAACACGTGCATCACATTCTTGCTTTCTATTTTTAATTCTAGTGAATGTATATTAAGTAACAAGTGTCGTACACGTGGGGTGAGATCCACGTATTGATGAGAAATTAATCTTACTCTCACCGCACAACACATACCAAATCACATCATAATCAACACAACAGCTCAAACATCTTCCCTTTCCACGTATTCCTCCGCCCGATTGAGGTAGCCTTATGAGCCCAAACAAACTTGACATCTCCCATAGGTCTCTTGTTTAGGATTGACATCATCCGGTGTCTAAGGCATAAGTCCAAAGTGATTAAAACTAATCCTAGGGTTAGTCTATTGATTTGCTTGTGCATCTTGCTTGTTTTTAGTTCTGTTTCTCTGTCATACACTATTTCAGTGATCACTTCAAGATAGTTTGGTAGGTATATTAAGCATTGTTATCCCCAAACCAGCAACTTCTTACATCCTCTTTTTGCTTTCACAGTGACCGACACCGGTCCCATACTACCGACATCAGTTAACTGACCGACGCCGTTTACATTCTGACCGACATCGGTTATCTCGACCAATACTCTCGGTTATTGTGTTTAACAGTTCTTGACACACCAGCAACCTATCAATTCCAACATTTTGTTGTTGTTTTCATTCCGGATTGATTAAATCCCTAGCTGTGTCCTCTTTTCCATGGTTGTTATCACCCAAAAACAAGCAGCAACCATGGTTTCACATGCCTGTTACGTGCCTTTTCCTGAGTCACCCTTCGCATCCTATGGGAATCCTACGATACCAAAGAATTTGCCCAAGATCCTCGTAGGAGATAAGGAATTTTCCAATTTTTTGGATGCTAACCTAGTGCGCATAATATTATTTGTCTCATACCCCGACCGTGCACCCGACGGCCAGCCTTTGTTGGTATGCCTATTAGTATCACTCGCTCACTTAGCCCCTTCCCCACCTAATAACTCCGCCTCACCATCTTCATCCTTAGCCCCGTCTCCTAGCTCAATAGCTTTGGTGGTTCATACTACACCAATTGGTTTTCCTCTGGTTAATCTGGGACCCCACATATCACTACCATCCACTGCCCCTACCTCATCTCTCTCGCAGGTTACCTCTTTCATCACTTGCTCTCTGCCACCTATACACACGAGCTTTCCCTCACAAGTTCCGCCCACCTTTTCATTTCCACAAATTCATCCAGTGGCCTCAACCTCTTATATAAGACACCCTTATTCGGCTGCCCCAACACATTCATCACCATTACCTTATCAACATTCAATCCCACCATTGTCTAGTAATGCTCTTGACCAATCCTCCTCTCTTATAACGACAACATCATCATCTAACCCAACCAATGACTTAATCAAACAGATGATGGACAAGATGAAAAATCTTGAGGCTTCTTTTCTTCAGTGAAGTCGTAACACCCTGACATACAAGAAAGTTTGTCGGAGCCTATTCATCTTTCTTTCCCCTTCATACATATCCTCCTCAATGGGAATTACTAAAATTTACTCACTTTAATAGTAAGGAGGACCCTCAACAACACTTGTGATCATTCGACATGCTTGCTATTTGATTGCTCATGAAAATGCCTTACTACTCTATACCTTTCCCATGTCCTTATCGTGCCCCGCCTTGAGTGGTACAAAGGTGCTTTAACCTAGCATTCAATCTTCTCCTTTAACCAAGCTTAGCCCAATCTTTCTTGGATCGCTTCTCCATCAATATTGCCAAGAAAGTATCCATTACCGACCTCTATGCCATCCGACAATTTGAAGACGAGTCTATCACAAATTTCGTTGGATGATGGCGGGGCCTCATCAACCAACTTACTTATGCCTTATCTTAGGCCGAGCTCATCGAACTATTTACGCGGCTGCTGCTAAACACATTTCTCCCACCCTCCAAATTCAAACTTTACGCACATTTGATGAGGCCTTTACTATGGCTCCTGAAACTTGAGATTCGAGCCTTAGATGAAGAGAAATTGAGGTTACGCAACAAAAGCTCAAATTTCCAGGACCCAAGACTCTACCACCAAACCCAACACCACCAATTCTCACACATCGGCTTACTTCTAAAATAAAAGGGTGTCGTACACACTGTGACGCTTTCAAATCTCGTGAACTGTCTAATACCCAAATTGAAAGCCACCTATAAGTATAAAGCCGAGCCCATCAACTATACTCCCTTAGGAGAAACTTATGGTGTGATCTTAGACAAATTGCTTAAATCAGAGCTATCACCTTGCCTCCTCTGTTAAACCTCACTCGGGTTTGATTCCACCCATGCTATTCCTTCTGGTATAAATAAAATGACTTCTGTAACTTACATCACGTGAAGGGACACCGTCACGAAAATCGCAAGATGTTGAAAAACATAGCGCAGGAAATGGTTGATGCAGGGGATATAACTCTCGATAATCCTAATGCCCCCGCTAATCGAAATTTAAAAATCTTCAATAAACCATTTCCAAACCATGCATCTAACAGTAACACAAATCAAGACACCTCAGCTAAGGAGAAGAGTGTGCATGAGATCCATGTGATTTTCAACTCCCAACCAAGGGCTTCCATTGAGGAAATTCTGAATCAAGCTTCTTCACCAACGCAGGGATTTTTGCCCCCTTCTCCTTCATCAGGACAAGAGGATAGTCCCGCTATTCCTTTACCTATAAAGGAATTAACCTGCCCAAAGTTCTCTTCTCACAAATGAACCTTCTTACACCACATCCTTGCAAGATTGTGAGCGGATGTTATCTAACTTATCTATTTCCCAAACCTCTCCTTCCACCACTCTTACTCACAATGTAAGAAGGCTTGCCACTTTTTCTGTCACCCTTAGAGGAGAAACCCCTTGAGCCTACAAACTCCTCAATCATAATGGATCCTCTCAAACATGCCCTCCTACCTATTAGTTCTTCATCACCTAAATATTTCTAGCGACCGTTGACCTCTTAGTACCCATCGATACAAAGACCTCATTTACCCCTATATCACACACACAAGTGGACCGGAATCACAACCCATCTCTCTTCCATACCAAAGTTCCTGTTCACACGTGAAGAGTGTCATCCCTCAGAAGATAGATAAGCCTTATGGGAGTGCTTGAGTACACCCTACTCTACTCAAATGTAGATGACTAATCCAGACACCTCTACCATATACCCAAGGTGTTTACAAAAACTCAAAATGCCTATGTCCTCACCTTCACCCCCTCATCTCTATCAAATCCCTCAGCCATCTCTATCAACCTAACCAAGCCTTCCCACTTACGCTTGGGACTTCACTAATTCCCGACTGACACACCCACCTAAATGTTTAGATTTATCCAAAAATACTGCCATCAATCCACCTAGAGAAGACACCCAATCTCCTCGAGTCCAATCTATACCTCTTCCACAACTAAAACCCTCGCCCCCGATCACACCGATACAACAAGCTCAGCTTCAGCCTTCACCATCACACCTACCTTCTATATTAGGGCCTCACCCCTCCACCTTGCCACAATACACCTTGCCTCCCACATCTTCTTTAACACGACCTATACCTTTTGCACCCCTAAAAACACTCACGGGCGTATCAACACCATCGGCCCAAGTATCTCGGCCTACCTGCCAACCCTAAGCAAACTCGATCATCGAAGGACTTGTTTGTTGTCACTCCTCTTTCCCTATGGTTGTTTCCTGCCACCACGTCAGCTGGGCCTCATCATCTAACCAGCTAAACATAACTTCTGTGCAGAAGAAACCACGCCTAGTTAAAACCACTCATCAAAATCCCTTGCCTAAATCACCACCTGTACGAACCACTCACACCCAACCCTTACCAAAACAATCAAAAATCTCACCCACTCAATCAATGTACCTCATCTTCATCCGAATTTGACCCACTCAAAGGATCTTACTCCAAGATCCTTGATATGTTGGTAGGGATGCGACCATTTCCCTACCCCCGCTCAGACTCCCATGATCCATCTAAACCTCGACCTATAGGTTATGATGAATCTAAAATCGTGCTTACCATCACACACCAGACACGATGTAGAAGGATGAAAAGCTTTGAAAGCCATCCTTTTCCAAATCACCTATCTCGGATAGATAGCCTAAGAAACAAAATTTATGGAGAGAGAAGCCCTTAGCTTCGATTCCTTCTCCTATACCACCCGTCCCCACCTCGCCAAAATCTATCATCATTGCAACCCCACCTCTTGAGAACAATGACTTATCCTCGCCATCCTCCTCTCATATTCATGAGATCAACATGATTAACATTGTTACTCGAGGTCAAAAAACAATGGAAAAGCTTAAGGAAAGCACACTGCGGCCTCTCTTTCTCCTTCTACCATCCCGATCGCACCACCACCAAAAGTGGTCATTCGTGGACCTCGCTATCCTCGCCTCTCGATGGAGTTTCCCACCACACCATGCTCAAACAACTTCACCAATATCCTCACAAAATGACACTCTATGATTTCATTCAAACATCTCAATCACATCAACAAGCTTTAATTGAGATCCTTTAAGGGATAGAGGTCCTACTAACAACAAAACCTTACCCATCGCTTCCATTTTAACACCCAACCATGTCGCTTCTCTCACCAAACAACCTACCTCCACAACCACTTTTGTCCCCGTGACATTAGTAAGCCGCTCATCGTCGCTTTTACTCGACGAAGAAATTGTTGTCTTTGTGCAAAAGATCCCGATCCCACTCTTTTCATCTCGCTTATGTCAGGGACATCCTAGTATGTCGTGTTATGATTGATGGGGGCGCTAGCCTAAACATCGCCTCTTCTAAAGCCTTCCAACAGATGAATATCCCTCCTAGCTACATGTGTGCCAACCCCACCATGTCAGTGTTCATTCAACGATGCTATTACTTCTACCTTAGGCACCGTGATCCTTAACATTCGTGTAGGGCCACGTACTTACCCGAACTCTAATATGTCCTTGAAGGATAATTCCAATACAACATATTGTTAGGCCACCCTTGATCCGGCTATGGGATGCATTCCTCCACCTTACATAGATGTATCTACTTCAACCACGCCTCCACCATCCACCTTAACCACACTCACACCTTCAACCAATGAACCCACTCGCCGCGAATACCACTTCCTTCCCCGCAGCATACAACATCCCAACTTCAGACCCCTTGTAGATGTTTTTCAACGCCTTACGCTAGGGAATACCACCTATACAACGTTAGCACCTTTCATACCCCACAGAGTACAGACATTACATGCACATCCTACCTACGACTGTCGTGGGGCCAGTGATCTCCTATGGACCACCTAATTGCCATACCAACCTAACATATGGGGGTGTTGAAACATCCTCTCATCACCTCTTGAACCTCCCTTGGTGTGGTTCCTTCCAATCTGATTTTTGATATCTAACCAACCGCCGTTTTTCCCTCACCTTCCCGACGCGTATGCAGTGCTTGGAAGGGTTTTGGTTTTGGTCTTTATGAACAAGGCCGACACACAATCATTCTCAGAACTACCCATAAACACAAAGATCGTAGTCGTCTTGGATTTTTAAACCACCTACACCAAAGAAACCTCATGTCAATTGTATCTAGGAAAACAACGAAGTCACCCCTTCCGAACCATCATCACCCATTTTTCCATCTTCACCCACAGATTCAATAAACCCGAATCTATCCCTCCTAATTTTTTTTTTT
The DNA here is from genome assembly GCA_018340775.1 of Taxus wallichiana var. yunnanensis. NCBI lineage: Eukaryota > Viridiplantae > Streptophyta > Pinopsida > Cupressales > Taxaceae > Taxus > Taxus wallichiana. Next base: position 875,260,248 of record CM031239.1, on the reverse strand, counting down.
GTGAATGCTATCTTCCTGGGTCCTCTCACTTATCAACGCGATAGTGAAGACCCATCTTCTCTCCCCCTTTTGTATCCAGATATGATTGAAGAATATTTTCCTTCAATTAATGTTGTGGAGTGCCAGGATGATGACTCCATCCTCACCTACCTTGGTGCGGACGACTCTTATATTCAACGTGTCTTACCATCTGACACCCAAACTATGTTGAATGAATCAACTATAGAAATCAACATCCACATGGAGGACGATCCTCACATTGTAAAGATCAGACAATCTCTCGACGCATTAGAACAAGCCGCCTTCACTACCTTCCTCCGTGCCCACAATCAAGCTTTTGCTTGGTCCTACTCTGACATGCTAGGAATCGATCTTGACATTGCTGATCCATAACATCACTCTGAAACCAGACTCTAAACTAGTTAAATAGAAACTGAGAAAAATGCATCCACGCATTTCCCTCTTGGTGAAAGAAGAGCTTCAACGCCTTCTTTTTGTTTCTTTCATCTTACCTATTGACTATCCGCAATGGATTTCTAATGTCATACCTGTCACTAAAGCGATGGGGGGACTTCGGATATGCATGGATTTTCGGGACCTTAACCTCACTTGCACAAAGGATGACTTCCCCTTACCTAGCATTGATCAACTTGTTGATCTCACTGCTGGCCATGAGATGCTTTCTCTCATGGATGGCTTCTCAGATACAATCAAATTTTAGTAGCCTCGGCCGATCAACATAAAACTTCCTTCATTACCCCCGGGGACCTTCTGCTATCGTGTCATGCCATTCGGCCTTAAGAATGCTAGTATGACCTATCAGCAAGCTATGACTTATATTTTCCATGACATTATGCACACTATCCTCGAGGATTCTCGCCGATGATCTTCTTGGAAAATCTAAACATCACAAGTGAACATCTCGATGTTTTAACCATTATTTTCGATCACTGTTATAATATTGTATTTGTCTTCAACCAAAGAAATGTGTCTTTGGTGTCCTTTCAGAAAATCCTTGGCTTTATCGTCTCTTTGCATGGAATTGAGGTCGACCCAACTAAAGTCAAAGCAATCCTAGAAATGCCCCACCCACTAACCTCAAATAATTGCGTAGTTTACAAGGCAAACTCCAATCTATCCAAATATTTCATTTCACAACTCTCGACGATGTCAACCTTTCCATCATCTCCTTAAAAAGACATTTTCTTTCAATGGAGCGAGGAATGTCACCAAGCCTTTGAGGCTCTTAAAGCTTATCTCTTGCAGCCACCCGTGCTTATCCCACCTCGTGACGATCGCCCTTTCTACCTTTACCTTCTCGCCACCGACCATGCTATAGGAGCCATGCTCACACATCATGACTCGAGCATCGAGAACAAGTAGTTAATTACATAATCCGTACTCTTGTGGATTACGAGACTAGGTATACACAAGTAGAAAAGTCAGTGCTCTAGCCCTATCATTTGTGGCCACCAAACTCGACATTACCTCCCGAATCACAAAACTTTTGTCATCACCAACGCTTGAGCCCATACATTATATGTACGCCAAACCTCATCTAAACCAACGCATCACCCGATGGCTTATGCTACTTGCCGACCTTCGACCTTGAGTTTGTACACCAAAAATTAGTCAAAGGAAAACTATCGTAGACCAACTCACTAAGCCGCTTTACCCGGGGAACAATTTACCAATTTTACTTTCCATGATGAACTCATCGCAAATCTTTCACTCAATGATGCGCTTTATCCAATGAATCTCTTCTTCGATGGATCTAAATGCCAACGCGGTGGAGGCGGCGGCATTATTCTCATTCCTCTTGAAGGTGAACCTATGCCTCTTTCATTCAAGCTCGATTTCCCTCGCACTAACAACACAACGGAATACAAGGCCCTTGCTTTGGTCCTCCATGTTGCGTTACACTTAGGTGTGAAGTCTATTAATATTTTTGGTGACTCTCGGTTGGTAGTAAATCAAATTCTGGCATCTACCAATGTAAAAATGAGGAACTTCAAAAGTACAAACATTACGTAGATTCACTTTTGACCTTATTTTCTCATTATTCTATTCAAACCATTCCCCGCTCAACTAATAAATTTGCAGATACTATGGCTTGCTTGGCCTCGCAAATTCTGGCCTCACCAACTGACTCAGACATATTTGTCTTGGTCCAACAACTCTTTTCCCCATCTTACTTAGTTCCAGATGTTTGTATGGTAAATAATGTATCTACTGATTCACAGGATACCTGGTATAACCAATTTCACGACTACCTTACAACCTCTGTTCTACCACCTGACCTTACTAGTAATGGTAAACATGCTTTTCTTAAAAGTGTTTCTCATTATGTCGTGGGGACTCCTCTATAAACGTGGCTTTGATGGTATCCTCCTTCGTTGTCTAACTGCACTGAAGTCACTCATACCACCCAACAAATCCACGACGGACTTTGTGGCAGGCACTTTAGTGGCCTCGCCATGGCCAAGCAGATCCTTCGCCTAGGATATTATTGGCCTACTCTTAATAAAGACTACTGTGAATATGTTAAGCGTTGTGTTATGTGTCAACAACATGCCAACCTTCAACATACTCCTAGCCACCCGTTATAGGTCGCACAAGATCTTTGGCCTTTCTCACAATGGGGTTTAGACCTTATTGGTGAGATTCACCCGCCTTCTTCGCAGCATCACCGTTGGATCATCACGGCAAACCGAATATTACACTAAATGGGTGGAATCCGCTCCACTCATTTCAACCAAAAAAATAAAAAATTGTTGAGTTCATCAATCATCACATTATCTGTCGCTTTGGTGTTCTCATCGCCGATAATGAGATAATGGAAAATCTTTCAAAATAAGTTGTTACAAGACCTTTGTGATAAATTTGGTATCAAACTTAGCTTCTCGTCACCCTACTATCCACAAGCAAATGGAAAAGCTGAATCTTCTAACAAAACCTTAATCAAAATTCTCATGAAACTCGTTAATAATTCTAGAAAAAAGCTCGGCATGATCACATCCACTTTTCCCTTTGGGCTTATCGTACCAAATTCGTACTTTACTAATGCCACACCATTCTCTCTAGTGTATGGTACCGAGGCAAATGTTTTGCCTCTCAAAATACAAATCCTTCTCTTAGAATATCTCTTCAGATATTCTCACCAATGATGACTTCCGCTGAAGAGTGGTTAGCCCAATTAGAGCTTCTTGACGATCTTTGTCTTATAGCTCTTGACCACTCCGCAAATTTATCAAAAGCACATTAAGCGTACTTATGATAAGCGAATTCATGAGTGTACCTTTAAGATTAGCGACCTTGTCCTCAAAGAGAATCAACATGTAACCAAACTAGAAAATAGAAAACGTTAAAAATTTGCTCCTAATTGGATTGGGCCTTACATTATCACTCACACCTATGGATCAGGTACTTATCTTTAGCTTCACTTAATGGTAAACCCGAGCCCGAACCCTTAATGTCTTGCATCTCCACCATTCTACTATTGAATTTAGTGTTACATCACTTCTTATCTAACTTGTACTCATCCCTTGAGCTCATTTACCACCTCATACACATTGTTTCGTGCATCTCAAAATGGAATCAAGCTCACATGGTCTGATCATCACCTCTTCTTAAAGATGCCTTCCCCTTTATTCTCGTCCATGAATTAAAAGTATCAAAATAAAAAGTTATCAATTATATGATTCAGGGATATTCTTGAGTCAAACTTCCTACAAAACTCAATGCTTCATATGGACATCTACACCGCTACGCTCTAAACTAGACTACTCCCTTGAAGGACAGCTATGTGCAAAGTCGCATCTAGTTATTATACACTAGACTACTCCTCAAAGGATAGCTATGTGCAAAGCCACATCATGCTACTATAATTAGAATGCTCCTTGAAGGAAAACTATACAAAGTCAGCCTCTATCGTAAGCTTCTCGCATTGATCACCTTCATGAAGACCTCAAGAAACAACAAATGCATAACCCATATAGACTTCCCGCATCGATCACTTCATATCCGTAAAAATAAAAGTAGTATTCAACAAGATTTTGAGTCATGGACTTGTCTATTTAGGTTTGGATCTATTTCATCAAAATAATCACCTTATAACAAGTCCTCTACGCCCAGCTTATACCATCCACCTCACCTCACCATTCTTCACAAATAACAAAACTTGAGGGACATGATGTATATCCGATATATTGTGATTATACAACTCTTTTCACCTATCGACTTCTCACCTATGTAAGGTACCTAGTGATTCAAGCTCATCCTATGATAATACGTGATTTGTTTAGCTCTTTCCAACTATGGGACATTTTACCTCTTTACTCGAACTGGGGATTATATGTTGACCTTAATCGTGACACGGTTCTCTAATGCTTGGGTGAGCTAACCCTCACTTCACCTATAACCACATCAACACCAACAACATTACTCTACCAAGATCAAACTTTTACCAACCAACAAATTACCTAACCACAACCAAATTGCCTAAATTCACCTCTCCCTGGTCCTAAGGGAGAACTACATCGGTCTGAGGCCCCTCCTTGCTTTATGTAATGGGCTATGTAGGTAGCACTTAGGAGATAGGGGGTCTCCCAAGGTTAGCTCAACCATCCCCTACCATAACCTATCATGTGTTGTGTTTTGCTTAAAAATATGAATGTTTTCACATATTTATATTGATAACACTCACTTTTTGTCCTTTATTAATCCAAACATTCAAAACACAACCATTTCTTATTATTATCATCAACTCAAAATCAACATACATATTCAGTTTTATTTAGATGTTAAACAAATGCATCTTCTCTATCATCGACGCGTAGGTTGGTTTCCTCATTTATTCTTCTACCCCTATAAAATTCACATCGGCCCCGCACCTCATCCCGAACTAGGTAGTGATGGTGATCATCGATGCCGCTCACCTAGCCTCTCCACCTCAAAGGGGCCACCGCTATTGATCCTCCCACCGATCCACTAATCTCTCCCCGTAACATATGAATACGCCTCTCTTGCGTGGAGGAATCTTGCCTCTAGTCTCTCCACTCGTGACTAATAAACCTCTAACAATCTCATTGTCTCATTCAACTGTGTTTGAAGCTGGTGAACTAAACCCTGCAGTAGTCTCTCTCACCGTAATCACAGCTATGTTAGGATGATCGACCCTCTCACATGTACCTCGCAGCTTACTGCTACCCACCATAATCTATAAGACTCACCATTACCCTCGCATCCATTACCCTATGATCGACTACTGTCTCTCTCTCGGTCCTTCCGGAAGTGTTAGTCATGGCGGTGAGAGGGTGCCTTGGCATTGATCTCGCTATATGGTTTATGAGCCATGGGTATATCCTAAACAAATTCAAATTGTCACCGCACGTGATCTAGAGGAATCCTCTCGTACTTACCTACCTCCCGTGTCCCGCAATCCACCTTAATTACTCTACACCCTCAAATCCTCGGCTATGTTCACCATCACCATGTAGTTCCCGTGTATGGTCTCCAACGAATATTTGCAATCGTCACCATCTCCCCACATCCGCCTATAATACTCGGCATCATCTATCACGGTTTTGGCTCTTACCTCTTGCTCTGTCTAGACCCATCGCCCGAATCCCAACCTTTGCATTCCTGTCTCTTCTCCCTGGATTGGTCAGCCTATTGGTCGCACACACACAATGTGCTCATAGGCCCAACAATGTAATAAGTATGCACAATCCAGTGTAGTCCTATGATTTCACCTGCATGCCCATAAACCCCTGTATAGCTCCGTAAGATATGCAGGTGCCCATGTGAAAGTAACGCTACCTTCTATCATCTCATGAATAATACACATCAATGATTTCAGAAATCTTCCCCCGTCCACTCTAGGTAATGCATAATACCCCACCGCTATCATTAATACCACTGCCAACCTTGTTGCCTCAGGGTGTGCTATAAACATTATACCATAAGTGAATGTCAAATGTTGTTGTGTCAAATCTCGTGTAGCTGGACAAAATACTACCGTTATCGCTGCCCGCGCCGCATTCGACCCCCGCCCGATACAATGGTCTTCCTATAATTGGGAGTCTCAAAATTTGAAACACATCTTCTAACGTCACCGCTACTTCCCCTGTTATGCGTAATAAAGGAATTCTTTCAGATTCCATCTCTCAATTAGCGCCTGCAACATAGCATGATTGCATGCGATCTATGAATAATAGCGGATTCTTCTTAACCCCACACGGTTTATTAATGCCCACTCAAATTTGGTGTTACATCCGCTAGGACCCATGACAACAAAGCCGGCACCCTATCATTCATCCTAAACCTTGCCTATGCCTACACACATTACACCAACAAACAAAAATCAACAAATAGCTTCCAACGTGTTTTTTATCGCAATCCGCAACTTTACATAGTAACCGATATTGGTTATAGATAATCGATATCGGTTATAGATAACCAATACCGCTTACCTAACCGATACCGCTTATTCCTAAATGATATCTTGGTCACTTTATCAATTCCAATCACCCTCTCAAAAAACACCACCTATGATAACTTCTCGCGCTCATTTTCCCTCTCTCGTACTCTACGCACATATCTCCAACACTGATTACTTACCCTACAACACTCACCCCATCCCAAACCTTTTCGCTATTGTTTCACGCGGAATGTTTCGGCTCCTGAATAGACTTGCTTCTATCCTATCATTCCTTTGAGAAACATGATAAGGGTTAGGGCTAGGAGGAATACCCGCTTGAATGTTGAGATCAGATCGACTCAAAGAACTCCTTTTGTCTTGGAAGGACTACCTGCAAGTAAGAATATAAGACCACAAGATTTTAATTAGACAACAAATGAGGGATCTCGCCTTAGGCCCAGAAATATAAAACTTCCTTTCGAAGGTGGTCAGCTTCCCTTTAATATGATTCAACACAAATGATAATATAGAAAGCTATTGCAAAATCACGATTTAGGTATCTCGTTACAAAGCAATAGAAACTAAACTATCAATAATAAAGCGCCACGTTGTTTGTTCCATCGTCGCCGATACATTCAAAGTTGAGTTATAGGGATAAACCAGGCTGGATTTGGGGTTGTTAGGGTGGCAAATAGGCAAGCAAAAGGTTTTGGGGTATAAGTCACAGTGACCGACGGCGGTCACTAGGTAACCGACCACGGTTAGAGAACCGCTGCCGGTAGAGGATAAACGATACCGGTAGGGGCAGCAATCTAAGTGCTTCTGGATAGAAGTTGGTTGTAAGGTGATTGTGGGGTTATTAGGATTGGTGGATGGCTGAGGGGAATGATGGGAGGATAGGGAAGACTCAGAGTGTGGTAAAATGGCCTTCTGGGCAATATCCGGGTGTGTGGGTGAAGGTTAAGTGCAGTTGTAGCTGGTAGTAGATCTAGGAATAAACTTATGATTACTATTAATCAACAGGCTCAAGAAAATGGTGCTTAGAAACATATAACATACTACTTACTTGCCCCTGATGTAGATGCAAGTTTTAGGATTGTGATGTCAAGACAGACCCAAGTTGGATGCGCTTCCTCTTCGATGCTCGATGAGTGTTACTGGGCTCTAGTCATTCATTGGCAGCTTGGGCCTCGATGTCCTTCTCTCGCAATCTCTTCTTGTTTCTTCACTTGTCTCTGCTTCGCCTAGCAAAATCTAGATTCTCTCGATGATTTCTCCTTCTCCCGATCAAATGAAAATCTGATCCTTGTTTTTGGTTGGAAGTGGTCATTTACGGGGAACCGATGGTAGTTATGCAACCGACGGCGGTCGAGTAGGAACCGGTATCGGTCCGGTCAAAGCGGGCTATTTTTGGTAAAATAGCCAGCTTTCCTCCTTTTCTTCTGAGGGATTGGTAGCGGGCTTGGTCAAGTCATTATGAAGTTGGTTTTAGGTGCGGATGAGGAGTAATTAGTCATAGGTGTGGAATTGGACCAAGTTATAGGTCTTAATTAGGTTAGTTTAGGGTTAAGACTAGGTCATGATGAGGTGGCGACATGAGGTGGCAGGTATGGTGATGTGGATTTATTAATTATAAGGTAATTAATAAATAATTGTGTAAGGTTTAGGTGGTGAGGTTAGGTTGCGAAATGCGATGAGGGTCACAAGGGGTCGTAAGACACAAATTTGGTGTCTACATTAGCCCCTTATTGTCATGTAGTTTGTTTTGTAAAGCTGCACGGACAATAATAAGAAGTGGTTACTCCTGTTAAGGGTATATGTAATCCCCTTCAAATCTACTGCGTATTGAGGTAGCGTGAAATCAGGGATAGGGTTGATAAAGGGTAAATGGTGTAGAGATGATGGGGAGAAGGTGGGGTAAGTCCAAGGAAGTAGACACACGTTGAAATGCAATAGTGCGACTAGGGTACATGATTTGACGAGCAAACCAGCAATGCATAGGCAAAGGTCGGTAGTTTATCCAAACAAGGGTGATATAATCCTGGTATCCAAGGCATAGAAGTAGCTCCGTGGTATATAATGGTAAGGTACAGGAACGTTTAGGCATGTTCGATAGTACCAAATGGTTGGTTTGGTTGAGATAAACGGCACGGCTGCAGGTCTAGGCAAAGTTGGTCACCGATCAAGTCAAGGACCCTAATCATGCTAAAACACGAACAGGTGAGCTCGATTGAACAAAAAACTACATGATGGGTGGATAAAAGTGTATGTTGTTGATGTTGGGTAAGGTATTGAAGTGGTACGGCCGTGGGTCGGGCCAAGTTGTTGGGTTGCGGCCTTGGGTCGGGTCGGATGGTTAGGGTGAGGCCTTGGGTCGGGCCGGATAGGTAGGGTGAGGCCTTGGGTTGGGCCGCATGGTTAGGGTGAGGCCTTGGGTCGGGCCGGATGGGTAGGTTGAGGCCTTGGGTCGGGCCGGATAGGTAGGTTGAGGCCTTGGGTCGGGCCGGATAGGTAGGTTGAGGCCTTGGGTCGGGCCGGATAGGTAGGTTGAGGCCTTGGGTCGGGCCAAATGGTTAGGGTGAGGCCTTGGGTCAGGCCGGATAGGTAGGTTGAGGCCGTGGGTCGGGCCGGATAGGTAGGGTGAGGCCTTGGGTCGGGCCAAATGGTTAGGGTGAGGCCTTGGGTCGGGCCGGATAGGTAGGTTGAGGCCTTGGGTCGGGCCAAATGGTTAGGGTGAGGCCGGATAGGTAGGTTGAGGCCTTGGGTTAGGCCAAATGGTTAGGGTGAGGCCTTGGGTCGGGCCGGATAGGTAGGTTGAGGCCGTGGGTTGGGTCGGATAGGTAGGGTGAGGCCTAGGGTCAGGCCGGATAGGTAGGTTGAGGCCTTTGGTCGGGCCAAATGGTTAGGGTGAGGCCTTGGGTTGGGCCGGATAGGTGAACAAATGGTGTTCAGCAAAGGTGGATATAGGCGATGTTGGTGAAAAAGGGCAAATAGTAAATAAGGGCAAAAAATTGGGGGAAATTTGGAATAAAACCGATGTCGATTCTCTATGACCGACATCGGTTAGGGGACCGATACCGGTTTCTTAGGGCACAATAAAACCGATATCGGTTATGGGCGAAAAACCTATAAAAAGAAAAATACGGCCTGTCATTGTCACTTTTGCAATTTGGAAACCAATTTGAGTTGTCTGACGTGGAGAGTTAAGATTGGAGCATTAGTTGCGTGAGGTGGCACTATTTGACTGGAGGAGGTAGTTGTTAGTGGGCCCGAGTGAGGAGGAGGCAGCAGTTGATTGGTGGAGGACCCAGAAGAGGACATTTGGAGCCATGGCACAACCAGGAGGAGTAGGAGGGGCTGGACCAGCTAGACCACCACCACCCATCCCTCCACGACGATGTGTCGTCATACGGGTAGGTTTGAAACCCCTCATTGTGTGTATTTTATTGCATTATGCTATATTTGGGGTTTGGGTAGGAATGTACATTTTTTAGGAAATAATTAGAAAATGGAAATGATTTGAAAAAGAGAGAGGGTAGATAGGTGAAATAAGCCAAGGCGGCTGGGTGGGTAGGTTTTTAGGGTATTTGGGTGGGTAAATTGGTAGAAAAATGACAAAATGTAGGTGGGGGCGCATGGGTTCGGCGGAAGATTCAATGACCGATGTCGTCGCTCAAGCGATGCATCGCACGCTAAAATTTCAGTGGGTGGGGTGTTTTGTTTTGGACGGCGTCGGTCGGTCGGCCATGGACCGACGTGCATGGGAAGGGGACCGCGGTTTGGCTATGGGTGACCGCACCGGTCCTTAGTGATTTTTAGTTATTTTTGTTGGTTTAGGTTATGTTGTTGTTTTGGAGTTTTTGGTGGTGATTTGGGTATGGTTTGGGTTGGGGTGTGGGTGTTGTGGTATTGTTTGGGTGTTTCAGTATAGGTGCGGTCCTGACTTAGGTTTATGTCAATTTGTTGGTGTGGGTTGTGATTTTGTTTTTGAGTTTTTGGATGTGGTTTGGGTATTTGGGCATGGTGTAGGGTGTTTGAGTATGGTTTGGGGTGTGTTGTTGTTTTAAGTTTGTAGATGTGGTTAAGGTATTTAGGCATGGTTTGGGTCATTTGAGTATGGTGTGGGTTGTTTGTTTGGGTGTGAAGAGGGAGGGGGAATAGCGTAGAAGTTTTTAGGGGAAGATAGATGGGCGTAGACGTGTGGTATGGAGTCGGGTTGTGGTCGGGTGGATAAGAAAGGGGATATAGAGAGGTAAAGTAGATGTTGTGATAAAGAGTAGGGCTAATGTAGTGGGTTGGTTTTGCAGCACATTAAGAAATGACGATGCAGACAGATGCCCCCACCGTTGAGCCGGATGTGACCACACGTGTCCGCAGCACACTGGGGTATCATGCGCGAGGTGGGACTTGGCGGAGTCCAATGCAGAGAGCGATCGATAGGGATCATAGTTTGATGGTCACCCTCATCGAGAGATGGGATCCGGAGACTAATGTGTTCCATCTCCCGACTGGGGAGATGACTATCACATTGGAGGATGTGTATCGCATCCTTCGACTGCCGATTGAGGGAGAGGCGTCTTCCAGGTAGATTCAGAGATGGCCATGGATAGCATCCTACTGTGTTTCGGGATGTAGCTGCACTACCGACATATCACAGGCGAGCATCACGTGACGGGGATATGTACACGCCCATCGCCACGAGACACGGCTTGCACGTGTTGATGATGATCGGATCACCTTCCCCCTCCCGCACTCAAAGGGAGGCCACTTTCCACGGGCACTTATGGGGGTCTTACATGAGATGGTGGAGGAGCACACCTGTTATGCTTGGCACCAGATACCCGTACAAATCCAGACGAGAGTTGTGGGGCTATTGCTCGGATGAGGCGATTCAGTGATTTGTTCGACGCTTTTATCGCATTGTTGGGCATATGAGCACATCATATGCCTTAGAGCAAAGAGGGCTGCCCCCAAAGAAACCTGGGCCACAGTCATATATACATACGGCTTTCGAGGTGGTTGGGGTCGTGGGCCACCACGAGCAAGGCTTCTCAGGTGGTGGGACGTCGCTTATTATAGGCATTTATTAGAGGGCCTGACAGCTGGTAGACATCGTATGGAGACCTTACAGAGGTCATCACCCACGCAGAGGAGCCCGATTACAGTCGCTTGATCCAGTACACTTTCTGGATAGCAGGACGGAGGCCGGGAGAGTATGAGAGGATACCCCTAGAGAGGGTACGCAGGCAGATGGGGCTGCGACAGGACGAGCCACCTCCCTTCCCTCAGTACCGGAGGGATGATGTAGAGGCCCCACTGCCTGCACCACGCCTCTTGGACCTGATTGGGTTCTTTGAGAGGCCAAAGTGTGACACCGTAGATGATGCTTTGGTGCACAGAGCATACATGGTTTGGTGGGCTGGTCAGAGAGTAGCTAGATAAGACCGCCTGCCATGACCAGACTTGGTAGCAGTGATAGCAGAGCGAGATCAGCTCAGGGGCCAGGTGCAGCTATTACAGGGGCAGCTGGTTGCTGCACAGGCATAGATAGGTGTCTTACAGGGGCAGCTTGCAGCCCAGCTCGGGTGTATGTGCACAGCGGACCACCGGAGCTGGCACGCCCACAACCCCAGGCACGCAGTACCACCTCAGCCACAGCACCACCAAATGGCATCAAAGATAGCAATGAGGGGCACCCTGGTAGTAGGAGTTAGGGGACCAGCCCCAGCAGCGATGGTGGCATGGGACAGGTATATGGAGGCGAGAGCGGAGGCCCGGTACTATCAGGATGTTCTTGATGGTACCAAAGCTGAGTATCAGCCATATGTAGCCTATAGAGCAGAGACCTCTCATAGTCAGAGATCGCAGGGAGGTGCAGCCACAGCCGGTGTGTCTGTTACAGGCAGGAGGCGAGAGGCACCACAGGGACCAGCAGGGAGAGGTGCTGAGGGCGGTGGGGAGAGCTGAGGGATCCCGACATTGTTTTTGTATTTGTATATTGGATATGGGCACCGGTCTGCGAACCGGTTATGTTTATAGAGGCCTGCGTGCCTACATATTATGTATTCATTGATTCATTCATTCATTTATTGTATACCGGCCTGCGAGCCGAGTATGAGTTGTATAGTTGATACCGGTCTGCGAGCCGAGTATGTTTTTGATATGAGAGACCGGCCTGCGAGCCGTGTTGAGGTTTTTGATGGTTATTGCGGCTCGCGTGCGTGCAGCTTTGTTGGATTATGAGATCACAGAGGCCCCGATGCAGGGCACATTGTATATTGGAAACATTGTATATATATATATATATGATGTTTTGATTCACATGCTGTGTTCAAAATGTTTTTAAGTATTTTGTCGATGGTTTGTGATATAGGATGTATGATGAGTTTAATTGTCATGTTGATATATTGATGATGGTGATGTCTTTTGTTAATGGGATGCACGTATATATGGATGTCATGTTATATTATGAAATGTTGCATGTTTTGTTGCTGGTTTTTGTGACATTGAATGTATGTATCTGATGAGCTGGCTCCAAATGGTGTATAGGTTGATAGTTTTTTTTTTTATATCGTTTGTTGATGATTTGTTTGTTTTGGTAATGTAAATGGATGATGTTAATGAAATTGTAATGAGATGTGGATTTGATGAAAAGATTATAGCTAACGGTGTTGGTATGCAGAAAAAAGAGGCGGGCGCCTCCAAAAATTAGAGAGAAAATAAAGAAAAGGACTATGTTTTGAGAAAGGTGGGTATGTGACCGACGTCGGTTAGCTAACCGATGTTGGTATAGTATAGACTGATATCGGTTAGGTAACCGATACCGGTTATTCCAAAATGAGATTTTTCTAAAAATAGAAAAGCGTAGGTGGCAACTCAAGTTCTTATTTTTAGAGCCACGCAAGAGGTTAAATACACAACGCGACACTTTTTGGACGACTAAGACAGGGGAATCGCATGAGAGATTTGAGTGGTAAGGAGAAAAGAGACAGGGAAAGTGAATGTGATCTCGAGATCTCGCATTTGCGTAAAGGCAAATTTGAAAAGGGTGGTGATCATGGCGTAACGAGGAGAAGCATCCAGAGTGTGGACGAGAGGAAGACAAGTGCCACCTCAAGCTGCTGCAACCCAAGAGGTAAACGTTTTGGTTGTGAGTTGATTTTTGCATGTTTTGTGAATAGGATGGGGTTGATTAAGTGGGTAGATATGAGAAAGAAAACATGATAGCAAGGGTTATAGATGAGGTGAGTGTGACGGGGTAGGTAATCAGGGGTTTCGGGTATGTCTGTATGTACAGAGAGGGATAAACGCCAAATTATCAGTCGTAGGTGGTGTGTGTGGGGAAGGTTTGTATGAAGGTACAAGACCGATAGCGGTTAGAGATAACCGGTATCGGTTACTGAACCGGTACCGGTTAGCTATAAACGATACCGGTTGCTGCAGGAATTTCCAGAATGTGAGAAAAAACCCTTGATGGATTGAATGGTTGTTTGTTGTTTTGACGTATGCAGGCAGAGGCAGAGTTGAGGATGAATGATAGTGTGCCAGCGCTGTTGTCACGAATCCGAGCGGATGTAACACCAGCTGAATGGACATTGATAAATCGTTTGGGGTTAAGTGGAATCCGCTATTATTCACGAATTGCACGTAACCATGCTATGTTGCAGGTGTTGATTGAGAGATGGAATCCTGAGAAAAATACCTTCTATCTACCAACAGGGGAGATGACAGTAACATTGGAAGATGTGTTCCGTATTTTGAGACTCCCAATGATAGGAAAAATAGTGTATCAGGTGTTGCCTTTAACATGGGCAAGGGAAGCGATAACAAAAGCAGATTTGGGTCAACTGCACGAGATTTGACACAGCGAGGTTTATCATTTACGTATGGTACAATGTATGCAACACATCCTGAGGAAACAAGGTTGGCCGTGCTATTAATGATAGTAGTGGGGTATTATGCATTGCCGAGGGCGGAAGGTGGAAGATTTCCCAAAGCATTGATGGGTGTTATTTGGGAAATGATAGAAATGAGCGTGACATTCGCATGGGCACCCACCTATCTAGCAGAGTTATATAGGGGTTTATGGGCATGCAAGCGAAAACACAGGACGACACTGGATTGTTCGTACTTATTACATTGTTGGGCCTATGAGCATATTGTTTGTGTGCGTCCAATAGGCCGACCCATTGAGTCGGGAGAGACAGAGTGCAAAGGTTGGGATTCGTGATTTATGGGTCCAGATGTAACAAGAAGCGAGATCCTGAGTGCCATGATAGATGACATCGAGTATTATAGGCAGGTATGGGAGATGGTGAGCTTTTATGCGGATATTTGTTGGAGGTCAGACGGGAACTATATGGTGATAGAGCACATAGTTGAGGAGTTGAGGGGTGTAGAGCAATTGAGGTGGATTGCAGGCATAGGTAGCCGCGAGTACGAGAGGATTCCTCTAGATCGCGTGCGGCGACAATTTAGGCTTTGTTGAGATATTCCCGTGACATATAGACCATACATGAGGATCGACACCGAGGCAAAGATTCTCACCTCCCTACACACCTCGAGAAGGGCCGGAAGAGATAGCAGCCGATCGTAGGGTGATGGATGCGGAATGACGGAGGCCTCGTAGAGTATGGTGGGTAGAGCCGCGAGGTGCACGTGAGTGCCCGACATAGCTGTGATTACAGCGAGAGAGATTGTCTCCACGAGCAGATTTGGCTCGCCAGCTTCAAACACAGGTGAATGAGACAATGGGAATGTTAGAGGCTTCACAGCTACGAGTGGAGAGACTGGAGGCAAGATTCCTCCACGCGAGAGGACATATTCGTATGTTACAGGAGATGTTGGCGGATCAATGGGAGGAACCAATGGCAATGGCACCTTTGAGGATGGAGAGGCCAGCTGAGAGGCATCGACGATCACGATCACCACCTGATTCGGGAGGAGGTGCAAGAGTCTAAGTGGATTTTATAGGAATATTAGAATAAATAAGGATGCCGACCTGCGAGTCGATGATAGAGAAGATGTATTTGGTTAACATCTAAAATAAAACTAAATATGTATGTGGTTTTGAGTGATGATAATAATAAGAATGGTTGTGTTTTGAATGTTGTTTTTGTTTGTTTTGAAAAAGGATAAAGATGAATGTTGGCAAATACAAATACACAAAAAAAAAAATTATATTGACAACACATGAGAGGGTATGGTAGCGGATGGTTGAGCTAACCTTGGGAGACCCCATGTCTCCTAAGTGCTGCCTACATAGCCCATTACTGCACAACGCAAGGAAGGGCCTCTAGACCGATGTAGTTCTCGCTAGGAGCAGGAGAGGTGAATTTAGGCAATTTGGTCAGTGGTTAGGCAATTTTGTTTGTTAGTAAAAATTTGATGTTGGTAGGGTAATGTTGTTGGTGTTGGTAGGGTAATGTTGTTGGTGTAGGTACGGGTGAAGCGAAAGTTAGCATACCCAAGTAGTAGGGAATCGTGTCCCGATTAAGGTCAACACACAATCCTAGAGCCGAGCAAAAGAGGCAAGAGTGTCCCGTAGGTGAAAAGAGCTAAACAAACCACACAAACAGAGAACGAGCTTGAAGCCCTAGGTACCGTGCATAGATGAGAAGTCAATAGGTGAAAAGAGTTGTATGATCACAATATATCGGTGTACGTCACGTCCCTTGAGTTGAAACAAATGGTGAGGTGAGGTGGATGGTATAGCTGAGGCAGAGAACTTGTTACAAAGCGAGTGTTCTAACGAAAGAGAACCTACCCTAAATAGACAAGTCCATGACTCAAAAGTTCTTTTTTTTTCGAATGAGGCTTTTATTTTATCGAATATAGATCGATCGATGCAGAAGTCTACAAGGGATATTGATTGTACTATTCTTGAGGTCTTCACAAAGCTCGATCAATGCGAGAAGCTTCGATAAAGGCTGACGTGTATAGCTATCCTTCGAGGAAGCGCTCATTTATAGTAGCAGATATGATTTTAGTGCATAGCTGTCCTTCTGGGGCAGCACTATATATAATAGCAGCAATAGTTTGGCATATAGCTATCCTTCGAGGAGCAAATCTATATATAATGTAGATAGCTAGATGTCCTTTTGACGTGAAGCATCTAGTTTTGTAGGAAGTTTGACTCAAGAAAATCTCATAAGAATACGGCTTATTTTAATACTTTGAAGTCATGGACTAGACTAAAAAGGGAAGGCATTGCTAAGGTGAAGTGAGAATCAAACTATGTGAGCTTGATTTTTATTATGAGGTGTAGGAAACAAAGTGTATGTGGTGGTAAGTGAGCTCAAGGGATGAGCGGCAGGTAGATAAGAAGTGATATAACACTAAATTCAACAGTAGAATGGTCGAAGATGCAAGGCATTAAGGGGTTCAGGCTCAGGTTTACCATTAAGTGAAGCTAAATGATAAGTGCCTGATCCATAAGTGTGAGTGATTATATAAGGCCCAATCCAATTGGGAGCAAATTTTCCACGTTTGCTCTTTTCTAGTTTGGTTACATGTTGATTCTCTTTGAGGACAAGATCACCAACCTTAAAGGTACGCTCATGAAGTCGCTTATCATAAGCACGCTTGATATGTTTTTGATAGATTTGGAGGTGATCAAGAGCTGTAAGACAATGCTCGTCAAGAATCTCCAATTAGGCTAACCGCTCTTGCGGAAATCATCATTGTGAGAATATCCTAAAGAGATATTCTAAGGGAGGGTATTTGGATTTCGAGAGGCAGGACAGCCTCCAAGTACCATATACCAAAGAAAAAGGTGTGGCATTAGTGGAGGTACGAATGCTAGTACGATAAGCCCAAAGGGCAAAGGGGATGTGATCGTGCCAATTTCTTCCAGATTCATTGACAACTTTCATGAGGATTTTAGTTAGGGTTTTATTAGAGGATTCAGCTTGTCCATTTGCTTGTGGATAGTAGGGTGATGAGAAGCTGAGTTTGATACCAAAGTTGTCGCAAAGGTCCTGCAACAACTTGTTTTTGAAAGATTTTCCATTATCTGTTATCAGGCGATGAGGAACACCAAAACGACAGATAATGTGGTGGTTAATGAACTCTACAATTTTTTCTTTTTTAGTTGAAATGAGCGGAATAGCCTCCACCCATTTTGTGTAATATTCGGTTGCTGTGATAATCCATCGGTGACATTGCGAAGAGGATGGATGAATCTCACCAATAAGGTCTAAACCCCATTGTGAGAAAGGCCAAAGATCTCGGGTGACCTGTAGCGGGTGGCTAGGAGTATGTTGAAGGTTGGCATGTTGTTGACACATAACACAACGCTTAACATATTCATAGCAATTGTTATTGAGAGTAGGCCAATAATAACCTAGGCGAAGGATTCGTTTGGCCATGGCAAGGCCGCTAAAATGTCCGCCACAAATACCGTCATGGACTTGTTGGATGGTATGGGTGACCTCCGCACCGGTGAGACATCGAAGGAGGATGCCATCAAAGCCACGTTTATAAAGGAGTCCCCCCATAACAACATAATGAGAAATGCGTTTAAGAAACGTGCGTTTGCCGGTACTAGTAAGGTCAGATGGGAGAACAGAGGTTGTAAGGTAGTCATGGAATTGGTGATACCAAGTATCCTGCGAATTAGCAGACACATTATTTATCGTACAAACAACCGGGGCTGAATAAGATGGGGCAAAGAGTTGTTGGACCAAGACGAAAATGTCGAGTCGAGTTGATGAAGCTAGAATTTATGCGAGGCCAAGCAAGCCATAGTATCCGCAAATTTTTAGTGGAGCGGGAATGGTTTTGGATAGAATAGTGAGTAAATAAAGCTAGAAGTGAATCCACATAGTGTTTGTACTTTTGAAGTTCCTCATTTTTGCATTGGTAGATGCCCATAACTTGATTGACTACCAATTAAGAGTCGCCAAAAATATTGATGGATTTGATACCTAAGTGTAACACAACTTGGAGACCTTAACAAGGGTCTCGTATTCAATGTATTATTAGGTGCAAGGGAAATCGTGTCGAAATGAGAGAGGCATAGGCTCGGTGTCGAGAGGAATGAGAACAACGCCGCTCCTCCGTCCGTCTACCGCATTTGATCCATCGAAGAAGAGGGTCATTGGATACGACTCCTTCCCGAGTGAAAGAGTGGCAGATGAGTTCGCCGGGGAATGTAAAATTGGTAAATTGTTCCCCAGGTAAAGGGGCTTCCGCAAGTTGGTCTGCGATGGTTTGTCCTTTGATTGATTTCTGGTGGACAAACTCAAGGTCGAGGTCGGCGAGGAGCATGAGCCATCTGGCGATGCGTTGGTTTAGATGAGGTTTGGCATACATGTAATGGATGGGGTCCGTGTTGGTGATGATGAAAGTTTTGTGATTCAGAAGGTAGTGTCGGAGTTTGGTGGCCACGAATGATAGGGCTAGGCACAACTTTTCTACATGTGTATACCTAGTCTCATAGTCCACCAAAGTACGACTTATATAATAAACGGCTTGTTCTCGATTCTCAGAGTCACGATGTGCAAGCATGGCCCCTACATGGTCGGTGGTGGAAAGATAAAGGTAGAAAGGGTGGTCGTCCTGGGGTGGGATAAGCACGGGTGGCTGCAAGAGATAAGCTTTGAGAGCCTCAAAGGCTTGGTGGCACTCTTCACTCCATTGAAAGTCAATGTCTTTTTTAAGGAGGTGATGGAAAGGTTGACATCGATCCGAGAGTTGGGAGATGAAACGTCGGATAGATTGGAGCTTACCTTGTAAACTACACAATTGTTTAAGATTGGTAGGTGGGGGCATTTCTAGAATAGCTTTGACTTTAGATGGGTCGACCTCAATGCCACGCAGAGAGACAATAAAGCCGAGAAGTTTTCCCGAAAGGACACCAAAGACACATTTCTTTGGTTGAAGACGGATAGAATATTGTAACAGGCGATCAAAAATAATGGTTAAAACATCGAGATGTTCACTGCGATGTTTAGATTTGCCAAGAAGATCATCGACGTAATCTTCAAGGATAGTGTGCATAATGTCATGAAAAATGTAGGTCATAGCCCACTGATAGGTTGCACCAGCATTCTTAAGGCCAAATGGCATTACACATAAATGTAAGGTTCCCAAGGAGTTCGAAGGTAGTTTTATGTTGATTGTGCGGGTGCAACCAAAATTTGGTTGTATCCTGAAAAGCCATCCATGAGAGAGAGCATCTCATGGCCTGCAGTGAGATCAACAAGTTGGTCAATACTAGGTAGGGGGAAGTCATCCTTAGGGCAAGCGAGGTTGAGATCCCGGAAATAGTGCATATCCGAAGTCCCCCCATCGCTTTAGTGACAGGTACGATGTTAGAAATCCATTGAGGATAGTCAATAGGCAGAATGAAGGAAACAGAAAGAAGTCGTTGAAGCTCCTCTTTGACCAAGATGGCAATGCATGGATGCATTTTTCTAAATTTCCGCTTTAATTGGCTTGGAATCGGGTTTCAGTGTAATGTTATGGACGGAAACGTCAGATCAATTCCCGACATGTCACTGCAGTAGACCAAGCGAAAGCTTGGTTGCGAGCACGGAGAAAGGTAGTAAAGGTGACTTTTTCTGATGCGTTAAGGGATTGTCTGATCTTCACAATGTGAGGATCCTCCTCCGTGTGGATGTTGATTTCAATAGTAGATTCGCTCAAAGATGGTTTGAGTTTCAGATGGTAAGGCGCGTTGAATATAAGAGTCATCCGCGCCAAGGTAAGTGAGGATGGAGTCATCATCTTGGCATTCAACAACGTTAATTGAAGGTGAGTCCTCTTCAATCATGTCTGGATACAGAAGGGGGATAGAAGAGGTGTCCTCATTATCGCGTTGATAAGTGAGAGGACCTAGGAAGATAGCATTTATGAAAAAAAAAAGTTAGGAGGGATAGATTCAGGATCTATCGACTCTGTGGGTGACAAAGGCAAAATGGGTGATGATGGTTCGGTAGGGGTGATGTCGTTGTCTTCTAGAAGACAACTGACACGAGGTTCCTTCGGTGTAAGTGTTCCCGGAAATCTGAGACCACTACGATCATTGTGCTTGCGTGTAGTTACGGGGATGATTGTATGTCGGCCTTGTTCATAAAGACCAAAACCAAAGCCTTTCCAAGCACAGCGAGTCAAGAAGGTGAGGGCGAAACGATGATTTGTCAGGTATTGAAAATCGGATTGGAAAGGAACCACACCAAGAGGGGGCTCAGGGGCAACGGAAGATGCGTCGACACCCCCATATGTTAGGTTAGTGCGGCGGTGAGGTGGTCGGGATTACTTCCCCACACGACGGTCATAGGTAGGATGTGCATGTACCGTCCCGTACTCCCGTGGGGTATGGAAAGAACTAACGTTATATAGGTGATACTCCCCCAGTGTAAGGCGTTGAAAAACATCTACTAAGGGGTCTATGGTTGGGATATTAGCTGCAGGAAGGGAAGTGGTTTTTGCGACAGTGGTTTCATTTGAAGGTGTAGGTGCGGTTGAGGTGGATGGTTGAGGCACATTTGAAGAGGATGGTTGGGTTGAATGAATGGGTGTCTTGATTGGTACAAGCACATCATTAGGGCGGTATAACACATTGCAGGTTTTAAAGGGGGAGGATTATCTTTACGGTGTAGGACTTCCCCTCATATTCAAATTTTATGCATCTATGTAAGGTTGAGGGAACGCATCCCATAGCCCGGATCTAAGGCGACCTAGCAATATATGTATTGGAACTCTCCTCAAGGACATAGAAGAGTTCGGTAAAGTACGTGGTCCTACACGAATGTTAAGGATCACAGTGCCTAAGGTAGAGGTAATAGCATCATTGAATGACCGCAACATGATGGGATTGGCACACATGTAGCTTGAAGGGATATTCATTTGTTGGAAGGATTTTGAAGAGATGATGTTTAGGCTAGCGCCTCGTCAATCATAACACGATGCACTCCGAATGTCTCTGGACGTAAAGTTTGAGATTAAAAGAGAAGGGTCGATCTTCTGCCCAAAGTCAACAATTTTGTCTTCGGAGAAACTCGATCAAGAAAGAAATTGCTATACGAGAGATGTAGAAGTTGGGGAAAGGGGATTGTTTGGTGAGAGAAGCAACATGATTGGGTGTAAGAATGGAGGTAATGGTGAGGTTTCATTAGGTAAGACCTCGATCCTCTTGAAGAATTTCAACAAGAGCTTGTCGATGAGATTCGTAAGTCTGAATTAGATCATATAGTGTCATTTTTATGGGTGATTGGTGAAGCTGTTTGATCATAGTTCGATGGGAAATGCCATTAGAGACGGGATAGGTGGGTCCGCGAATAACCACTTTAGGTGGTGGTGCAATCGGGATGGTGGACGGAGAAAGAGATGCCGCAGGCGTGTTTTCTTTCGCTTTCCTATTGTTTTTCTCGCCTCGAGTAGTAACACTAATCATATTGATCTCGTGAATACGAGAGGAGGAAGATGGTAGGGATAGGTCATGGTTTTCGAGAGGTGGGGCTGTAATAATGATAGATCTTGGTGAGGCGGGGACAGGTGGTATAGGAGAGGGAATTGAAGCTAAAGGTCTCTCTTCGTAAGTTGTCTTTCTTAACCTTTCTATCCGAGAGAGGATCGATTTAAGGATGGTTTTTAAAGCTTTGCATCCCTCCACATCATGTCCTGGTGTGTGGTGATAAGCGCAGATTTTAGACTCATCATAACCTATAGGTCGAGGTTTAGATGGGTCATAAGGTCTAAGTGGGGGTAGGGAAATGGTCGCATTCTCCACCAACATAGCAAGGATTTTGGCGTAAGATCCTTTGAGTGGGTCAAAATCGGAGGAGGATGAGGGCATTGGTTGTGCGGGTTTTGGTAATGTTTGGGCATGGTTGGTTTGTACGGGTGGTGGTTTAGCCAAGGGGTGTTGACACGTGGTTTTCACTAAACGTGGTTTCTTTGGCGCAGAAGCTATGTTGGATGATGAGGCCACAGATGATGTGGTATCAGAAAACAACCACGGAGAAATAGGAGTGACAGAAAACAAATCTTTTGATGGTGGAATTTGTTTATGGTTGATAGGTGGACAGATACGTGAGGTGACGGTGTTGCTTATCCCCTTGGATTTCGTGTATGGGGCGAAAGGTGTAGGTTGATTTAAAGAAAATGCGGGGAGGTATGATATATTGATGTAAGGTAGAGGGATGGGGTCCCAATATGGAAGGTAGGTGTGACGATGATGGTTTTAGTCGTGATAGAGGCATAGGTCGAGGAGATTGAGTCTGTCTCCTAATGGGATGGATGGCTTTATTTTTAGATAAATCAAGCCACTTAGGTGGGTGTGTTAGACTAGGTATGGGTAAGGTCCCAAGCGTATGGGAAGATTTGGCTAAGTTAATGTAAGTGGACGAGGTATTTGGTAGAGATGAGGAGGGTGAAGATGAGGACCCGGGCATTTTAAGCTTCTGTAAACACTTCGGGTATATGGTGGAGGCATCAGGATCGGTCATTTGCATTTGAGTAGAATATGGCGTACTCAAATGTTCCCATAGAACCTGTCTATCTTCTGTGGAATGACAGTCCTCACATGTGAATAGGAACTTTTGTATGGAAGAAAGGTCGGTTGTGATTCTCGTCCACCGTGGGTGTGATCTGGGGTATATGAGGCACTGTATCAATGGGCGTTAAGAGGTCAACTAGTTGCTGAAAAGATTTAGGTGATGAAGGACTAATAGGTAGGAGGGTGTGTTTGAGAGGATCTGTCATGTTTAAAGAATGTGGTGACGTCGGTTCAAGAGGTTTCTCCTAAGGATGACAAAGAAGTGGCGAGCCTTCCTCTTATACAACAAGAATGGTAGAAGGAGATGTTTGGGAAATAGATAAATTAGATAACATCCGCTCACGGTCTTGCAAGGATGTGCTATAAGAAGGCTCATTTGTGAGAAGGGAACTTTGGGCAGCTAATTCCTTGATGGGTAAAGGAACGGCAAGGATTTGATTTTCTTGATGGTGAGGAAGAGGGTTCGGTTTCTGCGTTAGTGAAGAGGCTTGATTGAGAATTTGTTCGATAGAGGTCTTTGGTTGGGAATCGAAGACCGCATGGATCTCATGAACACTCTCCTCGGCTAAGATATCTTGGTTTAGTTTCATTGTTAGAAGAATGATTCGAAATGGTTTGTTGAATATTTTCAAATTTTGGTTAGCATGGGCGTTAGGATTATCGAGGCTATATCCCCGCATCAACCATTTCTGCACCATGTTTTTCAACATCTTGCAGCTTCTCAAGATCGTGTCCCTTCACGCGTGGAAGTTACGAAGTCATTTTCTTTGTACTGTGGAAGGTATAGCACGGGTGGAATCAAACTCGGAGGGGGTTTAACAGAGGCAAGGTGATAGCTCCGGCTTTGAGCAATTTTTCCAAGATGACACCATAAGTTTCTCCCAAGGAGTGTAATTGATGGGCTTGGCTTTGTACTTATAGGTGATTTTTGGTGGGGTATTAGACGGTGTTTGAGATTTGACCATCACCGCATGGACAACTCCTTTTGATTTCGAAGAAGTGGATGCGTGAGGAGGGGTGGTGTTTGGCTTATTGGTAGAACCTGGAGTTCGAAATGGGGTTTTGTTGCGCAACCGCAATTTCTTTCTTCTAAGGCTCGAATTTCTAGTTTTGAGCCATAGTAAAGGCCTCGTCAAATGTGCGTAAAGTTTGAATTTGAAGAGTAGGAGAAATGTGCTTAGCACATGCCCGCATAAAAATTTCGATAAGTTCACTGAGGCAAGGCATATGTAAGTTGGTTGATAACAAAATCTGCAATAGATTCGCCTTCGAATTGTCGGATGGCATAAAGGTCGGTGATAGATACTTTCTTGGCAATGTTAATGGAGAAATGATCCAAGAAAGATTGGGCTAGTTGGTTAAAAGAGAAAATTGAGTGCTAGGTTAAAGCACCGTACTCACTCCAAGGTGGGTCCTTATAAGGACATGGGAAAGGTGTGGAGTAGTAAAGCGTCGTTGTGAGCAATCGATAATAGCGGGCATGTCTAAATGATCGTAAGTGTTGTTGAGGGTCCTCCTTATTGTTAAAACGGGTAAATTTTGTAATTCCCATTGAGGAGGATATGAATGAAGGGGGACCAAGGGTGGATAGGCTCCTGAAAAACTTGCTCGTATGTCAAGGCGCTACGACTTCCTCAAATGCAAGCCTCTGATTATGCATTTTGTCCATCATTTGTTTAATTAAATTAGTAGTTGGATGAGATGATGGTGTGGTTGTGGTAAACGGAGGCAAATTGGGCCAAGGGCCACCGCTAGACAATGGTGGGGTTAAATGTTGATAAGGTACGGAGGACGACCGTGTTGAGGCAACCGAATAGGGATGTCCTATGTAAGCTGTTGAGGTTACAAGGATATGTGTGTGGAAATGAAAAGGTGGGCGGAGCTTGAGAAGGAAAGCTCGTGGTGGATAGGTGGTAGAGAGCAAGTCATGAACGGAACAGGGCCAAGAGAGATGAGGTAGGGGTAGTCGGTGGTAATGATATGTGGGGTCCAAGATTAACCAAAGGAAAGCTAATCATGTCGTATGAACCTCTCGAAGCCATCGGATTGGGAGACGGGGAAAAAGATGTGGGAAGCAAGGCGGTGTCATCAAAGCGGAGTGGGAGCTAAATGAGCAGCTATACTTGATAAGCATACCAACAAGGAGCTAGCCATCGGGTGTACGGTCAGGGGCATGAGACAAATAGTATTGTGACAAAGACTAGGATTAGCATCCGAAAACTTGGCAAAGTCCTTATCTCCTACAGAATTTTGGGATCTCACTTTGTGTCCGTAGGGTTCCCATAGAATGTGAAGGGGGTGATTCAGGCAAAGGCACGAGAGCAAGGGCATGTGAAACCATGGCGGTGGCTTGCTTCCAAGTGATAACAACCATGGACAAGAGTATACAGTAGAGTTTCAATCTATCGAACAGTAAACAGTCCTCGTAATGGTGAAATTGGTAGGTTGCTTTGGTTTGTCAATTGTAAAGACAAGAACCGATATCGGTCTAATAACCGATGTCGGTCAGAGGTTAGCCGACGTCGGTCAGTTAACCGATGCCGGTGTAAGAAGTCTGGGATAACAAGATATAAAAGGCTGCTAATTTGATTTTTTTTAACAACGTTTAGTACACTTGTCAAATTATTGATTACAGAAGACAGAGTATGACAGAGAAAACAGAACTGAAAACAAGCAAGATGCACACGTAAATCCAGAGACTAACCCTAGGGTTAATTTTAATTATCGTGGGCTTATGCCTTTAAACGTAGAATGATGTCAAAATCCTAAACAAAAGACTTAGGGGAAATGTCCAGTTTGTTTTGGCTCATAAGGTTACCTCGATCGGGCAGAGGAATATCATGGAAAAGGGGGATGTTTGAGCCGTTGAGTTAATTGTGAAGTGATTCGGTATGTGTTGTGCGGTGAAAGTAAGATTAATTTCTTGTTAATACCGTGGATATCACCCCACGTGCACGACTACATGCTTACTTAATCTACGTTCACTAGAATCAAAAATGAAGCAGAATGCAATGCACGTGTTTTAAACCCAAATCGATAATGATGTTCGATCACAAATGAGATGACTTTCACTAATGTGAAACTAGGAAAGCAAGACAAATTCTTTACTAAATATAACAAAAAAAGAATAATGAAGTATGCTTCCTAAAATGAAAATAAGCAAGAGAAACAGAAACCCGAAATGGGTCCCACCGTGTGCCAAAATGTTTCGCACATGGAATGTTTCGACTCTGCAATATACTTGCTTCTATCCTATCATTCCTTTGAGAAACAGATAAGGGTTAGGGCTAGGAGGAATACCATTGAATGTTGAGATGGTGTGCGCGTGCAGAGAAAGATCGATCGACTGCGAGAAGAACTCCTTTTTGTCTTG
This sequence comes from Taxus wallichiana var. yunnanensis, assembly GCA_018340775.1. Classification (NCBI taxonomy): domain Eukaryota; kingdom Viridiplantae; phylum Streptophyta; class Pinopsida; order Cupressales; family Taxaceae; genus Taxus; species Taxus wallichiana. The sequence continues at coordinate 875,233,950 of CM031239.1, read as the reverse complement.
GAAGGACTACCTGCAAGTAAGAATACAAGACCACAAGATTTTAATTAGACAACAAATGAGGGATCTGCCTTAGGCCCAGGAAATATAAAAACTTCCTTTCGAAGGTGGTCAGTTCCCCTTTTAATATGATTTAACACAAATGATAATATAGAAAGCTATTGCAAAATCACGATTTAGGTATCTCGTTACAAAGCAATAGAAACTAAACTATCAATAATAAAGCATCACGTTGTTTGTTCGGTTACTGGTCATTGATATGTTCAAGTTGAGTTATAGGGATAAACCAGGCTGGATTTGGGGTTGTTAGGTGGAAAATAGGCAAGCAAAAGGTTTTGGGGTATAAGTCACAGGTGGTGATCACGTCACTAGGTAACCGAAACCACGGTTAGAGAACCGCCAGTAGAGAGGATAAACGATACCGGTAGGGGCAAGATTCTAAGTGCTTCAGATAGAAGTTGGTTGTTAGGTGATTGTGGGGTTATTAGGATTGGTGGATGGCCGAGGGAATGATGGGAGGATAGGGAAGACTCAGAGTGTGGTAAAATGGCCTTCTGGGCAATATCCGGGTGTGTGGGTGAAGGTTAAGTGCAGTTGTAGCTGGTAGTAGATCTAGGAATAAACTTATGATTACTATTAATCAACAGGCTCAAGAAAATGGTGCTTAGAAACATATAACATACTACTTACTTGCCCCTGATGTAGATGCAAGTTTCAGGATTGTGATGATGAAGACAGGACCCAAGTTGGATGCAGTTTCCTCTTCTGATGCTCGGATGAGTGTTACTGGGCTCTGGTCATTCAGTTGCAGTCTTGGGCCTGATGTCCTTCTCTGCAATCTCTTCTTGTTTCTTCACTTGTCTCTGCTTCGGCCTAGCGAAATCTGGATTCTCTCAATGATTTCTCCTTCTCCCGATCAAATGAAAATCTGATCCTTGTTTTTGGTTGGAAGTGGTCATTTACGGGGAACCGATGGCGGTTATGCAACCGACGGCGGTCGAGTAGGAACCGGTATCGGTCCGGTCAAAGCGGGCTATTTTTGGTAAAATAGCCAGCTTTCCCTCCTTTTCTTCCGAGGGATTGGTAGCGGGCTTGGTCAAGTCATTATGAAGTTGGTTTTAGGTGCGGATGAGGAGTAATTAGTCATAGGTGTGGAATTGGACCAAGTTATAGGTCTTAATTAGGTTAGTTTAGGGTTAAGACTAGGTCATGATGAGGTGGCGACATGAGGTGGCAGGTATGGTGATGTGGATTTATTAATTATAAGGTAATTAATAAATAATTGTGTAAGGTTTAGGTGGTGAGGTTAGGTTGCGAAATGCGATGAGGGTCACAAGGGGTCGTAAGACACAAATTTGGTGTCTACACCTATCACCTTTCTTTTCTTTTTTATCTCTACCCACTTACCTTCCCACATCCTATTCACATGCATGCAAAAAAAAAAAAAAAACTCCAACCAAAATCATATATACCTCCTAGGATGCAACAGGTGTGAGGTGGAACCTGTCTTCCTCTCCTCTCTACCCGCTGGATGCTTCTCTTTGTTCAGTCCATGTTCACCACCCTCTTCACTATTACTTGCCTTTAAGCCTTCTTACTCCAAGCTCACGATCATCAGTAGCTATCTCTTTCCTCCTTATCACTCAATTCTCCCATGCAACTACTCGTATGGATGAAAACAGCCTTGCATCTTCCTATTTAACATGTTGCATGACTCTAAAAATAAGAATCTAAAATTACCTCCCAAGCTTTTCTATTTTTAGAAAAGCTTGTTTTAACATAACCGATGTCGGTTCTGTAACCGACATCGGTCAAACGTAATCGCATCGGTTAACCTATACCTATTTTGATTATATCCAGCCTTCTATTTGTTTTTAAAAAAATTTGCGCGCCCACCTCTTTTCCCTGCATAATGACATCACTATCAACATCCATCATCATACTAAACATCAATATTTCAAAACATATGCATCATTTATATATACATCACAAACATTCCAATACCATCAACACAAAAACATAAAGCATTATAATATATGCACCAAATCCACAATTACACACACCATATGGATCAACCTCATCATCTATATATATCATCAAACCAATGTTACAATATACAAATTGCCCTGCATGGGGCCTCTATCATACAAACCAAAATACAAAGTCGGCACGCAGGCCGCTATCTCTGTCAAAATCTCGACTCGGCTCGCAAGCCGGCCTCTCATGTCAAAAATATACTCGGCTCGCAGGCTGGTATCAACTATACAACATGTACTCGGCTCGCAGGCCGGTATATATAACAAACATGAATACATCAAATGAGGGCACGCAGGCCTCTATATACACACTCGGTTCGCAGACCGGTGTCTCTATCAAATCAGAAAAACCTAGCTCTACTCCTGGGGTGACTCAACTCTCTCCCCCTCCCTCGGCTCATCTCTCTCCCTGGCCCCGTGGCTTTGATCTCGCCTCCTACCCGTCACTGACCCACCAGGTGTGTGGTCGCGCCCCCTGTGACCTATGACTCTGGGATGTCTCACTTTGTGAGCTGCATATGGCTGATAGTCAGCCCTGGTACCATCTAGTACATCCTGATAATATCGGGCCTCCACTCTCACCTCCATGTAGCGGGCCCATGCTACCATGGCTGGTGGGGCTAGTCCCCAGCACCTAATATAATCAGGCCCTGTCGTGCTCTGTACACCACGACCTGCGCCGTACTGTGGTGGCGGAGGAGGCTGCCATCGAGCTCGAACAGGACTCGTGCTTATGCTCAAAAAGGACACAGCCTGCGGCTATGCCCGTGCATGAACTCGTGTCTATCCCTAGGCCTCGGCCAATTTCCCTGTGCACTTCGATTCGTGGCTCGTGCAGCAGCAAGCTACCCTCGTAATGCCTACACTTGGCCCAAGAGATGGTCCTCTCCACTATAATAGCCACCAAATCTGGTCAAATGGTCGGGGCAGCTCTCATGGCTGCCCTCTACCCTGCCCACCAAACCAAAAATACACCTGTAACACCGGCGTCGTCCACCGTATCATCCACCGGTCTCTCCGCGACCCAGACTGGGTCCAATGGCTGCGGAAGAGGCAGTGGTGCCTCTACATCCTCCCTCTGATACTGTGGGAAGGGAGGTGGCTCGTCCTGTCGTAGACCCAACTGTCGGCGTACCCTCTCTAGGGGAATCCGCTCATGCTCCCCGGTCTCCGTCCAGCTATCCAGAAGATATACTGGATCCATCATAGCTGTGCTCAGGCTCCTCCTCGGGGCTGATGGCCTCTGTATGGCCTCCATATAATATCTAGTGTAGTCAGGCCCTCTAACATATGCCGGTAGTACGTGACATCTCACCCTACAATAACGCACGTGGCTAGCCCACGACCCCCAACCACCTCTGGAACCCATACCTATACACTACCTGGCGCCCTGGCTACTGGGGTAGCCCTACCAGTCGTAAACACACAATGTGCTCGTAGGCCCAACAATGTAGCAAGAATGTCGAGCATATCCCAAATCACCTCATACGGCGATAGCCCCAGAGCTCTCTCGTATCGCTGCACCAAATACACCGGTGCCCATTCATAGCAGGTGTGCTCCTCCACCATCTCATGCAATACTCCCATCAGTTCCCGTGGGAAGCGACCTCCCTCTGAGTCCGGGAGGGTGAAGCAGGTGATACCAATCATCATCAGCATGGCAAGTTGTGTCTCCTGTCGGTGTGCGCGATACATATCGCCGTGTAGCATGCTCACGCTATGATATGTAATCAATGGGGCTGCATCCCCGAATACCTGCAGGATGTTGTCCATCGTTGTCTCGGCATCCACCTGGAACACCACCTCGCCTATGATCGGTAGTCTCAGGATGCGATACACATCCTCTAGTGTGACCGTCATCTCTCCAGTAGGGAGATGGAAGACATTGGTTGCCGGATCCCATCTCTCGATGAGGGCAACCATCAGGCTGTGGTCCCTATCCACAGCCCTATATCTCTGACTCCGCCGAGTCCAACCTCCCGCATGACTGACCACTACGCTGCAGTCACATGTGGCCGCATCCACCCTAGTAGAGGTGGCATCCGATCCCGCATCGTCAAACGCCAGCGTGCTGCAAAACAACCCACTCCATCGGGCCTATTCTTTCCCAAAAACTACCTAATAACCCCAATATCCCTAACCCCACCCAACAAAACACCTACAATATCCCCTTTACCTATCCCACAACCTACCACCTACCCCACTCATACACCACCCGCTTACCCCCATTCCAATAACCTTTCCTACCAACTCTACCTTTTCCCCTTTCACCCCACAAATCTATCCTACTCACCTACAACAAACCAACACAATAAATTTCACACCCTTTCCTCCTACACATGATAGCGATACCGGTCACCCTCGACCGCCATCGGTCCCCCACCCCTATCTGTACCCTATTTTTTTGCACCGACGCGATCGACCCATGACCGACACACTAGTCACCAACCCCCAAAATCTAAACAGCTTGCGTTGTGACCGATGCCGGTCGCCGCTTAGTGACCGACATCGGTCACTGTGGGATTTCGGGGCCGGATCGAAAACGGCCCCCAAATCCCCTTTTTCTATTTTTAACCTATCTACCCAACCCAATTGCCTAAAAACTTACCCACCCTACCGTGTTGACTTACGTAACATATCTACCCACTCCATTTTACGATTTACCTTCATTTATTCATTATTTTATCACATTTTAGATTCCTACCCCAAAACCCACATCCTAGCTAAATTCATCAACTTCACACAAATAGGGATTTAGAACCTACCGGTACGACTACACGTCATCGTGGTGGGATAGGTGGTGGTGGTCCAAAGACCTCCCCGCTCCTCCAGCTATGCCATAGCTCCAAATCTCCTCAAGCAGGTCCTCAACCAATCAAACTCGCCTCCCGATTGCTTTGGGCCTACCAATAACTCCTCCACTCAACTAGTGCCAACTCAGCCCACAAAGTCAACAAAATCAATTCAAAACTCAGACAAGCAAAAGGTTGGCACTCAAATTGACAATGTGAAAATGACACGCCATATTTTTCTTTTTATAGGTTTTGACCTATAACCGATATCGGTTAGACCGCGCCCTAAAACACTGATATCGGTCTTCTAACCGATACCGGTCATAACTAACCGATATCGGTTACATGCCTAGTTTTTCCTAATTCCTGCCCTTATCCACCAATTTCCATTTCTCATCACATCGCCTCCCCCCGGCTTTGCTAAATAGCCTTATTTTGAATTCATGGGCCCAACCCAAGGCCGTAACCACTCAATTGGCTGACCCAAGGCCGCAACCAATCACTTGGCCCGACCCAAGGCCGCAACAAACCAATCGGCCCAACCCAAGGCCACAACAAACCAACCGGCCCGACCCAAGGCCACAACAAACCAACCGCCCGACCCAAGGCCGCACCCAATCACTTGGCCCGACCCAAGGCCGCAACAAACCAATCGGCCTCGACCCAAGGCCACAACAAACCAATCGGCCCAACCCAAGGCCGCAACAAACCAACCGGCCCGACCCAAGGCCGCACCCAATCACTTGGCCCGACCCAAGGCCACAACCAACCAATTGGCCTGACCCACGGCCACACCAATTAAGTACCTCGACCGAAGCCCACAAATTACGATTCTATCCACCCATAATGTAGCTGTTTGTTCAATCAAGCTCACCTGTTCGTGATTTAGCATGACTAGAATACTTGAATTGATTAGCCAACCAGCTTTACTTAGACCAAGACCGTGACGTTTATCTCAACAAACCAACCATTTGATCTTGCCGAACATGCCTAAACATTCCGGTACCTTACCTGTTATATCCTGGAGCTACTTCATATGCCTTAGATACTGAGATTATATCAACCTTGTTTGGATAAACTATTGACCTTTGCCTATAAATTGTTTTTTTTGCTCTTCAATTCGTATCCTAGTCGCACTACACGTATTTCAACGTGTGTCCGCCTCCTTGAACTTACCCCACCATCTTACCATCATCTCATCATAATTCACCCTTTATCAACCCTATCCCTGATTTCATGTCACCTCAATCTGTGATAGATTTGAGGGGGATTACCTATACCCTTAATGGGGCAACCACTTTTTATTTTTGTCAGTGCAGCTTTAAAATACAAGCTACACCACAATAAAGGGCAAATGTAGACACCAAATTTGGGTCTTACGACACCCTTTACCCCATATCTTGTCCCGCAACCTAACCCTACCTCACCACCTAAAACCTTACACACCTAATGATTTATTAATTACCTTATAATTAATAAATCCACATCTCAAACCCGCCACCTCATCTCGCCACCTCACCATGACCTAGCCCTAACCCTAAACCAACCTAATTAAGACCTATGACTTGGTCTAGACCCACACCCATGACTCATCACCCCTCACCCGCACCAAAACGAGCCTAATAATGACTTGACCAAGCCCACAACTGATCCCTCGGGAGAAAAGGAGGGAAAGATGGCTGTTTTACTAAAAATAGCCACTTTGACCTAACCGACATCGGTTACGTAACCACCATTGGTTCCCTGTTAATGACCTCCCCCAACCAAAAAGAGAGGATCCGAATTCATTTTGGGGCAGGAGAAAGAGAAGTGAAATAAGCAGAAGAGGTTGCAGAGAAGAGCATCAAGCCGAAGACTGCAACTGAGCAACTGGATCACTGTCACCCTCGTTCAAGCATTGGAAAAGACTAAGGATAGCTTCATCAGCTTGCTTTCCAATACCGGATCATCCCAACTAAGCCTTACTATCACCACCACATTCCTTGGACCTGTATCTTCATCAAGAACTAGTAGTCCTTCCCAGACAAAAAGGAGTTCTTCACAATCGATCTGATCTCTCTACGGTACGCGCACACCTTCCCAACATTCAACAGGTATTCCTCCTAGCCCTAACCCTTATCTCTGCTTTCTCAAGAGAATGAAAGGATAGAGCAACTCTTTTCCGGAATGAAATTCTATGTGAAACAATGGGCTTATCACGCCAACATTTTCACTTCTACTACAGCCACACCTTTCTCTTTGGTGTATGGTACCAAATCCATTTTACCTCTCGAAGTCCAAATTCCATCTCTTTGTATCTCACTTAAAGATATGCTCAATTATGATGACTTTGTCCAAGATTGTTTGGCACAACTTGAGCTCTTATATGAACATCGTGCCTATGAAAAATGTGTTCATGAAAGAACTTTCAAGGTCGGTGATCTTATCCTAAAGGAAAATCAACACATAACCAAAGATGAGAAAAGTAAATCGGGAAAGTTTTGTCCTAATTGGCTTGGAACTTATAACATCACCCATGCCTATGGATTACATGTTTATCGTTTATCTTCTCTTAAAGGTAAACTTGAACCTGATCCCCTTAATGCCTTGCATATTCAACCATTCTATTATTGACTAAAGTACTAAATCACTTTTTGTCACTTATATGCTCATCCCTTTAGTACACCTCTTCTTCCACCTACCTGTTTTAAGGACCAACAACTAAACTATAATTGTGTGATTATCTGTCACCATTCAACCTTGTCTTCAATATGAGTACCACAGCTCTACTCATGGCATGATTCTTATGGATACTTTTCATCCTTTTCAAGATGGAATCCCATGGTTGTTCGTTACTCAAAACTACAGCTCTTTCATAGCTAACCTTTTTGTGTTATGGTTTTACCTTCATAAAAGAGGCATATATTCCTTTATAGTATTGTCCATGACTTTAAGTCCAAAAAATACAAAATATATGGGATAAAAAAACTAAACTCCTTGAGTCAAAATTCTTACAAATAGATTAATCCCTCAAAAGGACATTTATGTCTCTCTAGCTATTATAAATAGACTCCTCCCTCAAAGGATAGCTATAAAAGTTAGCCTCATATTGCATTTAGTCTATCCAAAAATAATACTAACCTCTATACTCGTCAAATACAAATTAATTGTTCTAAAGCTTCCTACATCGATCATCTTCACGAAGAACTCAAGGAGAGCCTACTCATCCCATTATAGAGTTCCTCATCGATTAGTGTATATAAATAAAAATAAAAAGACAAAATTCAAGAAAAATTACAAAAATTTAGTCAACTTGCCTATCCTAGTTTTGGGTATCTTGCAAAAGGGGCATAATGTCCCACAAACAAGATTACACTAAACAAACCATTCCACCTTAGCTTTTGTTTCATATCTCCTAAAACACCTCAAGGAACATGGCATGTATTATACACATTGTGATCACGCAACTTCTTTCACCTTTAAACCTATCGATCGTGCAGTGTATCTTAGGACTTATGTTCAAATAAGTCTAAGGGTCTAACACTTATGGTACTTGCCAACTCAAGGTTGTTCACCTCTTTTTCTTTCTTAGCTTTTTTCTTTTTGTCTCTCCAACAAAACAAGATCATTGAAATTACTCATACACCTTCCTCTATGCCTATACCTATTCCACCTTGCCTATTGCCTATTCAACAATCAACTTTCCTATTTGATCCAACATGCCTTACCCAACCAAACTACCTATTCATCTAACCTAACCCAACCTTATTCTTCCCGGTTTAAGGGATAACAACATTGGCCTCGAGGCCCCTTTTGTAAGGTCGATGTAGGCAACACTCCTAGGGCATGGGGCCCTATGAGGTTACCTCGGCCACTCTTTCACCCCAACATCATTTTACCTATCAAACAAAACCTTTAGCTCATTAGTTTCCATAAAACCAATAATTTGGAAGCTAACTCAAAACTAAACCATACATCAAATCATACCTATCATCTAGTTTCTATAACATTAGTACATTGGAAATTAAACCATTCAACATAATATAATCTTAACTCAAAACAAACATTAACTCAACCATGCCTAATCACTTAGTTTCCATAAGAATGATAACTTGGAAAACAAAATAACATCATCTCATTTTCACTCATATACTTGACATGACATCGATATAATGAGAATGAAATCACATCATGACAACATTGACTTAACCATGCCTAATCATCTAGTTTCCATAATACCAAAAACAATGGAAATTAAAACATCCAATCTAATAACCATGTAGTGAAATAAACGTATACCATCCTAACCATGCCTACACATATAATTCCCATTATAACAATACAATATAAATAAACCAAACACATCATCTATAAATATCAACATCCATCTATACATTGAAAATTTTGTATATCAATACAATGAATATACAGATATGAATACAAGTATCTCAAAACTCTCATATACATCTCACATCTTCAGCATGCAGAGTCGGTATATATATCAAAAATCAAAAATACATGTCATCTGATATAGCCTCTATGATGGGCTAGCAGCCCTTTCTCTCGCCTATACCCTCACTCGGCCTCTCATCGCTGCCGTGAGTTATTAACATCTCGCTCACCCTACCTACGAGACCAATGACTCTTTGAGTTGCTAGAATTATGAGTCTATGTGTTGGTCCTCATATTAGCTACCTATTGTTCTCTATACTCTCCATAGGTCACATACTAGATACCAACCTCCATTAATAAGTCCTAATAATATCAAACCTATGACATGACATCTGTGTAATTGATTATGGATATCACCTGGGGTTGTGCCATAGCTATGACACTTACCCGTAGGCCTTGTTATTGTACCAATGGTCCCTATCATGTTATCTATAAAATAGGACCACTCCGGTGCCTATTCATGTACAACGGGACCCTATCCTGATTGGTGCTCGTACATGTGTATGCGGATTGTGCCAACTCGGCCTTGTAAAGTGGCAACATGCACATGTAGTGTGGCAACCTATGCCTACAACCTCGCTACCTACCTCGGATCCCCTACCCGAGCTCGTGCTAGTTTTCCTTAAACATAGCCATTTGTGCCTACTGATGCGGCAACATATCCCCATCTCCTATTGGTGGTTGTGTAGGATCCACGAACCTAAATCGAGCTGCGCCTATGCCAACTACCTCTGTAATCTAGTCCCTTGTCCCTAGAGGGTAGTCACATGTGCCTATGCATATGTGATATATAAATGTAACACAATTATGTGTCCATGTAATGCATCCCTCTAGCACTATGATTGTGGCCAAGTTTGGTTGGCCTAGCCTTGGTGGTACTACATGTAGACGGGCTATCCTCCAACATTTGTATCCATCAGTAATACCAACATCATCAATTCACCAATCTACGACCTACTCTTGTTGTCCTGTCAAATCTTCTGGATGAGGTGGAGATTATGGTCTCTCCACATCATCCCTGTAGTACTATGGAAATGGTAGAGGCACATCCTACTAAATCATGAACTGGCGTCTAACCCGGTCCACCAGTATCATCTCATGCTCCCCATCCCACTACCACTATATCCACCTCACTAGTCAGAACCCCCCCTTGACTCTTTTGTCATGCCTCCATATGAGGGAAAATCAACATATAACCGCCATAGAATATCTAGTCTTGATAATCCCTACAACATCCACCAATAATATGTCACATCTCGTGACACCTCCTCTACTCACAAATGTGCCCCTACCGACACCCACCTCCCGTATCTATCCCCAGTAAACTCTCATGTGCCAATCCTATCATGGAATTCCCTATGGGCGCACGCACACATACAATGTACCCATATTCCCAACAATGCAGTAGATAAGTGCAACAAATACCAAACCATTGAATCCTCCAATATGCCCATAGCTCTATGTACAACTAAACTAGATACGTTGGTGCCCACACACAACATACCCTCTCTCAATCATGTCTGTAAAACCCCCATCAAAGCCCTTGGATATCTCCCACCCGCATAATCTAGGAGATTGTAACATCCAACAACTACCATCATCAAGACTTCTAATCTGGTCTCCTAAGGATGTGCAATGTACATATCCCCATAACTGATGCTAGCACTATAATACCTCAAATCACCCATCACCTCACCAAATATGGACACCATAGGGTTAAAGGACTCATCTGAATAAATCTGATATAAGGGCTCCCCAAAAATTAGAAGCCATAAAATCCTATAGACATCCTCTAGTGTGATCGTCATCTCACCGGTATGTAAATGAAAGGTGTTTATTGTTGAGTCACATCTATCGATAAGAGCGACCATCAAATGTGTGATCCTAAACAATGTTCCTATATCATCTCAAAACACTGATCCCAACATCCTATATATGAATCCACTCATCATTAGTAACACTAGGTCACATCTGCACCAAAAGAGGTGGCAACCTATCTTACATAGTCAACTACATGATGCACCTCTATCATTACCATTTCACCGTGTCAATCAATTGTCCCTTTGTAATCATCTATTTGATCCTACCTCATCAAAACCCACCTACAACTCTACTAGCCTATTTACCTTCTACCTAATTCACTCCCCTATCATCTATTCTATCTATCCTACCTAGCTAAAACTATTTAGATTCACTACTTTTCCTTCTTCACCACTTTGACTTCATTTTCCTAAATCCACCCATTCCTACATACAATCATCCTAACCCTCACCCAATTCTATTTTTCCCATAATCCTAACCTATCCACACCTATTTCACTACTCATTTTCCCATCCCTCAACCACCCACCCATACCTAACTCCACCCTAATTTACCCACTCTTACTTAGCTTAGTCCTATACCACCCCTCTATTTACCTTTTCACTTTCCCAAACCCCTTTCCTCACACTTTTTCACCTTTTATAGTGACCGATGTTGATCACCCCGATTAATACCAATCCCCATTAGCCCCACCGACATTGTTTGATCCTCGACCAACATCGGTTCCTTGATGTCCCCTTTTTTCAAAAAATTACCAAAAACACCCCAAAATCTACCCCAAACCACCTAAATTAGAATTTCATTGACTTTACCACCTAATTACACTAGATTTCACCCTTCCCATACCCAATTTCACCCAATTTTCAACGAAATTTCAAATTCATTTTAAAACCCAAATTCTACATTTTTCTACTTTAGTTTTAATTAGAAACACCAATGGCAATCGAATCCTACCACTACTCACCATTGTATCCTTAGTGGGATGTCTGGTCTCTGAACTAGAGGTCCTCCCACACCCTCTCCCACCTCCATCATGACTGAATCAAACTCTCATCCCTCCACCAATTGAATCGCTTGTATTGATCTCGTAGGCTCATCCACTACACTCTTATCATCTAATAATATCTCTCCAACTCATCTTTCAACCTCACCTTGTGTTTTTCTCATCAAAAATTTCTCTCTCTATCATTATCCAAAAGTAGAAAGTCAGAAATGAATCTGTTTTATGTGGATTTTTAATTTTTATCCCCAAATAAACTTGACCAATGTCGGCTCGTGCCTAGCAGACCGCATCGGTTACCTCTTCACCGGCATTTGTTCATCCTCAACCAAAGTGTTGGTCACCTTTCCAACCCACTTATACCTAATTTATCCAAAATTTTGACGACAGATGCTAATTTCTTGCTACCCAAGCCTCACCCCAACCTTATAACCCCACCTAATTGCCTTATTACCTCAAACCTAACCTCAATATCATTTGGGGAATGTTTTTTCCTATACCTCGGCCTTACCCATGAAATTTCCTATACAACCAAACCCAAACCCACCCATTTGACACTCAAAATCGCTTTACTCGCTATACCTTGCGATGATGTTACTTGTGTTATTTAGCCTATCGAACTTTCCTTTCCTTATGTCGTGATGTTTATCTGAACTCGACCGAACCTTTTGGTGCTTTAGAACCCACATAATGCCCGTTCTGTACCTAGTCTCATTTTTTTCAAGGATAATATCATGTACCTTGGATACTTGGACCACATCAACCTTGTTTGGATAAACTATTGACCTTTGACAATGTAGATTTTATGAGCTCTTCAACCTAGTGCCTTGTCACATTTTATATGTGTGCATGTGTTTGAATTCCCCACCTATTACCTACACCCATATCACCATTGTCTATTCATGTACCTTATCTATTTTAGTTTCACGTCACCTACTACTTTATCAAACCCATCACCGATTCAACCTCTTACTTCATCAATTCTAGGTTTAAGGAGGATAACCTCCACCCATACCGGGATAATCTCACTTCCACCCATGCTTGGGGTAATCTCACTTCCACCCATACTTAGGGAAACTTAAATTTCACCCATACTTGGGGCAACCACTTCCATTTTTGTCTACATCACTTATCAATACAAGCTAAGTGACAAAAAGGGGAAAATGTAGACACCCAAAAGTGGGTCATATCCCTCTAGCCCCTTTAAATTAAGAATTGGACACATACACCTAGCCATGACCCCTTTCTATAAATTAGTATTAATTTAATTACCCATAATTAAATTAATCCTCATCCTCACACCATTATTATTTTAATTACCTTATTTAAACTAATATCTATCTCACTAAGCCACCTCGCCTTTCCACCTCATCCTAAACCTATTCATAGCCTATTAATAAACCTAGACCAAGTCCCCACTTATCCCAACCAACTAAGACTCTTTCCAACCCTAAATTTTCATGACCAATTAATCCTCTAACTAATTCCACACTCTAATTTACGCCATTAAACACTCCAGGACTGACTAAGTGAAACATATTGCTAAATTTGGGATAAAAACCTATTTTTGGCATATTATACCAATTCTTCTTAACCGACACCGCTTATCCTCACCGACACTAGTCACCTAACTTTTGTCTGTTGCCTTTAAATAAAAGTTTCTAAGTCTTAGCTCAGGTTTTGAATTTGACTTCTTGGCTTTTGGTGAACTTGCATTCCCACTCCCAAGATCTCTTACAACAAAGCAAAGGCTCTCATAGTATTCTAACTCCATACAGGTTCATCCGCAGCTCCAGTGCACACACAAGAAAGCACCATGTCATCGTGTAATTGTTGCATCCGTTCAGGAGCACCTTCTCCTGCATCCACCACTACCATCATCTTTCTACCTGCACTCTACACATAAGTATTATTCCTTCCTTTTCATTTTCAATAGATTAGTTGTTTTTATTAGCTATCTGTTTTATTCCTTATTCTATCTTACTCGGATTTCTCTCACCATTCCTCTATCCAATCATCTAACCGTTTATTCTTCACACCACAGTCATAAGCCAACCTAACCATCTCTCGAGCCCACATAATAATTCCACAACCCCATCTAAACTCCCCTCACTCTCTGCAGGCGAATCACAGAGGGTTCCCAAACCCCTGTTTTTAATATTATTACCAAATTGCCCCTACCGACACTTTGGTTACCCAACTAGTGTCACCCCTTACAAATATGCAACATCGGTCACTTAACCAACATTAGTCTCGTGGACTGGTAATATATTCAAAACCAGTGAGTTCATAACTTCTCCCAAATAACCCAGAATCTTACCAAACTTCACCCATACCTCACCTAATACCTTTGTTATACATGTAGACCCAAACAACTCGCCACCATCTAGATTTGATTATAACCTTTCCTATTAGATTAAATTCACTTATTGTATGTTATAGGAGATACCTAAATCTTATCAACTATAGTAGGATTTCCTTATTTCATGTTATTTTCTGCATTAAATTGTATTTGAAAGTGGATTGATAGCCTTCTAGGAAGCACCTCGTTTCCTAGATCTAGTTCTCACTACGCAGTCCCCTAACTTATATTGACAATGCTATTTTTTTGTCTTGTTGTGTTTATTACAGGTCATTCCTCCTAGCCAAAGGGAATCTCTCTACAATCATCTTGGATAACATTCTACATACACACACACCTCTTTGACTATCAATAGGTACACCTCCTTAACCTTTCTTTAGACACCAAATTTGGGTCACACTCCCCTTGGTCCCCTTTCGAGCAGTTAAAATAACATGTTCACCTAATCATGACCCCTTTACCCCACATTCATATTAATTTAATTACTTATAATTGAATTAATACCCATCCTCACATTATTTATTAATTTAATTACTTTAATTAAATTAATTTACACCTCACCCAACCACATCACCTAGACACCTCACCATGGACTTATTCTTAGCCTATTAATTAACTAAGACTTAGTCTCTACTTGTCTTAACTAACTAAGACTTAGTCTAACCCTAACATTAAATTCCTAGTCTTTCTCCAACAAAATTCCCACTTATCTAAGCGCTAACCATCACTTGAGACCCAAACTAACAAGAAGAGAAAATAGCCCAGATATGTTATTTATGGTAAACCTAGGATTTCCCGCCTAACCAACACCTCTTAACCCGAAACCATATCCAGCTACCTTGGTACTCGTCATCGATTACCATATATACATTTTTGCAACCTTTTTTTGGGTTGGTCATTTTCATTCAGGATCTCATTCTTCCAGAGACTTGGAGCACACAAATTTCTTTAGTACTCGGAAAAAAGACACCTTTGGAGTACTACCAACATTGGTCACCATTCATCATCCTCATCATGATCACAGATTCACAATAGAGAGGCACATAGGTTCGAAATATCGCGACACGAACACAACGATTATTCTCTCTGGATCTATATTGTCACCATATTGATAACCTATGTCCTCCAATCTATTTTCTAGTAAGTATTTAACATCTCTACATTGAATCTCTAGTTTCCTTGTGTAGATTTATTTACTCATCTCTGTATTCTATTTCTCTCCACACCCATATACTTCCTTCCTTCTATTAACCCATCACCTGATCATACCTAGAATTTTCACCCATTTTCACTCTCTCAAATCATCTTTGAGTCTTCAAAACCATTTTACGACCCCACTCTCACCATTTCCAACCTTTGTGCAACCATGGGGAGTCTAGAAAACCAATTCTAAAAAATTTCTACTAATAGCCTCTACTGATGTTGGTTATCCAACGAGATGTCGATCACTCTTCCTAACTAGCATCGGTCGGTCACCGACATCGATTACTATGTTTGGAATATATATCTCGGACTAGGGAGCTAATAACCACTTCCCAATAGCCCAAAATCATTTCTAATCCTTACACCAGGACCTTATCCAGAGCCTATACCAAACACCGAAACTCAACACCAACCAATCAACCCTCCTATTTTGAACTTAAACAACCTTTTTGCATAACATTTCTTATTGTTTTGTACAAGATACCTAAATCGTTTCAATTCCAATAGGATATTTACTTCATGTATGATTTAACTAGAATTAATATTGTTATATAAAAGTGGATTGACATCTTGTTCAGGAAGTATCATGCTTCCCAGATCTAGCTTCCACTAGGCAGTCCACTCATTATTTTGTTTAAATCTATTTGGTGGTATTGTTTTGTATTTACAGGTAGTTCCTCCTAGCCAAAAGGGAGCTCTCACATCTGTTCTGATCTAGAATTCATCTACACACGCATTTGACCTTCAACTGATATTACAACAAGTATTCCTCCTTGGCCTTCTACCCTTATCTATTTCATTAATCTACTAAGAATCCGGTGAAACATTTTGGCATGCCCGGTGGGACCCATCAAGGGTTCTTTTGCATTTTTCATTCCTAGGAAAAATTGTGTGTTTATTTCTCTTTGAAAAGTATTCACATTAATTTTCTTCTCTAGAATCTTCTCCTTCTTTCTATTGACTAAAATAAATCATACTTTTGGTGCTTTAAAAAGAACACATCTTCTTTTCTACTGCATTGCATTAGTGAAAGAGCATTCCTCTTCCTCTTCTCCATTTTCTACATCGAATGTAATTGTGGATTTGGGATTAAAACATTTACATTTCATTCTAGTTTTGTTGCATTATAGCTCACATTAATTTGAGGGAAACCTATATGCTAGAAGTCATGCCCAGCTGATGGTTGACTAATTTAATCGTAGTTCACTTGCACACTCTCTCTATACCAAACCACTTAAATAATTTACACATCTTCTTAAACATCCTCCTACCTGGAAGAAGCTTTCAACAATCACACGATCAGAGGATTGATAGTGGATGCCCAACTGGTTTCTTTATCCAGTCATTATCTTAGAGAAAGGACTTCCCCACCAAAACATTACCTGAAACCATCCTTAGATCTTGGATTTCATAGGACACCTTTTATTGAACCAAAAAATTTGTTCTATTCACGAATCGGTTTAAAATAGCATAAGCTAAAACATAAAACCCACCCATAGGATATTGCATTTCATAGTTTTTGCTTGAATTGTGTTTTGAGCTATGAGGTCATTTTCTCCATTTTATTTCTTCCTTTCATGCTCCACAATCATAGTTGTTGTATTCTGAATTTTTCTGAGTGTGTCAGGATTCATCATTACCATACTCAAGTTTCTAGGTTGGTATTTTATCTAATCTATGTCATTAAATCCCATTTTTCCTCATCTTTTCAAATTTCATAGTAACTAGTGTCACCAATGACAGTCACCAGCTTTACTTCACTATCATCTGTTTATCTAACCATTGTCATTTTCCTTCTTTTTTGGGTTATTTCACCAAAACAACACTCATCAATTTTCTTTTCTTTATGGGACTTCTCAGATACATCGCCATACCTCTAGATCTT
Organism: Taxus wallichiana var. yunnanensis; assembly: GCA_018340775.1. Lineage (NCBI taxonomy): Eukaryota > Viridiplantae > Streptophyta > Pinopsida > Cupressales > Taxaceae > Taxus > Taxus wallichiana. Next base: position 875,216,423 of record CM031239.1, on the reverse strand, counting down.
TTAAAATCATTGTAAAATCTAGGTTTTAATTCATTTTTCATGAGTTATTGCCTCATTTGCAAAGATTTTGATTTTCCATAGTCATCGGTCACCATCTCACCATTATCGGTTAACTTGAACCACCATTGATTCCTATGTTTTAAATTTTTAATTAAAACAACATCATTTTTCACCTTCCAAAACTATTTTTCTCCATTTATTCTATTTTTCTATGTCATTTACAGATAGAATATTGCCAATCCTATACCAACTCACATGGTTTTGACTCATAGTCAAGCCAGTGCCCTTGTATTCCACACAACCCTTCAGCCACTCCCACCTAGCCCATCACCAACTTCCATCATGTCACCTATGGATCCTACCTAACCCATTATTATTAGTATCTGGTGATGAGGAGTTCACAAGACTCATTGACCACAACCCCACTACCTTACAACATTATCTTGTTCATTCATCTACTTGGGATTCATTAGGATAGCTAGTATACGACATGCATGTGTCCATCCCCTACCCTCACCCCCACTTCTGTGTCAGCTAGTACTAACTTGGCCTTACCTTCTTCCACTTTACCACCTATAATATCCCAACTTGACCCCACATCATCAATATCTATGGAACCTACAACATCGATCACACTTTTGATGTCATTTTCTCCCATGGTGTCAACCATTCCTTCATCAACCACCATGAGCATATCCTTGTCTACACCCACCACCTCATATATACCTATTACATCACAGCCACCCATGGTGTCGGCAACTCATACTCCATGCCAAAACATTGTTTTCTCCATCCCGTAGTATTTTTACTTCAAATCACTAAAAGAAACACTACATCCACCCCACCCACTTACACATATCAACAAAAACCATCTATCTCATTTATCACCTATTCGGGATATTTTCTACCTACATCTATTCCCCCTCATAGTTCTCATACTCGGAACCACCATATATTGGGATTTCATCCTCATCCTACATTCACCATCTACCCCCTTATACTACAGGGGGTTCCCAGTCATCACAACCTACCAACGACCTTATTAAAATGATGATGGAGAAGATGCAAACATTGGAAGCATCGGTTTCTGGCTCTCACAACTCTTTGACATACAACGAAATTTGTAATGATCCCATTCATCCATCTATTCCCGTTTTCCATACTCTACACATTAGAAATTCCCAAATTCAAATGGTTAAATAACAAAGAGGACACGCAACAACACTTGCGGTCTTTCAAACATGGGTGCTATTTAATTGCTCATGACGATGCTCTACTCTTGCAGACATTCCCAATGTCCTTAACAAGACCTATGTTGGATTGGTATAGTGGTTTACCTTGACATTCCATTTACTCATTTAACCAAGTGGCTCAAGCCTTCTTTGACCATTTTTCAATCAATATCGTCAAAATGTCACCATGACTGATTTTTACTCAACACAACAATACGACGACGAGTCTATCGTGGATTTTTTCACTCGTTGGCGGAGCCTCATAAACCAGCTTACATTCCAACTACCTCAAACTGAGCTTATATAGTTCACTAAATCTTGTACTAGGAACATTTTACCAACTCTCAATTCTAAACCTTCTGTACCTTTGATGAAGCGTTCACCATGGCTAGAAAACTTGAAATTTGTGCCATAAAAGAGAAGAAAATTCGATTACATAATGTTATCCCATAAAATTGACAAGGAAAATTTTACTGATAACCATACTGAAATTTTGTTCCGATCCCTCGTCGAGGATCCCTTGCATTCGGAACGTTGCAAAATCCCTTCCCAGGAAATCTGGTTTTTCGAACTTAGTCATTTTTGGTCTTTTTGGCCGGGTGCATAGAATGACTATGCAACATCAACTTTTGATGTGCCCCCTTTAAACCCTTTGGCGCATGTTTTCTTGTGTCAACAGGCGTTTTGGTGCACCTCTTTATGTTGAGTCTTCCCTGCGTGCGCCGAGGCACATGCGCCTTCCTGTCAACATATCTTTTGTTGTGCCTCTTTCTGGTGCGCCTAAGGCACATTTTCCTCTGTCAACACCCCTTCCGGTGCGCCATAGGTGCACGTATCTTCGTGCTGACAAGTCTTTCGGTGCGCCAAAGGGCACATGTTTTCTCATGTCGACAGCTCATTTGGTGTGCCCCTTTAGAAAGTTGGTGGCGCATTTATTACTGCCTCGCCTATAAATAGGTGCGTCTGTCCTGTCATTGTCACCGATGCAAAACACGTGACTATTTTCATTATTTTCTATGACCCTGCCTAACGCACCTGCCTTATCGCTTTCGATTGCGTTGTGGACCCGTTCTCACGCTTTTTCATCGTTTATATCCGGATCAGCAATTAAGCTCGAGAAGAACATATGTCGACATCAAGCAAGAGACCCACCAAATCCAAAGACTATTCCAAACTCCCGAGAGAAGCTCATAGACAAGCGGGAGACTTGCGAGGCGATCGAGTGAACAACACAAGGATCCTTCCCATGATCAACTTAGGGCCCATGATTAGAAATTTCATGGAATCTGCGCTCAATTTCACATCTTGTCACTGAATGGACGTGGCTAAGGCTACTCCTTTCGGCCAGCAGGATGACGATGATGAATAGCTTCTCTTCTTCTTCTTCTCTCTCTTCTTCGACTTTCTTTTTGTAAATATCTGAAGTATGTTGGCACAAACGATGACATCATCCATGTTGCACCATGGGATGATGTCATCCATCAAGTTGTCAAAAGTCAACATGACTTTGAGATATTTTGTATATTTTGTAAATATCTTTGTAAATAGGTGGTTGGCTCCTTTTTGCCTTCTTTTCTCTCCTTCTTCTATAAATACCCCAATACTTGTTGTATTGTGGATGAGTGAATATCTTTCAGATGAAAAATAGAAGTGAGGAGAAAAGACTTTGAGCTTTTTGTAACAGAAAGAATTATTAATACAATATTTAGACTTTGTGCTGAATACATGTGTTATTTGCATTGGATCTTTCTTACGTTAGATCTGTGTGTTTGTTCTGTTGAATTTACTTCTGTTTTATTGTCATTTATTCATCAGTATTGCTTTGCTCGTTTATGTAAGTAGGTTTGGCTCTGTTTACTACCAATCCCAAAACATAAACCCTCTGACCTTTCTGCTTTGGAATTCATTTCTTTTCTCCCTTCGGACCTGCTCTTCCTTCGTCCTCTCTTTCATTCCTTTCTTTTCGCAGTTGGAAACACCCTACTGGGATGAGATCCCAAACCCCCGAAGGCGGAATATTGTGAGACTTGCACAGATTCCTGCTGGTAGAATAGCAATAAACCAGTTTCACTTTCTTTGACTCAAGAGGGGCTATGCCCTGCACTCTGTTGGCTCGTCTATCCATAGATCTGCCCAAGCGACAGATTTTCGGACCAACAGTTTTTGGCGACTCTACTGGGGAGCGATCGAACAGATCTATCAGATCTATGATGGTGGTAGGATAGAAAATCAGAGAAATCAGAAAAATCACTATGCTGTTTGCAAACTTGAACTTTTTGTTAAAAATCCAAAATTTTGCAAAAGTGACCCGAATTGAAAATTTTCTTCTGAGATCCATAGATCTGGCCTAGTTGGAGATCTTTAGTTCGCTGAGTTCTTACAAAATTTGTGTTTTTCCGTAGATCTGAGTTTTTGACAGTTTACCAAAATTTTCAAACTCTTTGAAAAAGTCAAATTTAGATCCGAAAATCAGCTTGCTAATCTTCACTGTCATTTTATCCTCGCTGTTATTTGTCATTAACCGCAATCGGTTTTAGAAGAGGATAGTTTTTAAATATTTAAAAAAGTACATGCTGCTGGTTTTTGTCAGAAAAGCCAGAAAATCAGCAAGTACAACCAAAAATAAATTTTAAATCTGCACCACAGCGTTCCAGATCTGGAAGGTACGCTGGCAGGTGAGCCATTTACACGTGGCAGGCGAGCTCATGGAGAAGTCGATCCTACTTTTGATCGGCTTCAAAGGCACAATTTCAGTGTAGCACCGGCGCGCTTTTCATCACTAAGTTCAGCTGATCGGTCAACCAGAAGCGCCTCACCCCCACGGAAGAGCCGGTTTTCACAAGGAGCCTCTACATCCCTTTGCAGTGCTTTATTGCTCAGTGGAACCGCACTCCCAGCCCGCGTTCTTTTTCCAGCTGTCCAGATGGTGGTGCCATGGGGAAATGCTATGGGTCCTCTCGCATTACCACATCCTGTTCACGCGCTCCCTCACGGAAACCGAAAGAATTTTCCCAAATTCGACGGGAGTGAAAACCAAAGCACGGATTCACACATATCTGCATTCATCATGTCATGCAGTATCTTGGATGTAACTCATGAGGATGTGTCGGTTCACCTTTTTCTGGAAACTCTACAAGGACCTGCAGCTGAATGGTTTCAGCATTTGCCGGCCGGATCTATTACCAGTTGGGCCACCTTGCGGGATGCTTTTGAAGATAGGTACAAGCCTTCAGAAGATGCATTTGCATTATTATCACAGATCACTCACCTGAAGAAGGAGGCCAATGAGACCATGCGTGATTTTATCACGGGTTGATGCATTAATCAACCATGTCCCTGTTGCCATGCTTCCAACACCGGAAAATCAGAAGTGTTTCTTCGTGAACACTATGAGCTCGAAAGTTAGTTTCTTGCTCCTTCAAGAGCAAGTGGCTACCTTGATTCTCACCCAGGCCAGCTGCCATTCGAATAGAAGATAATTTGATAATATCTGGTGAATTGAAAAAGGAATCATCCAAGCCTAAATCTTGGACCCTTCTTCCACTACTTCGTCTGATCCGGTATTTCAAAAGATGGCGAATGACTTGCTTGCATTAAAAGAAGCGATTGGCCCAAGCTTCTCCCGAGTTCCTCATCTGGGGATATTCCACGGAGGAACTTTGTTTCCAACAATGTTCCTCAAAGGCCGTGCTTACCCACAACTGCTCCGTGGTTGGCGCTTGAGGCTCCTCCGGGTCGAACTCTTTGGCCAAATTGAAGAAGAGGAGCAAGATTATGAAGAACCTTCGTCTCAGGGCGAAGATGATCAAGACGTCGGTGAGCCGACTGGCGACTCTACTATCGGGTATATGGAATTTGATGAGGAAGAATCTGATGAAGAAGAGGGTACCCAGGGCTATGCAAGTGGACAATCATATGTTGTTTTTACCCGCTCGCAAGGAAAAGAAGCAGAGGTCGCTGCCCATGTGCAGAAGGAGAAGGCCATGTCAAATGCGCCTCCAACCATTGCTAAAAGAGGTAATCCTCTTCCTACTCAGCTCCCTGTTAAGTCTTTTACAAGGAAATCTTTTCCCCCCATCTCTCCTCCAAATCAGCCCTCTCATATTCCTATCAAGACCAGTAATCCTACTCCACCATCACGAAGTGAGGGACTCATTCCTTCACCGGCGCAACCCTTGGCCACATTTGATATCATAGATCACGCTAAAAAGACCAAGATCCAAATGTCTGAAGCCGAGTACCTTCAGTCAAATCCCGAACAACTTGTAAGATTGACTAAGTATATTCAAAGTCAAGCTGTTATATCTAATCAGGTTTCCCCAAAAGGAATCCTTTCCACTCCTCCTGAATCCCACATAAATGTTGCTTCAACATCTGCATCAGGCAAGATAGAGCCTTTCTATCTCTCCCTCCTAATCAATGGTCACAAATTGAGTAACTGCATAATTGATTCGGGAGCTTCTGATAACGTCATGCTGGTAAAAGTCACCCATGCTTTGGGCCTCACCCTTACCAAGCCTTTTGGCAGATGTTATTCCTTGGAAACCAAGTAGGTTCCGTTGATTGGTCAAATCAAAGATGCGCAATTTGCATTTGTGGCATTCCCAGAGAAAAGAGTAAAGATGACCGTCCTCGTTGCTGACATTCCAGCAGCCTACGGAATTTTGCTGGGGAGAAGCTTTTGCAGCGAAGTTGGTGGAGAAATTCATATGGACTGGTCTAAGGCTAGAATCCCCGTCAAAGGTGTAATGCAGACTTTGGAGCCGAATCACAAAAAGAGTACTTGGTCACTAGCTCATTCGAGGACCCCAAAGCTCAAATTCTTTTTGAATCATCAGGAATGGGAACTATTTCTTGTCTACCGAGTCTGACAAAATGGTTGTTCTCGCTCAAGAAGAAGATCTTAATAAGATCTGGACTTTGCAGTTTGATGGCAGGCTTGCTGACCCAATGTGGATGTGGCGCCGGAGCCATGCTAATATCTCCCGAAGAGGAGATTATTCCTCTCTCTTTCAAGTTGCAGTTTTTTAATACGAATAACACTGCTGAGTATGAATCTTTGTTACTCGGCATGCAGGCAGCAAGAGAGAGAGGGATCAAAAATCTGAGAGTACAAGGTGATGCAGAGCTAGTCATGAATCAAGTTAGGAGGATATATCAAGTGAAGAATGAGAGGCTCAGGCATTACCGTAATGCAGTATGGGACAACATTGAAGAGTTTGATGCTTTTTCAATTGAATCCATTCCAAGAGCTCAAAATGACATGGCTGATTCATTGGCTGTTTCAGCATCCCTCATGCTCCCTCACCCAGGTTTGAAAACAAACAAATACACCATTGAGGTGGTTTTCCGCCTGAGCGTGCCAGACAATTCTCAGCATTGGCAAGTATTCAATGATGACAATCAACTTATTGCCTTTCTAGAAAGGTGGAAAATTTTAAGGAATTGCATTTCGAAGGATCCACTTCTATGTGCCGTGAATCAGTCACCGATCAAGACGATGAATCCGAAGGGAACGACGGCATATGTCAGCTCAAAGGAAATAAAATTCCAAAGGGCTTGGTTTCTCTGGAACGGTTGTTCGACAGGCATGATCGTTTTGTGAAAAAGAAGAGGCGAGATGATCTGACTCATCCCCAGAAACCGAACCGGTCAATTTAGGTTCGGTAGAACACCCGCAGTTTGTGAACATTGGAAAATGTTGCACGCCTGAAGAGAAGCGGAAGTTTGTCAAACTGCTGAAGAAATACATGGATGTATTGGCATGGTCCTACGCTGATCTAAAGTCTTTTAAGCCAAAGGACGTCCAGCATGACATCCGTTGAAAGAAGACGTTAAAGCCTTTCGCTAGAAGCAGAGGCATTATAATCCTAAGATCTCAGGTACTATCCAGGCTGAAATTCAGAAAATGCTGGATGCGAGAATCATTTTTCCTATCCATCACAGTACTTGGGTAGCAAATATTGTGCCAGTGCACAAGAAGAACGGTGAAATACGCATATGCGTAGATTTTCGAAACCTAAATCAGGCTTCCTTGAAAGACAACTACCCCCTTCCTATAATGGATCAAGTTCTGCAAGCAGTCACTGGATCGAAATGTTGTCCATGCTTGATGGTTTTTCAGGCTACAATCAGATTGAAGTTTCACCTGAAGATCAATTTAAAACAGCATTCACTACTCCCTGGGGTACATTTGCCTATAGCAGGATGCCTTTTGGCCTAACCAATGCTGGCGCCACTTTTCATGGGCCATGGACCTGGCATTCAAAGGTATGATGGGGAAAGTCATTGTCGTTTATCTGGATGACTTAACTGTGTTCTCTAAAAATGAAATGATCATTGTGATCATTTGGAGCAAGTATTGGCCAGATGCCGAGAACATGGGATTTCCCTGAACCCAAAAAAGTCCATTTTTGGAGTCACGGAAGGAAAGTTGCTAGGGCACGTTGTTAGCAAAGAAGGAACGAAGATAGATGCCGAAAGAGTCAAGGCTATTCAGAGCCTTACTCTGCCTACAAGTAAGACTGGCGTTCATTCTTTCTTCGGAAAGGTGAACTTTCTCAGGCGTTTTGTTCCCAACTTTGCTGAGAAGACTCGTCATATATTGGACATGATGAAGGGGTCACCAACTTTCCGGTGGAGCGAGGAAGGAAAAAGGTCGTTTGAAGAAATAAAAGCTTCCGTTGCTCACGCACCAGTCCTGGTATGTCCCGATTTCTCCAAGGACTTTATCATGTATAGTTATGCATCTGAGCATACTGTGTCTGCCATCTTGATGCAAAAGAATTCGGAGAATGTTGAATCTCCGATTGCGTTCATGAGCTCTCCCCTCAAGCCTCACGAACTAAAAATGTCTCAATTGGAAAAGCATGCCTTCGCCGTTGTCAAAGCAGTAAAAAATTTCAGGTATTACATTCTAAATTCTCATACGGTGGTGCTGGTCCCTGACACGGCGGTCAAATCAATTCTAACTCAACAGGAGTTAGGAAGCTTGCGAGGAAATTGGATTGCAAAGGTCCAGGAGTACGACCTGGATATAAAACCAACCAAGCTGGTAAGAGGCAAGGGCCTATGTCAGCTTATGGCTGAAAACAAAGATTCAGAAAGTCCTGAGGAAAAGGATGATTGTACCAACGATGAACCAAAGTCAGCTGGAGAAAGCCCATTCTCTGCCTCTGGTCCTATTTGTCGTACCAGCGATGAGTGGTATTCCGATATTGCTTTCTTCCTCACCTACGGCGAATGCCCAGCTCACCTAACTCGAAAGGAGAAGCGCACTATAAAGCTCGAGAGCAGCGAAATAAGTATGTCATACGGGATGGGTTTATACTGAACGCGGGATAGATGGTGTCTTCTTGCGATGTGTCGACAAGCCACAGCAGGTGAAGTTGCTTGAAAGTTTTCATAATTCGGCCTGTGGAGGCCATTTTTCCTCTTCGTGATAGCACACAAGATCATCCGAGCCAGGTACTATTGGCTGACGCTTTTCCAAGATACAGACTACACAGGTAGCAAAATGTGAACCTTGCCAGCAGTTCGTCGGCAAGCCCAAGTTGGCTGCTTTTCCCCTCAGGCGGTCATTATCAACGAACCATTCAGGCAGTGGGGAATTGATTTTATCGGTGCACTCAATCCCCAATCGAGTGCCGGACATAGTTATGTCCTGACAGCAACAGATTACTTCACCAAATGGGTGGAGGCCATACCTGTTAAGAATGCCACTTCTGAGGTTGTTTGCAGTTTCATCAAAGAAAACATCATTGTCAGGTTTGGCGTCCCAAACAAAATTGTTGCTGATAATGCTTCTAACTTCTCCTCACGAGAAATTATTAGTTTTTTCTATGAATATGGGATAACTTTGGCTCACGCCTCGGATTATTACCCTCAGGGTAATGGTCAGGTGGAATCCAGTAACAAGAACTTGGTGACCATCATACGAAAACTAGTGGATGAGAATCAATGAATGTGGCACAAGTCCTTATACGACGCTTTGTGGGTAGATCGCATTACTCCCAAGAGGTCTCTCGGTATGTCACCTTTTCAAGTGTTATATGGCACTGATGCCGAGCTTCCCATTTCTGCTGAAATCCCTGCTCTGCGCTTGGCATGAGCTATTGAAGATGAAACTTTCCAAAATTCTCTTGAGAAGAGGATCATGTATCTGACAGAGCTCGAAGAAAAGAGAGTAAGAGTGGTCGACAAGATCACCGAGCATCAGAATCAAGTCAAGAGACTATTCGATAAAAATCTAAGCAAAGAAATTTCCAGGTGGGAGACCTCGTCCTTCTATGTGGGACAAGCGAAGAGAGCCAAAAGGCATGCACGGAAAGTTTGATTCCCTATGGAGAGGGCCTTTCAAGATAAAGCAGCTCAATGGAGAGAATAGTTTCTATCTCTCATATCTGGATGGAACCGAACTCCCGCTTCCCTATAGCGGGCAGCATCTGAAAATCTTCAGGAAGTAGAGCTTGCTCTCTTCTTTGTACAGTTTGCTTTAGTTGTGTGTTTGTTTTTGTCGTGTGTTTGCTTTCGGTTTGTTGTGTGTTTCCCTTTGTTCTCCCTCCGGTCACCCTTGTTTTTGACTCTCCAGCCCAATGGATAGGCACATGAGATCTGGGATTCTCTACCCCCGAGTTTGCTCAGGGATAGTCCCCAGAAAGAGCCAGTTGTTATCCCGTAAAATTGGCAAGGGCAATTTTACAGATAACCATACCGAAATTTTGTTCCGATCCCTCGTTAGGGACTCCTTGCGTTCGGAACGTTGCAAAATCCCTTCCCGGGAAATCTGGTTTTTCGAACTTAGTCATTTTTGGTCTTTTTGGCCGGGCGCATAGAATGACTATGCAACATCAACTTTTGATGCGCCCCCTTTAAAACCTTTGGCGCATGTTTTCTCATGTCAGCAGGCGTTTTGGTGCGCCTCTCTATGTTAAGTCTTCCTTCGTGCGCCGAGGCACATGCGCCTTCCTGTCGACATATCTTTTGTTGCGCCTCTTTTTGGTGCGCCAAAGGTGCACATTTTCTTCTGTCAACACCCTTTTCGGTGCGCCATAGGCCTGCATTTATCTTCATGTTGAAAGTCTTTCGGTCTGCCAAAGGCGCATGTTTTCTCATGTCGACAGCTCATTTGGTGCGCCCCTTTAGAAAGTTGGTGGCGCATTTATTGCTTGCCTACGCTTTATAATAGGCATGCATCTGCATTTGTCATTGTCACCGATGCAAAAAAACATGTGACTATTTTCATTATTTTCTCTCGACCTCACACTCTTTATCACTTTCAATTGCGTTGTGGACCCGTTCTCACGCTTTTTCATCGTTTATATCCGGATCAGCAATTAAGCTCAGAAGAACATATGTCAACATCAAGCAAGAGACCCACCAAATCCAAAGACTATTCCAAACTCCCAGAGAAGCTCATAGATGAGCGGGAGACTTGCGAGGCGATCAGTGAACGACACAAGGATCCTTCCCAGGATCAACTAGGGCCCATGATCAGCAAGTTCATGGAATACCGTGCTCAATTTCACATCTCGTCACCTGAGCAGCAGCAAAAGCAGGCTACCCCCTTTCGGCCGCAGGATGATGATGATGAATAGCTTCTCTTTCTTCTTCTTCTCTCTCTTCTTTGTCTTTCTTTTTGTAAATATCTAGAGTATGTTGGCACAAATGATGACATCATCCATGTTGCACCATGGGATGATGTCATCCATCAAGTTGTCAAAATTCAACGTGACTTTGAGATATTTTGTATATTTTGTAAATATCTTTGTAAATAGGTGGTTGGCTCCTTTTTGCCTTCTTTTCTCTCCTTCTTCTATAAATACCTCAATACTTGTTGTATTGTGGATGAGTGAATATCTTTCAGATGAAAAATAGAAGTGAGGAGAAAAGACTTTGAGCTTTTTGTAACAGAAGGAATTATTAATACAATATTTAGACTTTGTGCTGAATACGTGTGTTATTTGCATTGGATCTCTCTTACGTTAGATCTGTATGCTTGTTCTGTTGGATCCACTTCTGTTTTATTGTCATTTATTCATCAGTATTGCTTTGCTCGTTTATGCAAGTAGGTTTGGCTCTGTTTACTACCAATCCCAAAACATAAACCCTCTGACCTTTCTGCTTTGGAATTCATTTCTTTTCTCCCTTCGGACCTACTCTTCCTTCGTCCTCTCTTTCATTCCTTTCTTTTCGCAGTTGGAAACACCCTACTGGGATGAGATCCCAAACCCCGAAGTCAGAATATTGTGAGACTTGCATAGATTCCTACTGGTAGAATAGCAATAAACCAGTTTCACTTTCTTTGACTCACCACGCACACCGTTGGCTCATCTATCCATAGATCTCGCCCAAGCGATAGATTTTCATACCAACACATAACAAAAACACTTGCATTCAAGTTAAATGAGGCCTCTTCCTCTTCAAAACCCCAAAAAAATTATTCCAAAGCTAAAGGATCTACCAACATGGTAGTTTTAAAATTTGGCCCATCTCACCCATCCAATCAATCAAAACCTTCTTCCAACCTTTCTAGTTCATGCGAGAGCAATGAAAGTACACTCCCATAGGAGAGCCCTATTCATCGGTTTTAGAAAAACTTCTAAAAGCCGAAGCAATTTCTCTTCCACCCATCAAACCACATATTGGTTTTGACCCCGCTCATCTTATGCCTGCATGGTACAAGGAACATGATTACTGCAACTACCATTGTGTTAAAGGTCATAGCGATGGTAATTGTATAACCTTCAAAAACATTGTCCAAGAAATGTTAGACAACAAAGATCTCATCTTAGACAACCCGAACGCACCGCTAATCAAAACTTACATATCTTCAAGAAGCCATTTCCTAATCACACCCCATCATCTAACCAAATTGGAAAACTTGTGACTAATGACAATAATTTTGTGAAGTTCATGTTGTTTTTGAAGTCATACTAGCCCTTCCACAATTTCCTCCTATCCCCTCCATCGAGGAGATTCTAAAACAAGATCCTTTACCCAAAGAGGATCCTATTTCATCTAATCCTTCAACCATAGAGGAGTCCCCTTTATCTCCCCCTTCACCCACAAAGGAGAGTAAAATATATGTAGATGTCATTTCATCACTCCCCTTGCAACCTAATGAACAACTTGTGGTGTTAACTCTCCTACCCACGGGAGATTCATGCTCACCTCCCTCTCCACCGAAAGAGGAACCTACCTCATCCCACATGTCATATCCCCTACCAATAGAGGATCCTTTAGAAGTGCCACTTCTTGTTGGTGACAATTCCCCATTAGCCTTCCAAGATCCAGTTGATTTTCTCTCGGCTCTCTTACCCACAAAGTCTGAAGCCAACTAGTTCCCTATCTCATAGACATAATTTACAGGGATTACTACTAAATCAATGTCATCTCCTCTTACAACAATGTCATTTTCACGCCTGGATGACCGCTTGGATTATGTTGATAATTCCATGCTTTGGGGACGTCTCTGGATACCCTTTTCAACCCAAATGTAAATGTCATCTATTGATACCTCTATAATTTATCCAAAGGTATTTTAGACAATCGAACCAACCATGCCCATACCATTCATAATAGCCTCTTCTTCATCACCCTCACCTACACCTAAACCTTTACCAATAATCAAACCTGATCCTATGCCTAAGAACCTACATGCACCTACATTTTCCCCCACAAATGAACCATCACCACATTAGGAGTCATGTTGACATCAAGCCTAGTCCATCCTCCTGTCAAATTGGACTTAGCCACATCTTCCCAAGATCGCGTAAAAAATATTCCCCCAGTTGAAAGGAAGATTCAACCTTCTAAGCCACATACACTAGTTTCACCCACTACTCCTTTGTCACCTTCACCACTTCCCTCCATCCTAGGACCTCACCCATAGACCTTGTCCATGTAACCTCCTATCCAAGGAAAACCAAAAGCACAACAACCCAACTCTTAATCAAAATATTTTATTACACCCAACTTACTCGCACAAAGTCACACCTTTGTTGTTACCTGCATCTTTCTTACCACCTATACCCCCACCACCTACAGTAACCTCATCGCTACCTATGATATTTCCTTCTCTTCAACCCATACCTTCCACCTTGCCTCTACTGAAACCTTACCCACATCTCCTTTATCACCTTAGCTAATGCATCCTATTCCCCCATTTTCCTTCCCTTCTACATCACGTACTCCTTTGTCACCTTTACCCATGATGGTGAAACCAAAATTGAAAAACACACTACCCTCCAAAGTAGTTGTTAAGCCTGCAACACCTTCTATCACTAGTTCATCTACTATGCCTTTACCCAAGAAGGTACAACCCAAATCTAAAATAGTACCACCTACCAAACCAGTGGTCAAACCCATTTCACATCCAATTCCACCTCCTGTGACGCCTCTCCCACCAAAATCACCCACACTTCAATCCAGACCCACACTCACCTCACATTGTGATCCATTGGCAAGGTCTTACGCCAACATTCTAGCTAACCTTTTAGAGACCTCCATCATCACATTTTCACCCCTTAGACCTTACGACCCATGAAAATCCAAACCAAAATGGTTTGACGATACTAAAATTTTTGCCTACCATTGTGTGTTAGGGCATGATGTAGAAAGTTGTAAGGCTCTTAAAACCGTTCTCCTTCAATTGTGTCCTCCTGAAGAAAATTTTGACGACGATGATCTTCTAGATGAGGACCCTGTTCCACCTCCACCTATCACCACACATCCTCACCCACTACCTATTCAACGACCTACATCACCACTTCCACAACCCTTTTATCCACCTCCAAAATTCAAGATCAATATGGTATGTATAAGAGAGGTAGACAAAACCTTACCAAAATGTCAGTGCGCCCTACTCATTTCACAAGCATCTTGTCCCACATTGGGTTTTTGTGCATCATTTCATTATAATTTTCATGACACACCTTCCCCATCTACCTCTCTACCTCAGATTAACATGATCCAAGTCGCTACTTGCACCCAGAAAGACAAAGGAAAGGAGAAAGCAACCAACCCCTCTATCAATCTTGTACCTACTATACCATCTACACCCACACAAAAATCACCATTCAAGGACCCATGTACCCTATTTCTGGTGGGGTCACCCATCATACAATGATAAAATAATTGCACCAATCCCCTCTAAAAATTTCTTTATACAACCTTGTCTAAACCTTTGAGTCTCACCGACAGGCCCTCATGGAGGTTCTACAATCTATTAAGGTTTTACCTAATGACCCAACTCCTGTGGCATCCATGATCACTCCTCACCATGTGGCATCTCTCACCACTTCATCACCTTCCTCTACACCCACTACCACTCATCAAGTAGTCACTCTCAGTTTCTATGACGATGAGATTGTACATCTCAATCAGATGATCTTGTTCTTACCTTATTCATCTTCGTCTACATTGATAATATATGTGTTATGATTGATGGTGGTGCTAACATCAATATTATATCTTCCCATGTGTATGCAGCACAAATATGCATCCCCACCAAGTGCATGCATAATAACCCATTTATGTTGTGTTCATTCAATGATGCCATAACTTTGACCATTGGCACTATCATTCTCCACATTTGCATGGGCCCCATACCGCTCCATAATTATTCTACATCTTAGAGGGGGAATTCTAGTACAACTTGTTACTTGGCTGACCTTGGATATGTGTCATGGGTTGTGTTCCTTTAACCTTACACCATTGTGTAAAATTTTAACATGAAGGACATAACTATACCATTCCAACTTACCCTTCGCCATTCAAAACCTGTAACATGTTGTATCAACCTAATGATGTTCTTGTACCAGTTAAGGCATCCACCACCACTGCCACTTCTCCTTCACCCATAGCCCTATCCACCAATGCTTCCGCTACCTCTCCCACACCTAATTCCTCAATTCCCACTACTTTCATAGCCTCTGCATCCAACCCATCTACTAACCCATCTACTTCTCAACCAACCAATGCTTCTTCTTCACAATCACCTAGTGATTCATCTATTCCCGCTACCCACATATCCACTATCGATCCCTTAGAAGTTTTTTTCAATGTCTCACTATGGGGGAGTACCGCCTATACAACATCAACACATTCATTACTCCTCAAGATTATTGTAATCTTTTCCAATAACCTTCTATGATCACCACATAGGCGATGTTTTCCCGTACGGTCCTCCCCACCTTCTTACCAACTTAACATATGGGGGAGGTGATACTTCTACCCGCTCGCCCGAGCCACAATCCTAAATTCAATCATTTTCATCTAACCTTCAATCTCTCACCAACCTCTACTTCACCCACACCCTCCTCCATCATTGTGTATGGAATGATTTTGGCTTTCATTTTTATGAACAAGGTTGTCATATTGTCATCCCATGCACCATATGTAAACATAAATATCGAAATGGTATTGGCTTTACCAAACCATCTACTAAGAAATCCCATGTTGAACTCATTGAGGATGACAACCTTCCTTCACCCCATCTACCAACTTCACCACCTTCACCTACAAAGTCTATGGATCCATAATCCATTCCTCCTAAATTTTTTTATGAACACCATTTCCCTAGGACCTCTGACTTATCAATGAGATGGTGAGGCTCCCTCTTCTCTTCCCTTCCTGTATCCTAATATGATTGATGATGATACACCTTCTATTAACATTGTTAAATGTCACGACGATGATTCTATTCTCATCCTCCTTGTACAAAGATTCTTATATTCATTGGTCATTATCTTCATGAAAACCATGTTAAATGAATCGACCATCAAAATCAATATCCATACTCAAGATGACTCGCACATTTTAAAGATAGGCCAATCTTTAGATGCTTCTAATAGGAAGACTTTACCTCATTCCTCTGAGATCATAGAAACACTTTTTCTTGGTCCTACACTGATATGCCCGGTATTGACCCAAACATCGTGGTCCAAAATATCGTAACTATTCCTGAAGCCAAACTCATAAAATAGAAGCTACGGAAAATGCATCCTTGTGTTGCCCTTCTTGTCAAATAAGAAATCCAGTGCCTTCTTTTGGTTTCCTTCATCCTAACCATTGATTATCCCCAATGGATCTCTAAAATTGTTCCCGTAATAAAAGCGATAGGGGAATCTACATTTGCATATATTTCCGCAACCTTAATTTAGCTTTCCGTAAAGATAGCTTTCCTCCACCTAGTATTCACCAACTCATTGGTCTTACCACTAGCCATGAGATGTTATCCCCATGGATGGTTTCTCAGGTTATAACCAAATATTACTTTCCCTAGAGGATCAACACAAAACTACCTTCATCACTCCTTGGGAACCTTTTACTATCGTGTCATGCCTTTTGGCCTTAAAAATGTTGGTGCCACATATCAGCTGGAGACTATGACTTATATCTTTCATGACATTATGCATCACATATTGGAAGATTACGTTAACGATATTCTTGCCAAATCCAAACATCAGGCCGAACACCTTACCATCCTTAAGGTCATCTTTGACCATCTCATCAAATATTGTGTTCACCTTCAACCCAAGAAGTGTGTCTTCGTTGTTACTTACGGAAAGGTCCTTGGTTTGATGATTTTTTTGTGTGGCATAGAATTTGACCATACAAAAATCAAGGTTATTCTCCAAATGCCTGAACCTATTAACATTCATGAACTTCATAGTTTGTAAGGAAAGTTGCAATCTATTCGTCGCTTTATTTCATGGATTTTTGATCACTACCACCCATTTCATCATCTCCTAAAAAGTATGTCTCCTTTAAATGGGATGATGAATGCCACAAATCCTTTGAAGCCTTAAAATAGTACCTCCTCCAACCACTTGTGCTCATTCCCCTAAGGATGACCAACCATTTTACCTTTACATTTCTTCTACTGATCATTCCTTGGGTTCCATGCTTTCTCATCACAATGAGAAACACAGGGAGCAAGATATTTATTATATAAGTTGTACCCTTCTAGACAACAAAAATAGATATACTCATGCCAAAAACTTTGTTTATCCTTAGTTTTCATCACCACTAAACTACGCCATTACCTACTTAACCACAAAACCTTTTTTTCCACTAATACTCGAACCCCTACATTACATGTATGTTAAGCCCTACCAACATCAATGAGATTCATGTTGGCTCATGTTTCTTGCAGACCTAGACCTTGAATTCACTCAAAAAAATATTTGAAAGGACAAACCATTGTTGACCAACTTACATATGCATCCCTCTCAAGAAATCAATCCTCTAACTTCAATTTCCTAAATGAATCCATCGCTACCCTCTCTTTAGATGATACCATTTACATGATGACCTTATTCTTTGATAGTTCCAAATGCCAACATGGGGGTGGTGCAAAATTTATCCTTATTTCTCTTGACAGTGAACCTATGCCATTATCTTTCAAAATAGATTTTGATTGTACTAACAATTCATCAAATATGAAGCACTTGTGTTAGGTCTTCAAACCGCCATTGCCTTAAACATTAAATCGATTAATATCTTTGGAGAATATCAACTAGTTGTAAATCAATTAATTGTATATACCAAAGTGTTGTAACAAAATACTTCAAAAGTATAAACATCATGTAGATATACTTTTGACTACCTCTAGCCATTTTGAACTTCAAACTACTTTGCATTCCACTAACAAATTTACAGCACACATTGCTTGTCTTGCATCTCAAATACCAACTTCATCATCTCGACTCAAAATCTTTGCCATAGTACAAAGGTTGTAATAACCTTCTTTTTTATTTCAAGATGTTAACCTCGTCCAACCATTGAACCCGACCCATGTGACCTTTGGTATAATTAGTTTACTGGACTACCTTTCCCTTTCAATTCTACCTCTAAACCTTACTCACAATGGACAATGTGCCTTTCTCAAAGGTGTATCTCACTATTTCATCATGGGTGGTCTTCTTTATAAACGTGTCTTTGATGGTATTCTCTTGCGATGCCTAACAATTTCTAAAATTACCTACACCATCAAGGAATTTCATGACAAAATTTGTGGAGGTCACTTGAAAGGGTTTAACTATCGTTAAATGCATTCTCTTCCAAGGCTATTATTGGCCTACCTTAAATCATGATTGTAGTGATTATATCAAATGTTTTGTGAAGTTCCAGCAACACACTAATCTTCATCACACTCCTAGTCATGCCTTACATGTCGCACGAGACCTTTGGCCTTTCTCTCAATGGGGTTTGGATGTTGTCAAAAGATCAATCCTCATTCTTCCCAATGTCATCAATGGATTATTACCGCTACTTGAATACTACACAAAATGGGTAGAATCCATACCTTTTATTTCTAGAAATTTCAAGGAAATATGTGAATTCATTAATAGCCACATCATTTTTTACTTTGGTGTTCCTCATCATCACATCACGATAACTGAAAATAGTTTTAAAAAAACCCTACGAAACTCTATGACACCTTTGGCATTCAACTCATTTTTCTTCACCTTACTACCCTCAAAAATGGCCAAGAAGAATCACCCACAAATCCTTAAACAAAATTTATATGGAATTTGTTGATGATACTAAAAAGGATTGGCATACGCACATTCCTTCGCCTTATGGGCTTATCACACTAGTATTTGTACTCCAACTACTGCCATGCCTTTCTCTCTAGTCTACGGTATAGAGGTTGTTCTACCTCTTGAATTCTAGATTCCATCTCTTCATATCTCACTTAAATAATGCTCAATAATGATGAATTTCACCAAGACCATTTGGCACAACTCAAGTTATTAGACAAACATCATCTCAATGCTCTTGATCACCTCCAAATCTACCAAAAATGTATCAAACGTTCCTACAAAAATGTGTCCATGAATGAACCTTTCGTCGGTGACCTCATCCTGAACGAAAATCAACATGTAACAAAAGAAGAGAAAAGTAAACGGGAAAATTTGCTCCTAATTGGCTTAGACCTTATATTGTTACTCATACCTATGGATCAGGTGCTTATCGTTTGTCTTCACTCAAAGGTAAACCTAAACCTGAGCCTCTCAATGCCTTGCATCTTTGACCCTTATATTGTTGAATCAAGTCCTATATCACATTCTATCTAGTTAAAACACTCATCCCTTGAGCACCATTCACCTTCCATTTTACCTATTTTAAGGATCAACGACTAAACAAGAATCATGTGATTATCTGTCACCTTTCAGCCTTATCTTCAATATGAGTACCATGGCTCTACTCATGGCATGATCCTCATGGATACTTTTCATATTTTTTCAAGATGGAATCCCATGGTCATTCATTCCTTAAACCCTCTCTTTCATAGTTAACCTCTGTGTGCTATGGTTTTTTCTTCAACACAAGAGCCTATCTTTCTCTATAGTCTTGTCCATGACCTAAAAGTCCAAAGAAAAAAATTCAAAAGTAAAATGGGATTCAAATCCTTGAGTCAAAATTCCAGCAAAAAGATGACTCCCTCAAAAAGGACATCTACTCTTTCTATCTCGCTGTTATAAATAGATTGCTCCCTCGAAGGACAACTATACAAAGTTAGCCATATTGTACATAGTCTATCATCAAAAGAAGACTATTCTTGCAAACAAATAAAATAAAATATTCAGAAGCTTCCCGCATCGATCACTTCATGAAGACCTCAAGGAGATAATCTACTCATCCCATATAGACTTCCCGCATCAACTAGTCTATAAAAACAAAATAAAAAAGAAAAAGATAACTTTTTCGTCATGGACTTGCCTATTTTGATCTTGAGTCTCTTACCAAATAGTCATGTTATCTCAAACTAGGTTACACTAAAAACCAAATTGTTTTCACCTCATCACCTTTTCACACCCTATATTTTTTGCTCTCGCTCAAGAGACATTCCACAAACACAAAAATGTTTTGATTATGTAACTTTCTTCATGCTTAGAATAGTTAATTATGCAGCACCTTCAGGGTCTTATGTTCATAAGTCAATCTTTGGTATGATAGACTTGTTATGGTTCTTATCAATTAGGCGGCTCTTGTTGTCTCCTTTACCATTCACCTCTTTTCTTCCTTATTGATTTTCCTATACAGACTAGACCATCAACACCTACACTTTAAGGATTCCCTTTCAACCATGCCTAAAATCACCTAAACTCAACCATGCCTAAATGACCTAACTCAAACATGCCTAAAACCTACCGACCCATTCATCTATCCTCATCCTATTCTTCCCTAGCTTACGGGAGAACTACATCGGCTTGAGGCCCCTTTTCATCGGGACTATGTAGGTAGCACTCCGAGGGCATGGGGCCCTTGGAGGTTAGCTCAGCCACTCTTTACCCTAACAAATTTCCCTTTTCTTATTCACAAGTCACCTTAGTTTTCCATTTTACATTGTTGGTCCGAAAATTTGTTGAGTGGGCAGATCTACAAATAGACGAGCCAAAAGTGTGTAGGGCATCACCCCTCTTTGAGTCAGCAAAGTGAAACTAGTTTATTTCTATTCTACTAGCAGAATCTGTGCAAGTCTCACAATATTTTGCCTTCAGGGTTTTGGGATCTCATCCCAGTAGAGGTGTTTCCAACCATGAAAGGAAAGGAGAGAAGGGAAAGAATGAAGATAAGATAGATCCGAAGGGAGAAAAGAAATGAATTCCAAAGCAGAAAGATCAGAAGGTCTATGTTTTGGGATTGGTAATAAATGGAGCCAAACCTACTTGCATAGATGAACAAAGCAATACTGATGAACAAATGACAAAAGAAGTAGAAGTAGATTCAACAGAATAAACATGCAGATCTAACATAAGAAAGTTCTGATGCATAACACAGGTATTCAACGCAAAGTCTCAATATTGTATTAATATTTTCTCTGTTACAAAAAGTACAAAGCCTTTTATCCTTCTATTTTTTATCTAAAAAGTGTCCACCCCTGAATACAACAAGTATTCAAGTATATATAGAAGAAGGAGAAGAGAGAAGGAAAAAGAAACCAACAACTAATTACAAAATATCTACAAAATATCTAAAAGTCAATTGTTGACTTTGGGAAACTTGATGGATGACAACATCCCATGGTGCAACATGGATGATGTCATCATTTGTGCCAACATGCTCTTAGATATTTACAAAAAGGAATCCAAGAGGAAGAAGGCTATTCATCATCATCCCACGGCTAAAAGGGGTATCTTGCTTCTGCTATTGTTTGGGAGAGGTAATGTGGAACTGGGTCCGATATTCCATGAATTTACTGACCATCGGCTGAAGTTGATCCTAGGTAGGACCCTTGGTATGATCGCCGATGACCTCGCAAGTCTCCCACTCATCTCTAAGTTTTTCGGGAGCTTGAAATATTCATTACCTGCCTCCATCAGGTACCCCACAAAATCACAAAGAAGCCAGAAGGTTATTGATGCATTCCATGTCAAAAGTGGCTTCTGGCCCTAGCCCTTGCGAGATGATCTCCTTGAAGATCCGAATAGTTTCATCTACCTTCCTCAAGGTGAAAGAAGGAGTGAGCAAGCCCGGAGACATTCTTAGAACAATTTTCTCCATTTGATGCATCGCATCCAGGGCTTCCTCCTTGACCTTGTCTATCTTCTCCAGGATGAATTCCATCTGATCGACCTAGTAGTCCAACGCAGCAAGGATTTTGCTGGGTACCCTAGGGTGATCGAAAATGCCAAATTTTACCAAATCATTGACTGAGCAGTCGAGCATTTTCTGAAAACATCTCATGTTGCAACCTAGCATGGTCCAACTCTTTCGAAGATAGGTCCCACAATCACCTGGAGATCTTTGTTTTGCTTGGCTAATGTTCTGATATAATTCGGTGAACTTGACAATTACTTCCTCGCTGTCTTTGAGGATCTGATCTCTCCAGGTGGATACTACCATACCTTGTTCACCAATTTTGGCGTATTCATTTATCTTATCCTGGCTTAGGACCTCAAGAGTTTCGGTGGCAGTTATAGGAGGTGCACTGCCCATTTTCTGTAGGGCGTGGAGAAGATGCTTGTTCTACTCTTTTAGTAGCCTCTTCTCTTCCTTTACTTCTTGAAGCTTCTTGCAAAGGGCATCCACTACAGATAGGGCCTCCCCTTGAAGGCTTTCAAAAGATGTTCCCATTATGACCTGTGTCACTGTATAATCTGTAGGGACAGATCCTTTTTATCCTTTGAAGGATCGGGATACGCGATCTCCATTACTCTTTCTCCCGATGCACTCTAAGAGAAGCGAGTTATCGGATTTTTCTTCTTAGCCCCCTTTGTTGGGATGATGGAGAAGTCCATTGGTGTAATAGGGACTTTCCTCTTATGTTGGCTCAAGTGCTGAGAAAGCCATGTTGGACCTAAGGGAGCGGGACCAGTGGTGGAAGAGGGAGCAACTGTAGTGGATGAGGGGAAATGCGTAGAGACACTTGGTGGCGGCATCGAGAGAGAGGCCAAGAAAGTGCTCATGGGAGGGGGAGATACTACAGGTGAGGTAGTCATGGGAATGGAAGGGAGCTGAGAGATGAGAGAAGAAATAGTGGGGGATAGCTCCACAAGAGAAGAGAAAATGGAGGAAGAGGAAGGGGGAACAGAGAGAAGCCGGGGAGAGGATACGACAAAAGGAATGGTCGCTTGAGTCACGTGAGGAGGGGGAGAAGGGACGGTGGGAACCTCCATGGTTGTAGTAGTGGCAACATCTTGAGTGGATGTGCCCATTGGAACACTCTCTACTTCTTCTTTCTCCAGGGATGCCAGAGTTACAACTTGTTCCTGTGCGGAAGGGAGGGCTCTCAGGAGCTTCTTCTTGAGCAGAGCTTGATTCTCCCTCTTTATCCTTGCCTTTTCCCTTTGGTAGATGTTTCGCCTGACAGGTGCATTGCCCAAAGGGGACATGGTAAAATCTACTCCGAGGTAGATAAGGCCATTCATTCTACACCAATGTTCTTGTTCGCGTGATGTTTCTTTAACCCTTACCTCAATGGTCTGAGGTGCCTTTGTTCTATCTATTTCGGCAAATGGCCAGCTTGTCCCCATCCGTGTCTAGATACACCTGATCAACTTCTTGATCGGTAGTTTGATAACCTTTTGGAACAATGGCCATGCCATATTGAATAATCTCTGCTAGGGCCAGGTGAGAGTGATCCTTTCTTCTAAGTTCGACCTCATGATATAGGTCGATGTAGATATCCTCGATCTGTGGAACATGGATCGGATCAAGTTTTGCCTTAGGGAGGTAATTTCTTGGATCGAAGGTGGGCCTTGCCAGGAAATTGTGCTTTAGATTGAGCAGTTCTAGCTCTGCGAACATTTCCCGGGCTTTGTTGTGGGAAATGTAGGTGTACCTACCCACTGTAAGGGGGAAAGGAGTTCCACCCTTCTTTCTCTTCAGACACTTCTCATGGTATGTTATGAGCTACCTGGATAGCTCCAATAGGATCAGCTTAGGGCCAACATACCTTGGCAATTTGGTGGGCTCCCCCAAGAAGTTGGCTGCTCTGAGATAGGTGAAGGTGGGGAATTGGGTAAACAATGCTCCCCACTTCTCAGTCGCTATGACTATGCTCTTGGTCATCCAACCATGAGTCATATTTGGCCTCAAAAGGCAGATGATGCCGTAGAAGAAAGCATCATTGATCTTGGTAAACTGTGAGATGCTATTTTCCAGCTTCAGCTCTGGGTAGTATTTGTATATCTTCACTGAGGCCAAACTTTGCATTAGCTCAATGCTGGATAATCCCTCTCTGAGGCTGCAGCGTAGACCACGTAGGAGTTCATGTAGAACCTCCCTGTGGTGGTGAGTTGTTGGAGCTACTCAGAGATGGTGTTGCTTATGATCTCTGCCCACTCAAAGCGCTGATCAAGCACATTCTTATTCATGGTTTCTAGGTACCTGAGCATCCATTTGTGAAAGTAATGGGCATCAAAAAGCCCAAATACTCTGCTTAGGAAGGTGATAGTATCACTCAGTTCCTCGGAGAAGTCACTGCGGTGAATAACTTGTGGCCACCTGGTTATCACCTTCTTATTCTTTAAGTACACTTCATTCATCAGCTACATGCATTTGTCTTCGTTATCCTCCCATGCCTTGATGCAGTCTTCTTGGCTTACAGCCACAAAATGTCGGTGGTGGGGAATGCCTAGCATGATTTCAAAGTGCCAGGCAGTGAGGTTGATTATGACCTCGCCCTTTTCATTTTTGACACACCTTGTGTCTTTGTTGTAACAGCGGGCCACCACCATCATAAACTCATTATTCACTGCACTAACGGGGATTCCCCTAGCAAAATGTAGACCACTTCCCACCAGTTTGTCCATCCAAGGACTTCATGTGACCCTCCTGGTTCTGGCCCAAAAATCTTCCATGTTGATGTGACCAAGTTTGGAATCTCTAATGTCTAGGTCACATTCTACCTGGGACTTGGGCATTCTGACCCTTTGATACTTGTATTTCATCTCTTCCTCTGTAAGCTTAGCCTTACCCTTTGACTTGGTTGGCCTTTTTCTTGATGTAGACATATGTGGATCTGAGTTCAGTTGTTGATCTGCAAGAAGGAGCGAAGTCCAATGTAAAAGAGCCATGTTAGCTGTCAGATCTTCCATTAAAGCATTACAGAATGAGGAGTTAGCAATTTTAAGGCCTCGGGAACAGGGCATAGGGATACTATAGGATGCAGGGTTAAAAGTATGGCACACTGAAGTAGAGTGTTACAAGGAATAAATCAGCGCCAAAGGGCACAGGGTGCAAGGATTTTGCATATAACATCATTGTTATTGTAGAAAGGGATGCACCTGCACTATTTATATGAAGTTTTATACTAGGTGAAAATAATTTTGGTGTTGCATGGGAGCAAGATGCACCAATGGCGTAGGTAATTTACATGTAACATGGAAATTTGGTGTGCCGAAGGGTGCAGGATTAATGCATGTAGCACTTACTTTGTGTGCACAAAGGGGGGGTTTTTGGCGTGGCGTAGGAAATTATTACATAATACTTATGTTGTTGTAAGTGGGATTGCACTTGTTGGTTTTAGGATTTACTTGGTTTATGTATGGCGCAAGAAAGGCATGTGCTGTAATAAAGGTCGGTGTGTCATTGGCCTCTTACGACTGTGTTTTTGTAATAAGAAAGGCATTTGCGCCAAAGGAAAATCATGCAGGTGGAAATGATAACTTTTAGGTTTTCTCCTCTAGAGTTTGTGATTTTTTTGGTTTTACCGATGAGATTCAATAGAGAGGGGAACTCAAAGAAAGAGATCTGGATTCATTTGTTAAGGCGAGAGTCCTCTTGGCCAGCAGATCTGGAAAGAGGGTGAAAATGGTTTGGGACAAGATTTACAAAAATGGGCAGGAGAGGCTTATGGATTCTCAGATTCATTTCACCAAACTTCACAAACAACCAACAAAACAAAAACACAAGAGAAGTAAGGACCACTTACCCGAATATATAGAATGAGAGAAACAAAGTGGGGTCCACGAACGTGACACGAGAATGATGGGCGTGCTGACAGGTGCAGAGGAATAAATATTTTCACGTGTTTTTGATTGTGAAAGTGACAGGGTGGATGCGCCTATATATAGCCAAAAGTGCAATAAATGTGCCAACCACTTTTTAAAGAGGCACACCAAAACGTGTGTCGACATGGAAAACCTTGCGCCCTTTGGCGTGGATATGGTTTTGTCAACATGAAATTATTTACGCCTTTGGCGCAAATTTAGTATCATTCAACACTGGATTTTGAGCGCCTTGGCACACCAATTAATGGCGCAACATTTTTGTTGCTGATAGGAAGGCGCATGCACCTTGGCGCATGCAAGAAAGGTGCATCACGGGAAGGCGCAACAATTGTTGTGTCAACACTTCAAAGGGTGCGCCAAAGGAAATAAAGGGGGCACAAGTTTATCCTGTGTCGCATAGGTGAAAGTTGTGCCCAGCCAAAAAGGACCGAAATGACTAAGTTTGAAAACTAGATTTCCCGGAAAGGGATTTTACAACATTCTCGAACGCTGAGGGACCCCGACGAGGAACCAGAACAAAATTTTGGCATGGTTACCTGTAAAATTTCCCTCGTCAATTTTACAGGATAACATACACAAAACTAAGAAATTAAACACTCAACAAACATACATACCTACCATTTTATCACATCATCCAAGCATCCAATCAATCATTTCATATATCCATGACATCAAATATTTGGAAATTTACACCAAAACATACATATACATCATCATTTATTTTCCATACTACCAATAACTTGGAAATTAAATCAAACCCACAAAACATGACCAAACCATGCCTAACTCACCTTGACTCCATCATGCCTACATGACCTCAACTCAATCATGCCTAATTCACCTAGTTTCCATCAATACACAATAACAATGGAAATTAAAACATAGGTACATCATCCATGCAATAAATATCATCATCTATATAAATGGGAGAGTCTGTGTATCAATACACATATACATAGATACAAATAAATACAAGTATCTCAAGTCACTTAGATACAACCTCACTATCTTTGGCATGTAGGCTGGTATAAAACTCAAAATCACAAAACTCTCATATAAAGCCTCACTATCTTCGACATGTAGGCCAGTATATATTCAAAATCAAAACATCTCAAGTGACTAAACATCACCCCACCTCATATCCTCTAGGCCAATATCATTTATCTCATCCTCCTACCATTCTACCACCCTGCCAACATCTCTCCACCCTCCATGGGTCTTGGTCTAATATCCACCTAGCCCTTAGTTGGGCCTGGCCTACGTGAACTAGTAGTTTGTCCCCCTTCTGCCTCTCGGGATTTTCGGCCCCCCTGTGCTCTCTGAACTATGAGTTTGGGATCTCATCCTCTCACTCGCTACCTATTGGGCTCAGATCAGACGTAGCATATGATGGAACATCTATCCCTAAAGTCATTAGGTGATCTTAGTAATAACATGCATCATTCAAGCATCCTTGAACCTCACTATAGTCATTGTTTTAGGTGGTGCCATAGGTCTTAATGCAACTTGTGTGCCCTATCTTATTATTATACTAGCCTCATTCCATGTATCTAGGATCCCTATCCTCCTCCCTATACTATGGGACTCTATCCCGCCATTGTTTCTATAGTATGTGACCCTATCCCTAGGCCTTCGTGGAGGTACTTATGCTGCAAGTTAGGCCTATAAGGTTCTACCTATGCCTTTGTAGTGGCCACCGGCCCTATAAAATTTTCACTTGTGCTTAAGGCATCTACCTATACTCCATCACCATCACAACCTAGTTAGCAAGTTCTTGTCCCCTAGTAATTGGACATGTAAAGTTGTCACCTAAGCCTACAGTCTGGACACTTGAGCATGAGCTCTATCAACCGACCCTAAAACTCGTGACCTATGTCCGTAGGGTGGCCACCTACCCATGTAATACATCTCTTTGAACTATGACCACATTGATCTGGATTCCCTAGCCTTGGTGGTGTCACTCTTTCATTGTGTTTCCCACCACTACCTATATCCATCAAATGACTCTAGTGTAATTTATCTTCTTATCCACTTCCTGCTCCTCTACCCTATCGGCATGTTAATACCCAAATTTTTCTCCTTTCTAGTCTAGAAGCATCAAAGATATGGCATGAAGCTTGAAGATAGATAGATCATGATGTATGTCATTTTGTAGCCAAGGATGTGATCTAACTGGCACTCAGATTTGTGGAGAGATGGATAGCACTCTAAAAGGACTTGATCTTGTCCTAACTATTTTAGGTTGTGCCTTTCAACCAAGGTAAGAGAACCTATTTTGTAACCTTCAAATGGTGAAGGAGATGAAGATATCCTTCTTTTTCTCAAATTCTATGAAGAAGACCTTGAGGAAAACATGATCAACACACCAAATCTGACTCTCATGAGTTGTCACTTCTAGAATATGGGTATGTTTTCAACATAAGGAAAAGGTTACTAAAGACATTTGAAATCATGATCTATTCTAGCATACTTTAGCAAATGGATTTTGATCTTTTGTGGGTATACAGGGAAAATAGGGGTAGTACAGGGTAGGATTGGTTATTTGAATATGTGTGTGTGTGTGTGTGTGTGTGTGTGTGTGTGTGTGTGTATGTGTGTGTGTGTGTGTGTGTGTGTGAGAGAGAGAGAGAGAGAGAGAGAGAGAGAGATCAACAAGATAGATTGGAATTTTCCAGATCCTTGAGGAGCTTCACAACAATGGAGAACTTCAATAACAGTAAAGATTTAAAATAGTTATAACATTCCTTCAACCAGAAGGTGTGCATCAATAAAGGCCCATATTTTCACCTTTTCACACAATCTTTGAGATTCTAACATGAAGGCTTGAGTTAGAAAACCCAATAAAACATCAAAATCTAAGATAAATCATGCCTAAGGTACACCCAAAAGCTTACAAACAATCTCTGTCAATAGATGAAAGAAAAGTGATTTTAAATCATTTATTTCATTCCCAGATGAAAGCTCCTCTGGAAAATGAAATTATAGATGCCACTAAACTACCGAAAGGATTGAGACATGTGTGATTCAGATAGATTTTGATACAAGATTGCAATAGGAACTAGAACAACTACTTACAGACATTCTGAAATGAAATAAACACAAAATTGCTAGAGATTTAACACAAATTAACTCAAATTTTATCAGATTCATCAACAGGGGAGAGTTATTTAAATAATCTCATATATTTTTGATGGCTATACACTTGTAACCAACTCAACATGAATGAAAATATGACACAGAGGAAGTTAACTTGGTTTCTCAGAAATTTTTCTCAGAAGATGAGCTTTTCTCAAAATTTTCTCGTGAAAATGAACTCTCGACCTTTTACATGTCTCAAAACATGTATTATATATCTCTCTATTACATTCAAGCCTTCTCTCCCAAGAAAATAATATGCCAAGCATCAAGTTTGTTACAAAATTCCATCATGATTCGCAGATAGGGACATTTAACATATTTGCAACAAAAGTTGCCAGGTGTTTCAAAAAGGTGAATCATTGAGGATTTTTGCATCATAGTTTCAACTAGGAGCATTTTTTTCCTCCTTCTTTCATGCAACATGCTCCTCTTTCATCATTTCACCTTTACACTTTCCAAATTTTCCTCTGCAACTTTTGGATATGGTATTTCATGTTTCGCTCAAGCCCAAACAAAATTTCATTTCAAAAGTACCTCAGATCTACAAATTGAATTTTCAAATTGATTCCATTGATCCTCAAGGCAAAAAAACATGAATTCGCCAAAAAATTGGTGAAAATTGATGCAAAAAACACATCTCCAAGCTTCCTAGAGCTCAAATGGCGGCTAAACTAAAAATGCACAGCTTATTGATCTTCCTTTATCCTTTAATCTGAGCCCTCCATGTGTCACAATGTGATTGGAAATTGGCTCGGGATCACTTTTTGACATTTTAACTCTTTTGGAAAATGTAAAAATTTGACATTTTTCTCTCCCCTTAGCCCTTTGAAAATGAGCTTGACACGTGTCCCAATGTGGGTCCGAGTGGAATCGTGGCTTGATTATGCTATTTCCACCCTTTTTGGAAAAAAAAAAATTTCCAACTTATCTCCATGGGCCCACACTTCTATTTTGTCCCTAATACGTTGCGATTTCATTCGACCGTGGGCTTGCGTTCCTCCTTTTAATTTTATGCCTTTATGCCAAAAATGGGAAAAATCTCAATTTTTCCCCGAGGCCCAAACTTCCACCTCTGACCTTGCCATGTGTCTCTCTATGATTCGTTGTGGAGTTTCGATTGTTTTATGACTTTAATATTTTAACCAAATAAAGTCAAAAACTTCAAAAGAACCCGACCACCCGTAATTCCATCCTTGATCTCAAGTCGCCATGTGTTCCATTCTCGATTTGTTGCAAAGACCTAGGCATTTTCTTTGCACTTTAACTCTTTTTCCAAAATGCCTTAAGGCACAAAAAGACCCATTGCTTCTCATCCAATCAAAAGAGGACACGTCATCATTTTTAGGCAAAATTTAGAAATTTTCTCCGCCACTTGAATTTAGGCAGATTAGCACTTGGTGGGGCCACGGGGCAATTTGAAACTTTTAGCCAAAGTAGCTAAAAAGAACAAGTTCTCAAAATGACCGCCGCTCCTCCAATCAAAACATGCCACATAAGCAACATTAGAACCAATTAGAGTAAAGCGGAGCCATGGGACCAAATTTGCCCTTTTGCCAAAAAAGAAAAAAAGTGATAAGTTAAAACAATTTTCTGTCATCCCTCGCCAATTAGAACAAGCCACGTTGCTGATGAATGTTGAAGAAGAAATTGATGGGAAAATGATGCCCGTCTGACCGTCAAAACATAGAAAATGCCAGGGATGCCCTAGAATTTGATTTTTTCGCTAAGGACGACAAATTTCTTGAAATTGAACCAATTAAACATGTTTTTAAAGCATTTTTATCATGGAATTGGATTTTCAATGGCATATAAGTGTAAATCGATCAATTTTAAACTTCCACGATCGGACAAAAAGGAAAAATGGAAGAGCCTATAGATTTTGGAAAAATTAGGGCACAAAACAGGGCACACATGCAAATTTCTTTCAAATTGGGAAAAACAACAAGTTTGTGAGCATTTCAAGGCATTTGACTGGAGGGAAAAGTTTCAGACCACCAATTTGAGAGAAAAACATTTCAGAGCATGTAGAATGAAGGAAACATTTAGGGAAAAATGGTGCAAGCTCAAAAATGGCACCAACATGGCACACTTGACGTGGTGGAGACACATGTATCTTCATGTCATCACAAAAGTACTATGGGAAAGGTGGGGTTACATCCTATTGTAGCCAAAACTATCATCTAACCATGTCCATGGGTATCATCTCGTGCTCATCGACATGCCACCCCTATATCCACCTCAACAATTTTATCTCCTCTGTCATGCCTCTATAAGATGGAAAGCCAACATAAGGCCTCTAAACAATGTCAACTCTTGAAATCCCCTCTAGCAACCACTTGTAGTATATAACATCATATGTGGCCCTAACCACCCTCGGCTACCCACCATCTGGTACCCAGCATCTATATCCAACGTAGAACAAACCACCTTCAAATCAATCATGTCATGGAAAACCAATTGGGTGTACACATATGATATCTTTTTATGCCCAGCAGCAGTGTAGTAACAAGGTACAACACAACCAAAACCTCCTCAATATCCCATAATCCCATAGCTCCCTATAGAGCTCAACTAGGAATGTTGGTCCCCAAGCAAAGTAGACCCTCTCCTCCATCATATTATATAAAACTCCCATCGCCTCGTGGGAATATCCCACCCTTAGAATATGGTAGTGCAAAGCAACCTATTACCTCCATCATCAATACAACCAACCTCATCTCTTATGGGTAGGCTACATACATATCTCCATAAGTGAGACTCGTGTTGTGATACCTTAGCTCACCCATCACCTCACCAAAAACAACCACTATCGACTCCACCGATGCCTCAGAAGTAATAGAATACATTGGCTCCCCAACAATAGGAAGCCCTAGGATCTGCAGTACATGTCCTCTAGGGTGATGTTCATCTCGCCTGTCGGTAAGTGGAAGGTATTGGCCATAGAATCCCATCTAGTGATGAGAGTGACCATCATACTATGATATTGAACAATGCACCTATAGTGTCGACACTAATAAGTTTGACCTCATCCATATGCTCCACTCCTCCACAATACAACTAGAACACATTCTTACCAACAAAGGTTGTACTCTATCCCACATCCTAAGTTGATCTCTTGCCTACATCATCAAACACAACATTGTCAAGACTTAACTACCCAAAATTCACCTATTAACCACTAAACCATACCCAACCACATCAATCATGCCTAACCCCTTTACCTAATTTTCCTACAAGCCTACTACCCTTTACCATCATTACCCATTATCACATATCACCAAAATCACATTTTACCCTCTTCCCCTACTATTCATCCTCACCTACCCCTTCTTCACCTATTTTACTTTCCTACCTAGCCCTTCTTACCCCTCTTTTCTCTTAACCTTAACCGACACCGGTTACCTTGACCATCACCGATTTTTCTTGACCATCATCGGTTCAATTTAACCAAAGGTCACCACCTAAGACCATACCGATGTTGGCTAAAGTTGGCCGATGTTGGCCAAACCTTGGCTAACATCGGTCTCTCGTCACACGATGTCAAAAACTGAAAACCTATTCCCCCATTCTCAAAAATTGACCAAAGCTTACCTGACACCCTCATTTACCCATCCCACCTTATCCTATCTTAGTTCCCACACCTATTTAACCTATGTGTGACCTCCCCACCCCTCATTTCCTTCAATTTTACCCATGATTTCAAATTTCAAAATCTCACCCATAATTTTTAACCAAAAATGGTTTTAACAATATGATTTTTCAATCAAAAGAGGGATTTGTATCGCCTCCTACCTCATCTTGATGGCGTCTATGTGGTGGCACCTCTGGTCTCTATGCCAGTGGATCTCCCACACCTTATCCCACCTCTATCATGACCAAATCAACATGACTCCTCCAAACCAATGAAAACACTCGAATAGATCTATGGGACCCGCCGATCAAATGCCAATCACCGTTGTGTAGCTTGCTAACTTAGCTCAATGCCTCGTACTATTGTTTTCTAAGCCTCACTTTCTCCTCTATCATTTTCTACAAATGGAAAAGTCAAAATGAATCCGTAAAACACATATTTTTCTTTTTTAGACCCAAATTGACATGACTAACATCAATCATGTCATGCCCTAGCTAACCGACATCGGTTATTCCCTAACCGACATCGGTCACCTGCCATTACCATTTCACCCACATTTAGACCATTTTGACCTAAAAACATTACTGACTACATACCTACTGACCCTCCCAACCCCTATTACACCCTACCCACAAGCCTAAATTACCTGTACATGTCCTTACCTATGTTTAGGGACATGTTATTTACCTATACCTAGGCCTTACCCATGCCATGACCTATATACCCTGACCTGAACCACCTTTTGTGACATTGGAATTTGTGTACTTGCTATACCTTGTGATGTCATAACCTGTGTTGTTTATCCTAATGACCTTACCTTGCCTATTGTCATGTTGTTTATCCCGACCAAACCTTTGGTGTACCAGATCATACCTAAACGTTCTTGCACCTAACCTAAGTTGTGTTTCTAGACCATATCTTATACCCTGGATACTTGAAACACTTCCACCTCATTTGGATAAACCTATCGACCTTAGATGATGTAGATTTTGCAAGATCTTCCATCTGGTACCGTGTCGCAGTCTATACGTGTGTGTGCATTTTATTGTCATTACCCTTACCTAATATGACCCTTAAACCATTACCCAAAGTTCCCATACCCTCCCCTATAACCCACCTACCCTCACTTTCATCACTTACCCATTTATCAAACCACTCACCGACTTTGTCTAACACCTCATCAGTTCCTGGTTTGAGGGGGATCACCTCCACCCACACTTAGGGAAGCCTCACCTTTAGCCCTACTTGGGGAAACCCCACTCTCACTTATATTTGGGGCAACCACTTCATTTTTTGTCAACGTCTCTTATCAATAAAATCTACACAACAAAAAGGGGCAAATGTAGACACCAAATTTGGGTCACACTCCCCTTGGTCCCCTTTCAAGCAGTTAAAATAATGTGTTCACCTAATCATGACCCCTTTACCCCACATTCATATTAATTTAATTACTTACAATTGAATTAATACCCATCCTCACATTATTTATTAATTTAATTACTTTAATTAAATTAATTTACACCTCACCCAACCACATCACCTAGACACCTCACCATGGACTTATTCTTAGCCTATTAATTAACTAAGACTTAGTCTAACCTTAACATTAAATTCCTATTCCTTCTCCAACAACATTCCTGCTTATCTAAGCGCTAACCATCACTTGATACCTAGACTAACAAGCAAAGCACACCAAAAATATCCAAGATCTGCTATTTTTGGTAAACCTAGGATTTCCTACCCTAACCGACACCAATCAACCCACAACCACCGCTGGTCACCTCGACCATCATCGCCATATATATATATATATATATAGTTTTGCAACCTTTTTCCTAGGTTGGTCATTTTCATTCAGGATCTCATTCTTCCAGAGACTTGGAGCACTCAAATTTCTTTAGCACTCAAGTAAAAGAAGACACACTGGGAGCACTACCAACATCGGTCACCATTCATCATCCTTGTCATGATCATAGATTCAAAATAGAGAGGTACAGAGGTATGAACTTTCACGAACGTACACAATGACTCTTCTCTTTGGATCTCTACTTGTCACCATCTTGATCACCTATATCCTCCAATCTATTTTCTAATAAGTATTTAACATCTCTACACTGAATCTCTAGTTTCCTTGTGTAGATTTATTTACTTATCTATGTAGTCTATTTCTCTCCACACCCATATAATTCTTCCTTCTATCAACCCATCACCTGATCATACCCATAATTTTCACCCATTTTCACCCTCTCTGAATCATCTATGAGTCTTCAGAACCATTTTATGACCCCACCCTCACCATTTCCAACCTTTGTGCAACCATAGGGAGTTTGGAAAACCAATTCTAAGAAATTTCTACTAATTACCTCTACCAACGCTGGTTAGCCAACCGACGTCAGTCACTCTTCCTAATCAAGATCGGTCACCGACACTGTCTAGCATTATAGCTCGACTGCTGAGATAATACCCACTTCCCAATAGCCCGTAAACCATTTCTAATCCTTTCCAAACCTCACCCGAGCTCCACTGCACCTATAACTCAACACTAGCCAATCAACCCTCCCATTTTCACCTTAAACAACCTTTTACTCAAACTTTATATGAGATACCTAAATCATTTCAATTCCAATAGGATCTTTACTTCATGTATGATTTAACTAGCATTAATATTGTTATATAAAAGTGGATTGACATCATGTTCAGGAAGTATCACACTTCCTAGATCTAGCTTCTACTAGGTAGTCCACTCATTATTTTTTTAACTCTATTTGGTGGTATTGTTTTGTATCTACAGTAGTTCCTCCTAGCCAAAAGGGAGCTCTCACATCCATTCTGATCCAAAAGTCATCTACGCACGCATTTAACCTTCAACCGATATTACAATAGGTATTCCTCCTTGGCCTTCTACCCTTATCTATTTCATTAATCTACTAAGAATCCGGTGAAACACTTACCCTTATCTATTTTATCTCATACTTTGTGGTGAAACACTTAGATCACTCGTAAACTCCTAGATCCTCGCGTAATCAGCTAAGTGCAATCTCTTGTTTGTGTTTTCATAGTTCCTAGATCAATAGTCACTTTATAAATTATTATTCTTATTTGGGAAATTAATTTTGGAAGTTAATTAAATCAAAGTAGCCTCCTATTGCATTATTTCATCCTTTTTATGTATGTTAATTAGAAAACACATTTAAAACTTAAAAGGGAATGAAATAGGAAACCCACAAAAAGTAAAATTTCTACAATATCCCATTTTAATGCCTATGACATGATTTTCCATTAACTTTGTGTGGTTTCTCTAATTAATCACATTATTTTCTATGTACGATATTGTTCTCTCTTCGCACACTTATATTTTTCTTGTTTCAACACTTTCACGCTTTGATCTCTTTTCCTTTACACTAGTAAATTTCATTCACTATCATAATGGGGGAATGTCAACAAAGAAGAAATATCTTAGTGGCATCAATCATTTATTGAATTTCTCTTGGTAACTTAATTTAACTATAACTTTTGCTATTTTTCCTCTTTGAATAGATTTTGAGTATTCTTACAAGATATATGGAAACTTACATTTATTGTTTTCTTTTATCTAATCCTAGTCAAAGACCATACATAGTTATCAAAACTATTTGAATTGCTCTTGTAACTTGATTAAACTACAACTCGGTTATTTTTCCTCTTTGACTATATTTTGAGTATTCTTACATAGATCTCTATAAGCTTACATTACTGTTGTCCAAAATAACTCCCCTAGTTACTTTGACAACTTACATTTCCATTCTGCTCAAGTTCACATAGTGCGGGTCAGTGCACACTGGTTGTCTCCTTAGAATAATTTCCTTAGTTTCAGCTCCTCATGCACCCTTCTCCTCTCATACACCTTCTACATTCCTTATCCATTCCTCTATATTCTTTCATTTCCCTCGCATGCACTCTCTCGATGTTCCTTCCAAATATGGAAAAATCCTTTGTGCTTTCCCCTACGCCCCTTCCTTTCTTATTGTTGCATGATCCTTAATTAAATGCTCACATTTTTCTTCCATATTTGTCTCTTACAGATATGTACCCCTTTCCACTATGTGCATCATCTCTCGTGTTTATTTTTTTATTTCCTCCTCTTTCACCTTTTGATTTTGTGCGCTCCTTACATAATCTTTTACATGAGTCACTATGTCATGTGGTAACTCACAAACTTGAGTGTGCCACATGCAACCTATCGATGTGTTCCAAAAGATCCCCGAATCCTTATGACAAACCAATGCATGGTACATGGTAGAGAAGACAAAATAAATGTATAGTTGGTTGAATCCTTCATCTAATCAGCATACGTAACATGTCATCGCGTGTCGCATTTTACATTGCATACTTCAGACCATCATAACTTTTGTTGTAGGGCTCGATTAATGCATGGTTCATTTTTTTGGAAAATTGTTAATGTGGGCTACACTCCAGATCATTCAAATTCAAATATTAGTGGAATTTGATAGGTGAAAAGAATGGAAACGTGTTTTTATCCATTAATGTAGACATCTAATTGACTCAACCACAATATTTTATTCGATCACTCCTCATTCCTTCTTCTACAAGCCAAACAGACATGGGGAGGTGTTTTGAAAACTTTCTAGGAAGATTTGTAGGAATTCAATACTTGTTATTGGTGGTTGCATTTCAAATTTGAGTTTCCCTCTTCCTATATTCTTCTTTTATCCTTCTTCTATAAATGTAAGAGTTATGATCATCAGTAAGGTTGTTGTTAGAACCTTTAGTTTACAAAGATCTTGACTCCTTAGCATTTCAAGTTCTAGGACTTCATATCTCGGCTCTCTCGCATGTGGATATTGGCCTCATACACCATTGTAGTAGATTTTGCATTTTATGGAAGCAATAGAAGATTTTTGTGGCTATTCTCTCGGCTTATCTCATTTTATTTCTTTTCCTTGTCTTTATTTTACATTTCTTGTTTGTTGTGCTTTCTCATGTCCTCGTAGGTTCCTTCTATGATTATTGCCCATGAAAACGAGTGCATGGATGTGCTTCAATGATATGATATGCATGTATATTATCTTTGTGTGCATTCTCCTTAATTTTATCTTAAAGCTAGATGTTTTTATCCCCCATCTTTTTGATGTTATCACCTCCCTTAGATTAGTGTTCCATTTTTGCACATCCTTCTAACTCTGGTCCCTTGGCATAATTAGTTTAGGATTTGATTTCAACATTAGGAGTAGTTATAGTAGTAGAAACATGTAGAGGAATCAGCCTTCTCTGAAGGTCTGTCTCAAGATCACAAGGTCCCACAACTTGGAGACAGGCCCATGTTGCCTCAAAATCCTAGTTCATCTTGTAGTCATTTTTCATGTACCCCTAGTACAATTTTCTAATCCCATGCGCATTGGCCTATCACCCAATGGGCACTAGGCACTTACGAGGCACATGCGAGCCCCTCTTTATGTGATAATTTTTAGAATATCTTTCCATTGTTAGAGCATTAATTGTTGAAAAGTAGATATTCATGTAAAAGCACAATATGAGTTACCATATCCTTATACCCATGCATGAAAATGAGAGAAACAACACAACATGGATTATGAAGAACAAATCTGATTTATAATATGAAGAAATGACACTAGGGTTTACACCCATGAACAAGATATTCATAACAGATATATATATATATATATATATATATATATATATATATATATATATATTGATCAAGAGTGCTAAGTAACCACATTACATTCAAAAGACCATGTTAGGTCAAACATAGTGAATGCCAGGATCTAGCCTATACAAGATATGTTAAAATAGAGATCTAACTCATATATCAGGAGTCCTAGCTATTCCCCCTTATTACATTATTTTTAGAGACCCGTCCCTTAGACATGATGACCTTCTTGCAACTCCCTAATGGAAAAACCCCAACCCTAGGTCTCTTAATACTTTCTACAGAGCTTCACCTTCCCCATGCTATATGTCTATCCACATATGTCCTCCCCTCCTTCCCCCTTTTCTTTTCTTCCGAGCATCTCTCTTTATAGCTTTAGCACCCACCATCATGCCTTCCTTCAGAGTAGATCACATGCCAAGTGTCCATGTGGTCCTTCATTGGTGAATGTTTATCCTGTTTTGAGCTCTCCACCTTCTAGTAATGATTTCTTCCTAGGAATATTCCTTGCATGGAATATCCTTTTCTTGACCACCAAGTCTCTAGGCTAGCACCTTATCCACTCAGCATGCCTAGTCAAGTCACATTTTTCCTCAAGTGCCTCTAGAACGCCGAATATGGCTAAGTCCTTAGATTATGCCCATTGTCCCGTGCACATGCCCTAGTTTCTCCTAAACCCTTCTTAAACCCTTGTTATGTGCAATTTTTCCCATGCACTCTTCTTCTTATTGGTCTCATGTGCCCTCAAGTACTTAGCCAATATTTCGAGGCCCAACATCACCCCACACTAAGCTATTCTTCATCCTCATAAACATCTTGCTTCTCAAAGAATAAAGAATGGTGTGATCTGAAAATTATATGGATGATGAATGAATGGAAGAAATGAAAGAATTAAGAATGGAAAAAAATGTTATTAATACTAGAGGAGTGGGAAATCCTTCCTCATTGTTGCCTCAATCCTCTCCTAGGCATCCACTTCATCCTACACTGCTGCAAAGAGGTCACCAACTAGAGCGCTCACCTCTTCAAAGCTCAATTCATTTCCTTTAGCATTTAGTGTATCTATAATCCCTTCCCACCGATTGCTAAGGATGTCCATCGCATTCATTCTGCGAGTGACCTAGGGGTATAGTTCCTTAAACTGATTGTTAACCAAACCTTGCAAGGTTTTGATTGCTTTCATTTTCTTCTTAACTTTGGTTAGGATTTTATCCCACTCCGCCCTATTTCCTTTATTCTTTTCTTGGAATTATTTCAGATCTTCCTCATGTGTAACAACTAGTATACTTGCTACCCTATCCCTATTAGCACAATTATCATATACGGCCTCACCATTCATGTGATAGTCTATACAATGGAAAGGAGTTCAAAGTATCGGGTGATTGTCTCCTCAATCTTCATCCTTTCTTCCTTCTTTCTAGCGTGCCAACACCTCTTCTCGCTGGTTCCAATGTGAGCGGTTGCCTTTCCATGGTAATGATGTAGGTTAAGTATTTCAAGAATTGCAAGGTCAACTCATATTTTTTCTCGGGTGGGGTCAAGTCTAGATGCTTCAAGATAATGGCATTTGTAATCATCTCTATCTTCTTGTAGACCTCATGTACTTTCTCATTTTCCTCTCTTAGTCCATGCCTTAACTATGTGTTGATCAAATCCTCCTACTTTAGATCATTTCTCTTCTCAATGATCTATTCATTCTTCTTCTCCAACTCTCCCTCTAGGAACCTTACCCTGTCATTCCTTCTAAAGAGTATCGCCTTAACCTCCATTGATACCTTGTTGAGTTCATTGCAGACTTGTTCATCGATAATAAGCTGTTGAGCGCTTATTAGGGGTTCACTCCCTTGGTCTCTTATATCTTCATCACTGCCCCTTTACTGACCTCTAACTTGGGCTCATCAACATGGGACTCACAATCCCAAGATGGAATCTTTCTTGTTTGTGGGTAAATGCCTTCTTCTTGGAATGAAGACCATGCAAGGAGTTGGTCTGTTGGCATGGTACTTTGAAGCGTGCATGCATTACCTTATTTGGATTGTTGATATAACTCATTCCATGCTCATGTGCCACTACCACACCTTTTCCCCTATGCGTGCTACCTTAGGAAATATTACCGCTAGGATGGGGTCTCTACCCATGCTTCCATATTCTTTTCCCACACTTTTCTCCTCTATCTCCTTGAGCACTTCATCAACATTGTACTCTACCTCATATTCTACCAAATCCTTTATTATGCTTGCTACTTCCCTTTCTGTGACATCTTCTATCTACTCCTTGGTGAGGCTTGGGGTCCTTTAATCTTTGGTTTTCACCTCCTCACTCTCCCCTTTTCCTTGAGTGCCTTCTTCTTCCCCATCCTTTTCTTCATTTCCTTCATCTAGAGTCATGTACATCGTACATGGGATGGTCCTAAGCCTCTTCATGCTTGTCATCATTGTTTTCTCCCATGTAGGCTTTTAGGCTCTTTGTTTCTTCCGAGTCTTCCCTCTCTCACCTTTTGCTTCTTCCTAACCGGTGGCTCTAGTATAGGGGATTCTTCCTGTTGATGCAAAATCACACACCCCGACGCACATCAGGCTTCTAGGTTGATGTTCGAGGCATCCAGGATTGCACAACATGGAAACCTCTCTCCAAGTGTGGGACTTGTGAAACCGAGAGAGGAATCTCCAGAGAAGGCTGGTTCCTCGCTCCTAAACTACCTCGCCACAAGCTATTCCAAAGTGCGGGTAAGCTATTCTAATCCTAATCTAACCATGCCAAGGAGACAGAGAGAGAGAGAGAAGGGAAAAACAGCAAAATCCTACACTAAAACGGTGATACACTAGAGAAGGAGAATGTTGAACATCTATCAAAACTGCCATGGGACAAAGAGAGGTGAGCAATGGGAAGGATGGACAGATGCATCACAGGCCCAAGGATAGATTTCACACGTAAAGTATCCCAAAACTCCACGAACACAGCCTCGATCTGCGTGAACGCTCAAACATGCACAGATACTGCAAATGAAGAGAGGCAAGAAGAAAACAAGCAAAAACAAGAAAGGATGGATGATGCATCACAAAACACGTTTTGTTGCTCCGTAAGTTTGCACAGTAACATCATTCCATTAGTAAAAGGCAAAAATTCCATTACGAGAGCTTCGAACTCCATTTTCAACCCTAGAGAAGAAAAGAAGGGAGGGCAGAGCGAAAAGATGAACAACACCTTTTTTTTAAGAAGCCTCTCCTTACAATTTATAGGAAGAATGAGAGAGAGAAGAGAGAGGAATTCCATATCTGCCCTAACCACCTCCAAACTATATTTAATTCATCTCATTATGGTGGTAGGTGAGAACCCTAGCGACCCCCAAAAGTGGCTAACTGTATTTTTCATTTTTAAGAATTTTTCTCACCCAATTAAAGATATCCAGTCGTAGTTGGATAGAGGACCTCGTAAGCTTTCCAGAAAGTCCAACCTTGCATGAATCCGAGCTCCCACTCAAAAGTTATGGCCATCTCAATATCTCGCACTCGTGGTCTCTTCTTGCTGGCCTTCAATGTTGCGCCTCCTGAAGGTGCGCCTTGGCGCATCCATATGTGTGTCGACATCCCTTTATGTGCGCCAAGGGCGCAACTTTTCCTATGTCGATGCCTGTGTTGTGCGAATTTCAGGCGCCAAGGGCGCAACTTTTCCAAAGGTCGGCGCGCCTGTTGTGCGCCA
This sequence comes from Taxus wallichiana var. yunnanensis, assembly GCA_018340775.1. Taxonomy (NCBI): domain Eukaryota; kingdom Viridiplantae; phylum Streptophyta; class Pinopsida; order Cupressales; family Taxaceae; genus Taxus; species Taxus wallichiana. Next base: position 875,174,582 of record CM031239.1, on the reverse strand, counting down.
TTTCAGGCGCCAAGGGCGCAACTTTTCTGTGTCGACATCCATTGTCGTGCGCCACTTCGTGTGTGCCTCGCACCATTTTCCCTGCCGACATCCATTGTCGCACTCCTTGGGCGCACTGCTTTCCTGTCGCGACATCCATTGTCGTGGCGCCACTCTCCTGCACTTGGCGCACCATTTTCCTTGTCGACATCCATTATCATGCACCACTTCGTGCCTTGGGCGCACTGCTTTTCCCTGTCGACATCCATTGTCATGCGCCGCTTCGTGTGCCTTGGGAATGTCGTGGATTTGATCTTCTTTGATTTCTATATTCTTCTCGTTATCTCAGTATTTACCCTGGGAAATATATACAACACTTCCTTCTCATGTTATTTAGTAGGTGACTTCTTCCACATGGGTTTCTTCTTGCTTTGCACCTCTTCTTTAGTTTCTTTTTCTTTTTCCTTAAAGAGGGACTTCTTCCTCCATTCATATGTTCTTGGCCTCACACCTACCGATTGTACTATTTGTACACTTGTTTTCTTCTTCTCTCGGTGCCTCCTCTCTCTCCCTCTTCCTTAAGCACAGCCTTCTTCCTCATGGTAGGGTCTTTTGGGATGGAGACATCATTATCCATGTAGGCTACGCTCTCATACTTGGGATAGACGTGAAGGTATACCCTCGATGTGGTTCTTCTAACAATTGACACATAGATTTTATCATGTGCACTTCATGAGAGACATACTTCTCTACATAAGCACATTTCTTGGGGTATACTAGAATTTTTCACAGCTCATGATGGTCTTGGCCTACCTCACTAAGGTAGAACCTTAGTATTTTTCCTCCTTGAAGTGGTTGACCCTTGCTTAGAAATATTAAGTAGTGAAAGAGAAGGGTAATTTACACCTTGGGCTCTTGGTCCCATTTATCAAGGAGAACTTACCTATGTAGAAATGTTGGTATATAGTGAATTCATCTTCTCCCTACACTAGCACCGGTAATTGTTCGTCTATCCTCCATTCAACCCCAAAAGTGTCACGCATTCATTTGTACCATTTTTCTATATGCGCTTTATGGGCGCTTGTCATCGTGTCACAAGTGTACTTTTCAAATCTCTTTGTGGGGAAGGGTATTCATCTAGATATTCCCATACAAAATTCTCTGGGCCATTGGGAACTCCAATTTTAGATAAAATGATGGTGAGGAGTACATTCCTGAATATGATCTTCTCTCCTTCACATGCAGATTTAACTATCTCTTCTACAATGAATGCGGATAGGTTATAGATAGTTCCCTCTGAAATATTTTGGCACACATTCAACTAGGCCTTGTTGACATGTGTCCACCTTTCTTGTCCATTCATCTTGGAGACCAAATACGTGTCCATCCTCATTACTAGGTCGAGATATTAGGGATGTTGAAGTAGTGAGACCCCTTCTTATAGTCATAAGTTTTTACAGTCTCCTTGATGGCATCCTTATCTTCCAAGTCATCCTCTAAAGACCTCCCCTTCGTAGACAAGGCCAGTAAACTTAGATATAAGTTGGGGAGTTATTCACATCCTCCAGCCTATGAAGTAGAAATGGTCCTTGTGCACGTGCGACATCAGCCATTGGTACAATCACTCGGGTTTTCCAAAGTAGGGAAACTCATAAAGTTGTAGCAACCCAGCCTTCTCCAATTTTACATTTACTTCATCATCGTAAATTGGCATTCCTTTTGGCATGCTTTTATCTATCGAGTGAACCAATTCCAATGCCATATCCTTCTTGGTGGTTCTTATGTGATGGTTGTAATCGTGCACTATCATTTTCCTTACATGGGATACCCATTCCTTTCCAAGAAACACGCCATATGGGTATTGCATCTCCGCATACCACTCCTCATTGAAATTAGTGGAAACAACATGTTTCCCTTTTCCCTTGCCCTTATTTGGTGAAACAGTTGCCTTCTTTGGTTCCATCTTCTTACCAAGTTACTAAAAACAACTCTTCCTTGCTCCTTTTCCTCACTCTTCTCAAATCTGTGGCTTACCTTCATGAAAAATCCCTTTACTCCCATGCCTTAGCTACAAAACCCTAACCTGGAAATCCTTCCCAAGATGACATAATCTATTGAAACTATTAGTGCAAATTCACAACACCCCCAAATGAGTTATGGATCTGCTTTTCTAAGGCAAACTCATCTGGTGTGAATGCACAACATTGAGTTTTCTCCAAGGTGTGGGACCTTGCAAGGTGAGAAAAATCTCTAGATTGAAGTTGGTTCTTACTCCTCTATTTAGGTGTATGCATGCAATTCTTGTAGAGGTTTTGATTCAAAATTCCTACTCTAAAACTACCAAGGAGATAGGGTTGAGAGAAAACAAGGAAATGGAAACAAAACTAAGCAAAAAAAAAGAAAGGTGATACACCAAAGGAGTGCTAAACTCCTTGTTTGCAAAATAAACATAGATCATGAGGATGCATCAAAAAACCTACACAAATTACTCAAATTCAATGAAGGATCATAAGATAATAATAATTGCATGAGAGGATTGAAAATTGATCACAAAACATACATTATCATGCCCAAATTTGATACAATACGTTGCAATAGCAAAGAGAAAAAAAACTTGTTACAATCTCCATGGGAGGTCTAAAACTCCTTCAAATCCACCTGCTAAGGAGGAAAGAAGAGCTTTTAGAAGAAAGAACATCCAACCCTTTACAAATGAGCCAAATCTGGCTTTTAATCATGAAGCAGAATGGAAGAAAAGAGAAAACGCAGGCAAATCTAATTTTAGATCTCCAACCACCGACAAGATTCATTAAAATAGCAAGGGAACCTCTACAAATCCACTTCCCAATACATTTGAGCTCTGCAAGACAAGAAATTTCCCATACCTCATTAAATCTGGTAGATGAAAATCTATTTTTTTGTCTTTTCCAGTGTCAGGAACGTTTTTCCAATTTTATCCCATGAATATTCACCAAAATCCAAAATTTATTATTCCAACATGTAGATAATTTCACCATCTTTCCAATGATATAAAGAACATGAAAATCTGAGCTCTGGATCAAAAGATATGGCCCTCTGAAGATTTAGGGAAAAATGGCAAAAATAGAGTCAAAATTCGGTCGGCGAGGTCAAACCTTAAAATTTTCCCTTTTTTGAATTTGGGAAAATTTCCCAAAATTTCCCAAAATTCCCCATGCCCCGCTGCTCCACTGCCACATGGAACTTCCCAATTCACTGATGGAATCATGGGCTCAAACTTTGCCTTTTTCCTTTTGATTTTTCATTGGGAAAATTTCCCAAAATTTCCCCGCACCCCGCTCTCCCAGTGACACGTGTCACTCTCTGGTTCAACATGGAGGTGCAACCCAACATTTTCCTTTTGCACTTTTATCACTTTGGAAAAAAACCAAAATTTCCTCTGTGCCCCCAATTCCCGCCGCTGTCATGGACACGTGGTGCATCCTCATTCAATGCGGGGCCTTCGTAACTTTTCTCTATCCTTCACGGGCCTACGGGCCAGTTTTTTCCTTTTGCACCTCTACCAACTCTTTGGAAAATATTCCAACTTCCTCCATTGGCCCAACCTCCACCACCACATGGCATCATTTCATTGGTCACGGGCCTATCAAGGGAAAATTTCCCCAAAAAACTCCGCTCGAGCCATAACTTTCAAAATATTTGGAGTTAGGAGGAAAATTTTACCTTTCTGGAAAGGTGAGAAAAATCCTATCTAATGGAGCCATTTCTAGAAACCCTTGAGTGCTTGAAATGTGTGAAAATTTAAGTTGAAGCATAAGGAAGGAAATAATGAAGGCAAGTTAGCCAAAATAAGCAGGGGCTCATTTTGGATAACAATTTGGTGACTCTCAGGGGTCATCTGCCTACTAGATGAATGATCAGTGGCCTTTGAAGAATCTATTGGGCATGGAGTCAAGCTTGATGAACTGATTCTAATCTGACTATGAAAATTTGACCTCTGAGCTATTTGGAAACCCACTAAACCGAAACCGATCTTTACCAAAATGTGATCAAATGGACTATGCAGAGCAACACAACAACACCAAAAATATGTACAAAATGGAAATCATACATACCCTAAGTGGGATATACAAAGTGTGCACAAGCACTTATTCTATGAAAGATAACCTACCTACTCTACTCTAACCAAAAGCAAAGGTGAGCTTAAACAAAGCCTTGCAACTGGTTTGTGAAAAATAGCTTCCTTTCTTCAAAATTGCAGCCATGCAAATGATTTGGAGCTGAGTATGGCTACTAGGATGAGTGGAAAATAAACAAGAAGCTGGTCTTCTACCCAAATTAGCAAGGTGTCAACTGAAAATAAATCCAATACCTCTTTTAGTTTCTCTACATTTGGATTGAAGAGGTATGGTAGCTGATCCTTGAACTTTGCATATCATCCTCATGCTTAGAGGCAAGCATGACTGGTTGTGGCTTCTCCTTTGGCTCCAATGAAGCCAAATACCTGATTGGGCAAGGTCTGATCCATTTGATATGCCCATAACTCTGATTTTCCATTCCAAAAATGGAATCTTCTTGTAGACCTTCTTGAATGGATGGTGTGGAAGCAATGGTAGAACTTTTCTGCCCTTTCTCTTCCTCCAATGAAGAACATGGAAGATTTAAATCTTCCAATCTTGATTCTAAAGAGCTGCTATAAGATGTAGATCTGCTACAAATGAAAGTTCTCCTCCATGACAGCAGGTTCTTGTGTTTGGAAGATGGATGATGAAGGAGAAGATGGTGTGATTTCAACCAGTTCTTCTTCATCAAAATAGTCCTCCAAATCAGACAGGTAAACTGCCTCATTGTTGTCCTGCTGCAAATGTTCAACCTCTCCCATGGTGTTCTCTTGATCTGCAACTTGATCACCATGATTTCTTTCATCCTCCAACATTGAGTTTGAGAGATCAAACTCTTCTTCAGCACTAGAACTTGAGAGAGATGAAGTAGAAAGAAGAACTAAAGGTAATTCTATAGCCTATTTGTGCTCAAAGCCTTTGGATCTGCACTTTTCTCCCCCACAACTGGAATGTGCTCCTCTTCTTTTAGATTTGGAGCAGCTTCTCCTTCCTCTATTGTTTGAAGACAATCTTGCTCTTGATTGAACTCTTCCTCTAGCATGAATTTTTTCAAGTCAAACTCTTCAATCTGCTGCTCTAGAGGACAAGTTGGGACTGCAAGATCTTCTTTAGAGCTTCTTTCCATGGCTGATTGTGCAACTTGAATTGGACCAACATTTCCTTCAAGTAGAGTGCCAACATGGACACTACATTCTAATGAGAAAACTAATTGCTGATCTACTTCTTCTTTTTGCTCTTCTTCTACTACAACAAAATCAGCCTTGGCCACCACTCGTTCTTCAACTCTAACCTCCTCTATTGGTTTCACCATCAAGGGGATTTTTGTAATCCCAAATTTAAGAGCCAAATTCAACAAAATTTTAATCTTTTCATCCTTATTTGGCTCTTCTTCTTGCTTGCTCTTTTTCCTTGACTGGCATTCTAATTTTTATCTTCCCAACATGGATTTGGGAATGCAAGAGGAGGGGTGGGTTGTAAATTAATTAATTTTGTAATTTTTTTGATGTTGGAGGAAATACAAACTTTTGTTTCTTTGTAGGGAGTGGCTGTTTGGAAGGGAAAAGGACAAAGAATTGAGATGGGGTGGAAGACTAGGGGATGGAGAAATGGAATCAACACTTGGGGCAACATGGGCTGGATTTGGAATTTGGCATTCAAAATGAGATGGTGTTGCTTGAGGAATGGAAAGAGAAAAACTAGATGATGGTGTAGAACTTACCCATTGACAAGGTTGCTCAACACCAAGTTTATAGGTCTCTATCTCCAGTGTCCATTGTGCAAGTTGGGGCAGCATCTCAATCATGAAGTCCAACTTCTCCTGAGGGCTATAATGTCTTGGAAAAGGGCCTCCCCATGGACAAGGTGCTCTAAAACCAATATGAAATGCCTTCATTTGTGCTTGAGCCCTTGATTACACCATGCCAACCTCCATTTTTTGGATTTTCTCCAACAAATCTACACTTTCTTCTTGACTTCCCTCATCATATGTGTATCCTTGTGCTTGATGTGCTTCATAGCCAAACTGATTTTGGCATTGCTCATATGGATATGCATACTGATTTTGAATTTGATCAAAATGCTGATCTGGAGGATTTGAAAAACATGTTGGAGGTGGAATATATTGTTGTTGTTGTAAATGTAAATTCCATGATGGAAATGAAGTCATGATTGCACAACTTCATGGAATGAAATAAGATGGAAGAGATGGAAAGAAGAATGAATGGAAAATGAATGAAAATGAATGGAAAGAGGGTCTACAACTCAGAGAATGAGTTATTTACTAGATGGAGTCACCAGATGTGCTTTTGAATATGCCTCCAAAGGCTGAATCCTTAATAAGAACACACCAACCTATCAAAAATAAAGTGGAAGACCTCTAAGGTCCCACTGGCATGCCAAAACTATTAGTGAAAATTCACAGCACCCCCAAATGAGTTATAGATCTACTTTTCTAAGGAAAACTCATCTGGTGTGAATGCACAACATTGAGTTTTCTCCAAGGTGTGGGACCTTGCAAGGTGAGAAAACTCTCTAGATTGAAGTTGGTTCTTACTCCTTTGTTTAGGTGTATACATGCAATTCTTACAGAGGTTTTGATTCAAAATTCCTACTTTAAAACTACCAAGGAGACAGGTTGAGAGAAAACAAGGAAATGGAAACAAAACTAAGCAAAAAAAAAAGGTGATACACCAAAGGAGTGCTGAACTCCTTACTTTGCAAAATAGACACAAATCATGAGGATGTAGCAACAAAACATGCACAAATTACTAGAATGCAATGAAGGATCAGAAGACAATAATAACTACATGAGAGGATTGAAAATTGATCACAAAACATACATTATCATGCCCAAATTTGATATAATACGTTGCAATAGAAAAGAGGCAAAAAACATGTTACAATCTCCATGGGAGGTCTAAAACTCCTTCAAATCCACCTACTAAGGAGGAAAGAAGAGCTTGTAGAAGCAAGAACATCCAACCCTTTACAAATGAGCCAAATCTGGCTTTTAATCATGAAGCAGAATGGAAGAAAAGAGAAAACACGGGAAAATCTGATTTTAGATCTCCAACCACCAAAAAGATTCATTAAAATGGCAAGGGCACCTCTGTAAATCCACTTCCTAATGCATTCAATCCCGTAGGACAAGAAATTGCCCATACCTCATTAAATCTGGTAGATGAAAATATAATTTTTTTCTTTTCAAGTGCCAGGGACATTTTCCAATTTTCTCCAACAAATCTTCACTAAAATCCAAAATTTATGGGTCTAATGTGTAGATAATTTCACCATCTTTCCAATTATATAAATAACGTGAAAATCTGAGCTTTGGATCAAAAGATATGGCCCTCTGAAGATTTAGGGCAAAAATGGCAAAAAGAGTCAAAATTTGGTCGGCGGGGTCAAACCTTAAAATTTTCCCTTTTTTGAATTTGGGAAAATTTCCCAAAAATTCCCTGCACCCCACTACTCCGCCACCACATGGCACTTCCCAATTCTCTGATGGAATCATGGGCTAAAACTTCACCTTTTTCCTTTTGATTTTTTATTGGGAAAATTTCCCAAAATTTCCCCACACCCCAATCTCCCAGTGACACATGTCACTCTCTGGTTTGCACTTTTATCACTTTGGAAAAAAACCAAAATTTCCTCTCGCACCCTGATTCCCCGTTCTTTGCATGGACACGTGGCACATCCTCATTCAATGTGGGGCCTTTACAACTTTTCTTTATCCTCCATGGTCATGCGGGCCATTTTTTCCTTTTGCGCCTCCACCAACTCTTTGGAAAATATTCTAACTTCCCTCCACCACCACGTGGCATCATTTCATTGGCCACAGCCCGCCAAGGTCAAAAATTTCCCCAAAAAACTCCGTCTAGCCATAACTTTCAAAATATTTGGAGTTAGGAGGAAAATTTTACCTTTCTGGAAAGGTGAGAAAAAATCCTATCTAATGGAGCCATTTCCAAAACCCTTGAGTGCTTGAAATGTGTGAAAATTGAATTTGAAGCACAAGGAAGGAAATAATGAAGGCAAGTTAGCCAAAATAAGCAGGGGGCTCATTTTGGATAACAAAACCTTATTCCCTATGCCCGTGTACTCCTTCCACTCTAGTTTGCAAATCACACTAGTCACGCACTCAGATTCTCACAATTTTTCCTTCACACAAATCTTCTTCGTAGATGCCCTAGTTCACAAGAGCTCTTCGATATCATAATTGCAAGGTAAACAATAATGTGCCCGACCTTCTACTTATAGATTTTTTCTCATCTCCTGCGATAAATGTTATGCCACCTACTAACGTACTTTTGCAATAAAGGCAGATTTTTCCACTAAATCCAACCTTAAGCACTCTTACCCCCATGCCCAATCCTACATGAAAAATCTCTACAAATTTTTGGCATGCAAAAATTCTTACTCGACCAAGATCCTCACGCATGCACTTGCAGTGTCAAAGGCACTTCTTCTATCCTTAACCTATTTTTTTCCCTCACCTACCTCATGTTGTTCATGTGCTTCTCATCCTTTGTACGTGGTCTTTATAAAGTTATCCTGACACCAAACTCCTTACATCCACTGTTTCTACGCATGCTCTTGCACATTACGTGTTCTTTTATCCTTCAATCTGGGCCATCGAAACATAACTTCCACTACCAACTTCCATTTTACTTCGCATTACTCCACCCCACATAAAAATAGATGTGTGGTCCTCTACGCATACACAACATTTTGAAAATAATAAGTGGCTACCGGTGCACAAGGTGCGTAAAACAAAAACACAAAAAGAAAGGAACAAGAAATGAGAAAGGGAAACACAAGAAAAGAAATGCATTAAGGGGAATCCTAAGCTAAATGGAAATACTACCTTATTTATGAACACAAGGAAGACTTATTTATAGTAGGGCTTTAGCCTACTCCCATTGAAATGGCCTAGTAATTGTGTTCCATCCAAAGTGCTTGTAACTAGAAAGCACCTGAATCAAGGATGTATGAGATGATATATGGCCCTAACCAATGGACTTTCAGTTTCTTAGATGGCGCAGAAATTTGGAGTCATAAAGCAAGACCATCTTCCCAACCTCGAATTGTTTGTTTTTAATATGATGATCATGCCATGCTTTTTGTCGTGCCTTTTTAGTCTTTTGAATCCATCTAGCAAGTGATCGCCTTTCATCTAACTACATTAATTTCTCCATGCACTCTTGAATTTATTGTTCATCAGCTAACCCTCATGTGCGTGCAATACGCAATGATGGTAACATAAATTCAACTGGTAAAATAGCCTTCTGTGCAAACACCAATTGAAATGGTGTGGCCTTGTTCAATCTCTTGTAGGTTGTCCTATATGCCCATAGAATGACTGATACTTTTTCATCCCAATCTTGTCTTCCCACATCACAAATTTTTGTCAAGTGTGTGGCTTAATATCTTGTTAAATGCCTTAGTAGTTCCATTCACTTGGGGGTGATAAGGGGTGGTCTTGTGATGGGCCACCATGAATTATGCCAATAAAATCTTGACCGTTTCATTCAAAAAATGTGTACCCCTATCACTAGTCAAGCTTAAAGGACATCCATACCTACTGATTATGTTCTCCCATAAGAATCTAGTAGTTGTCTCCACTGTGCAATCCCTTGTAGGCACTTGCCTCCACCCACCTTATTAAGTATTCAAAGTGAAAGTGATGATATACCATGAACCATTCCTTTATGTGGTAGGTGAAATTGGTCCTACAAATTCAATTACCCATTTTTTAAATGGTTCTAAACTGGCTATAGGTCTCAAGGGAATTTCATCTCTTTTTCCTGGCCTTCCAAGGTGCTAGCAATGGTCACAGGCCTTGCAAAATTCAATGCAATCCTGGTACATACTTTCCCACTAAATCCCTATGAGTAGAATCTTCCACGCTATGGTATTCCCTAAATAGTGCTCTCCTAAAATCCCACCATGCACTTCCTCCATGATTGCAACGCGCTCATGTTCTAACATGCATCGGCGTAGAACCTCTTCATGGCCTAACTTATATAAGTCTCCACCAATTAGCATGTAGGTAACAATTCATATAGCTAAATTTTTCCTTTCCAAAGTTTTCATTCCTTTTAGCGCCACACCCATTTTGAGAAACACAACAATATATTCCAATTCAAAGGGTGTGCATCGTAGTCTAAACAACTATACATCTGGACATTGTATCCCCAATGCTTTGTGCATCCTCTCCTGAATCTATTCTTGATAAATGGTCAGTCCAAAATTTCTCTTACTTAGTTTCACAACAACCAAAAAGTCAAACTCCTGAAATAATAGAACCCATCTACATATGTGCCCTTGTAAAATGGGCTTGTTAACCAAATACTTCAATGTCATGTGATTTGTGTAAAATATGAAGGGTATTTCCAAAATATACTTCTTGAACTTATACAATGCATAGATCATTAATAGTGCTTCATGCTTATTAGTGGTATAGCTCTGTTTCTACTGGTGTCAACTTATTGCTAGAAAAACACAAGGGGTGGTCAACAATTCCCTCTAGGTTGTGCTAGCATTGTTCCAATGGTTTTCCTAAGGCATCAACTTCACGTGGAAAGGTTTTTCCCAAGAAGGAAAGCGTAATATGGGTGTTGTGACAAGTCTATCCTTCAAAGTTTCAAATGTCGTTTGTTGTGCCTCTCCCTAGTGAAAGGTACTTTTGTGTTTTAGTAACTCCTCTAATGGTGTGACAATCTTGGCATAACCCTTGATAGACTTCCGGTAGTACCCTGTATGCCCAAGGAATCCGCACACTATGCTCTAACTGGTAGGCTACCCCGATCCCACAATAACAACAACTTTAGCAGGATCCACCAGCAAACCTTCCTTACAAATAATATGCCCCAATAGGGTCCTAAATGGAGTATAAAAACACATTTCTTAATGTTGAGGGATATCCTCAACCACCGACATCTCTCAAACATCAGTCTCAAATTGTCACAATGGTCTTTCACTAGTCCATATACTATCTAGTCATCAAGGTAGACTTGCAGAAACTTATGGATAAAATCTTGAAATTCCTGGACCACTATACATGACAACATAGTAGGCATGTTCTTCACCGTGACCGTATAGGAGAAACTTCCTCATTCAAAGGTGGTGAAATTTATCTTTTTTTGGTCTTATTTAGTAATTATAACTTGATGGTATCCTGAGAATCCATCCTTAAGGAATAGATTTTGTGCCCACCACTCCTTCTAGGATCTCCTCGGTAAAATGGGTTGGAAAAGGATCAATTACACATACCACATTTAAGTCCATGTAGTCAACATAGATCCTTATCCTTCCATACCTTTTAATGTTGGTGACCATGGGGCTTACCCATTCTAATTCCTCCATAGTTTCAATGATTCCTGAAGTGGTCATTTTTTCTATCTCCTCCTTGACTTTGACATGAAGATTCGATTCAATCGATAAGGCCTCTTCCGAATCTAGAGCGCACCCTCCTTTAACTTTATTTTCATTTCTCCCAAGGAGTGGTGAAAAATTTAAGCTCATGGTATCCGCGTGGAAATAAGTCCTGAAACTTGCATAGTAGATCAATGATCTTCAAACCTCCTTCTCTAACCAATAGTCTCCAATAGTGGCCTCCTTAGGTTCCATTTCTAAACTGATGTTAACCTTATTTATTTTGAGGGGCTCATGGTAGGCGCATGCTTTCTCATTAGCACTATCAATAACTTTGCACATACCTTCATTATGGTTAACATCCAAACTCTCCATCTCTTTGCCATCTATCACATAGACCATATTTCCCTTCTCTTTCTCCATGCATGTGTGTTCAAGTTGTACCTCTTTTGATTCTTCCTCATCAAAGTGTGGTTCTAAACTAGGTTCACCCAATAACTCAAGTATTATATCTTCTGCCATGGCACTATCTCCCATCGTTAGGAACTTAACAACTTGCAACTCCATATCCATCGATGGTTTAGTACTTCGATATATGAAATCTTGAAGGAGGTCACCATCAACTCCTACCAATTTCCTATCTGATGGCACATCTTAGATTGAATATACCATGCACGTGCATAGCCTTGTAAGGTGGAATATAGCTTATGCACCCATAAAGAAGGTGGCAAGGCCTCCATGTCTTCCATCTATACTTTCTCACATGCTTGGACATGAAATGAGGAGGGTTCCTTCCCGTGGTAGTCTTGAATTGAAGTGGGTGCATTGCTTTAGGAAAACCTAATAGAGAATAAAATTCTCACCTCATGCCACTCTAGAAGGCTATTGTAATGTTTCACCCACAAACATGCGGTGGTCCTGAGCAAATTATAGCTGAGCATCCCTCTTCTTTCTATCTCATTTTTCCACCGAGCCTCTCATTTCTCATAAGAATTCATCGTGGTTGTCCCCCAGAGTATCTCGGAAACTTCTTCCCTCCCAAGTGCTTGATTTAGTGTGCCTTTGTTACTCTTGTCACAAATCCTCTTAATTGTCACCCAATTAACTCATAAGTCTCATGCACCCAATTGTCACATGCCACATTGGTTGTATCACTCAGGGATTGGGCATCTTCAAACTGAATAACTCCTTCCATGGGGTTAATCACCTCGGGTCCCAAATAGAGCACACATAGATCCTATCAAGAACTTATTCTCCCAAAGGCTCAAGTAGAGGGTGTTGAATTTTCATCGGTTAAGGGGATGATGACCCGCTCTTCCTTGTTCTCAAATCTTATGTATCCCTTATTTAACCTCGGTCAACATTGTTCTTATAACACCAGGGATGCCCAAGTAATGCTTTGAAAGTTGGCCACCTCGCTAGCACCAAAATCTTGAAATCCCCAAAGTGAACTTCTCCCCTTGGATAGTGATAACAACATCATTCAAGACACCAATGAGTATTTCCTTTATCTTGTTAGCCATATAAAGCACATTCAAAGATGGTTATAATGGGGGCCTTCCCATTTGATGCCATGCATCTAGAGTGAGAATATTGACTTCCCACTAATGTCAATCAAAATATTGCTCAGCAACCATCCATCGATAATAACATTCAAATTAATCTCCTTATTATACCCAAGGCTTTTGGGAGGAAGGTTAGCATGTAGAACCTACCTCTTGCACCCTCCTATAGTGCATGGTAACTTATCCCATAACTATTATCATAACAAGGGAATGATATTATCTTTCCTCAACATTTTACATACTTCTCTGACCTCATCTAGATCCTTCTATGGAGCCTCCACATTTTTTTTTTTCTCTAACCGCCTTGATTGTTCATTTAGGCACTGGATCTCTCCTTGAAGGCTTCAAATTACATCCATTGTCTCTTGATACACCTCCTTCTGCTGAGTAGGTTCTGGATACTTATCGTGCACCACCTCTTCTCTTGTAATCACAGTCTCGCCTTAGTATATCCTCTTGTGGGCGTAGCCTCACTCACGTCCTAACTAGTATAGGCTCTAGTTTCAACTTACACGCCACTCTTGGAATCCATTGTGAATTGGACTTCCTCATGCTTACCATCCCAACACCTTTGTCTTTTTGATGTTGTTGTCTCACATGTTCAAATATCTATAGAAACTCCTCGTACTTATGTTTCTTTCCACACCAAGAGAATTATAACAGATCATGGCATTCATGCTTATAGTGCTCCGTAGACCCACAATTATAATAGGTTCCACATGGGAACTCACTTCTTCCTCCTCTCTGTGGTTTCCACAACCATGAAATCCTCCTCAGAAACCTCTTCCATGCACCCCTCCATATGCGTGCCCTTCATAGTGATGACCATCATCCTTGGAATTTTTATGATATTGGTCTATCACACACTAATATCAATGGCATCATGTATTTGGTCAATCAATCTACAATCTTTAGTGTCATGAGTAGTAGAGGTGAAATTTTTTCAATAGCAAGACACATTCTTATGGATCATGTCCTGCAGTTGTGGACATCTACTTACATCATGATCTTCATGGAAAATTTTGTAGTCCACCGTCATGGCACATACCAATATCTGGGGAAAACTATACTTTGTATTCCCCTCTACCTCACAACCTTTGTACCATAGATCATTGTGAGTCTCATGTGTCGAGTTCACGAGATAGATTTTCTAGCTTCTTGGCCATTGTATAAATATGAGCCTCAAGAAAAGGGCTAACACTAGTATCAACACTTCTAACAACCTCAACGCGCAAGGAAACTTCCAAGGCCTCGCATGGGTCTCATGAAATTCTTGTGTGAAATTTCTCTCCTAAACAGTGTTATCGATCCTTCAACAAACCACTGAGCATGCTAAGAAGGATTAATATCATAAGAAAATTTTGATAAGAGAGTCTTGAAATGTGTGTCGTACTCCTACACACTTTCTACCATACCTTGTTGAATATCCTTCAACACATTGATGTGCTTCTGCTCAAACTCGGGGATATGAAAGGCAGCTAAGAAGGAATTCTATAGCATGATGTAATCCACCATTGTTTGATGGGGGTCATACTTTCAATACCAACTATGTACGTGTCCTTGCAACGTCGTTGTAAACTGACTTGTCTTCCACTTTGGGGTAGTGATCCCCTTTGTGCACCATAGTAGCTCACACTTTTGTACATCCTCTGTAGCATCCTCAACACCTTTTTAGTCTAGTATATGCAAAGACATTTTGAAAAAAACTTGTTGAGAGGTGGTTGAGGCCCTTTCCCACCTGATCCAAAACCTTGATTTCCTCTAGTGTTACCTCCAACACCAAATCCACTAGATCCACCATATCATATACTTTCTAATCTACAAGATCCTCCAAATCCACCAAGTTCACCAGGTCCTCCAAATACAATCCCACTAGATCCACTTCCTGTAGTCTGTAATGAGCCTGAAGTGGTCGCACCTAGTTTCCCCAATGTCCCACTAAACTACGCGCCAACAACTTGTGATATTTCACCGCTACTAGATGTGTGTCCCGTGCCACTTCCAAACATGATACCAAAACTTTACATACCCAAAATTTTCCCAAATGTTGTTCCAGATAATATTCCTCCAAACATAGGGAATGATTGTGCAACCATAGATGTACCAAATGAGAAATTATATCTCCTAGGTGCATATCAATCACTCCCACCAATACCAACTAGGTTAGCAATACTTATCTCTTGATTTGGAAGACTAAGTACCAGGGGTTGGTCACTAGGAAGATTGAAATGTGCACCAATGTCTCTCCTTTCTCCAAGTGATTGAATCTCATCAGAAGTTGAAGGGTTCTCTCTTCCGCGCTTGCGAAGATGGTATAACATGGACTACTCAGCTCTATGTCCTCTCGCATGAACCTCAATTCCTTATTGAAATGCTTTTATCCATAAATCCATAACTCCTACAACCTCACATTGTCTAGCCAACTCCCTTTCATGAGCTTCACTATAATTGAGTCTTCTCTCCTCCCTCTCCTTTTCATCCACAAGGTCTGTCATCTTCCTCCACCCTAGCTTCATCACCCAAAGACTCGAGAATCTTAGCCGGCCATAGGGAGTGCTTCCAAACTTAGTGTAATGATCAAGATCCTTATGACTAAAGGGATAACATGTAAAAATGATCCTTTAGGCTCCTTAAGAACTCAAACTTGGAAACCTCAGGGACAAGAATACATACAAATAACATATTCTAGGGTCTAATTGGTCAACACTCTCTTCCAAAATGATCAACAACATGCGTCCAAGTCGATCAGCATCTTGAAGCCTCTAATACTCATCTTGGGTCCATATGCGAGGTTTATAGTAATACTTGATCTAGATGCATACACCGAAAGTTGTTCATACAACTCCACTATAAAACAACAAAAGAACCTCTTATATAGCTCATGATACGGGTGTTTTTCTACCCATCTACATGCACCAAACTCAGTCCAAGTACTAAATATCTCGAGAAAAATCTTCCTCCATGCTCTTAAACCCCTATTTGACACTGTCCAAGGTCAAGTGCTCTGTCATCATGCATCATTCTCACAACAACTTCAAAAAGAGGTCCCGACAATAGAACCAAGATGTAGTCATTTTTCATGTACCCTTAGTACAACTTTCTAATCCCATACATGTCATCCTATCACCCAACGGAGCCGGGTGCTCACCCAAGGTACAAATGGGTGTCGAGCCCTCCTTTATGTGAGCATTGTGAGAAGATCTTGCCATTGTTAGAGGATTAATTGCAGAAAAGTAGATATTCATGTAAAAGCACAATATGAGTTACCATATCCTTATACCCATGCATGAAAATAAGAGAAACAACACAACATGGATTATGAAGAATAGATTTGATTTATAATATGAAGAAATGACACTAGGGTTTACACCCATGAACAAGATATTCATAAATATATATATATATATATATATATATATGATCAAGAGTGCTAAGTAACCACATTACATTCAAAATACCATGCTAGGTCAAACATAGTGAATGTTAGGATTTGGCCCATACAATATATGTTAAAACAAATATCTAACTCATATATCATGAGTCCTAGCTATGTCCCCTTATTACATGAGTTTTAAAGACCCATCCCTTAGATATGATGACCTTCTTGTAACTCCCTAATGGAAAACCCCAACCCTGGGCCTCTTAATACTTTCTACAGAGCTTCACCTTCCCCATGTTAAATGTCTATCCACATATGTCCTCTCCTCCTTCCCCCCTTTTCTTTTCTTCCGAGAATCTCTCTTTATAGCTTTAAAGACCACCATCATGCCTTCCTTTAGAGTACATTACATGCCAAGTGTACGTGTGGTCCTTCATTGGTGAATTTTTATCATGTTCCGAGCTCTCCACCCTCTATAAAGATTCCTTCCTAGGAATATTTCGTGCATGGAATATCCTTTTCTTGACCACCAAGTCTCTAGGTTGGCACCTCATCCACTCAACATGCCTAGTCAGGTCACATTTTTCCTCAAGTGCCTCTACAACACCAAATATGGCTAACTCCTTAGATCATGCGTATTGTCTTGTGCACATGCCCTAGTTTCTTCTAAACCCTTCTTGATCCCTTGTTATTCATGCTTCTCCCCACATTCCCTTCTTCTTACTATTCCCATGCACTCACACACCCTCGGTACTTAGCCAATATTTCGAGGCCCAACACATCCCGATTTGGGACTAGTGTAAGATTGAACTCTAATAGTTTTTGGAATGTCCGATGAGAGAAAACATCAAAATCTTAAATTTTCTCATTATTAATTTATTGTGTGTGAGTTAGTGATTTCTAGCTTTTGGAGGTTTGTTTCAATGCATTTGGATAATCCCAACTCTCATATCTATTATTTCTAGCATCTGCATACCTTTTTATGAGAACAACACATACCAGAAAAAAAAAGTAGCCAAAGAATCCATTGAGTACCTCTAGCTTTCTCTAAGAAGAACACACAATAGAGAAACGCACGCGCATCTCCATCTCCAATGTGTCATGCAATTTCAGCACCACCTCTTGGTAGGCCTTCCTTACAACTTACTAGAACTCTTAGACTATCATTATGTCGGCACCACAAAAAAATTAGGATCTATTAATTTCACTGGTATTATTCATCTTACTCTTAATTCCCAAAACCCTATTCTAGTATTTGCACTTAAGAGTATTTCGTTCTTTCACTAGAGAAAACCATACTAGTTCAACCGAGTTGTTCGACCCCAAAATATTGGCTATGTAAAAAAGGTGCGTAGGCACGTAAGGCCTAGTTGAAGAAGGATGCGCAAGGAAAAGGTGTGTAGGATAGGGTTTAAGGAAGGGTTTAAGGAAACCCTATGGCGTGCGCATGGACAAGAGCTAAATTTTTAGGACTTAGCCATATTTGGCATATCGGGAAGGACATGAGAAAAGCATGACCCGATAGTGAATGAGGAGTGGATAAGGTGCCATCCTGGCAATGTGATTCCCACGAAAGGAATATGCTTAGTGATAGAGGATTCCAGAAGACCATCATTACAAGGAGTGGAGAGCTCGGATCTAAAGAAGCATGCTCCCATGGAGGACCACATTCAGACACTTGGCACCAGATCTGAGGCCGCAGAAGGATGAGTTGGCACTTTGGGATGCCTATATATGTGAGCGCCTGCAGGATAAATAGATATAGATTGGATAGAAAAGAGAGGAGAATATAGAGAGAGTGGAGCTCTGACAGAAATACTACGAGAACTCTGTGGGATTGGGTAGAAGCTATATAAGGGAGTAATGTATTAAGGGGTTATGTTATAAATTTTTCTTTGTATGGATGAAGGACATGATCCCTATTGTGATGTATGAATTCGGTTTGATCAAGCTATGGTAGTCTAATGGATCCATTGAATGTAATTAGGTTACAAATATGAATGAGTATGAATGTAATTGATTCATTCCATATCTATATCTTTTCATTTTTGTTCATGGATGTTATGGAATAGATGTAAATTCTTATGTATTTTCCTTTCTGTTGTAGTTCTATCTGTTATCTATAAGTACCCTCTGTTTGGAATGAATATATTTGTCTAGAGGTCGTTCTAAGCCCTATGATGATTGTATGTCTCATTTCCACCTTTATTCATTAAGTTCATGACATAGATGATGGTTTCCCACTTAACTCACATAAAAGAGAGACTTGGTGCCCACACATTCCTTAGATGAGTGCCCAAATGCCCACCGGGTGATAGGGCACATGGGATTCCCTTTTGTTCTAATGGGTGTAAAAATGACTACATCTTGGTTCCGCTTGCCAGGACCTATTTTTGAAGTTGTAGTAGGAAATGGCATACATCATAATCTATGTAATGATTAATGACAGGGTGTTTAACTTTAGAAAGTGTTGAATCATGGTTCAAAAGTACGGAGGATGAATTTTCTCGGAGATTTGGCACTAGATCTGAGTTTGATGCACGTAGATGGGTAGAAGAGAACCTCTACCATGATTTGTATGAAACTTTTTTTCTGTTTGCTTCCCAAAGAGAACTATATGAATGGCTCTCGGATATGCATCTAGATCAAGTTGGTATTATAGAACACATGCATGGACCCAAGATTAATACTAGAGGCTAAACATGCAGATCTCGATGTGGAATCATGGTGTGGATCATTGGTGGAAATGTGTGTTGGCTAGATACACTCGGAGTATGCTATTTCTACATATTATTTTTGGAAGTTGCTAAGTTTAAGTTTCGTGGGAGCCCAAAGGATTTTTTCTACGTGTTATCCTCCGGAAATGAAGATCTTGATTTTTAGCTTGAGTTTAGAGGCATTTCGATGGCCGGCTAAACCATTTTGAGTGCTAGGAGAGGAAGCTAGGGTGGAGGAAGATGGTAGATATTACGACAGAGAAAGAAAGGGAGGAGAGACGACTCAAGTATAGTGAAGCACATGAAAGGGAGATTTCTAGAAAATTTGAGGTTGCAAGTGTGATGGATCTATAGAGGTAGACATTGCGGGAAGGAGTTGAGATTCACACAGAGGACGTGGAACCTAAGCATTCTCTGTTACCCCATCTTGGCAAGTACATAAGAGAGACTAAGGCTCTGGATCAAGAGGACAGGGCCCCACCACCTCCTCAATTATTCTTTAAAATGTGTTTACATTTTCTAGATTAAAGAGGTATTGAAGATTCTGCATAACATGATCACAAGTGTGAGCTACTATGGTGTGCAAAGGGGATCACAACCCCGGAGTGGAAGGCTAGTCGGTTTGCAATGATGTTACAAGGGCACACGTATAGTTGGTATAGGAAATATGACCCTCATCAAATGATGGTGGATTATACGATTTTATAGAATGCATTCTTGGCAGGAATTCCACATCCCCGAGTTTGAATAAGAGCATCGGTGCACTAAAGTAGATTTAACAGGAATGGTGGAGACCGTGTGGGAGTATGATGCATGGTTCAAAAACCTCCTATCAAAATTATCATATGAAATTCACCCTTCACAAAGATGCTCAATGGTTTTTTGGGGGGTTGATAACTCCATTTAGAAGTGATTTATCTAATAAAACTTTCATGACCCGCACAGGCATTAGAAGTTGTTTGCAAGGCCAAAGTTGTTGGAAGTGTTGATACTGGTGTTATCCCATTTCTGGAATATCAAATTGTTAATATGGCTAAGCAGCTAGAGAATTTTTCTGTGAACTCATCCCATGAGACTCACAAAGTGGTATATGGTGTATAGAATGTGAAGTAGAGGGCATGTCAAGGACAGCTTTCCCTTGGAGGACAAGATATGTCTTTAATAAAAGGGTAGATGTGAAATTTGTCACAGGACCATGATGTAAGTAGATGTCCCTTGTTACAGTACACAATTCAAAAGAATGTGTCTTGCTATTGTAAGATCTGCACCTCTACGACCCATGATACTAAGGATTATAGGCTTGTTGACTAGATCCATGAGGCCATTGATCATGGGGTACGCTGCATCAGCATTGCCAATAGATCTAAAGATGATGATCACCGTTATGAGGAGTGCATGGAAGTGGATTTTGTGAAGGATTCTTTGGTCGTGGTAACTGCAAGGAGGAAGAATTGATTTCCCATGTGGAACTTGTTTTGATTGTGGATCTATAGACCACTACAAGCGTGAGTGCCTAGACTTATTACGGTGCTCATGGTGTGGGAAGAAACACAAGTATGAGGAGTGCCCCGAGTTGTTTGAGCACATGAATCAAGAGTAGCACCGAAAGGAAAAGGGTGGTGCAATGGTAAACATTAAGAAGGAAGACACACAATGGATACTATAAGTGACACGTAATGTGGGTTTAGAATCATTATGGTAACAACAAGAGCAGAGGTCACACACGTAAAGGAAATACCAAGAAAAGAACCTAGTTTCAAGGGAAGAAGTGGTACATGGGAAGTACACGGATACTGCGCATCGAAAGGAGGTATATCAAGATACCATGGACGCATTCGAGTTTAGAAGGAAAAATATAGTGTCTAAAGGAGCAATCTATGAGGGAGGAGCAAAGAAGGAAGGTCGAGGCACTAAGAGATGACTTAGATGAGGTCAAAGAAGTATGTAAAATTATAAGGAAAGAGAATAGTATTCCTTTGCTAGGAACATGGTTGAGAGAGAAGGTACCATGTACCATGGAAGAGCATGAGAGGAATATCTTGCATGCAAACCTTCCCCCTCACAACCTTGACTATGATAGGGATATCACGTTAAATGCGGTCGTGGATGGATGGCTCCTTAGTAATATCCTCATTGACATAGGTGTGGAGGTCAATGTTCTCACCTTGGATACTTGGCATCATATGGGAAGGCTTGCATTACATTCTTCTTTGAATGTGTTGTATATGGAAAACAAAAATGAAGGCAATCCCCATAAGTGTATTAAAGGATGCAGCTATCACCATTCAGGGAGCTAACTTTACTTGGGACTTAAAACTGTTGGCACTCACGTCAAGATAGATAATTTCCTAGCACTACTTGGGTACCCATGGTGTTATAAGAACAATGTAGATCTTTGGTTCAATAAGGGGTACATAAGCTTTGAAAATGAGGAGAAATGGGTCAACATACCCGTGGTTGATGGGAAATCAACACCCTATACCGAACCTTTTAGATAAGAGGTCCTAGATATAATATATATGTGCTCAATTGGAGATCCAAAGATAATCCATCCTACCGATGAATTTATTGAGTTTAAGGATGCTCAATCGGTAAGTGACACCACTAGTCTAGCATGTGATAATTGGGTGCATGGAATATATGAGTTAATCGGATGACATTTGAGATGATTGGTGAAACAGTGGCAAAGGCGCATACGGTCCGACACCTAGGAGGAAAGTAACTACCTAAGTACTCGAAGGAGCCTCCCCGAGGTCTTTTTACTGAATATGGAAGCTCAATGGAAGGATGAAAATGAATGAAGGGGGATACTAAGATACGTCCTACTAGGAACTATTACGTGTTGGTGGGAAACACATCGGGATAATATCTTGGAATGGCACAAAGTGAGAATCACCTTCTCTGTTTGTTTCTCTAGAAGAAACATGCCCACCACCATCAAATACTACCATGGTAAGAAGCCCGCCTCTTTCCACATCCAAGCCTCGTCGAGAGCCTAGAGGGAAGGCACGTGCTTTACCACCATCCCTTTGGGTACACAAACTATATTCTATACTACGCAGGGTTACATGTGTGTATGGTACATGCACTCGATATATGCCACAAAACAAGGAATTGACAAGAACTAGTGGCTGATCTCATCTAAGAATTTGAGTATCCAAGCACCAAACCATCGGTAAATAAGGCATTACAAGATATCAAGATCCTTACGATGGGGGATAGTGTAAAGGCAGAGGAAAGGCTTGTAGAATTGCTAGGAGAGTCATGTTTGGAGGGACAATTTATTAAAGATGAGTCTCGATGAGATGCGGTTTGAGTGCATGTGCACAGAGAAAGAAAAAGGCAAGATGGTCTATGTCATAGATGGTGAAGAGATGGAAAATTTGGAGGTTAACAATTCTCTAGGCTCGCGTGAGGTGGTAGAAAGTGTTGATGAATGGGCGCACACCTATCACAAGCCTTTAATGACAAATAAGGTTAACATCAGCTCAGAAGAAGATCCTAAAGAGACTATCATTGGAGAATATTGGTCGAGAAAGAAGTCTCTAAGATCATTGATCTTGTACATGAGTTTGAGGATTTATTCTCACGTAGGTATCATGAACTCAAAGGCGCTCACCACTCCTTGGGGGAAATGAGAATTAAGTTGAAGGAAGGTGCACACTCGGTCTAGAAGAGACCATACCGATGAATCATAATCTGCATGAAGGTCAAGGAGGAAATAGAAAAGATGATAGCATCAGGAATCATAGAGGCTATAGAGGAGTCAGAATGGATAATTCCAATGGTGATTAGTATCAAAAAGGATGGAAGGATAAGGATATGTGTTGATTATAGGGATCTGAATGCAGTGTGTGTCATTGATCCCTTCCCAACCCCGTTCACTAAAGAGATCCTAGAAGGAGTGGTAGGGTGTGAAGTCTACTCTTTCATAGATGGGTTCTCAGGCTATCACTAGGTGAGGATTGTAAAGGAAGACCAGAGAAAGACAACCTTTGCCACCAAGTGGGGAATTTTTTCCTATACGGTCATGCCTTTTGGGTTGAAGAATGTGCCTGTTGTGTTCTCACACATTATAGTGCAGGCCTTCCAGGACTTCATCCACAAGTTTCTCCAGTGTACCTTGATGATTGGACCATGTATGGATTAGTCAAGGACCATTGTGACAATCTGAGATTGATGTTTAAAAGGTGTCGAGTAGTTGAGGATATCCCTCAACATCAAGAAGTGTGTATTTGCTACCCCATTTGGGACCCTATTGGGACACATCATATGTAAAGAAGGCTTACTAGTGGATCTTGCCAAAATTGTAGTGATTATGGGATTGGGGGAGCCAACTAGTCAAAGTGTAGTGTGTGGGTTTCTTGGACACGCAGGCTACTATCAGAAGTTTGTCAAGGGGTATGCTAAGATTTTCATGCCTTTAGAAGATTTTCTCAGACATAAAAGTGCCTTTCATTAGGGAGAGGTGCAATAGAAGGTGTTCGACACATTGAAGGATAGGCTTGTCACCGCACCTATATTACGTTTCCCCTCTTGGGATAATCCCTTCCATGTTCATGTAGATGCCTCTAGAATGGCCATTGGGGTAGTACTTGCATAGCCTGGTGAGGGAATTGTTGATCACCCCCTATGCTTTACAAGTAGGAAGTTGACACCAACAGAGTAGAATTATACTACGACCGAGCATGAGGTATTGTCTATGATCTACATGCTTCATAAGTTCAGGTAATATCTGTTGGAAACTCCCTTTGTCTTCTACACTAACCACATGGAATTAAAATATTTGGTGAACAAGCCCATCCTACAAGGGCACATATGTCAATGGGTGTTGTTATTCAAAGAGTTTGAGCTCACAAAGTGGTTGTCAAACCAGAAAAAGTAATTCTAGACTCACCATTTATATAGGATAGATTTGGGGAGGATGCGCAAAGAATTGAAGATACCATGCCAGATGCGCATCTGTTTAGGTTGCAAGCACATGCCCTCAGACTTGGAGGATATTGTTATGTTCCTTAAAATAGGTATGGCACCGAAGGGATGAAGACATTAGAGAAAAAGCAACTAGCCATACATGTCGCACCCTACATGTTGATCAGTGGGGACTTATACAAACTAGGGCGTGATGAATTTTTACACATGTGTGTACTAGAGCATGAGTGCCTCGCCATCATAGAGGAAGCACATGAGGAAGTGCAGGTGGAAATTATGTAGGTGATGCCACCGCACATAAAATATTAATGGTAGGATTGTGGTGGGAAACTCTGTATAAGGATTACAAGGAATATTGTAAAGTGTGTGACCATTGTCAGCGTGTTGGCAAGCCAGGAAGGAGAGATGAAATGCCTTTTCACCCTATCCCTAGCACTAAACCTTTTGAGAAATGGGAAATAGACTTTGTAGGCCCTATTGCACCAGCAACACATAGGACTGGATCACACTATGTAATCACTTGTACATGAACTATTTAACAAGGTGGGCAAAGGCAGCCCCAACTAAAGACTACACAGCAGCTACAACGAGAAAGATTTTTGTGGGAGAACATTATCATGAGGTATGGATGCCCTTTAAGTTTAACCAGCTGATGGGGGTACACATTTCTTGAATGAGACCATGAGGATCCTATTAATAGAATTCATGGTGGATCATCACAAAACTACACCTTATCACCCATAAGAAAATGGAACCGCGGAAGCATTTAACAAGATACTCACCATACCCATAAATATTTGTGATAAATATTGGGATGATAAGGTATCACCGTATTATGGGCTTATAAGACAACTTATAAAAGGCTAAATAAAGCCACACCGTTTCAATTGGTGTTTGGCATGGAAGTTATCCTACCAGTTGAGTTCATGTTACCTTCTCTGTAAATAGCACACATAGGAGGGCTAGCTAATGATAAAGCACTTTGGAAGAAAGGATTGATAAATTAATGAAGCTAGACAAAAGACAATCACTCGCCAGGTGGAGCCAAACAACATAAAAGGAAAAGCAAAAAGCATGGCATGATCGCCACATTAAGAACAAGAAGTTTGAGGTTGGGCAGATGGTCTTACTATATGATTCTAAGTTTTTGTGCCATCCTGGGAAGTTAAAAGTGCATTGGTTGGGTCCCTACACCATCTCATGCATCTTTGATTTGGGTGTGTGCTATTACAAGCACTGGATGGGACGAGATTTCCATGACACTTCAATTGGAGTAGGTGGAAGCCCTACTATAAATAAGTCTTCTTGTTTTTGTAAATAAGGCAAGTGTTACCAATTATTTTAGGATTATCTTTAATGCATTTTCCTTCTTGTGTTTCCCTTTCTCATTGTTGTTTTGTTTTATGCCTTGGGCGTCGGTAATCTCATTACTTTTTGAAATTTATAACTATGCAGAGGATTTTGCATCATTTTAGTGTGGGGTGGAGTTAGGTGGAATAAATTAAAGTGTGAAGTGCTAAAAAGGATTGCATTGGAAAGCCAAGTTAAATGGCCCTGTGAAGAAAGTACATGCAAGGAAAGGTGAAAAAGGATGGTTGGTGTCAAGATAAGGCTACATTGGGGATCCACGTACAAGAGAGGAAGAATCAAAAAGCAACACAAGGTAGGCGAGAGCAAAAATCATGATAGAAGAAGTGCCTTCGGCATTGGTTATGCGTGCACAAGAGTCTCCTGTCAAGATGGATTGGTTGCACGCTAAAAGGTTGGAGAATTATTCATGCAAGGTTGGGTGTGTGAGTTAAAGTGCTAAAGTCGGGTTTGTTAAAAAATACACATTAAGTGTTAAAGTACAGTGGTAGGTAAGGTATCATTTAATGTTACAAAGTGGGAAAAACTATAAATAGAAGGTTGAGGCATTTCATTATTTACTTTGCATATATAAAGAGAGAAGCACTTTTGCATCATTGCAAACTAGGGCTTCCATGACTGATCCGTGTGAAGAAAAATTTGAAGAGTTTGAGCATGAGTAACTAGTTTGGATTTACAAACTAGAAGGAAGGGATTTCATGGGCGTAAGAGAATTTGTGAGAAGGTGTCGTCTTGTGAAAGTATTATCCCAATTAGGGTTTGAAAAACTAGGGCACAGGTTTAAGAGGTTCTCTTCACAAGTTGAGATCTAAGGTTAGAAGAAGTGGAAGAGCAAAGTAACAAGAAGAGATTGAATTGATAAGAGGACCTAGACAATGGCACCTAAGAAACCGACCAAGTCACCTAAAAAGCCAAAGGGGAAGGGCAAGGGCAGGGAGCCAACAGCGAAGAACCACAAGCATGAATGAGGAGTGGTATGTAGAAATGTAATACCTAGATGGAGTTTTGCTAGGGAAGGAGTGGGAATCCCACTTGAGAAAGATGGCGGTGAGTGATTATAACCATCGCACAAGCACAATAGAGAAGGAAATGGTGCTGGAGTTAGTGTGCCTAATGAACAAAAGGACACCAGAGGGTTTTCCCATCTATAGCGATGAGGTAAAAGTGAAGTTGGAGAAGGCAGGGTTATTACAACTCTATGAGTTGCCCTACTTTGGAAAGCCTGAGCACCTCTATCAATGGTTGATGTTGTGCATGCATGAGGATCACTTTTACTTCACAGGTGTAAGATGCACATAACCCCTCAACTGATTTCTAAGTTTACAGGCCTCATCTACGTGGGAGACAACATAGATGATGACCTGAGTGACAAGGATGCCATCAAAGCAACCATCACTGCATATGATTACAAGAAGGGGTTGAGGTATTTTGATATTGTGGAAATCCTAGATCCCGTCATGAGAATGGCCGCATGCCTAGTCATAAAGTTAAATGATCAAGAAAGGTGGATGTAGGTGAATAAGGCCTAGTTGAATGTATGCAGAAAAATATCAGAGGGCACAATCTATAATTTATTGTCCTTCATTACAGATGAGATAATCAACATCACACAGAAGGAGACAAGATACTCTTTGGAAATATCCTCTTAACAATTGTATTTTCAGAGATAGGAGTGCTTGACATGGAAGACAAGTTTGTTTGGGAGTATCCAAATTTGAGATCCCTCACCCGCAAAAATATTTTCAAAGTATACATGTGAAACAATGATAGCCTCCCACAAGGCGCACCTGGACAAGTGGTATAAGCACTTAAGGGATGTGTTCAGGGAAGAGTGGAGAATCCCAAAGCAACTACCGGCACTTATAAAGGGAGAAGTTGAGTTTGTTGTGTACCAACACTTCTACATAGGTAGATTCAAGTTGGTGGATGAAACCATGAGCCCATGGTGTAAACTCCCATTCTCCTTCACCACCTAGTACTTCCAAGTGGGAGTTAACAAGTTCAAAGAAGCAAAGAGACTAAGGTTTGATCTTAGTGAAGTTGATTAGGACCATAGGGAGTTGCACAAGACATTGGTCTACCCTAATAAACATGCATATGTGGAAAATTACATAGTGCATGAAATCAAAATGATGAAACCCCTGACTCTAATAATTGTAGGAAAGACCACGGCACATGTATATCTCTCGCATTAGGCCAAAATTCAAGAAAGGCACATACCTAGAGAATGATTTCTCCATACCTGAAGATCCCACAAGGAGAAGAAAGCCCACACTTAAGAGAAGGGAGAGAGAAGAAGAAAAAGCACCAAGTGTGTAGACTACCCAACCAGTAAGCATACCAATGGAAAGTGCCAAACATAACACCTATACGCATAGGAAGAAATCCCCAGTAAAGAAGAAGACCCCAAAAGAAGAGGCACCAGAGAAACCCCTCACTAAGGAGAAGTTGCCAAAGGAAGCAAGAAGGTTGGATCCTCGAAAGATTCACCTCTCAGAAAGAAGTAGAGGATAGAAGAAGAAGTTGAATCAAAGGAGACAGAGAGCTTAGAGAGATACATAGGTGAAAAGGATGATGATGATGAAGAAGATGATCCTGAAAGAGATCAACAGCCACTTGTCTTTAGCATGCACAATTCAGAAGAAGAGGGAGGAGAAGAAGAACATGATTTCCTTTTCATGCGGTGCAAGGGTAGCCAAGAGAAGGAAGGCACCCAAGACATGGGAGGAAGTGAGGAGGTTGGTACGTAGGAGAAAAACTCCAAGCCTCACTCAGAGCAAGTAAATGAGGTGGTAGAAAGAGAAGCAACGAAAAAATGAGGCCTTGGTAGAACAAGAATTAGAGCACAACGCTAACATAGTGATGGGAGAGGATAAGGAGGAAAGCGTTGAGAAAGAACAAGTCAGTATGGGAGGAGGTCCCAGTCTAATGGTGAGTTTCCCCAAAGCCACACGCTTAAGAAGGAAGAGCCTTGATACAAAATGAGGATAGGTCATGGGCTATGTTGATGACCAAAGAAAGGTGTTATGCACATGTTTCTAGAGCATTATACCCATGGAAGAACTTCTAGCTATGGAGTCATTTGATGAGGAGGCGCATACCCTAGGACAAGGAAGATGCTCTTTTGGGTGTTTGAGTCCCATATTGATTAGCTAGAGTTTAAATTATACCAAGGGGAAATCATGTCAGTACCATAGTAGTCTAAGGGAACTAACCCCTTGGTAAATGCCCAACAACTCTCGGATGAGCAAGTTATGTAATGTGCTCAACAAGGTTGCGATTGAGACTAAGGCTAGGCTCTTTGGAAGAAATGACAGAGTAAGATTTCTAGAGGGAAAGCTAGAAAAGAAGGAAGAGGAACTGGCTAAGAAGACTAAGGGCTTGAAACAAGAAGATTTGATCAGTGCGCAACTGAAGCATAAACTAAGGGATGAGAATGAAGGTGCATAAAGTATACAAAAATATGGAGTCTATCACAAGCACCATTATGTTGAAGCATCCAGACCTAACACCGCCCGCGCAGAAGTATGGATCCACTCTTGAATGCTTAGAAGATCTCGACATGCATCCTCACTATCCATAGGGATCCAAAAAAACACATCACTTCATCAGTTCCATCAACACCATTAAGGAGAAACAAGAAAAGTGAGAAAAATGAGGTAAACGGAGGTTCTGGAAAGAACCACCGCTCTGTGCAGAGCGGCGGTTTCAGAACCGCTGCCCCTATAGGGTGGCATTCTTGAAACCTAGTACCTAGTAAGGGTGGTGGTCCTAGACCTCTAGTCCTGCATACAAGTGATGGTTCTGACACTTTCTAACATAAAAGAATAATGTAATGCACTAGACGCGCTTTCTTGAGCACCCACCATGTCTCTTCTCTTTCATGCCCTTTCACATCCTCCAATGCATGAGAGGACATGGGAAGGCCTATAAATACATGAAAGGAGCAAGATAATAGGCATTCAAAGATCTAGAGAGATCGAGAAGTAGAGTTTAATGAGAGTAGTGAGCAAGATCTTCAATGCTAGAATGGAATTATAGGAGCAAGGTGTAGAAACGGAGCAAGGTGTAGAAACGGAGCAAGCAAGTAATTAGAGAGAAGGTTTACATTGTTTCTTCTTTTCATACTTATTATAATATGTAATTGTCTATGTTAGACCAATAAAAGTGGGAAGAAAGAGCAGTTTCCCTTCCCGACTGGTTTTCCTCCATTGAGGTTTCTAGGATAAAATTGTTGGTGTTGAAGTTTTGAATTATTTCCTTCTCTGTAATTTCCTTTCTATAGCACTAGATAATCAGTCACGAAGCTCTAATTTTTCAAGAAAATTTGTCATTTTCCAAAGTTGAAAGTAGAACAACATAATTGTGTGATTTGTATAGTTCCAAAGTAGAAGTTTATGGATCATTTTGGTATCAGAGCTGATTATATATCCAGGACTATGGTATTTGAATCTTTCTTGTGATTTTTATGATAGTGACAAGGTCCAAAGGTGAAGAATTTTTACCTTGAGCTAGATATTTCTACAAAGAAGTGGAAACAGAGAATTCAAGCTCAAATGGAGGAAGAGAACTTGGTCCGTAGAGTCAAGATGCTAGAGACCATGATGGATAGATTGTATAGAAAACAAGAAGAGATTTCAGATCTGCAAAAGATGGCTTCGATTAAGAAAGATTCCATGGACTCGGTGGTTTGAGCACTATCCAAAAAAATTGGTATCAGAAAGAGCCATGAAGAGAAGATGGGAAGAGTGTGAAGAGAGATGCCAATTGTAAGCGAGAAGGTAAAATTTGCACATACACCTTTTAAAGTTGAAACAAAAGTGGAAATAAAGAATTTTGAAGGACAAGTAGATGCAGAATTACTAGATAAATGGCTAAAACATTTGGAAGTCTAATTTAGTGTGCATAATGTCACTGAGGCACAAAGGGTCACCTTTGCACATCTCAAAATGGAAGGTCATGCTCTGGTTTGGTGGGAAACCCATCTAGCCACTTGTGAGAAGAAGAAATGTCCTATTGTCAATACTTGGAAAGGTTTTAAAGAATTGATTAGAGATAACTTCTATCCTATTGGCCATAATACTAACATGATGATTAAGTGGTAGTACTTTAGACAGGCAACAGTCAAAGCATGCAAGACTACACTACGGAATTTTGGAGACAAGCCATGTTGCTTAATATGGACTTGGAGGATGAGGACATTCTAACCAAGTATTTGGGAGGACTTCACACTCACCTTCGGAGGAAGGTAATCTCCATGAATCCCAAGGATCTCAATGAATCTTGTGTACAAGCATACTACATTGATGATAAGAAGAAGCAAGGAGAAATAGAGCCAAAGGGAGACCAATCAACAGAACAACAGGAAAAAGAACAAGGGAAGACAAGTAGTAGAGGTAAATGGAAAGGTAAACATGCCACTACTACTTTGCATACTTGTAAAGATCCTAAGAATTTCTATAAGAATTGTGATGTAAATGGACATACTGATGCCACATGTTGGAAGTTGCATCCAGAATTACACCCAAAGCACCAACCAAGGATTCCAAGAAATCCATGGCCACTGTGAAGATAGAAAGAGAGGTGGAGATTGAGGATGATTCGGATGTAGACAAGAGGTTGGGATGCATGGCCACTAACATGTACGGGGGAAGAGAAGAAGAAGAAGAGATGAGTAATATATTTCAAATCAGAATCCAAATCAAGAAGACTAAGGTAAATGCTTTAGTAGATTCTGGTTCTCAGTCAAATTTGATTTCTGATGTGGTTGTAAAATAACTTGGTCTAGAGACTTACGCACATCCACATCCATACCCATTGGGATGGGTGAATAAGGGTGTAGAAATACAAGTTACAAGGAAGTGTAAGTTTCAGTTTGGGATAAATACCCAATACATAGATGTATTAGAGGTTGATATTATTCCACTTGATGCATTTGACGTTGTCTTCAAGTCCTTACTTGTATACCAAGGATGTTGTGTTCACAAGGAGGGAGAACCAGTACATATGGGTCAAGGATGGAGTCAATTTTAACATCCGGGCACACCAAAGAAAATTAAAGAAGGCTATGGTAAGTGCCAACCAAGCACCAAGACTTATTTAGAAAATCATCAGTTTTGTTTTCTTTCATTGGAAGAAAAGAAAATGGATGTGAGAGCATAGATATTTTTGACCAAAGGATGGAGAATTTGGATAACACTTGTCATTTTTTGTAGAAGAAGCCACCACAAGAACTACTCATTCAAGGAGCAAAACAAACTTCCGCTATGTAGTCACCGTATCTACCTACGATTCACTGACCTGACCATGGGGCAACAAGAAGAAGAGGAGATACAAGGAACAATGGTGGTGACTATAATAACAATAATGTACTTGGAGAGGATTCAGCCAATCCATCTTAAGAAACAAAGAAAGAAAGAAAGGACTAAACCACTATAATATGGGACCTTCTCCATACTTGAGTAGGTTGGAGAAGAAACCTTTAGGCCATACTTCATGTAGATGCACACGATAGTAAGTTGCAAGAGCTCACATCCACTAACACCATCTATGCATGACAAAGAAGGAAAGATACAGAAGTTACCTTCCAAAGAGGATTGTACTTGAGGCAACTCAAAGGAGGATGTAGCACTGAACAACAAAACTAGAGATCCATAGAGTCTTGGTAGGTTGGATGAGAGAAGACACCAAGGCAGACCTAGTGGTACTCGAAATGAGCATGAGAGGGAGTTGATTCCTCTACCACTCCCCCACTAAGATTTTGTGGGACCAAAATCCTCCTAAGTAGGGGAGGTATGATCCATAGGGATCCAAAAAACACACCACTTCATCAGTTCCATCAACACCAAGAAGGAGAAACAAGAAAAGTGAGAAAAATGAGGTAAATGGAGGTTCTGAAATAACCACCGCTCTGTGCAGAGCGGTGGTTTTGAAACCACCACCCTATAGGGGCGGCATCTAAACTTCCACCCACCGGTGGTAGTCCTAGACCGCGCTCTATCAGGGTGGTGGTCCTAACACTTTCAAATAGAAAATAATAAGACTAGTAGTGGATGCATTTTGAAGCGCCCAACCATGTCTCTTCCCTTCCATGCCCTTTCACATCCTCTAGTGCATGAGAGGACATGGAAGGCCTATAAATGCATGAAAGGAGCAAGATAATAGTATTCAAAGATCCAGAGAGATTGAGAAGTAGAGTTTAATGAGAGCAGTGAGAAAGATCTTCAGTTCTGGAATGGAATTGTAGGAGCAAGGTGTAGAAACAGAGCAAGCAAGTAATTAGAGAGAAGGTTTACATTATTTCTTCTTTTCATACTTATTGTAATATGTAATTGTCTATGTTAGACCAATAAAAGTGGGAAGAAAGAGTAGTTTCCCTTCCCGACTGGTTTTCCTCCATTGAGGTTTCCAGGATAAAATTGTTGGTGTTGAAGTTTTGAATTATTTCCTTCTCTACAATTTCCTTTCTATAGCACTAGATAATCACTCACGAAGCTCTAATTTTTCAAGAAAATCTATCATTTTCCAAAGTCAAAAGTAGAACAACATAATTGTGTGATTCATATAGTTCCAAAGTAGAAGTTTACGATCACTCACCATGGAGAGGCAATCATGCCCTAGAGTCTTAAGAGAAGTGGTAGCATGCTTGGAACGGAGGACAAATTGATCTGGTAGCATCATTATTGAGTACCAAAGGTACTTCTATAGAAGTTGGGATGCTACCCAACATGTTATCTCATACAATAATTGTGTAGATAGAAATAGAGTGGAGAGCTTCTTTGTCACCACTCACGAGGATAGAAAGGGGTTAAGGAGTTTCAAGAAAATAATAAGGGAAATAGGGAAGAAAGGGATAGAATCCTTTCCGAGGTCGAAAAAAATCTAAGGCCATTTGAAACCTTAAGGGGTTCATCAAAACTGTGATTAAGTAACTATACATATAAATCACGAGAAGAATGGACACACTTGAGACATGGGCAAACAATTAGAAGGGGAAGTTGGACTATGAATACCCCAGATGGGTTTCTACTAATCTTTAAGGAAGTGAGCACCTTAGTTAAGTGACCTCTACCAGAGAGTGCAAAGTGAAGTAGATACCTAGAACAAGTTGGAGGCCAACCTAAAAGGGACTTCCCACTCCTTTTGCAGCAATAATTACCCTCCCATTATTTTATTATTTCCCATTCCTTCATCCCCTTATTCTTACTCTTTCCAAATTCTTTTATTCTTTTGAAACATACTATAATTCTTTATTCATTGGAGAAGTGTTCCCACAGATGGAGAACATGCGTAGTGTGGGGTGATGTTGGGACCCCAAAATATTGGCTAAGTACAAAGCACATTGGCACACAAATAGCCTAGTTGAATAAGGGCATAAGAAAAAATGCATAGGATAGGGTTTAAGGAAGGGTTTAAGAAAACCCATGGCACAAATGTAGAAAGAGAAAAAGTTTCAATACTTAGCCATATTTGGCATATCGGGAAGGACACGAGAAAAAAGTGACACAATGGTGAATGAGGAGTGGATAAGATGCCATCCTAAAACATGATGCCCACGAAAGGAATATGCTTAGCGATAGAGGATTCTAGAAACCATCATTACAAGGAGTGGATATCTCTATGCTGAAAAGCATGCTCCCATGGAGGACCACATTTAGACACTTGGCACTAAATCTGAGGTACATTAGAAGGATGAGTTGGCACTTTGGGATGCCTATATATGCAAGCACCCGCAAGAGAAATATATATAGATCGGATAGAAAAGAGAGGAGAATATAGAGATCGGAGATCTACCAATATACTGCAAGAACTCTGTGGGATTGGGTAGAAGCATATAAAGGATTAATGTATTAAGGGTCAGGTCATAAATTTTTCTTGGTATGGATGAAGGACATGATCCCATATTAGTGATGTATGACTTCGATCAATGATCAAACTATGGTAGTCTAATGGATCCATTGAATGTAATGAGGTTACAAACATTAATGAGTATGAATGTAATTGATTCACCATATTTATATCTTTTCATTTCTATTATGGATGTTAAGGAATAGATGTAAATTCTTATGTATTTTCCTTTCTATTGTAGTTCTATTTGTTATCTTGCATGTACCCTCTATTTGGAATGAATACATTTTTCTAAAGGCCATTCTAGTTAACTGTGATGATTGTATGTCTCATTTCCACCTTTAATCATTAATTTCGTGACATGAATCAAGTTTTCTGCTTAAATCACATAAAAGATAAACTAGGCACCTGGAATGGAATGAAAGTGCCTCGGGTGAACACCCAACACCCATTGGGTGATAAGCTAGCATGCATGGTATTTCCTTTTTCTTTTTGTGGGTGTAAAAATGACTTCATGAGCACATATAATACATTGCCAACATTTGTGCCATCCATTAGATTATTGAACAAGATGTTGTTGTAGACTATTAGCCTTTTCATTCAAAGGAAGAGCTTTGCAATGGTTCATGACTCAGCAAAGGCTTGTTCATTTAAAATTAGAATCAACTTGTTCCAAAATCCACTGCAATCAGTTTGGAGAAAAGGAATACAACCTCTTTTTCTTGAACACTTAACAACCATAAATATGGCTCCTAATGAGCTCATGGGTTCAACTTTAGATTTCATAAAACATGGGAGAAGGATTTAGACCCTAGTAAGACCAAATCTAGAAGGCATTTTCCTTTACTTTTTAAGGGGTTTAAAAATCCGCATGATATTGTTATCATGATCCAATCCATGGAGGAAAACTACTACCTAGGGCCTATACATTAGCTATTAGGGATGAGAACTATCTAATTCAGGTAGGAAAGTTATCTCCTGTTACCACCCATTACCCTTATTCCTAGAAATTCCTAAAATGCCATAGCCTTCTATTACTCCTATTCCCAAGTAGATAACTCAGCCCATAGATGCATCCACATATTACTCTCCCATGTAGTATAAGGAGGATGATGAATTGAAGGCCCTAATTTATAGAAACTTTTCTAATAAGGTCATATCCTTGGAGAAGAAACATGCTCATGCCTTTAATAATAATTCTAATCAAGGGTATGTAACCAAGGCCATCAATGCTTTAGAAATCAATATGCAAATCAAAGAAATGGGAATAACCTAAATGATAGATGGCAACCTAATGTGTACCTTCCTTTGTAAAAAATTCCTCTGCACAACCTCTTCAGTGCCTGTTTAAGCTGAAGCACTAGTTCTAGTTCATAACAATATGGCTCAAGATTCAAGATGGTGCTTTCCTTGTAAAATGCCTCATAGTCACTATAGTTTCACATGCATGCCTTGAGAACAAGCTTACATGATTCAATATGCTTCAAATGAACCTTTCACTAATGTGCAAAGCAAACAAAAATAAAGAAATTGTAGAAGTTTATCCAGACAAACTGTCATCACCAATCCAAAGACTATGATAATTCTTCACCGAACTCCTCGTGCTATGATTATTTACTAATGCACAGCCTTTAGTTTGGTGGATGTAATCTGGAAACAAAACAACAACATAACACAAGAATACCATCGACTATGATAAGACAAAATGATGACAAATCTGAAATATCAAAATAAATTATAATATTAACATGAAACTGTTACAATCTCACCCATGAGGTACTTCAAGTGTTATTGACTTCACTTGCCTTTCACCAAGACTATGGGAGAAACTTTACAATTACACCTCTTAATGGCTTCTTCAACACACCTTTAAACTGATGGCTTCCTTCGCACACTTCCTACAATATTTCTCACTACTTCCTTCTATGCTAAATGAGGGGGTGGCCTCTATTTATAGAACTTCCAGCTTATCCATCTTATCTCTAAGATAGGATAAGAAATCCACTCTAACGAATCATATTCCATACCTTAACTCTTATCTGTACATGTAAGCTTATCTTTTAAGATAAGATAAACCTTATCATTTTACATGGGTTCCACATTTTTAGACTTTTTACAAATAAAATACACAAAATATTTATGACCTCACTCCTTGTCCTTATTACCAATATAATATTTCTAATTCCTAATCATGTAGACCCTACTTCTCTAATTACCCAAACTTTGACATTTTAACATTACTGGACCACTTACGACAAATATTTACTTTTTACAACATTCCTATTGTACTTTGACTGTTACCGTACTCCACATTATTGGCAGCACCGTACTGACGGCGTTGTTATCTTCTATCAGACGCTACTACTAATTATACTTAACAACATCATATTCCTAATACATACATTAATGAAATAGAAATTACGGAGGAAAATTTTAGTGTCGACATCTTCCCCTTCCTAGCTTCTACTCCATCCTGAGTAGACTATTCTCGTGCTTGAAAATCTTCAACTTGTCGTGGTTGACCCATTTCGTAATGGGAGTGCCATCCAATTCCTCCAAATCAAGACATACCATTTTCATGCACAAATCTGCTATTTTGTAGGGCCCCATCCATTTTGGAAGAAATTTTCTCTCTTTTTTTTTTTGTATCTGAATCATATACTAGAACCAAGTCATTCACATGAAATGGAGACCACCGGATCTTTTGATCAAAGTATTCCTTCGCTTCATTTTCTTCTTATGGCTTGTATCCTTTGCTATTTCTCTCATTTCCTCCAAAAATGAAGATGTACCAACCTTTCTTTTATCAATCACTTTCATCCATCCTTTCATTTTTCATAACTCTCACAAAGGGGAATATCAAACTCAATAGAAGAATCGGATCAATGCCATAGCCAACTGAAATGGGGAGTATCCTGTTGCTGACTTTGATGTTGCCCTATATGCCCACAATGCTACATGAATCCTTTTATCCCATTTATGTACCTGCAAGGCTGCATCTTTTGCTAGAATTTGACACAACACAAAATTTGTTCGTTCCACCTGTCCATTTGTGCTTGGCTTGTATGTTGTTGCCTTCCTGTGCTTAATAGAAAACTTATTGACTAGGGCTTCTACCACCTCATTAATGAAGTGGCTTCCTTGATC
Organism: Taxus wallichiana var. yunnanensis; assembly: GCA_018340775.1. Classification (NCBI taxonomy): domain Eukaryota; kingdom Viridiplantae; phylum Streptophyta; class Pinopsida; order Cupressales; family Taxaceae; genus Taxus; species Taxus wallichiana. The sequence continues at coordinate 875,137,171 of CM031239.1, read as the reverse complement.
TGTTACAATTTCTAATGGACAACCAAATCTGGTGACAATGCGTTCATATATGAACCTTGCCACTTCATCCATGGAAGTTGTTTTCAATGGCCTAGCTTCAACCCACTTGGTTAAATAATCTGTGGCAACTACAATATACTTATTTTGGCGTGATGTAGTTGGAAGTGGACCTACAATGTCTATTCCCACTTTTCAAAGGGACCAAGGGGAAGAATAGGACATAATGGAGCTGATGAAGTCTTACGGTTACCATGTGTTTGACAAATATCACATGTCTTACAATAATTATAACAATCTTTAAAAAGAGTGGGCCAGTGATAACCTGCATCCAAGATCCTTCTTGCTGTAAGTTGTCCAGAGAAGTGCCCTCCACATGTACCATTGTGGAATTCTTCTAGCAGCTCCTTTCCTTGATCACGTCCAACTACCCTCTTGTACTGTCCATCAGGTCCTATTCGAAATAATACTCCATGCAGAATAGAATATGGACGACTGGCTTGAGTAATCTTTCTCTTAGTCTTTGCATTGGCACCATCAGGAAACTTGAATTCATTCAGATAATTCCAAATATCTATGTATTCACTAGGGATTGTGTCAAGGGATAACAATGCTGCATCGGGAAATCATCATCATCACAAGATGATCCTAAACCATCATAGGCTCGAGAGAGTGCATCTGCATTGACATGCTTCTTTCCTGGCCTATCTATAATATCAAATTCAAATTCTTGTAGCAAAATTATCCATCTTGCTATCCTCCCTGATGGGTTAGGCTTATTTACAATATATTTTAGAGCCTGATGATCTGTTACAACTAGAAATTTTTGCCCTAGCAAGTAATTTCTAAACTTCTTTACAGCAAAAATGATAGCCAGAGCCTCTTTTTCAGTTATAGTATAATTTACCTCAGCACTGCTCATTTGTCTTCTCCCAAAGTAAATTGGATGTTCATTCCCATTTTCATCCTTTTGGCTCAAAGTACTTCCTAGTGCTGCATCTGAGGCATCAGTGTACACAATGAATGGCTTGCTCCAATCTGGATTCTTCAAAACAGGTGAAGACACCAGGGCTTCCTTCAATTGTCCAAAAGCTTCATGCGCCTTATTTCTTGGTTCATAAGTAACATCCTTCTTCAAGAACTAGGTTAGTGGCTATGCAATCTTTGAGAAATTCTTGATGAACCTTCTATAGTAACCCACATGGCCTAAAAATGATCTCAACTTACTTCTATTAAGAGGAAATGGTAAATCTTTGATTTTTGAAACTTTATCAGGATCAGTACCAATACCATCTCTGGATACAACATGCCCTAACAAAACACCTTTAGAACATCCAAAGACACACTTTGTAGGGTTTAGTGAGGCTTGTGCTTCATCTAACCTTTGAAATGTTGTCTCCATCTGGTGCAGGTGGTCCAACTTGCTCCCATAGATGCAAAAATCATCCAGAAATACTCTAATGAAGGTCCCAATGTAGGGTTCGAACACCCTATTCATCAAACGCTGGAATGTTGCTGGAGCATTACACAACCCAAAAGGCATAACTCTATAAGCAAACGTTCCCCAAGGAGTGGTGAACGTGGTCTTCAGCTGATCTTTCTCTGCTATACGAACTTGGTTGTAGCCGCTATATCCATCAAAGAAACTATAAGCACTCTCCGCCAGCCTACTTCGCCCAAGATCTGATCTGAAAATGGAAGAGGGTAATGATCCTTCTTTGTTGCCTTATTGAGCTTCCTCGTAATCAACACAAATGCGTAGCTTCCCATTCTTTTTTATTGAGATCACAATGGGAGAAACCCATTCTAAAATTCTCCACAACAAATATGAATCCCGCATCAAGCAACTTATCTATTTCTTCTTTTACGCTTTGGAAAAATTAGGATTCATTCTATATGGCATTTGCTTTATGGGCTTAAGACCATCTACCACCAATAATAATGTTCTACCCAACTTACTTGACGGAGTTCCTTGTAATCAAAAGTGAATAGGTGTATGTACCTTTCAAAGAGCCGGAGGTAGGATTCCTTCTCACTCTCCATCACAATCACCAATCTTTATTTGTTGGAGACGATCATCAACTTCTTCTTCGTATAATTTTATGGGGTCATGAGTTGGTGTGACTGGAAGGATATCCATGACTCAAACATCCACCTCACTTTCTTCATCTTCAAGTGTCCACTTCACCGGTACTAGAGTAATCGAGAATGTCCAATCATCGGGCCATCACTTGAATCCACAGTTCTCGCTTTATGATGTCGAGGGATCACGTTTATCTTCACCCTCTCTCTACCACGTCCAAGTGTCATGAAACCTTCATTCCAGTAGTTTCTTGCATGAACTCTCCTTAGCCATGGTCTTCCCAAAGAGCATTGGGTACGCAATAGTACCATTTTTCATCACCTGAAAGTCTACCACACATACAACACCCATAACAGATATTGCCACATTTGAAACTACACCTTCTGGTTTAGTTTTTCCTTTATTTAATGACCTTAACATAAGTGTTGAAGGGCGATCAATTTTTAAACCCAACATATTCATTACAAACTCGGTCATTACATTAACTGCAGCACCTCCATCAACTAAGACATCATGAATTGAAATACCATTACATAATACCTCAGCTTGTGGAGCATAGGGATCTTCCTCTGCCTCCAAAATAGGGACCTCAACCTCCTTCCTTCTTCGAGCATTGAGTCCACTTCGCAACTCCCGCCTCTTCTCAGAAGACATAGCCAAGAGTTGACCATATGTAATATTTGTAGCCTTTGGATAGATCTTCCAAGATGGAGTATGGTCCTTGCCCCGTGAAATCGTAAAATCCCGCACACCCAACTTTCTTCTCCTATGTTTCTTACTAGTTTCTTCTTTCATCTTCTTAGGATCATTTCCATCTTGATTATCTTTTTCTTTCTTTCTTTTTGTTACAAACACATCTACTTCATTATTTCTTCTTATCTACTACATCAAAAGAATTCACAGTGCTTTTCCTTTATCATTATCTCCTTTACTAGATGTAGAAGCTCTATCTGACAATTATACTTATAATGACCCTTTTATAACAACCATAACAAACAACTTCAGAAATATTTCTTTTTGACCTCTATCTCCTCCCCGAGAACTAAATTCCTTTCCTCAAAGAAGATTAATAGTTAATCGACCCATCTTTTTGAGTAGATCTTCATACTCAGTAGATGTACTAGGAGAAATATTTGTGCTCACCGGAGTGGTTGTGGATTCTGACCAAAGGTGCCGGTGTAGGCTCTACTTTAGCAACAATTTCTTTGGGCTCCTCTTCCATGCTTTCTTCTTGCCTTCTTGCAATCTCCTTTGCTTGTTCAATGGTAGTCATGTGGTCATACTTCACTCGTTGTCTGATCTCTAGCTTCATCCCAAGAATGAAGTGCTTACAGAGGAGATTATCCACGCCATTCATCAACCCATCCGCTAATCCTTCCTTCCGGATCTGGGCATCGAGCTTCCTCCTTAGCTCTAGAACATGAGCATGATAATCCCTTATCTTCTCTCTTCTCTCCTTGGGATAGCTTTGTGATCTCGATCATGAGATCTCATATTTCGTTGTTCACCAAATTCTTCAAGAAAACTTTCAATTAATAAATCCCATGAATTTTTCACATTATCACCTAGTGTTTCAAACCACCTAAGTGTTGAACCATCCAAAAAGGTAGGAAAAATTCAGTCCATTGTTCCTTCTTATAAGGCCATTACAAATACAAGATCGCTTAAACTCTTGAATGAAAGAAGAAGCATCTTCATTAGATTGAGCTGAAAAAAATAGGAATCTTTCCCATTTTCAAAAGTAACCACCGTGAAATACCAACCACAAGTACAATCAACAAGACTTATGTGTGTACAAATAATTGGAATCACTATACTAGAAAGTGACTTTACACCTTTCTACAAAGAAAATAGAAATGACCACGGTAAACTATGGTAAAACTTGACTTATCATGTAAAAACTGACTTTACTGTGGTAAACACTATTCATGGTAAAAAGTGAAGTTACTGCGGTAAATACTATTCACGGTAAAAAGTGACTTTACTGTGGTAAATACTATTCCAGCAAAAATGACTTTACCATGGTAACTACTATTCATGGCAAAAATGACTTTACCATGGTAACTACTATGCACAGTAAAAACAAGGTTACCCTCTAATTGATTTTTGACTAAGTGGGAATATCTCTCCGTAAAAATCCACCAACGAGGAATGGTCCCTAAGCAACGGAACCAAAATGTCATCACCAATCCGGCACTATGATAATTCTTCACCGAGAACTCCTCGTGCTATGATTATTTACTAATGCACAACCTTTAGTTTGGTGGATGTAATCTGGAAACAAAACAACAACATAACACAAGAATACCATCGACTATGATAAGACAATGATGACAAATCTGAAATATCAAAGTAAATTATAATATTAACATGAAATCACAATCTCACCCATGAGGTACTTCAAGTGTTATTGACTTCACTTGCCTTTCACCAAGACTATGGGAGAAACTTTACAATTACACTCTTAATGGCTTCTTCAACACACCTTTAAACTATGGCTTCCTTCGCACACTTCCTACAATATTTCTCACTACTTCCTTCTATGCTAAATGGGGGTGGCCTCTCTATTTATAGAACTTCCAGCTTATCCATCTTATCTCTAAGATAGGATAAGAAATCCACTCTAACGAATCATATTCCATACCTTAACTCTTATCTGTACATGTAAGCTTATCTGTTAAGATAAGATAAACCTTATCATTTTACATGGGTTCCACATTTTTAGACTTTTTACAAATAAAATACACAAAATATTTATGACCTCACTCCTTGTCTTTATTACCAATATAATATTTCTAATTCCTAATCACGTAGACCCTACTTCTCTAATTACCCAAACTTTGACATTTTAACATTACCGGACCACTTACGACAAATATTTACTTTTTACAACATTCCTATTGTACTTTGATCATTACCATACTCCACATTATCATGGCGGCACCGCATCGACGGCACCATTATCTTCTATCAGACGCTACTACTAATTATACTTAACAACATCATATTCCTAATACATACATTAATGAAATAGAAATTACGGAGGAAAATTTTAGTGTCGACATCTTCCCCTTCCTAGCTTATACTCTTGTCCTCGAGTAGACTATTATGTGCTTAGAAAATCTTCACTTTCGTGGTTGACCCATTTCATAATGGGAGTGCCATCCAATTCCTCCAAATCAGACATACCATTTTCATGCACAAATTTGCTATTTTGTAGGGCCCCATCCATTTTGAAGAAATTTTCTCTGTCTTCTTTTTTGTATCATATACTAGAACCAAGTCATTCACATGAAATGGAGACCACCGGATCTTTTGATCAAAGTATTCCTTCTGCTTCATTTTCTTCTTATGGCTTGTATCCTTTGTTATTTCTCTCATTTCCTCCAGCAAATGAAGATGTACCAACCTTTCTTTTACTGAATCACTTTCATCCATCCTTTCATTTTTCATAACTCTCACAGTGGGAATATCAAACTCAATAGGAAGAACTGGATCAATGCCATAGGCCAACTAAAATGGGGAGTATCCTGATTGCTGACTTTGATGTTGCCCTATATGCCCACAATGTTGCATGAATCCTTTTATCCCATTTATGTACCTGCAAGGCTGCATCTTTTGCTAGAATTTGACACAACACAAAATTTGTTCGTTCCACCTGTCCATTTGTGCTTGGCTTGTATGTTGTTGCCTTCCTGTGCTTAATAGAAAACTTATTGACTAGGGCTTCTACCACCTCATTAATGAAGTGGCTTCCTTGATCTGTTACAATTTCTAATGGGCAACCAAATCTGGTGACAATGCGTTCATACATGAACCTTGCCACTTCATCCATGGAAGTTGTTTTCAATGGCCTAGCTTCAACCCACTTGGTTAAATAATCTGTGACAACTACAATATACTTATTTTGGCGTGATGTAGTTGGAAGTGGACCTACAATGTCTATTCCCCACTTTTCAAAGGGACCAAGGGGAAGAATAGGACATAATGGAGCTGATGAAGTCTTACGGTTACCATGTGTTTGACAAATATCACATGTCTTACAATAATTATAACAATCTTTAAAAAGAGTGGGCCAGTGATAACCTGCATCCAAGATCCTTCTTGCTGTAAGTTGTCCAAAGAAGTGCCCTCCACATGTACCATTGTGGAATTCTTCTAGCAGTTCCTTCCCTTGATCACGTCCAACGCCTCTCTTGACTTGTCCATCGTGTCCTATTCAAATAATACTCCATGCGAGAATAGAATATGGACGACTAGCTTGAGTAATCTTTCTCTTAGTCTTTTTTTGGCACCATCAGAAACTTGAATTCATTCGATAATTCCAAATATCTATGTATTCACTAGGGATTGTGTCAAGGGATAACAATGCTTTCATCGGGAAATCATCATCATCACAAGATGATCCTAAACCATCATAGGCTCGAGAGAGTGCATCTGCATTGACATGCTTCTTTCTTGGCCTATCTATAATATCAAATTCAAACTCTTGTAGAAAAATTATCCATCTTGCTATCCTCCCTGATGGGTTAGGCTTATTTACAATATATTTTAGAGCCTGATGATCTATTATAAACTAGAAATTTTTTCCCTAGCAAGTAATTTCTAAACTTCTTTACAAAAAAATGATAGCTAGAGCCTCTTTTTCGCTTACAGATAATTTACCTCAAGACTGCTCATTTATCTACTCTCCCAAAGTAAATTAGATGTTCATTCCCATTTTCATCCTTTTGGCTCAAAGTATTTCCAAGTACACATGATGAATGGCTTGCTGGCTTGCTCCAACTGGATTCTTCAAAACAGGTGAAGACCTGTTCCTTCCTTCAATTGTCCAAAAGCTTCATGCGCCTTTTTCTGGTTCATAAGTAACATCCTTCTTCAAGAATCGGGTTAGTGGCATGTAATCTTTAAGAAATTCTTGATGAACCTTCTATAACCCCACATGGCCTAAAAATGATCTCAACTTACTTCTATTAAGAGGAAACGGTAAATCTTTGATTTTGAAACTTTATCGATCGGTACCAATACCATCTCTGGATACAACATGCCCTAACAAAACACCTTTAAACATCCAAAGACACACTTTGTAGGGTTTAGTGAGGCTTTTGCTTCATCTAACCTTTGAAATGTTGTCTCCATTTTTGCAGCAGTGGTCCAACTTGCTCCCATAGATGCAAAAATCATCCAGAAATACTTTGATGAAGGTCCCAATGTAGGGTTCGAACACCCTATTCATCAAACGCTGGAATGTTGCTGGAGCATTACACAACCCAAAAGGCATAACTCTATAAGCAAATGTTCCCCAAGGAGTGGTGAACGTGGTCTTCACTGATCTTTCTCTCGCTATACGAACTTGGTCAGAGCCTCTATATCCATCAAAAAACTATAAGCACTCTGCCAGCCTACTTTGTCCAAGATCTGATCTGAAAATGGAAGAGGGTAATGATCCTTCTTTGTTGCCTTATTGAGCTTCCTGTAATCAACACAAATGCGTAGCTTCCCATTCTTTTTTATTGAGATCACAATGGGAGAAACCCATTCTGAATTCTCCACAGAAAATATGAATCCTGCATCAAGCAACTTATCTATTTCTTCTTTTATAGTCTTGGAAAAATTAGGATTCATTCTATATGGCATTTGCTTTATGGGCTTAGCACCATCTACCAGCTCAATACAATGTTCTACCCAACTTACTTGACGGAGTTCCTTGTAATCAAAAGTGAATATGTGTATTTACCTTCAAAGAGCCGGAGGTAGGATTCCTTCTCACTCTCCATCACAACATCACCAATCTTTATTTGTTTGAGACGATCATCAACTTCTTCTTCAGATAATTTTATGGGGTCATGAGTTGGTGTGACTGGAAGGATATCCATGACTGAAACATCCACCTCACTTTCTTCATCTTCAGTGTCCACTTCACCGGTACTAGAATAATCGAGGATGTCCAATCATCGTTTCATCACTTGAATCCACAAGTTCTCGCTTATGATGTCAAGGGATCACATTTATCTTCACCCTCTCTCTACCACGTCCAAGTGTGTCATGAAACCTTCATTCCAGTAGTTTCTTGCATGAGGATTTGATTTCATCATTAGGAGTAGTTGTAGAATAAAGAAATATGTAGAATATTTGGCCTTCTCCGGAGGTCTGTCTCAAGCGTGCAAGGTCACACAACTTGGAGATAGTCCCATGTTGCCTCAAAATTCTAGTTCATACTAATCTGGGATGGGTGTAAGTTTGAGCTCCAACAATTACTAGTTTCTTTTATCTAGTCCTGGTCCAATACCGTACAAAAAGGTTAGGACTGCATGTGGTGCTTACCACTATGTAAACTCTTGGTCCCTTTTATTTCTCACTTGTTTTCTCTTCATGATCCTACTTTTTACTCTTTTTTATCTTTTAAAATACATCTTGTGGTCAGCCTTTCCCACCACTAAAGTCCTAATTTCATATTATTATTATATATATTATATATATATATATATATATATATATATATATATTCTAACTTAAGCATTTACTATATGGAAATATTCTATCTACTACTTATTAATATGAGAAAAAAAACTACGTCTCGCATACTACATACATAACATATGAGGGTATAATTTGTTAGAATTTAGAGGATTCTAACTATTACGAATTTAATCAACCAATACATTTAAATATTAACATACACCATAAAACATTAAATGTTTAACATTATGCAATGTAATACATAAAATTACATAACATATTAATTAAGTAGTACATACCAAAAGTAAGAACACAAAGACACATTTCTTATAGTGGAAAACCCTAAATAGGGTAAAAACACTTTGAAATAACCTTTTGTTTCAAGAACCAAATTTACATTCGGTAAATTTAACCTCCTCCTTTCAACCCTAATCACAAGGGTAAAATAATATTCACCTATGATATTTCATTTGAACATATCAAATGAGGAACTATAGTCCTTTTTATAATAGATGATCGGGTATGTCTCCCGACCTACCTTTTCAACCTTATCGGTTGACACATATACCTAGGTTTATAATATTTAATATTAGAAATATAATCATTTCATGATATTAAATATTTAACCGAAAGTATATACCTAAGTTTGCATATTTAATAATAGAAATATAAATATTTCATATTATTAAATATTAACCTATATATTAGTGATGGACCCATATACATTAAGGTTTGGCTGACCACTTAATCATTATGTTCCAACACTCCCCTTAATGTTAAGTGGTATAACATATGTCAATATATTACCTGCCCGTGGTACACTGCATGGTTTACAATCCTTAAACCATAAAGGTTTTAGGCTAGCATAGTGAGTGAAGGAATTATAACACCTTCATCATACTCAAGTTAACTTTTGGTACAAAAGGATTTGGAATCCCAAAGATCATCCCATGATCAAGGCTAAGTATGATTTGTGAGTTTTACATATTCTCATAGGCTCTCATAAAAGGTTATCAACCTAGTATATAGGATCCTTTTATAACCAAGGACCTCCCTAATAATATGATTTTACTAGATTTTTACCAAGTAAACTCAATAAAGCACTAAAGAGTTTACTAAAGACCTCCTTTAAGATCTTTCTAAACTTCTTTCTAAAAAAGAATCCGATGAGGTATACATGCACAAAGGTCTTTTTACACTTGCCTAAAGGTATTTTTTACTCTTTCCCGAAGCTCTTTTACAAATGCCCGAAGGTCTTTTTCTAAAAAGCAAGCTCCATTAGGAGATGACATTGTCATGAAAAATCCCCCTCAATAGAAACTCCGACAATCCAATATTTTCATGAAAGTGAAAAAATGTTATGGCACTCATGGGCTTTATGAAGATATCATCAACCTACTCTTCGATCGGCAAGACGAACTTGAGATCTATCTCACCACTTAGCACCTTCTCACGGATGAAGTGTATATGTATCTCAATTTTCTTTGTCCTCTAATGTTATACTGGATTATTTACAAGAGCTATGATGCTTTGGTTATTGTAGAATAAAGGAAAACTACATGTATCCTTCATATTTATCTCATTGAACAACCTCTTTAGTCATAGAGCCTTTTTGCAACCTCCATTGCACTTCTATACTTAGCTTCAGTTGAAGAGATAGAAAAATTGGTTGCTTTTTGTCACACCAAGTAATGGCACATGCACCAAATTTAAACACATAACTGTAGAGTATATATTTTATCTAATACATCACCAACATGATCAGAATCACAAAATCCATATAAGTTAGCATTTTCATTCTTAGTATAATGCAACCCATAATTGATTGTTCCTTTAATATATCTAAGAATCCTTTTTGTAAGATTCCAATGATCTCTATAAGGTTCCTACATAAACCTAGAAGAAATTCCTACTGCATAGGAAATATCTAGTCTCGTGATAGTTAGATAAATCAAACTACCAACTAACTTTCTATATAAAGTAGGATCAAATTTTTCACATGCAGGTTTAGGATCAATTTTCAATCCAACTTCCATAGGAGTAGAAATTGGTTTACAATCAATCATGTTAAAAATTTCAGTACATTGGTTACATATTGTGCTTGAGAAACAATAATAGAATTTTTATCTTGAAATATAGGCATTCCATGAAAAAATGATGTAAGAGACCTAAATCAGTCATTTCAAAGTACTGTTTCAATTTTTCTTTAATTCTACAAATTAAAGCAGGATTATCACTAGTCATAAGCAAATCATCAACATATATACAAACAATGATAATATATGATCCTTCTTTCTTAATGAATAGATCATTGTCAGAAGAATAATTAACAATCCTAACTATTTAAAGAAAGAATTAATTTTTGCATACCAAACTCTAGGAGCTTGCTTTAAACCATACAAGGATTTTTTCAATTTACAAACATAGTTTTCTTTACCATTTTCTTCAAATCCTTTAGGTTGAGACATGTAAAGTTCTTATTTTAAATCACCATTCAAAAATATTTTTTCACATCCATTTGGTGGATTTCCCACCCAAATTGAATGGTAATTGCAAATAAGGTCCTAAAAGTACTCATTTTAGCTACAAGGGACAAATGTCTCAACATAATCAATACTAGGTTTCTAAGTGAAACCTATAGCAACAAGTCTAACTTTATGTTTGTCAATACTACCATCAGTATTATATTTTACTTTGTATAACCACCTAGACCCTATAATACTTCTTTTTCCGTAGGTGGAACCAACTCCCAAGTTTGATTTTGAATTAGGGCATTGTATTCAGCCTACATTGCATTGATCCACTTCTCATCTTGAGAAGCTTCTTCAAAATTTTGTGGCTCAAGTTCATACAAGGTCATTAATGCATGATAGGTATGATGGCTTCTGGTCATTTTCCTAAGGTCAATAGGATTAGAACTCTCTAACATAGATTGAGCCCATTTTGGTTTCTTAGCTAAGGAGATAGGGGATTTATCCATATTATTAACACAAGAAACATCATCATGACCATTTACTATATTCTCATTATCAGAATTAGAACCATCATTAGAAATATTGACAGAGTTAGGAACATCTTTACCATTATCAGATGAACAAAAATATTTTTCCAAAACCACCACATTGCGGTTTTCAGTTACTTCCCTTTTTACAAGGTCATAAATCCTTAGACCTGCAGTGTTAATACCATATCCAATGAAAACACAAGAAAAGAAGTCATATCAAGTTTCTTTCTTTTCTTTTTAGGAATGTATAAAGAAGGACTACCAAAAAAATTTAGATGAGAAATATCAAGTTTTTGATTTGACCATTTTTCTAAAGGAGTTGAAATATGAATAGATTTGGTGGGAACCCTATTTAGAATGTAGATTGTTGTGTTCATTTCTTCTACGCCCACAGAAATTTGGGAAGACCAACAAAATGAAGCATAGTGCGAGCCATATCTAAAATAGTCATATTCTTATGTTTTGCAACACCATTAGATTGGGGAGAATGAGGAGAAGTTAATTCCTTTTAATACCACAATCAATACAAAAAATTCAAATGCTTTGCTAATATATTCACCCCCATTATCTATTCTAAGTCTCTTAATTTTATAATTTGAAGAGTTTTCAACATATGCTTTAAATTCCTTAAATTTCCTAAGTACATCAGATTTATTTTTAAGAAAATATGACCAAATCATCCTGTGAAATCATCAATAAAAGTCACAACATATAAAGAACCATTTAATGAAGCTACTTCAAGAGGTCCTCTAACATCACTATGAATAAGTTCTAGTGGAGAAGAGGAACTCTCTTCAAGATGTGAGTGAAAGGGTTTATCACTTTTTTTAGCGTAAACACCCTTCACACGCATCATGAGAAGAAGACAACACAAGAAAATATTTCACAAGATTATATCTAGCCATTTCATATAAACTTCGATAATTAACATGTCCTAATATTTCATGCCATAGTTTTGAATTATTCAAACTTAGAGAAATAAAACAGGATGTAGAAGACAAATCATCAAAAATATACAGACCATTTCTTTGAATTCCTTTAGCTATTATATTATCATTACTATCCTTGATATACCAAGTATCTTTCAAAATTTGAATAGAAAAACCATCATGAGTTAATTGAGAACATGATAAAAGGTTATTTTTGAGCTTAGGAACAAATAAAAACATTATTTAATACACCATTAGCAAATTTTACTTTTCCTTTCTATATTGCTTCTAAAGATGATTTATCACCAAGATACACACGTTCATTGATTTTCACAACATCAAACAAAGAATTTGAAACACCAGTCATATGATTTGATGCATCTGAATCTAGAATCCATTCAAAATTAGAGGAAGAATACAATGTAACATATAATGAAACAGTTTTAGGAATATCATTAGAGTTATACTTTTTCCTTAAATTGTATTTAGAAGAAACAATTTGTTTTTTATTTTTATGGATAGGTTTCTTAGATTTGTAATCTTCCTTTTTATGTCTAAATTTACCACATTTGTGACATTTACCACTAAAGGTAACACGTAATTGATCGTAAAGAAAAAAATTTCTTATCAATAAAAGAATATTTAGATCTAAATTTTTGATCTAGAAGGGATTATGAGGTTTGAACTTGAATTCCGGTTTGCCCGAACTTTGAATTCATCATCATTTTCTCGAGCGAGAAGTGCTTGAGAGGCATTCTCCTTAGATTCAAAGTTCATCATCACTTGCTCTTCCTATATCAAAAGTGAACTCGAGGTATTTAAATCAAGTAGATCATTTCGTTTTGATATTTAGAGTTTAAGATAGAAATAAAATTCCTAAATCTTTCATGTATATTTAACTAAATAATAAAGTAGATTATTTTTCACCAATTAAATCAAAATTACATCCATCTAATTTGTACTTTAATATTTTTAATTTTGGCTAAGAAATTAACTACTTTTTCATCTCCTTTCATAGGAGTTGTAAGAAATTCTAAAACTAATTTAATAATTTTAGATAAACATGTACCTTCATGCATGGATTTTAGTTGTATCCATACCTCTTTAGATGTTCAATATTACCAATGTGTAGAAGTTACTCATCATTCACATTGCATTGCAAAAATCATGGAAAGAGCCTCCTATATTAGTTGTGAGAATGCATTCATGTTATCTACAATTTTGACAACGAGGTGGGAGAAACCTTAGATCTAAAAATAATTGTCCAGATTTCCTCCCCATAAATTATGATTTAACCTTGATCTTCCAAATGTTGTAGTTAGTTCCTCTCAAGATATGGGTTTTTCAAGACAAAAATAATTGAACACCATTTTTTCCTAAACATGTAAAACACGCCTCATTATATATACAATGTACCACAGAGTTAGATACATATTTATCGTAAAAAAAAGTAACATTTTAAATAGAATCAAATATAAATTTTATAGATCTAAAGAAACTATTTGATCATAACTAATTTTGTCATTACAATGCATACTAATTATACCTTTTGATCCAAACTTATACCACAAAATAATTATGAGAATCACACACATCATATATTTCTTCTATTTTATCTTCAATCGAACTCCATTACACATATATGAGAGGATTCCCTATTATGGTATTAACTACTCAATCTAGTTATCTCCTATTTATTTAGTGATTGATAGTACAACCTATGAAACATACATCAACTCAAATCATGTGATTATTAAAATTGCAACTCCAACCAATATAATTGTTAATATAACAATATATAATTACTAACATTTGTATTTAATGAATACACAAAATAATGTTTCCAACATTACATTTAGTTTCCTAACATTCCCCCTTAATGTCGAACTACATGTTAACAAAAGAACTTTCACACTTCCTTTGCATGATTTCTTTCTTTTTCTTTTTTATGATATCAAAGCACACACTCAAACACAAATTTAGAAGAAGAACACATCAACTTCTTATCGACTTACCATTTTGCTCCGGTTGAACACATCTTACCGACGAGGATGGGAACACGCCAGAAATCATCTTGCTTATCAACCACCACTCTAGGGAACAATCCACCTAAAAAGGTGGAACTCAAGCAGAACACATCTCGAACAGCCTTCTAATGGTTTTTAGGAGGCTAACCACAAACTCTAGGTACGAACGGAACACATCCGATTTTAGACCTCATCAAATCATGATGTGCGTTTTTTTGGTTATTTGTTCTTGTGGACACATGTTTTTACATTTAAAATAGGAAAAGCCACATTTTGTACTCAATCATTAATTGAAAATGGAAATTGATCATGCTTAATCATGTTCCCCTAATGTGAACATTTCACTTATTCAACACGCAATAGGAACTCAAAAAGAATCACAAGCTGAAATTCACACCACACAATGAAAAATAATACAATCTAGAACAAACTGCAAAACTCATTTAACAAGTACTCACAGAGGTCCTCTAACATCACTATGAATCATTCTAATGGGGAAGAGGCCCTCTTTGTTGGATGTGAGTGACGAGGGTCGCTTAGACTTTTTTAGCGTCCGATGCCTCCATCCATCCATTTGACAAGTTGCTAGAAAACATTTTGCTTTTGAGGCTCATTAATTTATTTCAAAAGTTATATCTAAAGCCATTTCATCCGTAAAATTTTCTTTAATTTTTCGAACTTTGGAAGACGACACTTTCATGCAATAGTATTGACCCATTATTCAAACTTTTGAGAAAAAAAAAAACAAAAATTGACTCTCAACACCACAATAACACAAACCTAAAATCACCTATTTTATTTTTACAATGACACCTTTACTTAAATAGAGATGACTTCTTACAAACTTTTTACAATACTCTCCCATTAATAAACCTTATATGACATAAGCCCAAAACTATTAACTTTATATTAACAAATGATTTGATGACTGATACCCAATCGGACTAAAACATTAAACCCAACTAAATAAAGAACAAGACATATAAAATAACTCTTAGATCGAACTATTTAGACTTTGACAAAAAAAAACTTATTATAAACAAAATTGACTCAATAACAAAAGACTAAAAATACCTATACTTTTAACCAAGTTACCAAGCGGCATTTCCACCTCATTGATCCTTTGTTACCATCAAATAAGTCAATGTGATGGAGACATAATACGAACTCGAGAAAATATGCCAATGTTGTAGAATTAGATTTTGTCACGCTTTTTATACTTACATGCGTTGTCGATCCGATGCATTCTTGTTTTGGAATATTTTTCATTAGAGTATACTTTTTCAAACTTTCCAAATAGTGGTTTTGAACATTTGTCTCATTTTTATGGATAAATTTTTAGTGAAGGCTTCATTTTTATGTCCAAATAGAGAATGGCTTCATTTAATAAATTGAAGTAAATTCAATATTCACGAGATTACCCACGCATCTCACATACTTATGTAACCCACGGAGATATTTGCATTACAGTCCAAGTCATCATCACTTTCTTCCTATATCACTTGAAGTTTCAACTCAATTATTTATAAAGAACCGTGGTTTTTCAACTTTGATATGCACCGTGAAATCCAAATGTGAATCGATGCTAGATTACACAAATTCTTTCATGTATATTTTATCAAAACTTAAACTTAACCGAGAATGATCGATTTTTCAAAGACTTAAACGGATCAATATTCCTCCATCTAATTCTCTCGAATATACGAAGCACCAAATAGATGGAAATTTGATATGTCAATGGAGATGGTGCATGCGTTTACATAGTGCAAGCAATTTTCTTAAAACATAAAATATGGAACTCAACAACCTTTAACTCTGCATATATACCTTATAATTTTTCAAAATAAATAATGGAAAAACACATTAGACGGGGCAAAGAAGAATAGTACGTGCCTCATTAAGCAAAAAAATCATTTTCCCATCATTTAGTGGAACAATACGGCTCGATACCAAATATAGGCTTTGAACCAAACTTGCACACACAAAATAATTATGAGAATAATTAATTTCACACACACTGATATATTTCTTCTCTCTGTATCTTCAATCGAACACCATTACACATATATAGGAGAGGATTCCCTATTATTATGGAACCACTCAATCCTATAATATCTCCTATTTAGTTGTGATTGTTACTCCCGTAACAATACACAACTCAAATCATATGAGTTGTTAAAACAACTCCAACCAATATATTATTGTTAATATAACAATAATATAATTACTAACATTTGTATTTAATGAATACACAAAATAATGTAAACATTAATATTAGTTTCCTAACATAATTAACCTCCCGTGATCAAAATAACAACCCGCAATATAAAGGGCTTTGCATTGTACCCACTATTTATATAAAAATATTTCCAACCATATAGAAGTAAAGAAGAAACCCCTAAGAATGCATAACAACTTCAAAATTTTGAAAAAATTAATGTAGACAAAGATCCAATCACTTAAATTTGACGTCCTAAATGACTTTTTGACATTATGACTTATTTTGGTATGTCATGATAGTCATTTGATTCCGTCAATTTTAACAAGGTGAAAGTTTCCTCGAACGTATGAGATTAAATTTGACGACTAAATGACCGTCATACTTGCCTTATGTTTGGTCTTCTCGGACGATCATTTGACCGTCAAATTTAAAGGAGCCAAAACTTGTTGTGTATTTCCAAAATGTGAAATTCTATAATTTCTTCTTCTATATAATATTAGGGAGGTTATATTTTAATACATTATAATAACCTATTATAATTTATAATGTAAAAAAATACACTTTAAAAAAGAGGTATATAGTTTATATAATGTAAATAAAAAACAACATATAGTCTATAAAAATTATAAACTATAGTATTTTTAAAAAAAAAACATATAACCCTTATTAAAGGGGATTGAAGGACATAGACCAGGTTAAAATAATTTTACCAGGTGCAAGTAGATTTATGAGAGTATAGATTAACCTGGTGATTTTAAAGAATTTCACCCGGCCAATGAAATAAATTGAAATCCCTATTTTCATGAACCTTGTCTCCTCCTTCATTTACTCTTGATTTTTACCATTGAAAACATTTAACTTGCACACATTAAAACTATAGAAATATATGAAAATATTTTACACATTATTTAGCCCTTACCAGGTCTTTCACACGAGTTTTCACGGAAGGTAATAATCTTTCCAATTTTTTTCCTCTTGTGCATTCACATTAGTTCTTCACAAGACAAAAATATTAGATTGCACAAAAAATGGAAAGAAGGGGGGCTTGATCATTTTAAATACCCTTTCGGGTTGGTTGAAAAAACCCATAAAAATTAAATAGATTAAATACAATAACTTAGACCTAACCTATTTAATTTAAACCATGCTCTGACACCATGTTAGAATTTAGAGGATTCTAACTATTACGAATTTAATCAACCAATGCATTTAAATATTAACATAAACCATAAAACATTAAATGTTAAACATTATGTAATGTAATAAATAAAATTACATAACATATTAATTAAGTAATACATACTTTTCGATAGTAAGAACACAAAGACACACATTTTTATATAGTGGAAAACCCCAAATAGGGTAAAAACCATTTCATGAAATAACCTTTACTTTCCAAGAACCAAATTTACATCTAGTAACTTTCACCTCCTCCTTTCAACCCTAATCATAAGGGTAAAATAATATTCACCTATATTTCATTCGAACATATCAAATGAGGACCCGTAGTCCTTTTATAATAGGTGATCGAGTATGTCTCCCAACCCACCTTTTCAACCTTATCGGTTGACATAAATATACCTAGGTTTATAATATTTAATATTATAAATATAATCATTTCATAATATTAAATATTAACATATATATATATATATATATATATATATATATATATATATATATATATATATATATATATATATATATTTGAATTGATGGTCTGAAATTCTTCCCCTCCAATTGAATGCTTTAAAATGCTCACAAACTTGTTGTTTTTCCCTAATTTGAAAGAATAATCCAAGTTTGCCCTTTTCTATGCCCTAGTTTTTCCAATTTTGTGGGCTATGTCATTTTTCCCTTTTCCCAGATCATGGAAAAATTGAAATTGATCAAATCATACTTGTTTGTATTTGAAAATCCAATCCCAAGGTCGAAAATGTTCGTAAAAATCATGCTTCAGTTGATTTAAAATCAAAAAAATCTACCATCCTTGGTGAAAAATTGAATTCTAGGGCATCCTTTGAATTTTTTACATTTTGATGGTCATACGGGTGTCATTTTCCCATCAAATTCATCCTCAAAAGGTATTGGCAATGTGGCGGGTTTTCATTGGCCGAGGAAAAGGTGGGGAAGTGTTGTAACTTTTCATTTTTCACCTTTTTGACAAATGGGGCATTTTTGCTCCAGGGACCTTTTTTCCAAATTTTCCTACGTGGCATGTTCTGATTGGTAGGGGGATGGTGGGTGGTCGGATTCCCTTAGAAAATTTTGACTTTATTTTGCAAAAATTTCCTAAAGTCAAAATTTTTCCCAAACCCCACAACCAATCGGGAGGAGGACACGTGTCCTAAGTAAAAGGTCGAGGGGAGGAGGGGCGAGAGGAAAACTTATGAAATTTTGTGTTTTTGGCTCTAAAGGGTTAAAGTTTCAAATTTTTTAGCCCCTCCAACAAATCAGGGAGGACACGTGTCCAAAGGAAAGTCGAGGGGAAAAATGTGGGTTCACGGCAGGAGGATGGGGAATTTTTCCCTTTTTCAAAAAGTTAAAGGCAAAATTTAAAAAAATTTTAGAGCATGCTGCTGAATCAATCAGAAAGGAGTGACACGTGGAGGAGGTGGTACATAGGAGGAGTGGGCGGGTCGGGTGGAGAGGCAAAGGAGAATTTTTTCCCTTTTGCAAAAGGGCTTAAAATTAAAATTTTTCCTTTAGTCTTGCCCTATGCAATCATAGAGGAACATGTCAATGGACACATGTGGTCGAGGACAAGGCAAAGGTAGGCGGCGGGTCGGGGCGGGAGGAGGAGGAGAGATTTTTCCCTTTTGCAAAAAAGGCTTAAAATCAAAATTTGGAGCACTTGGCCTGCAACGAAATCACAAGGAGACACGTGGCGAGGGAGAAATCGGAGGTGCGGGCCCACATGGGCAAAAAAGTGAAAAATTTTTCCAATTTTCCAAAAAGGTCAAAATGCACAAAATTGAAGCACGATCCCAATGGGACCCACCATGTGCCACGTGTCAGCTCCAAAATTCAAAGGCGGAGGGGCGGGGGAAAAAGTCAAATTTTTCCATTTTTCCAAATTTTCAAAAGGTCATAAAGTAAATGTTTTAAAAACTTCCAATCATTTTTTTGCCACATGTGTGGCCTTATCCAAAAAATTAAAAAGGTAACTCAAGCTTATTTCTAAGTCCACATCTTCCACGTGGAGGGCCAGGATTAAAATATGGATAAGATCGATGGTTGTTGTGCATCCATTTGTTTTGACCACCATGGGAGCTCCAGGAAGCTTGGAATCATGATTTTTGCATCAAAATTCATCAAATTTATAGTGATTTTGTGTCGTCTTGGCCTTCCAGGATCATTGGCATCACTTTCATGGCTTAATTCTTTGATTTGAGATGTTTTTGAAATAATTTTTTCCCTAATCCATCCAAAAATGTGAAATGACAAAATCAAAAGTTGCAGAGGTAATTTGAAAAGGTAAAAAGGTGAAAATGATGAGTAAAAGGTGTTTTCATGCCTCAATGATGAAAAACATGCCTCTAGGATGGATAATGATCTAGATATTTGTAATGATTTAATCTTTTTGGGCACACCTGGCAACCTGCGAATTTTTTTTTTTGATGTCATTTTCATTGAATCATGAGGATTGTTTTGTAACAAACTTGATCCCATGGCATATTCTTTTCTTGGGAAAGAAGGCTCCAATGTGGCAAGAGATATATAATGCATTTTTGAGAAATTGTAAAGGGGTGGGAAAAAGTTGAAAATCACGAGAAAATTATGAGAGAAAGCTCATTTTTCTAAAAAAAAACCACCAAAGAACCAGAATAATTTCTTCTTGTGTTGGATCTTCATGTATGTGAGTTGGTTACAAGTGTATAGCCATCACACAACTCTGAGATTGTTCATGAAACTCTCCCTGTTGATGAATCTAACAAGCTTTTTGAGTTAATCTATGTTTTTCTAGGCAATATGATGTTTGTTATCATTTTTAAATGCCTATGCAATAGTTTTCATTGTTCTTGTTGCAATCTTGCATTGAAAGTCTTTAGAAATCACACAGAATCTCCATTTCTTGTTGATAGTTTAGTGGCATTTGCAATCTCATGTTCAAAAGAGCCTTCATCTGATAAAGAGATAAACAAATTTAAAATCACTTTACCTTCCTTGACTACAGAGATTTCTTGTAAGCCTTTGGGGGTACCTTAGGCATGGTTTGATCAAGGATTTTTGTGTTTAATTGAGTTCTTTACTTCAAGATTTTGTGGTGAATTCTCAAAGATTGTGTGAAGAGTGCAACTTGGGCTTCCATTTATGCCTCTTCTAGTTGAAAGAATATCCTGATTATTTGAAGCATTTTATCTGATAGTTGTTCAAGTATTGTAGAGGTTGTCAAAGATCTGATATATCCCAGTTTGTCTTGTCAACACCCCACCAAAAAATTCATTCAAACAAACTAATCCTACCCATACTACCCCTGCATTGCATTGTGTGTCAACAAAAGAATCTAACCCATCTACAAAAATGCACAAGGCAAATCAGGATTATACAATGTCTTCAATAACCCTTGCCTTGCATTGAAAATATCTCCATGATCTTGGGAGTGACAACTTGTGAAAGTCAGATTTGGAGTGTTGATCATATTTTCCCAAGCCTTTTCATACTATTTGCATAAATTGAGGGATATCTTCATCTCCTTCACCATTTGGGGGTTACAATATAGGTTCTCTTACCTTGGTTGAAAAGGCACAACCTAAAATAGTGAGGGTCAGATCAAATCCTTTCAAAGTGCTATCCATCTCTCCACAAATCTGAGTGCCAGTTAGATCACCTCCCTCAGCTACAAAATGACACACATCATGATCTATCTAACTTCAAGCTTCATGCCATATCTCTGATGCTTGCTCAGACTGAAAAGGAGAACAAATTTGGGTACCAACACCTTCTAGCACCATTGTTGGGGACTTCTTGGAATTTCTTGGTGTTTTTGAGTGTTTGAAGAGTTTGAGCATTTGTGTATTCAAGTATTTGAGCTGCTACATTGTTAAAATATCATTCTATGCTTCAGATCTACAAGTTTTAAACAAGGGTTTCAAGTTTTGTCCCTTTTTTTCCATTTCCTAGCAGTTCATACACTTTGGGTGCATTGTGATTGATTGATTTAAGAAGAAGAAGGTCTGATTTATAAAGGCTTTGCAAAGTTTTCAGTACTAGCAAACATTTGATATATTATTTTAGTGCATTCTTGCACAACTAAGGTGAAATTCCTTAGTGGCGACTCCATGCTGATTTGATCTTGAAAATACCAGTTGTCTTACCTTTCTGTCATTTATAATTTGTTGCTCAAATCTGCAAAAACTGGAAGGAAGAAGATCTCTCTTCATCAAGGACTCTGCTAAGAAGTTGTTTACAGATTCAAGAAACTCAGAGCTAGAGGGAGAAAGGTGTGGAAGGTTGTTGGAGACTTGACTATAAGAAAGGAGATCCCTATTGTTGAGTTTGAAAGTGAGCAGCCTGTTATTGAGGACTGCAATTCTTCTTCAAGTGGATCTGATTCAGACAATCCTATTGCTGATTTGAATTCCCCATCAGGTGAGGGACCTTCTTGTGCATTTGAAAGGCTTGCTCCTAAATCTGCTCCTGTATTTTCTAAATTTTAGAGATCATCAAGAAGGAGAGCCCTTAAGAGAGATCTATTTTGAAGATTTCATTCCCATTCCCCAAAGACCTCTCACTCCTCATCATTTTGTTTCACCTCCAAGATCACCTCCACCAAACAATATGGCTCAGCCTAGACCTCCATTTGTTGTTAACACCTTTGGTCCTATAAATTTTAGAGGAATGGATGGTTACCCAAATGTTGTCCCACAAGATGTCAGAAATAGGTTGCCAAAATTCCAAGGTAACAATGCTATTACTGGTGATCAACATCTCAAACTTTTTGATAATATGATGGAAGATTTTGAGATAGAGTTTGAGGATGTGTATGTCAAATTGTTTATTCATACACTAGAAGAGGATGCTAGGGATTGGTACAAGGCTCTACCTGATAATTCTATTGATTCATGGACTGAAATGAAAAATGCATTTAGGTTGCAATATGGTGACAAGACTGATCCTAGATTTCTTTTATCTGAGTTTGAGAATATCAAGAAGAACCCTAATGAATCAGTCCATGACTTCAACACAAGGTTTAACAAAACTTTGAGAAGGCTTCCTATTAATTTGAGGCCTTGTGATGAATCTTGTTTAATCAAATATGTAGATGCATTTGATAAAAGGCAACCTATTACCTAAGAGACAAGAACCCTACCAATCTAAGACAAGCTTTCACCATGGCACTTCAAATTGAAAACAATATCAAAGCTATTGGGAAACCTCTCAAGAGATGGTGTGTAAAATTGATAAACCCTGAAAAACCTCAAGCTAGCAAAGGTGCTGATTTAGAAGAGGTTGTGAAAACTTTGGCAGGGGTTGTCAAAGAAATCTCATACAAGTTGGCAAGAGCTGAGAAAGGAATTGGCCAGACTTCACAAGGTCAGCAAAGAGCAAAAACCATGATAGATTTGGCAATCATCCTAGGGGTGATCAAAGACAAGATGATAGAGGTAAAGGACCTATGGGAGGGGGAAATAGACAACCCCAAGCACGTGAAAGTAGATTGGTTCTTGACCCTCTAACTGCTAGGGTTGTTGTTGTTGATGAAGTTGTTGATATGGATTGGTGTGATAGATGTTTTCTTCCTCATCCTCCATGTGAAGTGGACCAACAAGTTGATGAAGCTGATAATGAGGATGGAACTGATGATGATATTTTCATGATGGGTTGTTCTTCAAGCTCACAAGGAGGAGCAACATCTACTGAAGTAATAAGTGCTAGGACAGCTGCAAATTTTTGGGATTGCATCAAATGGGTACAAATATTTCTTCCCCCTCATGCTCTTGAAGTTGATGTAGTGCAAGCTTTTGAAATTCCTAACAATGACTTTGAATACTTAAGAGCTTTGATGATTAAGAAGTATGATGGTGGTATCCCTTCGGAGGAAGATAGACAATTGTTGATGAATGTTGTTGTAGCTCAAGAGAAAGACTATAACACTAGAAGAAAAGTTGTTAAGGGAGTTGGGCCTCAAGCCAAACCTAAAACACCCTTGCTCACAAGCATTCCAAAAGAAGCTCCTAGGAGAGAAACACTTGTCAAAATTTTGTTGTCCCAAAAAAAATTACAGTCCTCCTCATGCCCAAGCTGCCAAGAATCCACTACCATCTAATGAATCTTCTTGTCTCCCTTCCAATGTTGTTTTTCCAAAGAGTGTCCCCTATGACATAGCCCAAGTATTGAGCCAAATTAAAGTGAGTGTTCCAATCATTGAGTTGCTTAGAATTCTGAGCATAAGAAGAGAGCATTTGAGTACTTGGGATTGAAAGAAGAGAAGGTTACTCCAGGAAGAAATGTAAATGTTGTTGAAACTCCACCTCAGATCATTGTTGACCTTGAAACACCACCAGCAGTAGAAGATCTTGGAGAGACACCTGAGGTATATTTGGGGACATCTTTGGTTGATTCCCAATTGAATGTTGATCCATTCTTCACAACTTTGATCATAAAGGATAAGGCTACTTCA
This sequence comes from Taxus wallichiana var. yunnanensis, assembly GCA_018340775.1. NCBI lineage: Eukaryota > Viridiplantae > Streptophyta > Pinopsida > Cupressales > Taxaceae > Taxus > Taxus wallichiana. Next base: position 875,112,827 of record CM031239.1, on the reverse strand, counting down.
CAATTGTATGTTTGATTCCGGTGCATCATGTAATGTCATGCCTCTAGAAGTCATGAATGAGTTGGATATCAAAGTGACAAGCAGCCTATGGAAAGTGTACTACCATGGACTCAAGAGAAGTGCGGTTGTTGGTTGTGTGAAGGGTTTGGTAGTGCAACTTGCAGCCTATCCGGGTAAGAATTTGAAACTTGATGTTGTAATTGTTGACTGCCCTGCCAAATGGGGTATGCTTTTGTCAAGAAAATGGGCTGCAAGTGTTGGTGGTAGTGTTCAGATGGACATGTCTTTTTCCACCATTCCAATTGAGGGCAGCCTTGTTAAAATTTATGGTGAGAAGAAGATGTTGCACCTAATTGAAGATCCCAACAATGCTTCCTATGAAGTGTTGTTTGCTGATGTAGATGCTGAGAATTTCATTGGTTTTGCTGATGGAAAAGAAAATAAGATGGACAAATCAAAGTGCCTTGATATGGTAGGTTCTCCATGGACATTGCTATTTGATGGAGCTTGCTCCAAATTTGGGAATGGTGCTGGTATAGTTCTGCTTTCTCCTAGTTTGGAAGAGTTTGTTTTTTCCTTCAAACTTAATTTTGAATGCACTAACAACATTGCTGAGTATGAGGCATTGTTGTTGGGGTTAAGAATTGCATGGAAGTATGGAGTGAAAGATATTGTTGCAAAAGGAGACTCAGAGTTGGTTGTCAAACAAATAAGAAAATTATGCTACAAAAAATCAGCGTATGAAATAGTATAAGCATGCAGTTTGGGATCTAATTGAAATGTTTGATTCCTTTAACATTGTGTATCATGACAGAGGTCTCAATGCTTGCTGCTAAAAGTTGGTAGTGTTGGGTTCTAGATTTGGAAATTGCACCATTTCACCTTATTGTGAATACAACATTGAAGTGCTAACTAGGCCAGTTGTCCCTGATAATGTGAAACATTGGCAAGTTTTTAATGATGATGCTCAAGTGCTAAGGTTCTTGCAAAACCAAGGTGAGTTTGCAAATCAGAATATTGATTGGGAGCCAATGGTATGCATGACTGAAGGAAGAGAAACTTTGTTTGAGAAAGACATCATCCAATTGAAAACAAACACCATTCCTAGAGGTCTTGTTGCACTTGAGTCAAATTTTAACAATGTTGATTGCATCATAAATAGAAACATGTCTACCTCAAGGGATGTGGAAGAGCATAACTTGGGAACTAATGGTAAACCAAGGAAGATTTGGTTGGGCAGCAATTTAAGTAAAGAGGAAAAACTAGTCCTATGCCCAACTCTTGAAAAAATATCAAGACTACCTTGCTTGGTCCTATTCCGAGCTAAAAGCATATAGAGAAGACTTGTTTCAACATGAGATCCCTCTTGAGGCCAAGACTAAGCCATTTAGATAGAGGAAAAGGCCAATTAATCCACTTCTCTCCATGAAAATGCAAGAGGAGTTAAAGAAGTTGAGAGATGGAGGTATTATTCAGCCCACTAGATATTCATCTTGGGTTGCAAACCTTGTGCCAGTCAGAAAGAAGAATGGAGACATCAGAATTTGTGTGGATTTTAGAAATCTAAACAAAGCATCCATGAAGGACAACTATCCCTTGCCAAATATGGAAAATATGTTGCAGCTTGTGATAAGGTCTGAGTTGCTTTCTACATTGGATGGTTTCTCCGGATACAATCAAGTGGTTGTCAAAGAATCAGAAAGACTTAAGACAACATTCACTACTCCTTGGGAACATATGTTTTTTTAGGATGCCCTTTGGTTTGATGAATGTTGGTGCCACTTTTCAAAGAGCAATGGATGTTGCTTTTGCTGGTTACATCAATGAGTTCATTGCAGTTTACCAAGATGATGTGACTTGTGTTTTCAAGGCAGAGAGGTGATCATTTGCAGCACTTGGAGAAGATGTTGATCAGATGTAGGGAGTATGGAATTTCTCTTAATCCAAAGAAGTGTCATTTTGGCATGCAAAAGGCCAAGCTTCTTGGTCACATTGTGTCAAAAGATGGTGTTATGATAGACCCTGAGAGAGTGGAAGCAATCAACAAAGTACCTATCCCAAGAACCAAGAAAGGCATCCAATCTTTCTTTGGTCAAATTAATTTTATTAGAAGGTTTGTTTCCAACTTTGCTGAGTTGACTCTTCCAATCACAAGCATGCTAAAGAAGGACCAAGTTATCAAATGGGAGGAGGCTGCCATTCAAGCTTTTGAAGGAATTAAGGATGCACTTAAACATGCACCTGTTTTAGCAGCCCCAAACTATAAGAGGCCTTTCCAAATCTTTTCCTTTGCCTCTGAGTATACCATTGCTTCTGTTTTTTTGCAAAAAGGATGAGAATGGGGCTGAGAGGCCTATTGCCTTCTTTAGTAAGGCTTTACAAGTAGCTGAGCTGAAGTATACAATCATGGAGAAACAAGCATTTGCCTTGGTGAAAGCAACAAAAGGTTTTCGGCCTTATATATTGAGTTCAAAAGTTGTTGCTTATGTTCCCCACACCATGGTGAAAGACATCTTATCAGAGATGGAGATCTCAAGAAAAAGATGTAGATGGGTGAACAAACTACAAGAGTATGATATGGACATCCAAACCACAAAGTTGGTAAGAGGTTTGGGTCTTGCTAAGCTCATGGCTGAGAGCAACTTGCAGAATGTGGAAGTGAATCAAGCTAGAGGAAGAAAGGGTAGATGTGCTTGCGAAATTGGTAAGTTCTGAGTGGTACAAAGATGTGATCTTCTACCTCAGACACCTGTGCTACCCTAGTCACTTAAATAAAAATCAGAAAAGAGCCCTCAAGCTGGCTTCTCAAAAATATATCATCACAGACCTTGGGCTGGCTTGGAAGAACCCTGAAGGTGTCCTCTTGAAATGCATAACTAAAGATGAAGCTCCCAAGATAGTTGTTGATTTCCATGGGGGAGTTTGTGGAGGACACTTTGCTGGAAGAGTAATAACACATAAGATTTTGAGAGTTGGTTATTGGTGGCCTACTCTCTTCAAAGATGCAACCCAATTAGTTAGAAAATGTGATAGTTGCCAACATTTCTCTGGAAGACTAAAAGCTTCAGGCTCCCTTCCTTTGCATCCTATATCAATTGAAGCTCCTTTCAAGCAATGGGGGATGGACTTCATTGGTGAGATTTCAGATCCTTCTAGTGCTGGCCATAAGTGGATCCTTGTAGCCACTGATTATTTTACAAAGTGGGTAGAGGCAATCCCCACCAAGAAAGCAACACACCAAATAGTTATGGACTTCTTGTTGAATCAAATCATATGCAGATTTGGAGTCCTAGTCAAGATTGTAGCTGATAATGCCATGTGCTTTAGAGCCAAACCTTTAATGGCAATGTGCAATGAATATGGAATCAATCTGACTTATTCTTCAAACTATAACCCCCAAGGGAATGGACAAGTTGAGTCCAACAATAAGAATTTGTTGAAGATCATTAGAAGAACCTTGGAGCAAAACAAGAAGAAATGGGGTGAACAATTGAAATTTGTAGTTTGGGCTGATAGGATAACTCCTAAAAGAGCTACAGTAAAAGCCCATTTGAATTGGTGTATGGAACTCAGGCTTTTCTACCCTTGCACCTGTAATTATCTTCATTTCAGTTTTCCCAACAGTTGGAAGATCAAGAGCTTGGCCCATATGAATCAAGGATCAATCAGATTATTGAGCTTGATGAGGAGAGAAGAGCATCCCATCAAAGGCATGTCAGATTTAGGGAAAAATTGAAGAGATTGTTTGACAAGAAGGTCACTCCTAGAGCCTTCAATGTTGGAGATCTGGTTTTGTTGTGGGATAGTAGGCATGAAGACAAGGGCAAGCATGGAAAATTTGATGCATTATGGATGGGCCCTTATGCCATTGATATCAGAATTGGTGAACATACCTTCTTTCTCAAGGACTTAGATGGGGAATTGCTGGAGCTACCTATTAATGGTAGACATTTGAAGCATTTCTTGGATTAATCCCCAAATTTGAGGTATGCACCAATTGTATAGTTGTATAGTCTTTGTTTTTTTTTGTTTTTGTTGTTTTGTTGGTGTGTGGTTTGCCCTTGTTCTTGGCAGCCATTTTTTTTTCTCAGCTCATTTTTGAAGGATGGTTTTAGTTTTTTGACTACCTTGCATATTGAACTCCTTTTCCCAATGGATATTTTGGCACTTGGTCTACATTTTTCCTTGTGGCACTCACTGGGAGTGCCCATCCCCAAGCAAGAGCCGATGTTGGTGCCATTTTTGAGCTTGCACCATGTTGCCCTAAATTTTCAAATCTATATCTACTCAAAAAAATGTTTTATCCTTTGAATTGATGGTCTAAATTCTTCCCCTCCAGTTGAATGCTTTAAAATGCTCACAAACTTGTTGTTTTTCCCTAATTTGAAAGAATAATCCAAGTTTTCCCTTTTTGTGCCCTAGTTTTTCCAATTTTGTGGGCTATGTCATTTTTCCCTTTGCCAGATCATGGAAAAATTGAAATTGATCAAATCATACTTGTGTGTAATTGAAAATCCAATCCCAAGGTCGAAAATGTTTGAAAAATCATGCTTCAGTTGATTTAAAATCAAAAAATCTACCATCCTTGGTGAAAAAATTGAATTCTAGGGCATCCTAGAATTTTTTACATTTTGACGGTCAGATACGGGCGTCATTTTCCCATCAAATTCATCCTCAAAAGGTATTGGCAATGTGGCGGGTTTTCATTGGCCGAGGAATGGTGGGAAATGTTTCTAACTTTTCATTTTTTTGATTTTTTTGCAAAATGGGCAAATTTGGCCCACGGCTCCATTTTTTTCAAAAATTTGCCTATGTGGCATGTTCTAATTGGCTAGGAGGGATGGTGGGTGGTTAGATCTCCTTTGGAAAATTTTTAGACTTTATTTTGTAAAAATTTCCTAAGTCAAAATTTTGCCTAAAACCCCAAACCAACCAGAGGAGGAGGACACGTGTCCTAAAAAAGACCAAAAAGGGGGAGGATGCGGTGGGGAGAAAAACTTATGAAATTTTGTGGTTTAATTCAAAGTTTTAAAATAAAATTTTGGCCCAAAAGGGTTAAAGGTCCAAAGGGACAAAAAAAATTTTAGTGGGCCGAGGGGGTAAAAGGAATTTTTTTTTCAAAAAGGAAAATTTTTTCCTTTTTGAAAAAAAAACAAAAGTAAAATTTTAAAAGCGGCCCCAGGAAAAATTTTGGACACATGGAACAGTGTCAGAAGTGGTGGAGAGTGGGGGCACGGAGGGAGGAAAATGGGGAAATTTTTCCCTTTTTTGCAAAGGGAGTTAAAAAAGTTTAAGCCGTGGGGCCTACAAAAAATCATGAGCGACATGTGGCGGGGCGAGAGAGGTGGAAAGGGTCGAGCGGTGGAGGAAGAGAGAATTTTTTCCCTTTTGCAAAAAGGCTTAAAATCAAAATTTGAGCGTAGCCCATGGAATCACACAGGAGACACACGTGGAGAGGAGAAATCGGGCGGGGCCTCATGGGGCAAAGTGAAAATTTTCCAATTTTCCAAAAAGGTCAAAATGCACAAAATTGAAGCGCGATCCCAATGGGACCCACCATGTGCCACGTGTCAGCTCCAAAATTCAAAGGCGGAGGGGGGGAAAAATCAAAATTTTCCAAATTTTCAAAAATGTCAAAAGTAAAAATGTTTTAAAACTAGGCCCAATCCAATCATTTTTTGCCACGTGTCCGGCCTTATCCAAAAATTAAAAAGGTAACTCAAGCTTATTTCTAAGTCCACATCTTCCACATGGAGGGCCAGATTAAAAGATGGATAAGATCGATGGTTGTTGTGCATCCATTTGTTTTGACCACCATGGGAGCTCCAGAAGCTTGGAATCATGATTTTTGCATCAAAATTCATCAAATTTATAGTGATTTTGTGTCATCTTGGCCTTCCAGGATCATTGGCATCACTTTCATGGCTTAATTCTTTGATTTGAGGTGATTTTGAAATAAATTTTTCCCTAATCCATCCAAAAACATGAAATGACAAAATCAAAAGTTGCAGAGGTAATTTGAAAAGGTAAAAAGGTGAAAATGATGAGTAAAAGGTGTTTGCATGCCTCAATGATGAAAAACATGCCTCCAGGATGGATAATGATCCAGATATTTGTAATGATTTAATCTTTTTGGGCACACTTGGCAACCTACGAATGTTTTTTTGTTTGATGTCATTTTCATTGAATCATGAGGATTGTTTTGTAACAAACTTGATCCCATGGCATATTCTTTTCTTGGGAAAGAAGGCTCCAATGTGGCATGAGATATATAATGCATGTTTTGAGAAATGCAAAAGGGTTGGGAAAAAGTTGAAAATCATGAGAAAATTTTGAGAGAAAGCTCATTTTTCTAAAAAACCCACCAAAGAACCAGAATAATTTCTTCTATGTTGGATCTTCATGTATGTGAGTTGGTTACAAGTGTATAGCCATCACACAACTCTGAGATTGTTCATGAAACTCTCCCCTGCTGATGAATCTAACAAGCTTTTGAGTTAATCTATGTTTTTCTAGGCAATATGATGTTTGTTATCATTTTTAAATGCCTGCAAATAGTTTTCATTGTTCTTGTTGCAATCTTGCATTGAAAGTCTTTAGAAATCACATAGAATCTCCATTTCTTGTTGATAGTTTAGTGGCATTTGCAATCTCATGTTCAAAAGAGCCTTCATCTGATAAAGAGATAAACAAATTTAAAATCACTTTACCTTCCTTGACTATAGAGATTTCTTGTAAGCCTTTGGGGTACCTTAGGCATGGTTTGATCAAGGATTTTTGTGTTTAATTGAGTTCTTTACTTCAAGATTTTGTGGTGAATTCTCAAAGATTGTGTGAAGAGTGCAACTTGGGCTTCCATTTATGCCTCTTCTAGTTGAAAGAATATCCTGATTATTTGAAGCATTTTATCTGATAGTTGTTCAAGTATTGTAGAGGTTGTCAAAGATCTGATATATCCCAGTTTGTCTTGTCAACACCCCACCAAAAATTCATTCAAACAAACTAATCCTACCCATACTACCCCTACATTGCATTGTGTGTCAACAAAAGGATCTAACCCATCTACAAAAATGCACAAGGAAAATCAGGATTATACAATGTCTTCAGTAACCCTTGCCTTGCATTGAAAATATCTCCATGATCTGGGAGTGACAACTTGTGAAAGTCAGATTTGGAGTGTTGATCATATTTTCCCAAGGCCTTTTCATACTATTTACATAAATTGAGGGATATCTTCATCTCCTTCACCATTTGGGGGTTACAATATAGGTTCTCTTACCTTGGTTGAAAAGGCACAACCTAAAATAGTGAGGGTCAGATCAAATCCTTTCAAAGTGCTATCCATCTCTCCACAAATCTAAGTGCCAGCTTAGAATACAAAATTATGATCATCCCTTCAAGCTACAAAATGACACACATCATGATCTATCTTTGCATCTTTATTTTTAGATCTAATGATTTCTTGAGTGTGTTGTAGGATAGCTAGGGTTTGTTTTGCAAGTTTCAAGTGTGATATCTATGATTTTAGTGAATTTGAAGATATTAAATTCAACCATTATATATGTTGGTGGTTCTACTTGGACCACTATAAGGTTTTTATATGATGATTGAATATATCATAGAGATCCATTTACAAGACCTTATTCTACCCAAAGATTGGATGTTAACATGACCATTGCATCATTAGTAATTAATAACTCAACATCAAGTTCATAATTTATACCTCTTGTTAGTCCTGTTACATCTACCTATCAGTAGTCACAATGCTACATGTAATAGGTCTTTTCGATGAATGCAATTTTCTTTTGTTGTGGTTATTCACATTACTCTTTGTGGAAAATAGATGAATATTATTTTTGAATTCTTCATTTCTAGCTTTGTCTAATCCAACATTTTTTTACTCATCAATAACTTTCGATCATCAATTTTTGGATTTGCATCTCTCGAGATTTGTGGGAAGTTGTTGAAACCATTTTTGTTCTCGGGTTTATCCTTCTTGTCTAAATACCTTATCTAATGTAACAATTGTTTTGAATTTTTCCCATAAATAGATTTACACATCTATTACTATCATATCGTCGTTTATCACTAATAGGAGGTGGTTTCCCCAAATATCCTACCAAAATCATAGAAACACCACCAAAATTGATGCCTTCTTTTTCAAGGAATGCTTGATGACGTTAGGAATATATCTTTTCGAGAAATTTTTTTATTTCCAATGAAGCTTATTTCTTCAATAAATTTGTGTGTGTGTGTGTGTGTGTGTGTGTGTGTGTGTGTGTGTGTGTGTGTGTGTGTGTGTGTGTGTGTGTGCTGTGTATGTGTGTGTGTGTGTGTGTCTTTATGGTGGTTTATCACACACACACACACACACAAGCCTTCTTGGAAAGTTATAAGCCTTGATCCTTCGATTGTATGGAATTTTACCCATTTGAGAATCTCTTCATCGTCATCTTCAATATCCACTTGTGTAGGTTGTCTCACATTTTGAAGACATGGATGTTGTGCAAAATATTGGTAGATATAGAATTCATACAATATAAGAATATCATGTATTTTGAGAACGTAAGAATTCTATATAAAATAAAGACTTGATGACAATTAATAACATACGTGTATGTTTCATTGATGTGGGTCTTCTCGTGGATTCCATGGATGGACAATATAGTGGAATTATTTTTCAGCATTTTTCCATTGACAATCATCACCCAATCAAGGTTGTCCATATTTAAAATAATGTGGGACCTAATTTTTCTTTCAAGGGAGAGACGTGAGACTCCTTCACTCCATGCTACAATCAGTAGAATGCCTCTCGGTGACATACAATTTATTACTTTTTTCTCTCATATAAACCTTTCTATTTACGAACTATAAATATAAATATAAATATGATATTATGATTTTTAAATGTTGAGTCGGGTAAAGTTATATTTTTATAAAGTAATTTTTATTTAAAATAATGATGTCTTAATTTTCTTTCATAGGCATGGCATGAGACTCGTCCGCTCCATGCTACAATTTTAGATGTCTCTCGGGATAATTAAATTATAAATATGAGTGAGCTTGTTGAATTGATCCGCAAAAGTAACTTATATTATTATTTACCTATGTATCTATTTACTTATTTATCTAAAGTATCTACACCTACTTACTTATATATGTTTTTCGATATAGATAAAGTACATCTTATAATATATAAGGTACCTACATACCATAAATTTGTTATATTTTATACTTGTATCTTATATATTTACTTATTTATTTATCTATCGGTATATCTAAAATCTAGTTTAATTAAATGATAAAACCTAACTTATTTTTTAGGTTTTTTCTATTGTCAATTTAATTTTATCTTGGCATTTGATTTGATTTTTTTTAAAAATTTATCATGACATACAAAATATTATGATTTATTTATAATTAAGAAAGAGTAATTGAAAACATACCAATTTATTACTTTTTCTTTTTTATTTATGAACTATAAATATAAATATAAATATGATATTTTGATTTTTAAATGTTGAGTTCGGTAAAGTTATAATTTTATAAAGTAAATTTTCTTTCACGGGCATGACATGATATTCCTCCACTCCATGCTACAATTATAGAATGCCGAAAAGTTGACAAAAATATAAAAACCTTGGAGAATTCCAAATTAGGGGATAAGGAGGGGTCAAAGGAAGGTGGTCATTTTTATAATGGGTAGGAAACGACATGACTAGTTTCATACCATACAAAATCAATCACTTCCTAGAACCACAATAAAAATAAAGGAGAAAATACAAAACCATTAAAAAAGAAATATAAACAAAAAGATTAGAAAATGGAAAACACAAAAACAAATAAAATCAAGGTTATCAAAAATCATATGAAACACAAGGAGAACATAAAATATATGTACCAACAAACACCTAGCTTAAACCAATAATCAATAAAGACATAATTAACTAGTCTCGTACAAAAATTAGGTGGCTACAATCTCTAAAATTGAAATTTAACTAAATAAGAAAGGAGATTTTAAAAATAATGATAAAGTTCTGAATTTTATTTTGGCTTTGTGGGTGTCATTATTGAGGTTGGTAGGGCTCACCCGTATAAGTTAAGATTAAGTTTCATATTCAATATTGGTATCTGGTATAGATCTAAATGGGATTGACTAATTGTTAGATAAGCATAATACAAGTTAAAAATATCAATAAAGATAAAGTCATCTTAAATAGTTCAGCAATAATATATTTGACAAAATCTTTGGAAATCTCGGAATATTTTGGCCTCTTCCACCTGCTCGAGATCAAAAAGATATGTGGTTGCATTTCAAATGGCATACAAACTTCTTTGCACCTTTTTTTTAAGTCAAATGCAATTGCATTAAATCACAAGTGGAATGTATCCATCAAGAAATCTACATTTGGGTTTTCATTTATAGATTTAATTTTAAATTGGTTGACTATGCAAAGTTTGTTAAAAGGTATGCTTCAAAAGTAACTCTTCCTCTTCACCAAAGTATTTTCATAACGAGGTGAGACCCATTTTGGATTCTCTATAATTTATTGCCGGCCATTATCTTCCTCATAATATTGGTGTGAGTTATATTTTATTGTGATATTTTATAAAATAATTTTAAAAAGATAATTTTTTCTTATAGAAGTAATTTGAAATATCATGGAGTTTGGAGTCGTCTTGTACCAATGTGGTATACGTAAAATCTACAATAAGTATCTGGAAATTGATATCTATTAAAATTTTTAAGGTAAATGTATTTAAGATATTTGTACTAATTTTATTTTTAAAATTATGGATGTAATTTTAGACTTAAACCACCACAATAACAAGTTTGTTATACAAAAATGACTAAACTAGTACAAATATCTTAAATATTACACTTAATCAAAGAGAAAATTCAACATGACATATCAATTTTTAAGCATCTATCTTGGGTTTTTCACATGTTAGAATAATTACTTATTTTATTATTATTTTAAATTTTCTATTGACTTGTGGTAAATTCTCTCAATCTAGCTACAATATTATATCGGTCTTTTAAATAAACTTTTCTAAAATGAAATTACGAGCTTCAAATTCTACCATACGACGGAAGTATTGTGATTGAATTTTCTATCCAAAAATAAAACACTCTGAATAACGACTACGATATACATCAAATTAAAAATTCCAATTTCTATAATTAAAAACATTACAATCCACCACCACAACTTCTTCCTCCTCGCGACAACCACAATATAGATCACCAAGAATATTGAAAGTTGAACCTAGAGTATCATGAAAAAAGACCCCTTACTAAACAAATAGAATTAATTTGATATGTCACATTATTTTACAAACTTAAAAATGGCATTCGAGAGAATTATATCTTGAAATGGGGACCATTTACTCTGAATGTTGTGGTTTTCTCCCGACATCGTGAATAATGCCGTCTCCTCACGTAAGCTTGTTTTTTTCACGATCTAATTATTAAATATTTGATTAAAACAATTTTCACCAGGGTGGCATGAGAAGAACATGATGCTGACTAAGGAAAATGTTTTAATTTCATTCCCAAGCAATTAAAAACAACAAGTTTAGTAATTTTTAAAGCCTACTAATTATGATGGATTAAAGAATTTCGTGGCATGTGAAACTAAGGTGTCATTTTCATCCTATTTGCTAGTCAACCTAAGGTTGACACAACCAATTTTGGTCAACAAATTAAAATGATCAACTTTGGGAAATGTATATCATTGCACTATATTAAAGATAAAAGGAATGATACTTTATTGCTAAGATATTGTGAATTTCAAACTTGAACAGTCCTAAAGTAGTCAATTTCGATTTGAATATTATCCTTGGAAAACTATACATTAATTATGATTTCAATGAAATAGGTGGATGAGATCACAGGGTTGTAATCAAATTGGTAAGGATGATAGTTAAGTAAAGTTGTTGCATCATTTATCAATATAAAAAAAAATGAGAGCTACAAAAAGGAATGAGGCTAGGTTCGAGTTCTTTAAGATTGACATTAAGTCGAAAAATGTTGATTATTTGTACTCAATACCAATGCATGTAAAAATGTCTCATATGGATTAAGATGTTCATCTTTTATTTAAAAAAGATGGATGAATACTTGTGAAAACAATTTTAAAAAGCAAACAAAACATAGTGGCTAAGAACATGTGGGTATTGGAAATGTTGTCAAAGCACAAAAACATAGTCATTACTTGAGGACCCTACACCCACGTCAATGTGTCATAGTTGGCAATGCAATATAAAATAATAATGTCCCCCTCTTCACCCACACACATCACCTCCATATCATCCTTCATGAGCTCTTCTCTTCTTTTATTATCACATATATACAACCTTCTTTGTCTTGATTTTTTTTTAAATGCCATTGATGTCTTCAAGTGAACCTCTCTTTTGCCCGGTTTTCTTTTAAGGAAATTATCTTCTTTTTCTCTTAAACCTAAAATCTTCAATCTTCTTCATTCACTCTACTTACAATCTAGGGTACACAACTAGCTCCATCAACATGAAAATCATGTGCCCAAATTCTAACCTTCTATTTACTTATATCTTGTTTTCTCCCTTGTAAAAATATCTTAAGACATATTTTCATGTCCACATAACCTCTTATATCCAATATTTAACTTCATGGGATTTTCTATACTCTTTTCTTCAAAGTATCTCTATTAAATTTATCCCTATTTCATGACCTCTTTAAGAGTCCCTTTACCATAGTAAAAATAACATTGAAAATGGGACTACCTCTTTACTTCTCCTTAGTATCTTCTAGTCTCTTTTATTTTCTTTCATTGTTTCTCTCAAAGCACTCAATATTTCTTGCATGGATAATAACATCCTCTCCATATCCTTTATATCTTCATTCATATCTCTGTGACACTGTGATCCTTATTACGAACATCTCTTTTGGGATTTAAACTTGTGCTCGTTTTCATTCTCTCGTCCTCTATTGCGATCCTCCTTTGAATGGATTGTGTCATGTTAAATAAGTCTTGAAATTGAGTCTCTCACTTCAAAATTATATCTTTTTTATGGAATGACGCAACTACCATCTTCACTTTCTTCCTCTTACCTTTCATGGAATTGTTTTCTTTTCTTGGAAGTTTCTCTTTCACACCTTTCTCTCTTTAATGTTTCTTAGTCTCAACATTCAATGCAACCAATTACTTCAGTTTTCATTCATCACTTAATCAATTTCTTAATCCTCATATTACAAATTTTCTCTTGTTCTCATCACTTACAAGACTCTTTTTACACTTTCAACCAAATCTCTATCAGTAGATCTTCCTACCTTCTCTTTCCCTCAATGCAAGTTTATCTTTCACACTCACTCTTAGACTTATTTTTTATATTATGCAATCAAGTTTCTATTTCACAACTGAATTCAAATCATATAAGAGTATTATTCACCCTTACCTTAATGGGATCATCTTACCACCACCCCATCACTTTGTTATTCCTACCACATCATCATTTTCACTTTCATGCACCTATACTATCATACTCTTATTATTATCCTATCATATCCCACCACTATACTATTCATGTCTCACTCATTATCATATCCCTATATGTTTCATTTCTTATCATCGACGTCATTATCCTATTCCTATCATACCATCCTCTTATAACTACCTAATCATAACCACTCACATTCACCTTATCACACCAAAACTTCATTTATACACCTCACTCGACCATTGGTGTCGCACTACACTCCTTACACATGAAAAACCAAACTATACCGGCTCTCGAAACTCTTTCTCATGTGGCCACCTTAACAACTACCTAGATCTCTTCCTCGTGTTATCATTCACTCAAGAGATCTTAATGCAACCTCCCCTTTAGATCCTACAAACTCAACTTTTATCCTATTCCTCCCCACTAGTCATATGCCCCATCTCTTATCCTTAACCCAAACCTTGCATTCCTAATCCACCCCTCCATAAATATCTCATATGACCAGCCCACAACCTCACTCCACCTTTACTTTACTGGCTTTCTACTTTGGGTACCCTATAATACCCCCATCTCTCACATACTCCAACCACCCACAATTTTCCGTTTCTTGCTAGGGTGACCCTCCCGCAACTTCACATTCCCACCATCGCAAAAAAATAACTCATATCTCCCTTACCCCCGATCTCCCTATCCACTCCTATCATTTTCTCTAATCTACTTGAATTCTCTCCCCTCCTTCACACCACTTTGTCACCTAAATGATCTAGAAACACCATGCACACCTCTCTTTCCTCGACTAATTAAACATCCAACATTATCTCTAAATCAACTCCCCACACCCAAATTTGTTTCCTAAGATCCTTTTTCCAACACGATCCACCATTCATACCCATAATCCATGTCTTTTCCCCTAGCTTTAGCTCCTCCCAAATCCTCTCGCAACATTTTTCTTCCAATCAGTATCACGACTACCACGTGACTTCTTGCACTCCACTCAACTACTCTATATGATTCCTATGCAACTTCCTTTCACCCTAATGGTCACCCAACACTTGACATGATTCCTCTCATCTCCCCACACTCCAACAGATCTAATCACTCTTATATTCCTTTCCTCGAACTTTATTATTGTTTTTTTTTCATTCTTACATCTACCCACACTCATTTCCTCTGTCACCCACATGACTAGCTTACACTTCCATGGCTCAATAATTTTATACCCAATCCCTCACTAAACTTACTATTGTCACTCACCACCATCAAACATACTCTAGTACCCTTCCCTCTACCGGACCACCAATCCCTTAACCTTCGTTAGTCACCAAAGTAACTAACATGTAACCTATCCCTTCCCACCTAATCTCTAACCCACTTGACCACCCCACCATTTTAATTGAATCATCTCTCCATATGACATAGATTTACTATATTCCATTATGCTCCGATAAGCTGCCATTTTCTATGACATTTTTCATCACAACATCCCTAACCTTATTTTTGGTACCTTGCCTCGAGTTCTAAATACTTTCCCATTATATTCATTTCCTACCAACCTCATAATCAACCCCTTGATCACTATAGAAACCATCCCACACTTCACCACCCATGCAAGTTTCAATAACTAAAGTAACTCTAACATCCATAAATCTACTCTAGAAACCTAACCTGGATCACCCAAGTGATTCATCCAGTTACCTAGGCAACCCATCCTAGTGCCTTTTACACATATACCTCTAGCCCCAACTCCCCTCACCCGAGGCTCACCCCGGGTCGGTCCTCCTCCAATCTCCTACGAGAATACTAATATGTTCTCATAATAACAAAAAAACCACATAATAATAATCAATTCATCTCCAATCACACCTCACTAATAATTACTAATACTCTCATTGGCCATTTTCCTACCATCCTTCTTTTCCCTATCCATATACTTTACATACTCGGTCCCCTCTTGTACTCCTCATTTTCTTACATGGTCTGATCCCCTCTCTTGCTACTTGATCACCTATGCAATATGGTCCCCTCCTATGCTCTCTAGTTCCCTCTAATGCTTCCCAATCACTAATGATTTTCGGTTCCCTTCTTGTACTCTCGAGTTCCCTTTTGCATTCCTCAATCTCCTATCATGACTTTCAACCACCCCTAATCCTTTTATTAATCACTCTCCTTTTATTACCCATTCTTCTTTATGAACACCTTTTCGGTCACATATACCACCTTGAAGTACAAAATTAGGGGTTTAAGGCTCAAAATTTCCCATATTTTCTACTATGCATAAACACAATTCATCCTACAACTCCTCTTGATCCATATCCCTCTCACTTCAAAATGTCTAATTTTGATTAATTCCAAATTCTTGACAATCCAAAAATCATATATGTACATTTATATATACATGTTATATTATCCACCATGATAACACACTTCTATTTTACACATTCCCTCATTCACTCTTCAGCCCCAACTTTTTTTGGTATACACACCTACGACAACATACACTCTCTTCTTTTGACGACATGGCCAAACTATTTCTAAACCATTTTACCATCAATGTTACTACACTAACTACTGTTCTAACCTTTATAAGCTAAAAAAACATTTGAAAATAAATCCCTCATAGAATATATTACATATTGGCACACCATAATCTATGTCCTGGACATTTCCTATCATGTAGCTAAACTTAATAGATATTTTTACAAATTTGCATGTCTTATATGTCTCCTATACTCTACAAATCCACTAATTTCATACATTCAAGGAAGTCATTTCAAGGGTTCAACACCTTGAGGATGATCATCATAATAATGATCCATTACATTTGAATCATGCCTCTTCTCCATCTCTCGTTATTCCATATGTATGTTAACCATATTGTCTTCTAACATCCCAACCCCATTTCCTCCATCAAATTTACTCATAATACCTTTTAATCATCAAGTTAAAAATGTTGATTATTCATGCACCCAATACTAATGCATATAAAAATATCTCATATGGATCAAGATATTTATCGTTTATTAAAAAGGTGGATGAATACTTGTGAAAACAATTTAAAAAACCAAATAGAACATAGTGGCTAAGAACATATAGATATTGGAAATGGTGTCAAAGCACAAAAATATAGCCATTACTAGAGGTCCCCACATCCATGTCAATGTTTCATAGTTGGCAATGTAAGATAAAATAATAATGCCCCACCCCCTCTTTAGTCCACACACGTCACCTCCGTATCATCCTTCATGAAATCTTCACTTATTATCGCATATATATAGACACACACGCGCGCACACACATACAACCTTATTTCTCTTGATTTTTTTCAATAGCATTGGTATCTTCATTTAACCTCACTCTTTTTCCCCATTTCATTTTAAATAAATTATCTTCTCTTTTCTCTTAAACCTAAAATCTTAAATCTTCTTCATCCAATCTGCTTGCAATCTAGGGTACACATCTAGCTCCAAAGAACATGATTATCATGTGTCAAAATTCTAACCTTCTCTTTACTTATATCTTGTCTTCTCTCTTGTAAAAATATCTTAGACATATTTTCATGTCCACATAACCTCTTATATATAATATTTACATTCATGGGATTTTCTATACTCTTTTCTTTAAAATATCTCTATAAATCTTATACCCATTTCATGAACTCTTTAAGAGTCCCTTTACTACAATAAATCTTGTAGGAGGAGGTTTTTCCAAAGCGATATGTCTATGTTGCATAATTGAAGAATTAAGAGTGCCACAAAGTAACTAACCATCTTGTATGTTGTTATTGAAGGCGTTCTCAAAAGTTTTTGTAATAAAATAATTCATAAACGATGAATCTCATCAATTTACCGGTTCATTTCATACATAAACATATTATACAACACAACATCTAACTCTAATTTTAATCGATAGAAGAAGAATGTGAAAATATCTTCACAAAGTCACTTTTTTTTTAATATTGGTAAATAGTTTTTGAAAGGGACTATACCCTTGTGTGTACAAAAAGGAGGCCTAAAAGCCTCGAATAAGAGAGAGGAGCAGAGAAGTCGTATCAAAGCACAAAAGTTACAAAGAAAGAACACCGAAGCCTAGAAACAAAGAACACAAACGAGACTTAACAAAGAAAAACGGCAACAAAACAGCAAGCCTACAGCCCAAGAAGCAGTAGTAAAACTGGACTACTTCTTGGCCGCTTGATCAATACTCATCTTTACTTTTTTCCAAGCATGATACATACCCAGCGTGGTCATATGAGCAGCATCCGTCTTATCGAGCTCCTCTCTGGTTCTTTTACTCTCTTTCTCATTGCCCCAAAGAGTAATCGGGACACCGCTGAGATGCGAAACACTTCTTGCATGACCTTCGATGAATTCCTCTATGGCCCTGAATGCTGCAATATTATACTCATGCCTAGTCTTCGTTTTCCCAAGGCGGGAGTCTAGGGAGGTCAGTTTTTTGTATATTTCATCAAGCTGGCTATTGCCAATGCTCCCTTCTCCCTCAATGCTTTTTTTGCCTTTTTGCTTAGCAAGATTTTTTACCTCATCCTTCAGCAATTTAAGCTCAGCCTCTAAGGCCTCCAATCTTCTAGAAGGGTTATCCGTTGGTGCCGCCTGGGGACTGGCACTACTAATGTTCAGCAGATCACGAGCAATGTCATCCAAAGGTTCATCCCCCTCAGCAGTAGACTCAAGGTTGAGTCTCCTAGAAGCCCTGGTGACACGTTTAGAAGTAGAGACAGTGTGGGTGGCAGGGGCAGCAGCAGGAGGAAAAGAAGGAGAAGCATGAGCAGCCTGCATGGGGGCATCAGCACCGGAGGCGGGGGCAGCAGCAGGGACAGCAGGGGAGACAGGACTGGCAGCAACGGAGCCCAACAAAGCCAGGCCGGGAGAGGAAGGGAGACCGGGGAATTTGATAAGGCAGTGCTTGTGAATAAGCAGAATAAGCCCTTGGTGAAGGGGAACCGCCCGGGTATGCTTCTGGAACTCCAAAATGGAGCGCTCAAGAGAGTTTAACAGATAGTGGGGGAAGCAAACCAACCTACTCCTACGAAAGTGATTCAAAAAGACAAGGTGCTTGGCAGGGACAGTAACAAACCTGCCTTCCAAGGATATGTAGCGAATCATCATGCGGGTGACTTCATCATACGGAGAAGGAATTGAATTAACAAGCAGACCCGCGGTGTTGAATATAAGCTTCTCCTCCTCCTCCACAAATCTTCTCTCTTCAGCCTCTTTGATAACCCTCTTGTTGAAGAAGCGGTATCCTTCCAAGCTGAGGCCAGTCGCTTCGGCTATGAGTTCGTCATTAATAAGAATCTTCTGCCCTCCATAGTCGACCATCCTCTCATTCCACTCCTTGGCAAAGCGAACAGAGATGCTTTGATCATGCCCTTGCACTCTCTCCACAAAGTTGGTGAATCCGCCAATACTAAGAATGTTCCAGAGCTCAGTGTTATCTTTCCAGTCAGGGTCTGCACACGGCTCAATCTGGCAGGGAGGCCCTCCCATCTTCACAAGGATGTGCTGGTTACAACAATTTTCAAAATACCTTTGGGCGTTGAGAGTGGTTCGTTTCTCACCGTTGCGGGTCGCATAAAAATGGGAACTGTAGCCGTTGGTCCTCCCACGAACGGCTGTAGGATTGCCGATCTGAGTCTGCGTGAAGTCGCGCGTGAAAACCCTTATCCTGTCAGCTTTCACCTTGTAGTTATCTTCGGTTTTCGCGGAGCTTGGCAACCGAATATCAACAAATTATCAGTACTTCCCACAGCGTCATACTTGTTTTAAATTTAGACAACTCCACTTGAAGTTCCTAAACAAAATCTTGCTATCATTTGGAGTAGATATCATATGCCACGCCAAATAAACTAAAACAGCACCTGTGGAAGAATTTATGGATTTCCTCCAAAGATTAAAGCATATCTTTAGAGATTGTTTGCGTGTGAAGGTCCGCATGTATGCTGTTGTGAAGCTGATTAGGGATACTATCATTATCCCAAATAGTGAAATTTAAATTAATGCCATAATTGGCCATTGCATCGGCCAGCTTGTTTCCTTCCCTGTAAGTATGTATGATTCTGATGCTGTTGAAGGTATGACTGATGCTTATGGACTCAGAGATAAAATCTTTGATATTCCAGCTAGGAGAAGAGGACTGATTAAGCAGATTAATAATATTAAGGGAGTCCCCTTCAACAATGAGGTTCTGGATATTTTGGGCCCGAGCAACTCTCAAACCCCAGAGAACAGATAAAGCTTCTGCAAAATGATTGGTTTGGATTCCCATTTTTCCAAAGATATGCAACAATCAAATTACCTTTATGGTCCCGTATTGCTCCTCCTCCAGCTGCTGTTCCAGGGTTCCCCTTAGAGGCACCATCAAAGTTCAGCTTGAACCAATTGGATTCAGGGGGATGCCATTTGACCAAAGATCTATCCACACTATTCCCGGGTTGCTCCAATATCCGATCCGCCAATTTGATAAGATGTGCTTTTCATTTTCGTGGTAACAATTGTTCTTAGGAGGTTTAAATCGCCATGTCCTCTTTGATGCCTTGGGAGATCTTGCCAAGAGTGAGTTTAAAATTCTGCTTCTTATTTCTAAAAACTATATTATTTCTATCCTTCCAGATCCTCCAAATTAAATGCGGGATGGCTAATTTCCAGATTCTTTTGATAGCACAATGTCTGAATGGTGGGTTCCATTGGTTCCACAAACAGTAAGATCCTCCTAGACATCACCTGCAGAGAGCTTCAAATTTGGAAAGGACAAAGTTCCAAACTCTAAAGGCATAATCACAGTGTATGAACAGATGTCTAATGTCTTCATAGCTATTCCTACAAAGGTGGCACCAATTGGGAATGATAAATCCTCTTTTCATCAAATTGTCAGTGGTGAGAATTTTACCTCTGATGGCCAGCCAAAGAAAAAAATTTATTTTGGGGGTTAACTCAGGCATCCAGATCAAGTTCCAGTTAAAGTCTGATTGGTTACTGTGGAAAAGACTGGTATAGCCAGATTTGACTGAGTATTTACCCTCGTGTGAATTGCTCCAGATCAGCTCATCCTTGGAATCCAGCTGACACAAAGGGAAGAGATCCAAAAGGTCTTGGAGGGAGGAAATAGTCTGTTTCAGTTCAATACTCTCCATAGTAAGTCTTTTCCAATTCTTGTTGGTGCCATTTCCATCAATGTAGTCCTTGACTTTAGTTCCATATTTTCTTATAAGACTGTCCTTAGCAGTCCCAAATCTCTCCAAGAGATTATCATTGGACCAGTTATCCTCCCAGAAGTTAATGTCGCTGCCATCCCCAATTTTCCATTTGCTTCCCTTCTTAATGAAGTTTCTACTCTTAACCAGATTATTCCAAAAAATGGAACCATTGGGGAGTTGCTCATCATGCAGATAGGAGTAAACAGCTTGCTGATTCAAGTATTTTGTTTTAATGACATCAATCCAGGGTTGTTTCTCAGAAAGCAATCTCCAGCCCATCTTAGCAATGAGTGCCTCATTCATTTTCTCAATATTTTTTATTCCCAGCCCTCCCCTAGATTTAGGGGTGCAGACTTTATCCCAGGCCACAAGGTGAAATCTGAACTTTTCTTCCATGCCTTGCCATAAATTTTTTTTCTGAATCCTTTCAATTTTCTCTCTGAAGGAGGAAGGAATTTTGAATAGTGACATGATATATATGGGCAAACTTTGGAGTGTGCTTTTAATGAGAAGGCACTTACCAGCACTAGAGAGAGTGGTCCCTTTCCAACCGGCCATTTTTTTCTCAAATCTCACAATAAATCATCCCACACCGTGTGAGAGACTTTCTTTGTGCCAAGAGGGAGGCCTAAGTATGTTGCTGGAAGAGTACCAATTTTACAGCCCAGAATTTTAGCAATCTTGAGTTGTCTTTCCCCAGGGGTGTTAAAGAAAAAAGGATGCTTTTGTCGTAATTGATCTCTTGCCTCTAAGCGATTCATAAAGCCGCGAAGAGCCTTGATAGCTTTAGCTTCAACCACTGAGGCCAGAAGAAGAAGGATAGTGTCGTCTGCAAACTGTTGATGAGAGACAACTTGGCTGAGAGAAGTGGGTTTAGAACCATTTAAAAGGCCGTCTTCCACCGCTCTGCTAATTGTTCTACTAAGGTCACAAATGACTTTAAGGATGAAGAGAAGGGGGAGATGGGGTCTCCCTGCCTTAGACCTCTGCTGCTGGTGAAGAATCCCACAGGCTCTCCATTAACAACCACAGAGAACTCCGGTCAGATATACATGATTTAACAATTTTTCTAAGCTTTTCTCAGTGAACCCAAATTTAGATAGAATCCTGTCGAGAAGACCCAAGAAACTTTGTCAAAGGCTTTATTCATGTCGAGCTTAAGGATCATGTTTGCCTTTTTGTTATTTTCCATAGAATGCATAGTTTCGTGTACCATAATCACACCGTCTTGTATTATCCTGCCTTTAATGAAGCCACTCTGTTGCTTTGAGATGAGATCCTTCATTATGAGTCTGTAGCCTAGAAGCAATAATTTTGGTGAAGATTCGAAAAATAGCATTGACTTGACATCGATGGGTCTCGAAATCCTTGAAATCTTTTGCATTCATTTTCTTAGGTGCCAAAGACAATGTGTGTGTGTATTGAGTTCTTTTAGAAGATTTCCCGATCTAAAAAATTCATTAACCGCTTTGAGAAGATCCTCCGAGCATATTTCCCAGAATTTCTGAAAAAAATTAATGGAGAATCCATCCGGTCCAGGAGCCTTATCCCCCTCAAGAGAAAAAACAGCCTTTTTTAGCTCATCGAGCGCGACCGCTTTAGTGATATCTCTGAATTTCTGGTCTTCAATATCATTCTGGGGGATTGCCTCTAGCATGAAGGAAATAGCTTCCGGATTGCTGACATTACTCTCTCTAAGAAGATTTTTGTAGAATTCAAGTGCTTGCTTCTTAATGCTGTTTGGATTTTTAGTAATACTTCCGTTGCTTTTAGAAACCTCTAATATCCTATTACTGGCTCTGTGCTTTAGAGTGGTCATGTGAAAGAACTTTGTATTCCTGTCCCCCTCTTTAAGCCAGATAGCCCTTGATTTAAGGCGCCAAAAGGATTCTTCTCTACTGCATATCGTGTGTAACTCAGAAAGAATTCTCTTTTCATTTACTTCATCTTCAACTGATCTCCCCATAGTATCCATTTTTAACTCAAGATCCTGAAGCTTCTGTTTTAATTCTTTCTTTTTTCCGAAGATGTTTCCAAAAACATTTTTGTTCCAAAGTTTGACTTGTTTTTTGACATTTTTGAGTTTTTGGACCAATCTGTACTGGGCAGTGCCTTCCCCATTCCAATCCCACCATTCCTTTATTCTATCATAGATATCAACGTGCTCCATCCACATTTTTTCAAATTTGAATGAGCTTCTTGCAGGTTTGGTCCAATTTAGAAAGCTTAAAGCAATCGGATTATGATCCGATCCAATTCTGGGCAGGGAAGAGAGGTAAAAGTCTTGGCTAAGAATCCAGTTTGCCGAGATAAGAGCCCTGTCCAGTCTCACCTGAATGAGCCCCTTTCCCACCCTTCTATTATTCCAAGTATACTTATTACCATGCAGATCCACATCAATGAGGTTTTGTTCAGTGATAAAATCAGCAAAATCCTCCATACCATTAGAGAAGGTGGGGGTTCCCCCAAACTTTTCACCTGGGTTTAGAGGGGAGTTGAGGCACTTACATGGGAAAATTTTGAGGCATTTAGGAATCTCTTCCTTATTTTCTTGAGTTGTTGAATTAATGGTGGATGTTATAAATATCTAAGGTAGAAGTAACTCACCATTTGTAACAAAGTGATGTAAGTTATATTTAAAACAATTTCATAACTCCTAATTGGTTAGGGGAGTATGTTAAATCTTTTATTTTTAAGATCCCATCATTTTATTTTGGGCATATATTTTCTTAGACACTAAATCACACACTTTGGGTAAATTTCTTGGTCCTAATCACCTACTACTATTCATATGATTCCTAAGTGAGAAAACTAGCAATTGACAACTATATTTGGCCTTTTGTTTGTGTTTCATGTCTTCTTTCTGGCCTCTTACACCCTATAACCCAATTGATACTTTACTATTTTGTCTTTTACGATTATGGACACCAAGTACCTAAACAGGACACCAAAGCCTAGGTGCCCCCATCCTTGTGGGAACCCCGAACTCTCTTTACTTTACTCGCTCCTTTTGGGCATATTTTATCTTTTGGGCATCTTATTTTCTTATAATTCGTCCTTCTAGTTGTTAATTGCAAAATTCAACCAAGGGAATCATATAAATATAAATATATGTGACCATAATAAAGGACGAAAGCTCTAAGCATCTATTATCACCACATTATGGTTGCATCCAAAGGCATTCTAATAGAATCAAAGCATCCATCTAGAAATCACCGAAGGGACAAAGGATCGCATTTTCTGCATACATGCATAAGAGGGGAAGTTTTTTTTCCATCCACACATGTATTTAGATTTCAACATCTAGATATCACTCGTTATCAAGTGCATCTTGCACAAGAGCTTCCTAGGGCACGATTTATACACACACACACACAAGAACTACATGGAGTTTTAAATATAGTGCAATGCTTAGTCGTAAGTTCACTCAGTTGGGTGACCGCTGAGATTAGTTTGACTCCCCATTTGCATATTTAATTTTTAGGATTTGATTTGTTTTGGGATTATACAGGATATCATTTATTTTGTAGGTTACATGCAAACTCTATGGGCATAGTGCAACATACAACCGACAAAAATGAAGGTCAAATATGAACTTGTGACACATGAAAACCATTTTTTGAGACAGAGGTCTTTAGTGCCAGGCATCATGGTCCTATTACAGGGTGCCCTATTATAGGCTCATCTTGTGATTACATAATTTTTTGAGTGCGGTTGTGACAATTTCCTCCTCTTATTTACCAATTTTCTAGTCCGTCATACTTCAAGATTTATTACGAAATCAACTATGTCTCTTATTCCTATCTCTTTCACCTAGGGTTTCATTTTTATCTAGCTTATTGCTTATGTCCTCTTTATTCATTGTTTACATTTGTTCCTCTACAATATCTAAGGTTTAAGATATTTTCTATATTTTATTAAATCATTTAGTGAAGCCGCATTCGAATAATTTTGGATCCTCATTTTTTCTTCTTTCATGGATCCCCAAGTTCCTCAAGTCCCATTGTATCAATTACTTTAAATGCACACATCTTGCAAAGAGGCTCTCCAAAAATCCGTACACACTATATGCCTCCCTCTTGATACATCACCTACACAAATAAGTTCCTTTTTCATTCGTCTCTCTAATGACACTCATGACTCAAATATCACACCCCATCAATCTATTTTCCAATCAATTCAAGATCTACATTATTTATTTTAAGACAAATTTCAGGCCATGGAATCCATGATTATATATCTTAAATATGAAATTCAGCATCTCAAACATACTTCTCAATCTAATGCTAGTTCTTCTTCTACATCTTATTATTGTCATATATCTTCTACCTATGCACATATTGGTGAATCCCAAGTCTTACCATTACCATTACCTCTCCAATTTGATCTTAATTTTAAGCAACACGAAATTCTCCTTGCACTCCTTAATCACCAATTGATAAATTTACCATCTACACATTGTTATCCTCCTTATCGGCTTGCAAAATATCAAGGTAATCCATATTGCAACTATCATCGGATAAATGGACATAATTGCAATGATTGTTATGCTCTTAGGCAAAAAATTGGCCACCTTAAGCATTATGGTATTATCTCATTTGCTACACAAAATAATGCTACATGTTCATATTCAATTGCTACATCTCATTGGGTTCCTAAATCTGATTCATCTATGTCTAATGAGAATCATGCCATCACTTCTAATGTTTCTTCTTCCATCACTTAAGCACTACCTATGCAATCCACTAAAATTAAGAAACCGCCTCTCAAAATCAATCTAGTTCCTCCTCTAAAATATTCTACAACATTATCAAGTCAAATTAAGCAACCTCCTCTCAAATTCGGTCCAACTCCTCCTCCACTCAAGTCATCTACGACATTATCAAGTCAAACTAAGCAACTACCTCTTACTAGTCCCTCCTCCTCTCAAATATTCTACCACATTACCAAGTCAAACTAAGAAACCTCCTCTCAAAATTGGTCCAACACCTCCTCCTCTCAAGTCTTCCATAGTGTCATCAATCCCACATAATCTACCACTAATGCATTTTGTTAAACAAACTACTCCTTATATTAATGGCCAAGACACATTTCAAAATCTACCACTATGACATGGTCCTACTATTGCTTCTACCTACCATTTTGTTAACTCTCTCTCTCTCTCTCTCTCTCTCATGACACAGATAATGCTCTCCCACAATGGCATGGTATCTCTCACATCACCACATAGATCTCCATTAATGGAACACTTTGGGGGCATCATGCTTACTTCCCCCTTCCTAGAATCACTAGTTGTCTACGATTTCTATTCTTGTGCTCCATGATTCATGTATCATATTTATGTACATCATTACACATCTTGATACACACAACTTGTATTGTCACTACCCTATGACGCAATCTTGTGCTAAGGTTAACACCTGATTGTTGAGGGCATACTATATACATGAACCTCACCACACTCACACTCTCTACGCTTTGTGTTTTATGATCTATCTTTCTAGCATCTCTTATCAAACCATTTCCGATGACACATTCTTGTTCTACGGTTCATTTTTACTATCAAGGGATTTTTATAAATGAACCTCATCTCATACATACTCACCCACATTCACTTGGGGGCACGCTACCCCTATCACATACACTTTGCATTCCATTCCATCTCAATCATTCATAACATACTGCATATCTTGGTCACATTTATTCTTGCTTACATGTACACTTTGTTTCACATGCTAGACGGATACATCGTATGTCATTATCTTTTTTTATATACACATATGCATTCACTTGGTCTTTAGTTGTGAAGCTAGACTTCTTACAAATCATTACATGTAGCACAAATGCTTAGCACTATACCTCTTACGAGTCCCATCAAGGCTCTTATGGGCATCTACATTCTCTTCCATATCACAGGTGATATTGTTTCATTCTATACTACTTATTATTCTTACTATCACATGAATCTATCGATATATACACGTCTTGACATACTTTTTATCTTTCTAACATGTTAATAGGTGCCTCATGTGCAAGAATTGTTTTGCAAAAACTATTTTCCACCATGGTTGTCTAATACTTTTCTTGCTCTTGTTTTATATAATATGCCATTGTTTGTGGGTTATGCCCTATGTATTGTATGTTCATTTCTTGAATGCTTTTAGATGCTTTGGTCCTAATTGTCTTGTGACAACGTGAACAATGTCCTATGTTTGAAACCTGATTTTTGCAGTTTATTTTGTCTTCATGTTTTCTAGATTACACATTTTATTCTACATGCGTACTCGTCTTATTTGTACTAACACATCTTCTAGCCACTTTGTTTACACGTGCCTTGGTTTCTATCATGCACATTCCCTCCCCGCAGGGGGTATTAGTTTCGATCATCGAGGTCCTCCTTTGGGCCACATTCTCCTAGCAATGTCGCATGCATTCCAAATGAGGGGGCATACATTTGGTGAATCAATCACCCCATACAAAAACTTAGAGCTTTAGGACATGCCTGCACAATACAAGAACAAAATAGAGTTACAATCCAGAATGACCCAAATTTTTACTTGGGTCCTCAATTTAGTACAAATGTCATTGCTAGATACAGACATGAGCACCTAGGTGCCCTTGACTGTCTTGGGCACCTATGACTAGGAGGAAGTTACGCTTACTTTCTTAGATCAACATAATTTTTCAAAGAGTTTGCATAACAAAGGAACAGTTCTCCAACAATCAAAATGCATTCCATCTTCTTTTTCTACTTGGATCGAATTGGATTGAATATGGAACAAAGTAGGATCACACCATCTCAGTGGCATATAAAATTCAGGAAACAATCATGGATGGAGAGTAAAACCAGACCTCTCTCCCCAACACACTTATGTTGTGATGTGAGATCGCCCAAAACTCATTCTTTTACAAAATTTTTAGGTTCTTTTCTATCCTTTTCACTCATCGTGGATCAAGTGTAAAATTTTCTTTTTATTATTTACATAATTTTACATAAATTCTACATAATTGGATCAAATTTTTCATATACATGACTTTGACTACTCTTTTTCTCTTCTTTTTGGAGGTCCTTCCTTATAAGAAGTAGGCTTTCAAGCGCAACACAAGCTACAATAACAACAGTATAACATGGTACAAACATTACACTTTTCACCCATGGGTCATTTCCTCTTTATTAGTTTCCACGTGTCATTTTTATCACATCACACTTTCACTTGTCTTCTCGACACACTTTTTCCATCAATCTATAAGGAACTAAGGTACAAAAATTATGCACTACTTTATGCTATGGAGTATTCACTCAACAAAATAAAGTGAGGGAAAATGTAGACACTAAATCATGCAGCTTTGGGTACATTTTTAGGTCCTACTCACATACTACTACTCATATGATTCATAAGTGAGAAAACTAGCAATTGACAACTATATTTGGCATTTTATCTGTGTTTCATGTCTTCTTTCTGACCACTTACACCCTACAACCTAGTCGATACTTTACTATTTTATCTTTTATGATTTTGGACACCAACACCCAAACAGGTCAAAGGCCAGTGTGCACCTTGTCCTTCTCGGGTGCCCCGACCTCTCTTTACTTTACTCACTCCTTTTGGGAATCTTTTATCTTTTAGGCATTTTATTTTCTTATGGGTTAATCTTTGAGTTGTTAATTGTGAAATTCAACTAAGGGAATCATATAAATATAAAGTTATGTGACCATAATAAAAGACCAAGCTATAAGAATCTATTATCACCACCTAAGGTTGCATCAAAAGGCATTCTAGAGCATCAAAACATCCATCTAGCACTCACTTAAGGGACAAGAGACTAGATTTTCTTCATACATGCATAAGAGGGGAACGTTTTTACCATCCACACATCTATTTACATTACTACATCTAGCTATTGCTCACTATCAAGTGCATCTTGCACAAGAGATTTCTAGGGCACAATTTCTACACACACGCACAAGAACTACATGGATTATGAAATTTCATACAACACTCGGTTGTAAGTTCACTCAGTCAGTGACCAAAGGTCACCCGACTCCCCATTTTCATCTTTCTTTTTAGGATTTGATGTGTTTTGGGATTTTGCAAGATATCATTTGTTTTGCGGGTTACAGAGTGAACTCTACGGGCATAGTGTGACATACATGTGACAAATAACGAGGTCAATAACCATCTTGTGACACAGAAAAACTAGTTTTGAGCTTTGGCACGCACGTCATGGGTGCCCAATAGAGGTCTCCAACACCTGAGTGCCCGTGTCATGTTCTAAGAACCCTAGTCCAGGCTCATCTAGTGATTACAAAAATTTTCATAGTGCGGTTGTGACAATTTCCTCCTATTTACCGCTTTTCCAATCCATCACACTTCAGGATTTATTGTGAAATAAACTAAGTCTCTTATTCCTCTCTCTTGCACTTAGGGTTTCATTTGTATCTAGCTTATTGCTTGTGTCCTCTTTATTCATTTTTGCATTTATTCTATGAAATATCTAGGGTTTAACATTATTCTATTTTTGTTAAATTATTTCCTACTTTTTATGTGTTACTACTAATTTTTAGGAACTTGTTGAGATTGTGTAATGCCTATAAAAACTATATCCATTTCTCATGTTTGTAGAATACTCGATTTTACATTAATGAAATACTTTTTCCGAGATTAATATCCGATGCATTTTTAATCAACAATATTAAACAATAGTCATTTTCCTTTTATCTTATTTATGACACCTGAATATATTTGATAAGCTCATCCCACACTTTAAAAGGGGGTATATATTCCACTATTTAATACTTTTTATATCAAGAATCTTAGATACATGACATTCTCTAATATTAGGTTCTCATATATGAGAGCAATTACATGGTGTTTTCTAAGATGTACCCAATGCATAAACCACATGATATATTCGAGACATTTCATAATCAATTATCTTTATTTAACTTTTATCTCGTATCATTAAAATTAATTCTTGTAAATGCATGTAATATTTGACATAAGCTCTAATATTTGAATTTTTATAAATGCATTATCATATTTTTATTTGACAAAACTAGGTGTATTATATTCAATTTCTCCTTTTTGATATTGTTTTTAGGTGTGCAAGGGCTCTCTCTCTCTCTCTCTCTCTCTCTCTCTCTCTCTATATATATATATATATATATATATATATGCATCCCTCTTGAATGGAATCATGTTATTTATATTTCTTTCAACATTTCAATGCACTATCTTTTCAATATTTCCTCACATATTCCTACATGTTTCCAAGATATACTGAGATACAAAACTATATGCTTTTTTATATTCACATATTTGTCATTATTTGATATGTATGTACACACATCAATACGTGGCATAAAGTAGATACCAAATTTTGGTATTGGATCTACCTATTACTCATAAAATTACATTATTTTAGGATACTTGTATATTTCTTATTATCAATTTACATTAGGCTCTTCTAGGGATCTTTCCCCGATTTCTTATCATTTCCTCGTCATGTTCTGTTATTTTTTCTTCCTTCTTCTCCTCTTTCTCTTTGGTCTCCTTTTTTTTTTTCATGATCCAGTTTTCCCATAAAATGTATAGTTATAGTTATGTGTCTCATATAACGGTAAGAATATATGGTTATGGGCCTTCTTATATTTTGAGCCATTTTAACATTTATTTAGGTCCTTCAAGGTTCTTGGGTCTTCTTTGTTGAATTTCTCACCTATTATGTGTTATCTTGCATGCCAATAAGGTCATTTAGTGAATTCAAGAATTCTATAAACACACAAGAGTATAAGTGCATTTGAAATAGAAGTGAAGGATAAAACAATGTCCATGTGACAAAAACAATTACAAATATTCAAAACATACATTCAAACATTAAGAAAATTTGAAAAGTGTAGTATTTATTATTGTTCCATTAATAAATTATAATAACGTTGAAAGCAATAAACATTGGGTATTTTCATGACATTAAATTACATGCTAAATATTGCATTTATACCGAGTGTAATAGTTTTAAGGAAAATATAATTTTTAAGGGGCTTAATAATAAAGGAAAACACACCTAATAATGTTATTGGTATCTTCTAAAATGTTGTTACACTTTATTAGGTTTCAAAGAAGATCACTTTCCTCAAAAATCCTCATAAAATTTCAAAAACGCACAAAATTTTCAATTCCAAAACTAACAAATAAGATCATAAAATCAGATTTTCTTATGTAACAATTGCCAAAACCATGCACTAATAGTTGTAACAAAGACTCAGCCTCATGTCTATTTCTAATGATCGTCTACCAATTTGCAAATAAATGAGGTATCCTTCTATAACCCTATGACGTCAATGTGTTTTACATCAAACCAATAACTAACTCTTTCAAATCTATTTAGCCTTTGATTAGATTTGATTGTAATATTTATGAGAAGATCCACTCCATTATTGATTTTTCCATAAACACCACATTGAAATTGAAACGTGATAATTTGTAGTCATTTCTATAATTGAATACCCATGATCCTCATCCTCGAGTAGGAGAAGAGTTGTTGAATAATGCGGTCCCATGAATTTGTGGATTTATGTCACCACTAAACAAGTATAACCATCAGGAATAGTAGGGTCCCCTCTTTATGGGACAACTTCACTTATATTCTCACGCCCATGGGACCTCCCTCTCCTCTTAAAACATTTTTCAATTATATCATCTTTATCTTCAATCTCAAAGCTAAGACACAGATGCCCCACAAATATGAATGTAACTGTGTGTCCCTAGGGCACGGATTTCATAAGTTTTTTGGAAGGTGGCTTTAAAATTTTCCTAATTTTAAGAGTCTATTGGAGGAGTTGGTTGAGGGTTTTTAAAGGCTGGTTGTATATAATATTATTTTAAAATATTTACAAGAAATGATGATGGTATTTGAATATATATATATATTTTACTAAAGTTATTATTTATTGTTAAAATTGTATTTAATATTCAAAAGTGTTGAAGATTGATATAATAAAATATGGATATATTTTATTGTTTTAAATTATTATATAGATAAAATCTTTATTTATTTAAAAAAACATTGAGATGTATCAATTTCAAGATGTTTATTTTGGTTTTGTTGTGTAGTTTAAAGTGTTTCATATTAATTATTCATTTAAAATGTATTGATTCCATCATTTTGTCTACAAAACATTTATCGACACATGATAGATAGTCAAATAATATGGTTGTAATATTTTGTTAGGTCGGAAATAAATATTTCTGCAAAAGATATATAGTCCAAAGTCCACCATATGTCTATGATATGACGATTTTTCAACTACCTTGTCAAAGAAAGAAAATAATATGCCACGTGATGATCAAGTCGACATCAAATTGAAGGTAACATATTTACATTGACATCTCACTCTATCACACTCCCCTACCATTGTGATTACCATTGGAGGTTATACCATCGCCATAATTACACAACTATGACCTTGAGCCCATATGATAGTTAATAATAAAGATGATGAATTAACCATAAGTTACCCTTAAATCAACTTTAAAGAGCCCTCTATCGAAATCTTCTATACTCCTCCATCATTCACAAAAATTACCTTATCATAGAGTGATGTAATCCTCAACCACAATTATTATACCATTATTTCCAATTATTTCGATCAAGGATTGTTGTTGCATTAAGTGATTCCCCTATTTTAAAAGACCCTCCAAATCATCATCTAGATATATAAGTATTTTGTGGCTACAAAATATTTCAATTGCATGTAAGGTTTCTTCCATTATAATTGGTATTATTCTTGTAATAATCTCCTTCTTTTTCGTTCATTTAAGTACTTTAGAGGCATCTTAGTGTGAAGAGACCTGCCAAAACTTGTGTCAAGCCTTTCTAATGGGTATTTTTCCGATGAACATGTTAATCACTAGAAAAAATTTCAACAAGATTGCATCCATCTCACCTCTTACCTATCACAGGACATACATGTCAACAAAATAAAGTACCTTCCAAATGGTGTATCTTGGTACAATGGTCACTTATAGTAAATATACAAATGCATTTGTCTATTTATTATTTTGATTTGTAGAGAGTTAATAGAAAAGGCATTTAACATATTTGAGAAATAGATGGGGTATGATCATAATATAAGTGGGAGTGTTGGGAAGCCCCAACTATTGATGTTGAGTGGAAATGGGGTAGTAGATCATTTGAATTTGATGGTTATCATAGTGGTTTCATATCAATGGAAGGAAAGGAAAGGATTGGTTGAGACCCTCATGAATGTAATCTTCATCCCTTTAGTATGCCTTGTCTGAAAGTCTCTATTGGTTTTTTTCTATTTTTTCCTAGTCTAGCCATTCATATATTCACGCATTGATTATAATATATACATATATATATATATATTCACGCATTGATATATATATATATATATATATATATATATATATATATATATATATATATATATATGTATGTATATATACATACATATATATATATGTGTATATATGTATATGTATGTATATACATACATACATACATATATATACATATATATATATATATATATATATATACATATATATATATATATATATATATATATATATATATATATATATATATATGTATGTATATATATATATATATATATATATATATGTATGTATGTATGTATGTATACATACATACATACATATACATACATATATATATATATATATATATATATATATATATATATGTATATATGTATACATATATATGTATGTATGTATGTATGTATGTATATATATATATATATATATATATATGTATGTATGTATGTACATACATAATATATATCTATGTATATAGTATATATATATATATATATATATATATATATATATATATATATATATATATATATATATATCACGCACTTACTATTACATTTATACCTCTAAGTATGTTATTTTATAAATGGATCTCACGTAATAAAAGTATTCACTAATGCCTATCCCTAGACATGTCGTCATTTAGTTGGTCATTATTGTCATTTATCTGGTACAATCGTCAGTTTTCATACAGTTTTGTCATCTCTCAAGGAGTCTTAGGTGTCGTAGTTTGTTTGATTTACATCTCTAGTCCTCGATTGGGGTGCCTATAGTAGTTCTTGGGGCACCCATGGGTGCCCCAGTCCATAATTTTAGGCACCTCGGTCCCCGTAACACTTGGGTCTAATTTATCTATTCGAGGTCGGTCTTTGTCATTTTCCCATTCATTCCCCTAGGTACTAGTTGGCATGTCAGGTCATTAGTGTCAAAATTTCAAAAAGATATCCCTATATAAACATATCATACTCACTACATTATGGGCGGACTATCATCTATGAAGAGTTAGCTATCTACTGAGGCAAAGGACTACATTTGGGCATCTTCTACATCTGCATCACACAAACATAGGGGAAAGGGTTGTATTCATTCTATTCCATCCACCATTTACATCTTTACATCTAGTTATTTCCCCCTACTTCTGCGTCATTAGCACTAGGGCACCTTAGGCACATAATTGCACACACAAACACACATAACTACATTGGTCTAGAATGTAGTGCAATGCTTAGTCGTAAGTCCACCATTGGGGAAACTAATGTCATTCGAACCCCTTTATATACATTTTCTTTTTAGGGTAGTTGATGCTTTATATGGGGTTTTGCAGGTAAGTCTTCATCACATAACTACAACATACATACGCGAAGGTATTACGACAACAAAGTGACTAAGACGAAGATATTACGAAGACTTTACGACATTTGACATGTGAATCAGATCCCGAGCATTTCTACATACCAAAGAGCCTAGATTACAGACTGGGGCACCACAGGCACCTCCAATCCTCTCCTAGTGCCCCCAGTCCCGATAAATCTTCATTTTTGCAATTTCTGGGTAGCACCATCATTAGTCCCCCCTCATCCATACACAACATCTTGTCCAGTCCTACACATAATGAGGTAAGTTAATTTTAGGTTAGTACCTTATCCATTCTATTTCATTTATTTTACTTCATTTAAATATCAAAATAAAATATTTAGCATCATGTATTTCATTTTATATTAGTTATTTCCATATTGTTTCTATTTAGATTAACTTAGAATATAGATTCCAAAAAAATTATATTTTAGTTAATCATTTTGGTGAACCCATCTTTTCGAATAGTTTTCCCTAGGATCCAATCAAACCCTAATGGATAAAGATCACTCATCTTCTTTTCCCATCATGTCTCACTTTAGTGTTAACCCTATTTATGATGAGGCTGCCATAGCTAAACTTAAAGCTCTATATAGTGCTTCACTCTTACTACACCCGATCATATTCAACAACAACTCTTAGATGGCCAACAACATGTGCCTACTAGTTTTGCAGATTCTCCTATAGGAATTAGCATTGTTGAGATCCTATCACATTTACTCATTGTACACCATGCCATACGGTCACTTGTGATCCTCCTTCTGATATTTCACAAGAAACTTTAGATGATTCTCTTATTGATTACTTACTAGGTATTGACAATCATTCACAAGTCCATAATGATTCTTCTATTACTTCTACTATATATAGATTCTTCTCATGACTCTACCATTTCTGAAATTGCTTCTCCTAATACATCTCCTACTATTTTGCATGTTCCTTCACATTATGTTGATGATCCTATTAATAGCCTCCTTAGAAATGTTATCACTTTGAGGCTTTATCCGATACTAGTGGCTGATAGTCATCTCCTTCTTTCTACACTGCTGAATGTGACTCTCCTACTCCATTGTTACCTTCTCCTGATATTACATCTACTACTATGCATGAGTCACCACCATCTATCACTTCTTCTTCTTCTCTCTATTATTACATCATCTCTTAGTCCATCCTCTCCTATAGATGTGTCTCCATCATCTCACCTCATCTATTAAGGTTATTTCTGATGCTAGTCCTACCATAGCTATGGATATTCCATCTATCTCACCTAATATAGCTTCCTCGACACCCACTCCTAGTGTGCCATTAGCATCAAAATCTCCTTTTCACCTCTTGATATTCCTATGATTACTCATAATGGAAAATTACAACCACTTAATACATTATTTCCATCTTCCACCATTCCTTCATAGGACATCATCTCTCTCATGCATGTTGTAGGTCAGATCCAATCTCAGGTTCACTCCTCACACTTAGAAATTAGAGCCTATTATGTGACCATTGAAAACAATTCATTACATGGTAATCCTGTCCCTAAAAGATTCATAACTTTGCATTTCCTCAAGATTTTATCATGCCTACTTTCACATGTTTTGATGGTACTGGTGACCCTCATGCTCATCTTCTACATTACCACTCGCTTATGGCCTCTTATTCTAATGATAGATTGTTACTTAAGGCCTTTCGATATAGTCTTGTTGATGAGGCATTACAATGGTACACTCATCTCCCTTTGGGTCCATTAGTACTTTCTATGACATGGAGGATGCTTTCCTTTGTCATTTCATCATCAATAATGGCCCTAAAGTCACTTATGATCACATACCTACTTTACATCAGGGATCCTCTGAACCTATTAAGGATTATATCTTACGATTCAATGCTTGTATACATCAGCTAGTATTCCAACCTATTGACTTAGAAAAACAATTCATTTTTTTTCGTGGCCTAATTCCTCCACTCAAGAAAAGATTACAATATGATACATGTGAGTCATTCATTCTCCTATGTTATAAATTTATTGACCTAGAAAAATATCTTCTATCATCACATGTCATAGAGCCTACACATATTTCTTATGACCATTGCTTCATCTAGTATTCTACCTGTGCCTCCGATTGAGCATCCAAAGAAATCTCCATCTTTGCCTCACATACAAAAAAAACAAGCTCAACCCATTCCACCACAAAAGTGTGCTTCTTCTTCTCTGACTCCATGACAAGCTACTACTCTCCCACCACTCCATCCTCGTCACATGAGCCTCTACATTTCTCTCCTCATGCTCACCACATGATGTGTTGTGTGTTTTACTTAATGAGTGATTAATTCTCCTACCCTCCAACCAACATCATCCACAACACCATTACAACGTTAATGTGACCAACCTTATTGTAATTACCATCACATAAATGGCCATAGGGACAATGATTGTCTCACCCTTCATGATAGATTACAACAACTAGAGGATATGGGTATTATCTCCTTTGGCCTCGTGAGCGGTCCATGTCTCCTCTACCATGTCAACAAAGGCCTACTCCACTTGAGTCTTCTCCATTAGGTGCTCATTTTATAGGTCACTCATCATCCATCACATGTGCATTCTCCACATCATCCACTACCTCCACCATCACATTCATTGCATCCATTACATCCATCACATTCACGCTATCCACCACTTCACATTGTTGCATCACAAGGGCTCCCAAACCCTCTGTATATCCCATTGTTGCTCCATATGACATTCAGTTTGGTTCATACACTCACATGCTGCATCCATCCCACATGCTTCCACTACTTCACATTGCCTTGGTCTTTGTAGGTGATTGTTATCACCTTACCCCCGATGATGCACTTGTGTTCTTACGGTTCTTACATGAATGTTGAGGGATTTTTTCTAAGAACCTTTCATCATGCACTCCATCATTCATCTAACACACTCAATCATTTCCCGATGACACACTCTTTCTTACATGGCTCATCCTTGACTGCTGAGGGGTCTTAACTAAATGAGCCTATTCATTTACATGCTTGGGGCATCACTAATATTCTTCCCCTCCTACTTTCATCATACTAACATTTTACGATCACATCCTATTATCATTTAACATAACACATTTTCTCTTCATGATTATACATCATCCATTTTTACATTTTATTCTACTATCATCATTACATTAACTACATGCTACACATTTCATTCAATAAATTTCATCCATCACATTACATTTGTTATATATTATCATCATTCACCATACACATTTTTCTACCACTACCAACATTATAATACAAATCTACATTAATCAAACAAAATAATACAACACATTACATACTAGACAATAACCATAGAATCATACATCATCAATCACATCACATGACATCAAAACACTACAACATTAGGTTTATCATATATCAAAAAATAGTGTCCATACATATATATAAATAAGTACAATCATCATAACAAAACATGTCTCATCATTGGGGGAAACACCCCCCACATATATATACCATACTATAAATCAGACCTCATCATCACTATCGCTCTCAAGTACTATAAGAGCCCTAGAACTAGATGCCTCTCTATCAATGCGACACTTGTATTCTCGGCCTCGATATCTCTCGACTTGCCTCTATAGAAAGTAATATCAATAGCCTTCTCTGGAACACTAACATTGCATATCCACATATCATGTAAACACATCTTGTGCCAAGGGACCACCACCTACCGTCTCTGGCTCATCGAGTCTCCTCACATGCCTCATCCCTCTCGCCTAACAACCATCACACACATGTCATGTCCACCACTACTATGGCCACTAAATAAAATAAATGGGCATGCTCACCCATGATATCATCCACATGCTCAAGTATACCTCCACCAAGCACATCGGTCGACACATTCTATGTCAATGTGTGAATGGATGTGTCTACAATCAATGACCAATATATCACCTACCTAAAAACATAAATTACAAAGGATTAGACAAACTATATAAAACAATATAAGAAAAACCATAATACACAATATACATATATAAATACTTACACTCAACTACGACCACTGCTATAGGATTGGGGCATGTGCTCCCCTCTCCTCCTCCTCCTCCAGGTAGTAACTCCATTGACCTATGAAAAATGGGTACAACAATACCCACCGATGAGTTTCCCACCATGTATGGTACTCCTTAGTGTAACCCGCATCATCTCCATCAATAAGATCTATCACCGGATCTACCTCATCCGGCCCCATGGTACTAGCTATCTCTTATGGGCCCTGGCCTAGCTCCAACCTCCTAGGTGCTCTAATAGCTCACAACCATATATATGGCTCTGGGGGCACATCTTGAGCCATGAAAACTAACGTGACACTCTCTCTACCTAAAAAAGCTCTACCACACCTGAAAGTGGTCCTCTAGCCACACAATCCTCCAATACATCGCAACTCTACAACATCCTCGAGCCATCCCCATAGTCATGGTATGGCATCCATATGACTACCTCAGACCCATTCTATCTATCAGTGCCCTATAGGTATATATGTCCATCTTTCTACCATGAATATCAACCCACCATCACATATATCTCTGGCCTAGCCCACTCTCCTCGTGGACCTCCAATTGGTCTCAATATGGCTATGTGCTCATATGCCCATACATGTAATAGTGTGGTGGCTCTATCCCTCCACCATGCTCCTCATGTATAAATTAGGTATAGGTCTCTATAGGTGGGCCAACACACACCGTGCCCATGCATATATCTAGTACCCTCCTCCTCTATCCATTGGCATATGTCATGCATCTTATATAAGATGCCTACCTCCTCCCTCCATGGCTATACATGATGCAATCACAACTACTATGAAATTTCTCCGCAAGTGTAAACCCTGACTAAATATAGCATCCAAACTAATATGGGCCTCGGTAGGTACTCAAGTCCCCATAAAATACCATCTCGTGGCTCATTTATCACTCCATATTCTCTACTGGCATAACCCACACTCTCTCCCCAACCACTAGCAATCATAGTATGTGATATACATCCTCCAAAGTAACATAGTCATCTCCCCATAGGAAACCAAAATGTGCACGTATCGACACACCATCTCTCACATAGTGTAGTCAACATGGGAATATTATGGGGCACATCCCCATCCATGTCTATGTGCCATGCAGGCCGACATGGTCCATCACATCCCAATCATCATCCAAAACCCAATCCAAGCAACATACTCATATGACACCCACCACGGAACTCCCTCGAGTGGATATCCCTCTACACACCACAAAACAACAACAAAAACAGCATTAGAACACATTACAAAACCAAATACACTCATTTATCATACTAAAAACATGTTTTTCACCATTATCCATCAATGCACACATTCTAGACTAGGGCACCTAGATGCAGATTGGGGTGCCCAGGAGAAGGACACTAGTGCCCAACTTTGGGTGCTCTATCCTAAGGGTCACTAACACCCTCACCACTCTTGTCTAGGTCTCAAACGCCAGAAAATAAAAAAATCTAAAATTTTCAAAAATTAATACAAACACTACTACACCATACATTTTGTGAAAATCAATGCACTTACCAACTCCACGGTTGTACATGATGCTACGACAGTCACCACTCTCTCAAATCAACTAGGACACACTACTCTCACTTGTGGCATTTTCACTCACTTCATTCACACTCTCACAATTGCATAAACACAAATGAAGTAACTAAACACTTTTTCACTTTACTATTTATAGTTACTTTTCATCACCTACTTTACTATAGTGGTTATTTCATGCTTATTTCCACAACTAATTCACACTACACTATTTTCATCATATCTTGAACATTTCTACTCTGATTTACACCCCGTTTATGGAATTATTTTTAGAATTTTCCTACCACCATATACTGAACACCTTCCACACATTTATCACTCAAATGTTGTCTTTCATTCAATTTTTACACATTTTAAAAAATTTTACCACTTTCTATCTATTTCATGCTTACTTTTGGCTTAGCGTTTGTTCTTTTCATCACTTCCCCTTTCACCGAAAGGGGGCATATCATTGGGGTCATCCTATAATTCCCCTTATCACCATACATTTAAAAACATACCAATTCACCATTTTACAAACATTTTACTAATTCACCATGTGATATTTCACCATTAATTATCCCCCTAATGACCTAATATGGGGTAACAAACATACAATTTTTCTATATGACATTTCATCACTTCCCCTAATGACCTAACTTGGGAAATAAGTGATTAAAAATATTTCCATGTGATTATTCACCAATTCTTATCATTTCCCCTAATGACCTAACTTGGGGAAACTTGCGTAAAATCTCTCCATGAGTAACCAATCAAACAATCAATCAATCAATCAATTAACATGTTAAAACAAATTGAGATCACTCAATCAATACAAGTTCAACACAATTGGCCTCCCTAATGACCTAACTTGGGAGTTACACGTGGCCTCCCAGATGACCTAACTTGGGAGATTACATTCATCACTTTTCCTAGATGACCTAACTTGGGAAGTTATTCTACATTTTGCGCTTGCTTCCAGATGACCTAACTTGGAAGCCCTCTCACATTCTATGCCTACTTCCATATGACCTAACTTGGAAGCCTTCATACATTTCACATTTTTCTTCCAGATGACCTAACTTGGAATCCATCACATTACATGGTGAAACCCATGGAGTGGGGGCAAGAGTTCCTTCCCTATATCACTCCTATATGGGTCAACTATTTGATCAAAATTATTTGGATCCAAAACCACAAAATTTGATTTGAGTCCATCTGCAATGGCTAGATCTTGAGGATGTAGTTAGAGATTGAGAGAATAACACACTTTTCTCCCTACACTCTTCCTCTTATTAGGATGCCCAAATCCTCCGATTGTTCATTTGTATACAAGCATTCGGGTTGGGAAATTGATCACTCCCTACCCCATCTCATCATCATCATACGTGCTCAAATCATCATACATCATAATCATCACTTTAATTTAGTGCACTTCATCTCAACATTTACACTTTTTCACTACGTTACATGGATCAACCTATCGGTCCATGGTTCGACACGCTACATGGTTATTTCAACACACTTCTACTACACATATGCACATTCTACTACAACATGGGATTCTCTAAATTTTCTCAAGTATGCATCTCTATCTACTTTATGTTACCGAGATTTCTTCTCACCAACATAAAGTGGGGAAAATATAGTCACAAAATCATGCACTTACTATTACATTTATACCACCAAATATGTTATTTTATATATGGATCTTGTGTAATAAAATTATTCACTAATGACCTATCCCCTAGTCCTACCTTCATTGAGTGGTCATTATTGTCATTTTTCGTACAATCATCAATTGTCCATATAGTTTTGGTCATCTCTCAGGGAGTCTTAGGTGTCATAATTTTCTTGATTTTCATCTCCAGTCCTTGACTGGGGTGCCTAGGGTAGTGTTGGGGTGCCCATGGGTGCCTCGGTCCATGATTTTAGGCACCTTGGTCCCCGTAACACTTGGGTCTAATTTATCTATTCGAGGTCGGTTTTTTCATTTTCCTTATTCCCCTAGGTACTAGTCAACATGTCGGGTCATTAGTGTCAAAATTTGAACAAGAGATCCCTATATAAACATAACATACTCACTACATTATGGATGAACTATATAATAAAGAGATAGCTATCTACTAAGGAAAAGGATTGAATCTAGCATATCTCACACAAATATAGGGGAAATTCATTCTATTCCATCCACCATTTGGGCATTTACATCTAATTATTGCCCACTACATCACATCACACAAAAATATAGGGGAAAGGGTTGTATCTATTCCATCCACCATTTGTCTAATTATTGCTTAGTTACACACACAGCACACATAACTCCACCATTAATGGTAAGTCCACCATTATGGTCAGCCTAACCCCTTCATATGCATCTTTATTTTTTAGGGATTTGATGCTTTGTATGGGGTTTTATAGGTAAGTCTTCATATCATATCTATAATGACATACACAAAGGTATTGTGACAATAGATCGACTAATATGAAGATATTACGAAGACCTTATGGCATTGTTGAAATAATATCCTAAGCTTTTATATAGACCAGAGTGCCCAGATTACATACCAGGGCACCCATAAGCACCTTAGTCCTCTCCCAAGCACCCCAATCCTCTCCTAGGCGCCCCAATCAAGATAGATCTTCATTTTTTGCAATTTCCTTGATAGCACCACTAGTCCTTGCCCTATCTCGCACAACATCCAGTCTAGTCCTGCACACATCGAGGTAAGTTAATTTTAGGTTAGTACCTCATCCATTCTATTTCATTTATTTTACTTCATTTGAATATCAAAATATAATATTTAGCATCTTCAGTATTTCATTTTGTATTATCTTTTTCTAGTATTGTTCTTATCTAGATTAACTTAAAATATATATTAAAAAAACTATATTTTAGTTAATCAATACACACACACACACACACACACACACACACACACACACACACACACACACACACACACACACACACACACATATGCACTACCTCGTTAACCAACCAACTTATATCACACCTCTTATAACAAGGCCTTGACCTCATATAAATACATCTCAAATCATACTAGATAAATCCTTTTCCAACTCTAATCTAGTGGTTTCCATTATTGCATGTGGTTAAGGATGTCATTAAAATTTTTGGTTGATGACATCAATTAAGTAGGTTCAATACCATTACTCCCTTAGGTTCCTAAAAAATTTAGAGTGGCCTTACATCCCATGATCAAGAGATCTATAAGTTAAATCTAGCCATTATCCCTTTTGTGTGTTAGGTTAATGTATGCATTATACTACCTTAAGTAATTAATTATTTATTAAGGTAATTTGTTTATATATTGTTATATGGTTTTATAACAATATTTTTCATATTATTTCATAGGTTATATTATTACGTAGTTGTAACAATTATTTGTTTGATTTATTCTTCTCCCGGATGTTCTTTTGGAAGCTTATGTAATCTGGTTTATTTTTGCACCTATGCAACATCATTATTTGTTTGTATATTGCTGTCCAATATGTATAAATATTGCAGCACTACTATTGTAAAGTTGATTTGGATGATTAATAAAATATTTTAGGATTTTGTCCCTATTTTACATTTGGTACTAGAGCAGGTTGAAGCTCCTGGCAAGGTTGGAGAAAGGTTGTAGAGGAAGAAAAATATTGGAGAAGAAATATGCATCATTAGAGAGCCAGTGCTACCCCTAATAGCTTCCTAGATCTCCCTACAGTCCCACAACCTCCTAGAGATCTCCGGGTAAATGTACATTTTTTTGCCTGGTGCCCTTTGTACCAAGAAAATTTGTTCCTGGAAGCTAATCAATTTCAGTATTTAAAATTTTCTCCCCATTTAGGGGTTTTACCTCTAATATTAGAGGTGCCTTTGGTATCTACTAAAGTTAGTAGTAAACTACATTTGGAGGTTTGTGGATAGAGCCTCTGCCCGGGATCCCGGGAGAGCTAATCATTGAGTTGAACTGAGTCGTGACACCGAGTTTTAGATTGAGTTTTTTTCCTTGCATCTACACCGAGTTGTTTTACATTGTATCAAAGACAATCTGGGTCTTCTAATCAAGTTGGTTGTGTTGTGGATCAATCCACATCCACCCCTATACCAAACACCCATACTACATGATTGAGTTCTATCTAATGGGTCGAGCCCACATTGCTTTTGCATCGGAAAAGGATCTAAGCTCTCACCGAGTAGCCTCCACGCCAAATCTAAGCCCACACTAATCGACCCCATCCACACTTGTTTGGTTTACATTAGCTGAGTAATTTGTTACATATTTTGAGCTATACATACACCATTTAAAGGCTAAACCACATGTTAGGCATATCACCAAAGGGCGGATCACCTGGAGACCTGTGTGCACAAACAATAAAAAGAGACATCCTCTCCTTCAAAATAGCAACCCCTTCGCATCCACTCCAACATAAAACGACCTACACAAATGCACTTGAAACTTGTAAATACATAAGAATAATGAAGGCATTCATTATCATGTAGCGGATTAGAAAATCAAATAATAAACAAAAACATTGAAGCCAACGACCATGAAAAAATGGTGAAAAATAAACATAAGCAACCAATATAACGAAGGATATCTAAATTTCATGAGCAAGCCCTAAAGGACACGTGGATCGTTCAGTCGGCCATGTCAAATTTCATGAGGTGAGTCTATTTTGATCTTCTTTAAATATAATGTTCTTTAGTTCATAGTTAAAGCGGTTAGCCTTTGTGTTGGATAAGCCAAGTGCTTCGAGGAGAGTGGTGCAAAGGTCGACTCCCCAAACAATCCAACATTTTAAAATATTTTGAATTGGTGGCAATTTTAGCACAAATCACCAAACTTAGCGGAAAAACCTCCTCTAAACTTCTTAACCAC
This sequence comes from Taxus wallichiana var. yunnanensis, assembly GCA_018340775.1. Lineage (NCBI taxonomy): Eukaryota > Viridiplantae > Streptophyta > Pinopsida > Cupressales > Taxaceae > Taxus > Taxus wallichiana. The sequence continues at coordinate 875,067,932 of CM031239.1, read as the reverse complement.
AACTAAACCCACCACCCTTTTTAGCGAGAAAAAACCTAATTAGGGAAAATGTTTTTCTCCTAATAGGCTTAATTTTTGATTCTGAGCAACATTTGCCAAAGGGGGTACACCTAAAAATTGCATTTTCAGCTATATTTTTGCAATCTTTGGCATTGTGGGTCATTTTGGGCTCAAGGCCACCACAACCCAAAAACATTTTCCTACCATTCAAATTTTCAATTTTTTTCTAATGTAATTATATACTTCAGTGTATTATACTAATTTTCAGGTTGCCATAGTCAACCACAAATGTTGTAAATCGCTCAAAAATGGTAGAGAATTTTAATAAAAATAATGAAATTTGGTTCCAAACACTTACGAGATCCTAGATCTCATTCGTAGTGTTCAATATAAATAGTGCATCCGGGAAGTGCTTACGGGTAAAGTCATTGTGACTACTACTTCACTTAATGCATAATATAGCTATAACAACGTTGTCTGGCATCAACCCTTTAAATCAATAGGGAGTAATAAGGACACAATGCATACACTATGAGCCCTCCCATCCATTTGTGAACAATTGCTCAACGTAAATCTGAGCTAGAAATATAGCAAATTTATGTTCATGTATGAGGATATTTCTTTGAGCCGGTGTCAATAATCACATAGACCCCTTTTAGTCTTGTCTTGGTACCACATATCAACTTCTTTCACATACATTAACATCTCTTTCACGTATCACCAAGTATATAGAGAGGGTGAGCTTCTTCCACGTACATTTTGCTGTACGGGTATATCGAAAGGGTGTGTATATAGAAAGGTTTGGTATATTGATCTGATTTATATATAGATTGGGAGACCTTATACTTGGAGTGATAAGAGTCTAACCTTGTCAGGTTGATTCTAAAAATGGGAACTAATGCCCCCAAATTTTTTTTCTAGTTTCAAAACTACTCGGAGGAAACAACTATGATGTATGGAAGACAAAATTAAGACACAACTTGAGTTTGAAGAGATCTGGCTTGTTGTGAATGGTACTCGACCATATCAACTACTTATTCAACACAACAATGATATTTTAATAGATTGGATCAAAAGGCCAAGCTCATAATCTTGTTTATATTTTATGATGATGTGTAACCCCACGTTCGAGATGCAAAATAACCAAAGAAGTGTGGGATAAGTTTAGTATGGTGTACAAGGCCAAAAACAAGAATGTCATACTAAATTTGCAGAGATTCATTACACACATTAAAGTTCAAGAACAATGGAAAAATCGAAGCTTTCTTGAGAAGAGTTGAGGGCTTCACTTCTAGCCTTAGGAGAAGCGGTCACCGATGATGCTCTTGTTCCCATTGTTTTGAGAGCTTTCCCTCCTTCATACCACATTTTTTAACAACCCTAAACTTTTCAAATACAACAAAGTGAGTTTTGACAAGTTGGTTAACCTATTATAATAAGAGGAGTCCATGTATAATAAGGATGATGAAGAAAAGTAGGATCTTTATTATTATCAAAATGGAAAGGAAAAGGAAAGGAAAACTTAATTCCTATCAAAAACCCCAAAATCAAAATTAGAATCAACAAGGGGATAAACAACAAAAGAAGAAATACCGAATCATGCAAAGAGGACATGAATTGAAATATTGTTGGTATAATACTTACAAGAAAGGTTCATCAAGAAACTCTGGACCTCAACATCAATAAATATCACAAGGGACATCAAAACTACAATCAAGGGAAGAAAAAGGGGAACTAGAAAAGAAACCCCATTAGCAATGTAATATTGCTTTGAGAAAGAAGAACATTCAAATAATGAATACTACTTGTACATTGCTCATTCAACTGAACCCTCCACATCATCTAGTGATGTCTGGTATGTTGATTCAGGAGCCACTCAACACATGACCAGCCACAGATACTGGTTTACTTCAATGAGGGACACACCTTCAAAAAACCATGTTTTGTTAGGTGATGATTCTTCATACACAATTATGGGGATTGGGAACATTTCTCTACCTCTTGGTTCACACAATTGTAGATTGTCAGATGTATTATATGTCCCTCGATTGACTAAAAATATGTTTTTAGTTAGTAAAATCCTAGATCACAACTCGAAAATTGAATTTGATAGTCATTCCAACAAGAAAACATGTTTAATTTGAGATAAATCAAAAGGCTTGAAAATAGTTGTAAAAGCCTCTAATGTGGGACGTATGTTCCAACTCGATTTTTTTCATAGAGAGGATCAGACACTTATGGCTAAGAACTTTACCTCTGCATAGTTGTGGCATCAGAGAATTGGTCATATAAGTTTCAAGAATCCCAAGACACTTTGTCGGCACAATATGGTAAATGGTTTACCATCTCTTCAGAAGGATACAGATAAATGTTCTCACTACCTTGTAGGAATACTACACAAAGTTTAATTCCAAAAAAATACATATTGAGCTCATGGTAAGTTTGATCTAGTTCATACCAATCTTTGCAGTCCGATGTAACCAATTCATTATGGTTTCCAATACTTCATGCTTTGTGTTGATGATTATTCAAGAAAAATGTGGATATATTGTCTTCATAAGAAAAGTGAAGCTTTTGAAACCTTCAATAAATTTGAAAGGGCCAATGAGAATGAAACTGGTCATCACATCAAAACTCTCTGCTTAGATTGAGGGGGGGAATACACTAGTAATGAGTTCAATGACTACCTAAAAGCTCACAGGATTTGTCGACAAATGCCTCCTCCACACACACCACAGAAAAATGGTGTTGTTGAGAGAAGAAATCATACTATCATGGAAATGGTGTGATGCATGATCGATGATTTTGACTAGCAAAGACATTCTGGGTAGAAGCAAAAAAAAACAATGTATTTTTTAAATAGAGTTCCCACAGTTTCTCTTAATAGAGTAATGCCACAAGAAGCATGGTAAAAAAGGAAGCCATTTGTTGCACACCTTAGAGTATTTGGGTGCAAAGAAAGTATGCATATACCCAAGAAGAAAAGAAAGAAATTAGATATAAAATCACAAAAAATCATCTTCATTGGGTACAGTGAAGAGACTCTTGGGTATATATTGATGGATTCAAAGACCGGAAAGTATACACTAGCAGAGATGTTGAGTTATTTGATAAGAAGGAAGCAAAGTCTCCTCCTTCGAATCGCATGATATAGATTTTTCACCATTTGTAAGAACTAAAGTTGATGTTCTTATTGATGATGAAAGTGATGATGAGGATGATGGTGATGATCAGATAGAACCACGACCCATAGGAATAGTTCAACATGTTCCTAAGTGGTATAATAGCATGTTACGAGATGCAAGAATGGATGTTCCACCGGATACATCCACCCCGACCATAAGTCGCGTAAAGCAAGAGAGAAGAAGTGAACTTTTATTTAATGAATAGAGTTATTGAATTTGATGAGCCATCTATAGTCCAGGAAGCCCTATAGTCATGTTGCCAAGAAAATTGGTCTTGTGGAACAATTTGGTGGGTTTCAAGCCAATGCTATGGGAATCTAAGTCCCTCTACTTGAACGGTACAACTTTCATATGTGCATGCGTGAAAAAGTGGATTTCAATGGTGGCCTTTCGACTAGAGATCCAACAGGGGCACTCCATTGACCCTGTGGCAAAGCTAGCAATTTCTCACTAGAGAAGAACTTTGTTTGAGAAGGGAAAGGGAGTGAGAATGGAGGTAGGAGAAACTAATGTTGCGAGTAGAATATAAGATGCCCACACACATTAATTAGAAATTTCATTTACATGCATTTATAGTTAGAAGAAAAACAAACCCACAGAAGAAGCTACAAGACTGAATGAAACTCATTGGTCGTAAAGTACCAATCAATCCCTCAATCAAAAAGGCCAAAATTCCTTCTTTTATTATTGAAGCTCGAGCAGAGTTTGTACATATCTTGAGAATGGAAGAAATTCGAGGAAGAAGAGAAAATAGAAGCAATGTGGTGTTTTCTATCTTTTCAAGGTACAGAGCACTCTGGTCTTTTTTGAAATCAATCGCTAGCCCTTGGAATGACATTGAGAATCCATTATATTCTTTACAAGAAATCATTACAACTTCACAAATATTCAACGCCTTTTCAAATTCCTCTGTTGTGAAGAAAACACTCATGGCGGGTTAAAACTAGATCTTGCAAAGCAACTGTTACATTCAATTTGCTAGTTTAAATATAGACCATTTGATTTGCTCCTCTAAATCTGAAATTGGGCTGTCCACATGGCAAGAAGGGATTGGAGTGGTTACGGGGAAGCCTTTAACATTTTGTGACTTTTCATGAGATTTGGCAATTTGGAAAAAATTGTCCCGTAGCCCCACTTTGACTTTTCAACTTAGACATGTGGCACGTTCTTATTGGAAGTGGGATCATAGCCCTTTTCTCAAAATTTTAACATTTTTTGGAAAAAGGCTCAAAAACTCAAAGTTCTCTCGCCATTCTGCTCCTCCGCTTTGACTTTTCAATGGTAGGCCCAAGACCTTGGTGGAGTCATGGGGAAAATTAGAACTTTTACTTCACTTTTGGGAATTTGGTTAAATTTCCAAAAGTGCCCCGATGGCCCGTTTGTCCGCTTTGAATTTTCAACAATGGGCTTCACCTTTGACTTTCTCCCTGTGGGCTTCAACTTTGACTTTTTCCTGCGGGCTTCAACTTTGAATTTTTCCCGGGCTTCAACTTTGATTTTTTCCCTTTAAAGCTTGATCGGGGCTGACGGGTCACTTTTTAACTTTTCACCTTTTTTGCAAAGAGGCTCAAAAACTCAAAGTTCTCTACTGTTCCGCTCCTCCACTTTGAATTTTCAATGGCAGGCCTGAGACCTTGGCAGAGCTGCGGGGAAAATTTACCATTTTTGCCAAAAGTGACCAAAAGTGTTAAGTTCACCAAAAATCTCATTCCTCCCCATCCAATAGGATCTGACCACGTACCTACATTCATTGGGGTCAAAATTTGACGGGGAAAAGAAGCCCATCATCCTAACTATGGAAAATACGCAGAGAAAGAAAAATTCATCGTTTTGAGTCCAATTTTGAATTTCCTTCACAAACCAGAGGCATGGAGGAAAAACAATGATTTGACGACCTAGGCCATAGAACAAGTGAACAATTTCGATCAAAAATGGAGGTTGCAAAGAGGATATTACATGCACAGACTAGGAAATGGAGGATTTCTAAAATGAGCAAAACAAAGGTTTAAACAACTCTAGGGCACGACTTTTGCTAATTTCTTGAATCTCTAACTTGGATTAAACACCAACGAAGGGCATGAGCTAAAAATTTTGAATTTGGCTATGAAAATGTAGAGTAGTTTTGGGAGACAATAGCTGGCTCTAGCTTGGGGACATGGCGTGAACTAGGCATGGCTAGGGCACGACATGAGGATCCAAAATCTCAAGTTTCAAAACATATTACATTGACCAATGCCTTATCCATTGGGCCTTGCAGAGTCATGTACAATTTTGAGAAAGAATGGAAGGAGGAAACACACAAGCCAAACCACACACAACAAAAACCAAACAAAACTAAACCAAAACCACACAACAGAAAAGGGAAAAACACACCTACAAAAACACCTATGGTACAAGGTGGGGGACAACCTACTTTCACTGATGATACAGTTTCAAGTATTGCTCACTTCAAGTAAATTCCAATGGCATTCCATCCAAGTATGAGAGGAGAAAAACATTCTCACCACAAGCTCCATGAATTTGGAATGGGCTTAGCCATAATGAATCAAACTTTTCATGGTTGCCCTTTGGTTCTCTTCTCTTATCCCAAAGTAGGACAAAATATCCAACCTTGAATTCTCTTGCCTTTGCCCTCTTGTCAAAGATATTCTTCACTTTTAATTGGTGTTATTTAATTATATCCACCACTTGGCATCTTCTTTCCTCTAGCTTCTCTAGGAAGAGGATCCTCTTGTCAATAGAGTCTTTGTATTGACCATCTTCTATTTCTTACAACAACTTGAGAGCTGGCATCTCGATTGTGAGAGGAATCTCTACCTCAACTCTATACAAAATTTGGAAAGGTGACATACCTATTACCTTCTTAGGAGTGATCCTATCGGCCCACAATGCATCATATAACTTCTTGTGCCAGTTCATTTGATTCTCATCTACCAGCTTGCAAACAATGGTCACAATGTTCTGTTGCTTGACTCAGCTTGACCATTTCCCTGTGGATAGTAGTCAGAAGAGTGAGATAAGGAGATTCCAAAACCATAACAAAACTCTGTGAGCTCCTTTGAAGAGAAATAGGTGGCATTGTCTACAAAATCTTCTATGGTACTCCAAAATGGACAATGATATTCTCCTTCATGAAGTTGCATAATGTTTCAGAGCTGGTTTGATTGGTTGGAATGGCTTCCACCCATTTAGTGAAGTAATTAGTTGTAGTGAGTACATAAATATGCCCTACACTTGAATAAGGATTCAAAACACCAATGAAATCTAGCCCTATGATTGAAATGGTTCCTCAATCATTACATCCCTAAGTGGTAATGCAGCTAGTTGTGGTTTTCCAACAAATTGTTGGCATGCTTTACATTTGGAAACCCAATATTGAGTGTCTACAAATATGGAGGGCCAATAGTATCTCCCCCTAAGAATCTTATGTGGAGTGACCATTACTTGAGAAATTTCCACCACAAGATTGATCATGATATGCCCTGAGCAACTTTTGTTGTTGCTCCTTATCCACACACCTGAGGAAACAACCATCCAGACCTCTCTTGTAAAGTGCATGATTCTAGATCACAAACTTGGTTGCTTTCAACTTGAGGGTTCATTTTTGTAATCAAGATGACGAGGGCATTCTCCATAAGTGAGGTAGTAAGAAATATCAACATACCACTCATCAGTAGTGGTGACAAAGAGCACTTGTGGACTGTCTCCTTAATAGGTTGATAAAACATCATCCTTTTCCCCTACCGAGCCCAGAGATTCATCTTCAGCAATCAGCTTAGCACAAACCATTTCCTCTTACTAGATTAGAGGGCCTAATCTCCAAGTCATACTCTTGGGCCTTTGTAATCCAACTTCCTCTCTTAGCCCTAGGATATTGTTCATTCAAAATGGACTTGATTGCACTTCCACGCAGACCATCATTGTATGGGAATTGAGAATGTAGAATCTGAAACTTTTAACAACTTTTACCACTTTGCGTAGGCATGTTTCTCTAATTGGTGTACTTTAGCTCATGATTTTTCAAAGGACAGCTCATGAAAGCAATGGGTCCTTCCAAACCTTCATCATTTTTCTGAACAAGGACAAAAGAGAGTGTATGTTTTGATGTATAGCAATACATGATGAACTCCTTGTTGAAATCTTGAGATACAAGAGTTGGAGCTTTGGCAATGAATTTCTTGATATCCTCAAATGTTTTTTTTTCCTTCCTTATTCCACTTGAAGCTTTCTTGAGGCTTCATCATGGAAGTTATATGCTTAGTCGATTTAGAAAACTCGGGCACAAAATGAGAAAGGAAGTTTACCTTACCAAAGAATGAATGAACTCCCTTCTTGCCTTTGGTTGGTAAAACTAGTGCTTGGATAGCTCGATCCTCTCAGGATCAATGTGTGCTCCATGTTTGTTCAAAATGTGTCCTAGAAACTTACCTTCTATGACTCCAAAAATGCACTTCTTTAGATTTAGATAAATGCCATGTTTCCTACACCTTGCAAGGACTTGCTCCAAATGACAGATACAATCTCCCTCCTCTTTCATAAAACCGTGAGGTCATTAAGGTAAATGTAAATGCAATATTTCAAATATTTGAAGGCCAAGTCCATTGCTCTCTGGAAAGTGGCCCCGGTGATTGATCAAGCCAAAAGCAAAGTATGAAATAACCAACACCTTTTTACGAACATTGAATTTAATGTAGCTTAGCTCCGAAACCTTTAGGCTTAGTTCCATAACTCCATCAATTAGCTAAGAACTCTATCATTTAGTTCCAAAACCTTTAGACTTACTTTTGGAACTCCAAAGACTTAGTTCGGAACTTCAGCTCTAGCTTTCAAGTTAGTTCGGAACTTTCATAGTTAGTTGAACTTCTACGCTTAGCTCGAAACTTTCATAGTTAACTTCTCTTCCTGGAATGTTTCCTTTGGTTCCCCTATAACTTCTCAAAGTTCCAAACAGGATGTATTTCAGCAAGATTTCTAAATTCCACATCTTCTTTGAGCACTTTGTTTTGCTTCATAGAACCTATAAAAGGATGGAAAACTATTGAGCACTTATGATTGTAAATGCATCTTCGGATAATGAAATATATATAAATACATGTAGATAGATTAGATATGATATAGAGATGATATAGATATATAATGAAGTTTTGTAAAATAGAACATTTCAAAATAAGATATCCATTTCATTTTGAGAGAATCGTACTTTGTCAACTCCTGATTCAAGGTGAAGCAAGGGCCCACTCCTCCAAGAAATAAGATCCTTTAGTTTATTGGTATTTATATTTTAAAGCAATTTGTGTAAATCATTTAAGTATTAATTTTGTAAGTGTTTTTATTCTTCAAGAAAAAAATTATGTAGTCATCCTACTACAGGTGTTATAGATTAAAATTTTATTTTTTGCTAGCATTTTCAACAACATTTTCAAATGTGTGTTTATTTCAAGAAATTTGTTTCATTATGAAAAAGTGTGTTTATTTCCAACAATTTGTTTCATTCTAAGAGTGTGTTTATTTCCAGCAGCATGTTCAATTTTGGAAGATTTATTTATTTCAGCAATGAGTGTTTATTTCAACAAGTTTCTTAGAGTTTAGCTTTAATAAGGCTTTGGCCAGGAAATCTTAAAGACACTTTAAAACCCCCCAGAAAATGAAAATAATAAATACCTACAATCAATTACTAGATCACTAAGATTCTTCTTGTTGCATATAGCTTCAGACACACCCCTGGTTTGAATATGACATCAACCAAGAGTTGATTAAATGAAGGGAATAATGAAACCCATCAACAAGTGCATGCACAACGATGCGCGTGACTCGTAAAGAAATACATGCATGAGGAAAGAATGTTGAGGACCTATAGAAATGGAAGGTAAGTACATAGGTGCACAAGTACTAGGGAATGAAAGTGAGTGCATGAAGGAGTGCCCATAAAGGGGAAATGAAGGGAGATATCAAAATACAACCGAGGAAAGTAATAGCGCATAGAAGATATGTAGAAATAAACAAAGGAAAGAGGAAGAAAAAGGAAGCACACAAGGTCACCCGTAAATAAGTGCAACCAAGTAAATGCACCAAGGAAGAAAACCAACAACATTTGTGTAACCTATAAACTTGATGTTAGATCTAAAATAGAACTCCAATTTGTCCAAATAACTAAAGGGGGTTATTTTGGATAATAGTTTAGAAACTTTCAAGGATATTTTCTTGCTAGATAAAGGGACCAATGCCCTTAAAGCATCCAAAGGGGCATGGAGTCATCTTGAAAACATGAAATTTTGATCCTCAATCTGAAGAAATCACACCTTAAGTCACATGAAGCACTTTTTGGACTCTACATTGAATCGCTACTCAAAATCATGAAGATATTCTGATCTCAAGTTTATGAGAGTGGAAAACTTCTAGATATTACCTCCTCCGAACTTAACCATTTGAGCACAAGAACCTGTCATCCCGTAAGTAACAAAAGAGCATGCACTTTGGAGCGTGTGAGAGGAGAAAAACCAAACACTACCAACAAAACATTGTGCACAAGTGTGCACTTGAATAATAAAAATACTCTAATATATACATGATGGAGAAGAACTTAATGGAATTTTGAGGTAAAAACCAAAATTTCATTAATATTTTACACATGTCAAGGAATCTAGACTTAGAGTATCATCATTTATGGTTTTATAATTGTTGAAATCAGATTTTGAAATTTCCATTATTGGTTTTTATCTAGTGTGATATCGGATTCCAATATTGTCATTATTGGTTTTTAAGTAGTGTAATATCATATTCCAATATTTACACTATGTAAAAGTAATTAGAAAACTCTTTTTATTAGCAAAAAAATCATCCCACTTTACCCTTGAAAGGTTTGCACTTTATAGAGATAATATTAGAATATTATTATCTAAGATAATTTAGAATGGGCATTTTCCCATTATAAAAAATTAACTTAAGAATATTTTTAAATCGAAAGGTTTTATGGCTTCATTTATTAAGGTTTATCAGTGTCCAAGCTTAATTAATGAGTAATTATGCATATAAAATTTGTATTTCTTAATTAAATATTTAGGGATTCAACACACATAATTTTGTTGTGTTAATGAAATCATATATTCAAGGTATTCAACAAATATAACTATTTCTCTGTAAAACCAAAGTTTCTTCCACATAGCAGAGTATCTAGACTTGAATGGTTTACATTCTATAAATTTATTTAAAGAACACTTAAAAATAAGTTATTTTAGAATGGGCATGTGCCCATTCTAAACAAGTAACTTAGGAATATTTTTAATAGAAGGATTGAGATAGAGGGGAGAACATGGATTATGCAAACTTAATAATGTTCAATTCACCTATGTACATCTAATAAATGAAGCTAAGTTAATGAAAGTAAATTAACACCAAGTAGTAACCTAACCTAGCTAATCTACAAAAACACCATGATAAAGCTAGAAAGAGAAAGCTAATCTACATGCATCCAACATTAAAAAATTAAATGCAAATAATTTCCTTTAAAATTTAGATGTGTTTTGTATGTGTATGATTTCTCTTAGTATGAACCTATCTTGATCATAAGAAATCAAATGAATGTTATCTCCAAATGAGGAAATAATCTCACCAAAATGGCTTAATGGCCATGTTTGGATCTTCCTTTACTACTCACAAATGATAATAATGGATGCAAGAATGAATAAGATTTTCAAGAAGAAAATACTCTTATCATGTGCATAATAAAATCACTAGCAAAAGTGTGGTGTATGGTGTGAAAGAAGGTAGTAGGTTCTTTATATAGATTTCCAATTTGGGAGAAGCTAGAAACCTAGTGAATGTGGGATAAAACAAAAGTAGAATTAGAAGAGAAGCGTGCTCAAAGGGAATTGATTAGAATGAGCAACTCATGGGAGTTGGAGATGATTTAATTAATCAACTAGGATTAATTAATAGGCCAAGATAAACTTAAAAATGTATTTGGAGGTGATTTAGGATGAAATAGGTAGAATTTGGAGGATTTGAAAGAGGTATTTAATCAATAAGAGGGTTTATTGATTAAATAGAGGATTAAAAGGATTAATTAACTAATGAGAGTTAATCAAAATAGGATTATAACTAATGAAGTGTCATTAATTAGCATCCGGAATGAAGGGAAATACTAGTTAATTAATGAAGTATTGTTAATTGATCGAGACGAAGGGGAATGTTAACTAAATAGTAAGAAATCACTAATTATAATGAAAATGATGAGAAAGATGATAAACAATGTAATTTTAGTAATAAAATCGCGTAGTCAGATTTTAGGTGTCTAAATTTTTCCCTCTTTGGTGTGGTGTAATACAAGTGACGCCACTTCAAAGATAGTAGACAATTATAGAAAATTAAATTTTTAAAGGAAAATGAGTAGAATAGAGGATTCCCCCTAAATTTTCAATGGGGTGATAGAAGAGGTTGGTCAATAATTGAAAATAAGTATGAACACTTAGCATAGTAGAAGTATACAACAAAAATGGAGAGTTGAACTTGGATTGGTTGGTCATTGTTCAAATTGATTGATTGGAAAAGAAATGTTGTGTTTCAATGGATGGAAGAAACAAGAAGGGTGATGGGGGATAAATACAATCCCTATTTCCCTAGGTGTTGTGGAAGAAAATGTGGATAGTGATGAAAGAGATTCCAAATGGGCCTAGTTGGCTATTGGTAGAATTGAGAAGATGTGGAAGATGATAGGTAGAAAGTGAGATAGAATGAAACTCGTATATGGAGATAACAAACATATTAGCTGGATTAGGAACAAATTTGTCTCATCATTTTGCTTACATGATCAATGTCATCGGTTCCAGAGAAATTTTTTATTTGATATGAGGAATGACTCAAAGCAACATACATAACGTAATGCAATATGAGAAAGTAAACAAGTATACCAAAAAAGAAATAAACACAAACAAACGTACTCAAAAAGCAATGTTCAAGATAGTTATACCAATGTTTTTGTTATCGATATTCAGTTCCTAAATGTTTGAGTTATATGAAAAGGATTAAGAATGGCACTCCAAGCAAGGATACATACAAGGTTAATAAATAGAGGACCCAAGGGTCCTATTAAAAAGTAATCACGCGCTCTGAAAACTATACCAAGGAACTGGTTATGCATGAGGGAGTACAAACATAGAAAGAAAACTCTGGATTATTTTAATGGAGGGTAGATCAAAATGATCCACAATTCATGTGCAAGAAGAAGCGAGGAAAAAATAAAGATGTTTTGTAGGAAAATTTTTTATGTTTGAGGATGTTGTGTCTTGTGAATGATTCTCGATGTGTAAATGCTTTTACCAATTTTTTAGATTTTTTTGAATTTTACCATTTTTTTTTTTCAATGATTTGTTGGATTTTGGATATTTTGGGAAGAATGTGATATAGAAGAGTGAAATTATGTATGGTACATCATCAAAAATTACCGTGAAGAAAAAATATGCCCACGGGGAGAAGAAAATGTCGATAGAGAGCAAAAATATGCACCAACAAGGTGAAAACCTAAGTAAAAATGATCATTTAATTAAAATAATCATGTTGACAGAATGTCAAGACATGATGAGAGGAAAATAAAATAACATGTTAGTAATCCTACCCCTATGAGGTGAGAAATATGAAGAAAAAGGTCTAGGAGGGTATAAATAGCAAGGTGGGAGAGGTAAAATCCATAACGACCCATTATTTTCTATTACACTCTACTACATTTTTTAGAGATTTACTTTGACTTATGAGAGAGATAACACAAATCGTGGACCACAAAAATCATGTTGACTGATTTCAAGTGTTTGGGAGGATTACGGAAGATAGTCCCATAGTACGCATTAGAAAAAAATTAAGTTTGAGTGTATTTATTACATTTTTTTAGCATTAGGAAAACATGGATTCACCCTAGTGCATGCCTTTAGGTGTGCCAAAATGACTTTAAAGGTGATAAAATGAATGTCATGTGCTATCTTGAATATCCCACATGGTAACATGAAATTGAGGTCATTATCATTCACTAGTTTTTAGGTTAGGTTAGGTCACACACTAGCGTCAAATGAGGGTGCTAGCATGAAAATGAGCGTACTAGCATGACATGTGATATCATGAAAACATGCATATGAAATATACCTTATGGGATACCACTTAAAAATGCTTCAAACATATGAAAAATTGTAGCAAAGTAAAATACTAATTTTTACTTGAAAATGACTAGTTAGGACAACGCGTGGTATTTAATTGATATCTCACGAATACTTGCCCAAAGTGCATTAAATTTTGAGGGAAGCTTGCAATAATAATAATAAACACTAGAACAACCTTTTTGGAATTTTATATCACTGCTAGAGAATTAAAGAGTGCCCTAGGTGGCTAGTAAACTTCTAAAATCTATAAATCACCAAATACACGAGCATAAATTAAGGGTCTTTGGAAATACATTAACAGATACAAGAAATAATATTTCAACCTTCGGATATGACAATGGCTGGCTAGAAAACCCCAAATAAAGGCTGCAAGTCACCTCACTTGGAATGGGGTCAGAAAATGATGGAGGCACCTTCAATGAGCTTCCATGCCCAACCCAAATGGCTACCGTGAATCGATCTCGGAGCCCCTCTACTTATCTTCCCCAAATACTCCCAAGACCCTCAAGATCCTTCCTCTAAAACATATATTAATGTCTCTACTACACGGCCCTGAAAGTGGCTCCAAAATGATAGACTAGGGTAGATATCTCACTACCAAAGAATGCCCTGCTAGCTAGGGACGAGTCTCTCACCACCAAAGCTAGGGTCCCTATGGGATTTGACTCCACAAGATGTAGATACACAACAGCAGTAGCTGCATGAGAAGGGGTCAATAAAATGTATATCAAAAGTGCTTTTCCTTTCTCACCCAACTCCTTATATACTTCCCACGACAAAAGATCCCCAATAGACCCTAAACAGATTTCTTTCCATGGAGAGTCGATAAAATAAAAATAAAGTTACTTTTTCCCGTTTAAGTTGCCAAGGTCCAAAGTGACCCCCAAATGCCAAACATGGATATTAGTACCATGCAGCCCCTTCTCAAAATCCCCCAGCATCCACAGCCCCTTGGGTATGACCACGACTTGGACTCGATTTGACCCTTAGGCCTTTGGCATAGAAAAGGGGACATTACACCTCCCCATAGCTCCCAATGTCCACAACTCCTTGGGTTTGACCATGGCTTGGACTCGACTTGGCCCTTAGGCCTTTGGCACAAGAAAAGGGGACATTACAGTCCTCCCTTCCCAAGAAATGCTTGACCCCAAGCATTATCCTGTCCTGTTGTAGCAATTGAATACCATGTAAGTTTCTCCACCTCACCCTACCGTCCACCAAGGATCCATGTAATCCGAGGTAACCAAGAAACCCCATGCCATCATCATGACCTCCATATGGTACCAAGAGAAATGTTTTCCGTGAAGTAGAATGATACCCAAACCGACTCTCCACTGGTACCCACACCGAAATTTCCAATCGGTCCAATCCCTGCCAATGCAAGGCTGTCATCATGGAATCACTCACGGCCTCTCCAATCAACTCCTGGGTATGAAAGTTCACTCTGAATCCTATAGAGTCCCTAAATCAGCCTGTGAAACAACCTGTTTACGCATAAATGGTGCTAACTCTCCCACCGAGCCACACTTGTGTGAGAGCAAGGCTCCTCATACTATATCTTGATGTGTCTCGTGGAGGAAAAGTCCTAAGACTCCAGTAGACAGTCAACCGACAATATCAGCTCCACATAGTCCACCTCCTGCGCTGAATGTGAACCTACTGAATAACCATGAGTCAATTTTGTCTCTCCACTAACTAACACGTGGGTGAAGTGCTCACCGAGGCATAGAAGAAGCAAAATGCATAGGAGTGTTATCCCATGTCGATTCAAAAATGATGAACCCGTAAGCTCTGACTCGTCATAGTGACAAACCATATATGCCTATATAAAGTTGAGGATAGCCTCTCTCAACCTATGTCATATGAACCTCTCTGTCATGAGCCTGTAGGTCTCATCAAAGCTCAAGTGCCCTGTCACAGAAGAACAATGCACATGTCGCAATATCTCCATCCTCAACCATGAATTTGACACAAGGCTCCATCTTCCCTAAGATAATATCATCTCATCCTCCAATCTGTAGTTTTCATCCTGTATGTGTCCATCCAAAATCTCACAAGTGTGTCGGTTCTTGGAGTACTCAACAAGCAAATGAGATCTCTAGTCTATTGAAACTTCAGATGACCAACATAATGATAAACTCAAATGGTCTGAACCTGTAATCCCAATCTCTATAACTATCTCATGTGTAACACTATTGGTTACACCCACATCCATGATTCCACTCACCCCATCTAGAGTCAAAGTCTCCATCCTATCTAACTCACTCCACAATTCAACATCATCTGACTCACTCTCCACATAAGTCATTATGGTGTGCTTTGTGCCTACAACAAATAATCCATCAGAATAGGAGTCATCCAACATCCCACTTGTCTCATTCCTTGTGATGTCACCATGATCCACAAGATGTTGAGTTCCTTCACAATTCAACCACTGCAACGACATGCTTCTTTCTTCACCAATCACATCTTTTGCAATATTCCCTTGTATACCATGAAATCTGATTTCTTTATTTTCCTTGAAATTTTTGGTTTATCCACATGAGGGATGAATGCAAATTTCCTAAAAGATGGAAGCCAATATGTCCAATGAATGATTCCAACTTCAAATAACCCAAATGTACAAACACATTCGAGTACTTCACATCTCTTAATGACAATAAACAAATGAGTTACCTTCTTAGTGCAAGACATGTCTTTCCATGGACATAACTCATCAATCCCTTAAATTTTGGGAATACACATGGCTTCTCCCTCATCATACTTTATTCTCTTTCCCCATATTTTCATTTCATCGTAAATTTAAGAGAAAGGAAATCAACATTAAATTCACGAATCCATAAAATTTATCATAAGGAACTTTATACCTCTTGTTGTACCAATTGATTTTCTTCATGAGAGAAGACAAAAAATCTGAAATATCATAATTGGGGCTGCTCATCATACATTTTCTTCTCAAAATTTCTGATATAGAATCAACATCTTCATTCTCCTTTGATTTTTCAACACATGCATCATCGTTGTAACATTCCCATTTTAAGACTTTAGAAACAAGGGATTTTTTTTAATAATGTTCTCTGTTCTAAATACATAATTTAGAACACACATTCCATAACCACCATTCTTATAATAGATAACCATATGCAGCTGTAATGACTCGGTGAGCTACCGATCTATTCATTTCACAACTCGGCGAACCACCGATCTATTCATGATTAACATTAAGTATTGAATGCTTTTCATATACTATGTATATTTGGTTTTCTTACCTTGTTCTAGGTATTGAGTGATTTGTCTAAGGAACCTATCTGAATATCTGTTACCAATATTCATCTGCATCATAATCCTTAGGGTAAGTGACATAGGAAAATGCAACCAACAACTTGCAATACTTTGGCCAAAGACTTCTAACATACTGTTCATGTTGTTATTACTTGACGACATACTATTCAATCCAGAATACGTCATTCACCCCACTTTATTGTTATCCAGAATGTCCTTTAATGACTTCTTCTAGACCACTTACCCAAGGTTTAACCATAGTTCAGGTTAACAACATAATTTATGATAGGAAGAGGCTCACGAAGACTTAGGTAATTGGGCATCTTGGGTCAACCTATGTCAACCCCATAAGCCAAGGTACCCGAGTCTTAGGGGCTACTCCTATCCTAAACATGCTACTAATTGGACCTAGGGAGAAAATAAGTTCAAGTCCGATGTGTGTAGATCTAGATGATCAATGCGAAGGGTGTTGCCACATGTCAACTACATCATTGTATCCTCGAGAAGATCCTAATCTTCCCAAAGGTACAACCACATAGTTGGCGTGTGCCAACTTCCTACTGAAACAACCCGATCAAGATGTACATACCCCTAGGAGGTTATTAATATAATTAATTTGGATTATTAAAACAAATTACAACAGAACTTTTAAACCCCGATCTAACACTCCTTAAGTTCTTTTTCCATATTAGATCCAATTAATCATTAAAGAACTTCCTTAACTTAAGCTTGCTTTTAAGTTAGCTTATCTCGCTTAACAAACAATTAACCAAAAACAAGACAACAACATCATAAGTTCCATTATAATGTAACTTAATCAATCATGGAGGTGTAACAACCACATAGGTTTAACTAGGTAGACTTCATTAAAAATGAATTCGAATGATTAACAACCACATTACCTTTCCTTTTCGTCTACATTTTTTTTTGAGAGGAAGAGTCTTCCTCTTCATGAATTAGTGTTAGGGTTTATCATACCCTCCTTATCTTTTACAATTTCTATAGTTTTACTACATGTTCATTACGCATTACTTTACTATGTTAATTGTTTAGATAAAGAACATCATATTCTCAACTTAACAAGCTGCATCTTAATTAGGGAATAGAACTAAATCCCTTTATCCAACTTATTAAAAAGTAACCAATTAATCATATAAATAATATGTAGAATATCAACAAGATAGAATTCCATCTCTCTCATAAAAGTACAAGATAATTTACATAACCAATACAAGTAAATTCCCAACTTTCAATTCATCTTTGAACTTATACATTTACAAGACTTATGCATTTTAGGCATCTTTGCATCACAACAACCTTCATTCTAAAAAAGAATACCACTTTTCTTTTTCAATACAACTCAAGAACGAATTAGGATTCTTCACTAAGAATTAGATTAAATTAGCCAATGCATAATATAAGTTTTACCTTCTTTATCACTTACAAAGTCCATCTACAAAAATTACTAGCACGGATCGATTCAATGAAATGAGCATGATAAACACTAAGCCTTAAAATGAAGTGCATTCCACTAATTGTTCCATTAAAACAACTATGATTTAATGAAACAATTAATATATCATACATATCAGTAAGTAATAACAATCAGAAAAGAAGTACATTAACCAATCTAAATTCACTTCTAAGAGAAGAACATAATATAATCCACAACATCTGCCTCACAAAATTAAAGTTTAATTGATCCTATCAATTACCTTTAAAAAAACAACAGATCATAACATCATATTGTTCCCAATTCTATCATAATGGAATACAACATTTAACTTTACTATAAGACAAAGAAAGGGTTTACAACATAGTTCTCATTAGGATGATTCATCTAGCTCCTAAGCATGGAAGAAGAATATCCATTCCAAACTATGCTCAACACAAAAACATATGAAAACAAAAACAGGTTCATAACATGAATTTAACTATTTTGTTTAAAGGACAACTACCTTTAAATTCAACATTTAAGATTTTCATCATAACAGAATCCCATATCAATCTAAGAAGGAATATAGAATTTAAACAGTCCAAACAAGATTATATTTTCTGTTCAACAAAACAAAAACATCAAATCTCTTCCTACATCACTTCAACAAATGATATGAACAAGGAAGATTATACAATTATAATAAATCTCCATTTCACAAGATAACTAATAACAAAAGTGTTCAATGAAATGAACTAATCCCAACAGTTAGAAAAGGAATCTTATCGAATTTGATTCAATCCTTAATCATTTATCTACACTTAACAACAATTTCCTTTTCTAATCTAAACAATAAGCTCAACACTAGTTCCTGGAAGAGAGAACAAAACCAACTTAGTATAAAGAAAACATACTACAAGTCTCCCTTACAATCCTTATAATTTAAAAGCATGAGTTCCAATTTCAGTTTAGATCAACATATACGAGAAAGTTCCAAAAACAACACATTGTCCTTAAGGATTCTCAATTTCCTTTTTCTTTTAAAAGACTCAAGTATTCACTTATTGATCCCAACAAGAATAGAAAACCTAAAACCTTAAACTAAACTAGTTCGGGAGTATCCTCGAACTCAAAACTAAAGTTCCTTTAAAATGCCTCCACAACATTGTACTTAAGAGTAAATGGTTTATAATTCTTTTAGAACTATAAACAAAATCAAATTGAAAGAGTTAAATAATCCTACCACTATAATTTCTAAGCACTAGTACAAAACTCGTCTTGAAAAGAAATTCGAAATCCACTATCAAACGAAAGCATTTCCGAGTTAAATCTCCAAAATATATTCAAACAAATTTCAGTCATACTATTTCCCCATATTTACTTTGAGTAAGCGGTTTGAATTAAAAGAGTTATAAGCTTTCAACTTGAATGCAATATAAAACCAACTCGAACTACCAATAGAACCAACACATCATTTAGGCTATATATAAATATCATGATACAAGACATAATATAATACAAACAACCTTAACCATTTTATAGCATAAACAAGAAACCCTATTTCCAACTCAAAATGAAACACAAGTTTCTCACAAAAGAGTTCAGAACCATTCAAGTAGATATTCTTAGGTTCAGGGAAACCACAAGTTCCCATTCCAGTTTGTATTTCAACAAAGAAAACTCACACTAGATCAAAATGAAACACGAGCTTCTAACATGAGTTCAAAACTATTCATGTAATAAAATACGAGTGCTGTGTACATTATGAACTTCCATTAACAGTCCATAAAAACACAAGAGTAAACACAAGTACAAAGGTACATACAAACTTCAAACAACAGTCCAGGATTACTCGAGAATCCAAACATGGTTTTAAAGTAACAAGAACCTCCAACAAAAATTATTATCAAAACACTAACCTTGAATCAAGCTTAAACTAAACACAAAATCAAATACAGGCTCAAAAGAAACATGAGCTCAAATACAACTTCAAGCTAAAAACACGTGCTCAAATATAATCTCAAGCTCAAGCAAAACAAGAGCTCAAATATAAGCTCAAGATCAAACAAAACACAAGCTCCAATGTAAGATTAGATGGGACTCAAGGTTCCCAAAAACTCAGAACCAAGTAAACAAAGATGAAAGGTCGATTAAAAACACAACTCTTCAAATACCGGTTCAAGAAATGACAAGCGAAGCCACAGAAACAAGTTTCTCATGCATGCTTCATTATTTAACCGATATAAAGAAGGTTTCCAAGACTTACACTAATTTTCCATGGATTCGTACCCAAATTCCCAGAGATTATAAAACCCAGCAAGAAAATAACCAGATAAAACATGCAAGCCAAGAGTCTCATAAGAGCAAAGTCATTTTAATGAAACATTTAGAAGAAAGCAAGAGATCTTAATGGTTAGAGCCTATCATGCCTGATAGCACTTCTACCAAATCGAAGGATACTTCCATCCGAGCTTCCAACTCCTTTTCTCCTCCACGAAAGATCAACCAATCAATAAATTTCCTCAGAATGCCTCATATACCTTCCCATGATCGATAATAGATCGGGTGAGTTAAAAATAACAATGAAGTGAAATTGAATTGCTGGTTCGGAGAACCAGATTGCTCCATATAGAGTAAAATCTAAAAAACATGCAAAAACCAACAACCTCCCACAAACCCGCCTTCCAAGTTTCCAAGATAGTTTGCTGAACAAAACCCAAGGCCAATTAATTTCATTAATTCCAAATTTACCACTTATCCCTCCTTGCCACCACCTCCCAAATCTGGAAAATGTCAATTCCCATTTAACATGCAATTCCATCTTTAGTGGAGTTTCCACATAAGTCTTCGCTAAGTCAACTGAGCCCTTGCCAAACCGGCAAGACTTAATACCTTAAAAACCTTATCAACAAATTCAATACCACTAGAACCATCGCCATAGAGGCATGTGACCCTTTTAGGTTCCCATTTAAATAGCTTAGGATGGATCCCTTAAAACTTAGGTTAGTTTAGGAATAATTACCTTAGGCCTTAATACATTACCTTAGGGAGTTCCAACATTAGGTTAGATTAATTCACAACCTTTTAGTTTTAGGCAATAGGTTAGATCATCTCATAACCTTATAGCATTAGGTTTTAGATTAATTGAGATATCTTAGCAACCTTTCCATATTCCTTTAGCAAAAGGCTTAGGTTTAGATGCCAACCCAACAAAGTAGAATAGGAATCTTAGGTTAGAATAAAAATTCAATTTAGTAACATAGCTAGGTAGTAAATATTCTTACCCAACTTAGGATTCGTAGGATAATCCTTTAGTTGTAGGATTCAAACCTTCCTATGTCATGGACAGGTTGTATTTCATTTACGTCAAGAATGTACTGCCAAGATCGATCTTCAAGGACCTAAGCACAACATACAATTGAATGGAAACACATTCACACAAGATTAAAGAACTTGTAATTACAAATTTCAGTCCATTATGTCCCTCAATTATGGAATGTCAATTTACCATTCATTCAATTGAGAAGGTTTAAAACATTCCTTGGATCACCGAAATTGATCCAAGGATGAGTCGATAAAGAGATAAGTTTGTAACTCTCAAACCAGATTGTAACTTACCTATAAGAAGTAAAAATGGATTCAAGGAAGCCATTCCATTATATTCTAATGATATTAAGAATAGAAAATATTTATCCATATCCAAAGCATGATCTCCAACAATTAAAAGAACACATCTTTAGAATAAAATCACATGTCAACACTTGAAATGCAAAGGAGGAATATAACAATTATTGAGGGTGTTACATGCTTCCCTACTAAAAAGAATCATCATCCCGATGATTACATCATTTTAACAATTTATATCAAGGACAATCAATTCATTCACTTCTCTTACCATTGAATAGCTATTTATTCAACTCATATAAATATCTCGCCAAAAATCGCATACTTATTGTCATATAAAGAAGAAAATCATAATAAATTTTTTTAACAGTCTACGTAATCAATTATGTTCAAATAGATATGGAAAAGAAGTTTTCATATCCTCTAGGTTTTCCCAAGTTGCACTATCTCTTAAAAAGCTGGTCCCACTGGACTTTACATTGACTTATTTCTTGATTTCTCAAATGCAACTAGAAGTTTCAAGCATTCGTATGGGTTTAACCACAATTATTTATGGGTCTGGACTTGCAAGGAATTCCAATTTAACACATGTGATAAATCTAAAACGTATTTCTTAAGCAAAGAAATATGGAAATCATCATGCATTCGTGACAAAGTAGGAGGTAATGCTAAACGATAAGCTACGGGGTGATTACTTCAACTATCTCAAAAGGTCCCACATAACGAGGTGATAACTTGGTAGCCCTACCAAAAGTTATAGAATTATTTTTGGTTTAACCCAAAGAAAGACTTTCTCACCAAGTTCAAATTTCCTATCAACCCTCTTTAAGTCGGTGTAACTCTTTTTTCCTATATGTTGCTTCTTTCAAGCATTCACGGATCAATTTAACTACTTGTTCCATTTTAGTAAGAATTTCAGGTCTAATTACCTCTCTATCCTCTATGCTATCGCAACTAACAGGGGTTCTACATTTTTTCTATATAATGCCTCGAAAGGTGCCATCTTAAGAGAAGCATGATATGTATTATTGTATGTGAATTCAACTAATGGAAGATACTCTTTCCACTTATACTATTGATCCATGCAATACATTCTTAACATATCTTCCAAAATTGATTTACTCTTTCACCGCCATCTATTTTCGAATGATACATGAACTAAAATTTAGCTTAGTTCCCAGAGCTGCATTAAGCGTTTGCCAAAATCTTGACATCATTCTAGGATCTCTATCCGAAATGATTAACTTAGGTACTCCATGTAATTTGAAAAATTTCATGTACAAATCTTCTTGCCAAAATAGGAGAATCATCCTTCATATTCCCAGTAATAAAATGTGCTACCTTTGTTATTTTATCCACAACTACTAAAATAACATCATGCTTATTTCTCAACATAGGTAACCCTTGTACAAAATCCATGCTTATTACCTGCCATTTGTACTGCGGTATGCTATACGGATACAACAAACCAACCGGGTGCATATGTTCCACCTTAACACTTGGCACTCAAGACAATTTGTCACAAAGTTTAGGATATCATTTTTCATTCCTTTCTAGAAATATTGTTGTTTTATATCAGCAAGCATTTTTGTAATGCCAGGGTGTCTAGAAAAAGGTGAATTATGAAATTCTGCTAATAATTTCTTTCTCAAATCACTTAGCGAAGGTACATAGACCATGTTTTCAAATTGCAAGATTCCTTCTTTATCAAAGCAAAAACCTTTATACCTTGAATCATTTGAATATGCAGCAAGTGTTGCTTTTACTTGCTGAAAGTAAGAATCAGATTCCATAACACTTTTTACTTCATCCTTAAACTGAGTTCTTAACATTATAAGAGCATAAATGTGCTTCCTACGACTTAGAGCATCAACCACTCTATTTTCTTTACCCTTTATATAATTGATGTCAACATCATATTGAGACAAAAACTCCAACCACCTTCATTGTCTTGCATTAAGATTTGGATGAGTGAAAATATATTTTAGTCCAAGGTGATTAGTTTTCAATTTGAAAGGCTTACCGAGAAGATAATGCCTTTAAAATTGTAGTGCATGAACAATGACAGCAAGCTCTAAATCATGTGGAGCATAATTCAACTCATGTAACTTAAGTTTCCTACTTTCAAATGCTATGACATGACCATTTTGTAACAAAATACCTCCTAGACCTTCACCGGATGCATAAGTTACCACCATAAAATTTCCATTAGGATCTGATGCTGCAAGAATAGGTGCCAAGTTAACTATTCCTTCAAGGTTTTAAATGTAATTTCACATTTCTCACTCCAAAAAAACTTTGTATCTTTCTTTTGTAAGGAATTTATTGGTGCAACTATCTTAAAAAAATATTTTACAAATTTCCTATAGTAGCTAGAAATTCCCATGAAGCTTTTAACTCATGTACATTATTTGGTGCAGCCACTTGGTTATAGCTACAATTTTAGAAGGATCTACATCAATCCCATCTTTACTTATAACCTGACCCAAATAGTGGACTTCGATGTCATAGAAAGAACATTTGGATAGCTTACCAAACAACCGTCTCTTTCTCAAAATTTCCAAAACTATTTTCAAATACTCATGATGATCCTCAATGCTTTTAGAATGTATGAGAATGCCATCCAAGAATACAAGCACAAAATTGTCCAAGTATTCTTGAAAGATATTATTCAAGAAGTTCATAAAAGTTACAGTGCATTTGTCAATCCAAAAGGTAAAACGTGAATTCATAATGTCCATACCTTGTTTTGAAGGATGTTTTATGAATATCCTCATCCTTAATTTATAATTGATGATATCCAAATCTAAGATCTATCTTGGAATATACTAACACTCCATGCATCCGATCAAATAAATCATCAATCCTGGGAGTGGGTATCTATTCTTGATTGTTTCCTTATTTAACATTCTCAGTAATTAATGCACAATCTAAGTGTTCCATATTTCTTTTCACAAAAATTACGGGTGCTCCCAAGGTGAAACACTTGGTCTAATCAAAACCTTGAGACAAAATTTCATGTAACTAAGCCTTAAGCTCTAATAATTTTGTAGTAGTCATTCGATATGGTGCTTTAGAAATAGGTTCAGCCTGAAGCTTGATCTCAATTGTGAAATAAATTCCCTTTTGGGTGGAAGACCTGACAATTCTTCCGGGAATACATCACCGAAGTCTTGTAACAGGGGATATCATTCCATAATATCACTACTCTCTTTTGTTGATTCGTAATTTTTATTGTATATAAGGTAAATCTTTATTTTTGGCCTTTTTAAGTTGCATAACCGATGTTTTCTAACAGAAATCCCACGTTTCACACCCTAAATCTATGTTGTTTTTTATAGGTCGTCTAAAAAACTAATGTGCTTTTTTGAAAATAGTCCACTTTAGCCTTATGTTCTACTAACTAATTAACACCTATGATTACATCATAAGACCCCAAAGGTGCAACATAAAGATCAACCTTGGTGTAAAAGTTAGGTAAATCAAGGACTGCTCCAAAAAGACACATACTAACCGTATGAACAACATTATTCCCATATAGTACAGTCCATGTTTTATCCATGTTTCCATCTTTTATTTTTAATTTTGATGCTAATTTACTAGAAAAAATACATTTAGTAGCTCTGGTATCAAAAAGAATAGTTATTGGTAAGCCAAATAACTTACATGTAACTTCTATGGGTGTGGCTTGTTTCTTACCCTAGCACTTTGTCAGCTACTGCAGCATGTATCTTGTGTTGCTGATTACGATCATCCTTCTTCAAAGGACATTGATTTGTGTAATAATCTTTGCCACAGTTATAACAGCCTCCTACAGGTCCCTTCAGAGTTATCATTCTGACTCCCATAGGACTTTTGTCCATTATTATTGTTCTTGGAAAATTTGTTCCGTGCATTACTAGCAAACTTTTTTATTGCTGCTTTCTTGTTTGTATCAGATGAAAAATTACTTTTCATTCCAAATTTATTCCATGGTCCTTTATTGGGTGCAAGATATGATGAAGAGGAGTTGGGATTCTTCTTCCTTACTTCCTCCTTGTGAGAAGAAATTGCCTTTAATTTTTGTTCCTGTCTTATGGCTTTTTCAACAACCCCTTCCATCATGGTTGGGCTGTGAACATCCACCTCTCCTCTTATAATAGGATTCAATCCCATGATGAATTTATGTATCCTGAAACTTATCATCGGTTTGATACTTTGAGGCACATACTTAAGGAGTTTTGTAAATCACTCCCAATACTCACAATTATCTTTCCTTGAGCTAAGTTCTGAAATTCATTCATTTTCTGATCATAGTAGAGTTGTGGCAACCATCGTTGTCTAAAGTAACCTTTAAATTATTCCCATGTGATATTAGATTCATTAATGTTCAACTCATCCTGCATTTGTCCCACCATGAAGATGTTTCATGAGAAAGTTGATATGCTCCCATATGACCTTTATTTCTTCTAAGAAATTTCTTATTGTAAATTATTTCCCCATTTCACGAGCCATTTCTCAGCTCCATCTCCTAATGTGGTGCCATAAAACTTGGGTGGACTTATCCTTTTTATGTCATTAGTGATTTCTGCTGCTAGCCTAGCCTTTTTGTTCTCAAGCTAAACATGTATGTTAACATTGTTATCATCAACACCCACATTGGCATTGTCCCCTGGAGGTGGTTGATTATTGTTATCATCTTCTTCTTCCTCCTCACTACCCATTACTACTTGTTCAAGCACAACCAAACTATCTTTTGTGTCTAATAGGGCAATAAGGATATCATCAATTTTTTGGGTTGTTGCTGCTCATTCATCAGGTGGAGTGTTGTTTGCAACATTTCCTCTTGTTCTAACCATGTTTTGTTATAAGAAAATTTAAGTTTTTTCAGATTATGGACACAATAGGTCCAAGAGCATCAACCTTTAGCTCGATACCAAGATGTAACATTCCCATTTTAAGACTTTAGAAACAAGGGAATTTTTTTGAATAATGTTCTCTGCTCTAAATACATAATTTAGAAGACACATTCCATAACCACCATTCTTATAATAGATAACAATATGCAAATGTAATGACTATGACTCGATGAGCTACAGATCTATTCATTTCACAACTCGGTGAACCACCGATCTATTCATGATTAACATTAAGTATTGAATACTTTTCGTATACTATGGATACTTGGTTTTCTTATCTGTTCTAGGTATTGAGTGATCTGTCTAAGGAACCTATCTGAATATATGTTATCAATATTCATCTCGCATCATGATCCTTAGGCTAGGTGACATAAGACAATGCAACTAAAGACTTGTGATACTTTGGCCAGACTTATAAAATGTTGTTCATATTGTTATTACTTGACGACATACTATTCAATTTATAATACATCATTCACCCCACTTTATTGTTATCTAGAATGTCCTTTACTAACTTATGTCAGCCCACTTTCCCAAGGTTTAACCCTAGTTCAGTTAACAACATAATTTATGATAGGAAGAGGCTCACGAAGAAGACTTAGGGTAAATGGGCATACTAGGTCAATCTATTTCAACCCCATGTGCCAAGGTACCATGAGTTTTATGGGGCTGCTCCTATCCTAAACATGTTACTAATTGGACCTAGGAAGAAAATAAGTTCAAGTCAGATGTGTGTAGATCTAGATGATCAATGTAGATGGGTGTTGCCACATGTCAATCGCATTGTTGTATCCTCAAGAAGATCCTAATCTTTCCAAAGGTACAACCCTATAGTTGGCGTGTGCCAACATCCTACGTAAAACAACCTCATTGAGATGTACATACCCCTAGGAGGTTATTAATATAATTAATTTAGATTATTAAAACAAATTACAATAGCCTTGCTCAACCCCGATCCAACACTCCTTAAGTTCTTTTTCCATATCGATCCACTTAATCGTTAAAGAACTTCCTTAACTTAAGCTTGATTTTAAGTTAGCTTATCTGGATTAACAAACAATTAACCAAAAGCAAGACAACAACATCATAAGTTCCATTATAATGTAACATATCAAATCAAGGAGGTGTAGCAACCACATAGGTTTAACTAGGTAGACTTCATTAAAAATGAAGTCTAATGATTAACAACCACATTACCTTTCCTTTGTGTTTACATTATTATTTTTTTAGAGGAAGAGTCTTCCTCTTCATGAATTAGTGTTAGGGTTTATCATACCCTCCTTATCTTTTACAATTTCTATAGTTTTACTACATATTCATCATGCATTACTTTACTATGTTAATTGTTTAGATAAATAACATCATATTTTGCAACTTAACAAGTTGCATCTTAATTAGGAAATAGAACTAAATCCCTTTATCCAACTTATTAAAAAGTAACCAATTATGCATATAAATAATATGTAGAATATCAACAAGATAGAATTCCATCTCTCTCTCATAAAAGTACAAGATAATTTACACAACCAATACAAGTAAATTCCTAACTTTCAATTCATCTTTGAACTTATACATTTACAAGACTTATGCATTTTAGGCATACCGCATCACAACAACCTTCATTCTAAAAATAATACCACTTTTATTTTTCAATACAACTCAAGAACGAATTAGGATTATTCAGAAGAATCGACTTAAATCAACCAATGCATCATATAAGTTTTGCCTTCTTTTATCACTTACGAAGTCCATCTACAAAAATTGGTAGACGGTCCAGTTCAATGAACTGAGCATGATAAGCACTAAGCCTTAAAATGAAGTGTATTCCACTAATTGTTCCATTAAAACAACTATGCTTTAATGAAACAATTAATATATCATACATATCAATAAGTAATAACAATAAAAAAAGAGGTACATTAACCAATCTGAATTCACTTCTAAGAGAAGAAAAACTATAATCCACAACATTTGCCTCACTAAATTAAATTTTAATTGATCCTATCAATTACCTTTAAACAAACAATAGATCATAACATCCTATTGTTCCCAATTCTATCATAATGGAAAACAACATTTAACTTTACTATAAGATAAAGAAAGGGTTTAGAGCATAGTTCGCATTAGGATGATTCATCTAGCTCCTAAGCATGGAATAAGAATAACCATTCCAAACTATGTCCAATAAAAACATCGAAAAAGCAGTAAACAGTTCATAACATGAATTTAACTATTTTTTTAAAGGACATCTACCTTTAAATTCAACATTTAAGATTTTCATCGAATAGAATCCCATATCAATCTAAGAAGGAATATAGAATTTAAACAATCTACCAACAAGATTATAATTTTACTTTAAAAAAACGAAACATCAAATCTCTTCCTACATCACTTCAACAAATGATATGAACAAGGACGATTATATAATTATAATAAATCTCCATTTCGCAAGAGAACTAATAACAAAAGGGTTTAATCAAATGAACTAATCCCAACAGTTAGAAAATGAATCTTATCAAACTTTGATTCAATCCTTAATCATTTCTCTACACTTAACAACAATTTCCCTTTTCTAATCCAAACAATAAGCTCAACACTAGTTCTCGAAGAGAGAAAAAAACCAACTTAGTGTAAAGAAAATGTACTACAAGTCTCCCTTACAATTGTTATAATTTAAAAGCATGAGTTCCAATTTCAGTTCGTATCAACATAAACAAGAAAGTTCCAAAACAACACATTGTCCTTAAGGATTCTCAATTTCCTTTTTCTTTAAAAAGACCTAAGTATTCACTTATTGATCCCAACAAGAATAGAAAACCTGAAACCTTAAACTAAACCCGTTCAAGAGTATCCTCAAACTCAAAACTGAAGTTCCTTTAAAATTCCTCCACAACATTGTACTTAAGAGTAAGTGGTTTCTAATTCTTTTAGAACTATAAACAAAATCAAACCGAACAGTTAAGTAATCCTACCACTACAATTTCTAAGCACTAGTACAAAACTCATCTTTAAAAGAAGTTCCAAATCCACTATCAAATGAAAGCATTTCTAGTTAAATCTCCAAAAGATATTCAAAATGCTCACCATACTATTTCCCGTATTTACTTTGAGTAAGTAGTTTGAATTAAAAGAGTTATAAGCTTTCAACTTGAATGCAATATAAAACCAACTCTGAACTACCGAACATAACCAACACATCATTCAGGCTATAAATTCCAAAAACAAAGTACCAAATTACATGTACAATGTTGAATCACAAAATCTCAAACATGAGCATAGATATATACAAATATCATGATACAAGACAAAATATAATACGAACAACCTTAACCATTTTATAGCATAAACAAGAAACCCTATTTCCAACTCAAAATGAAACACAAGTTTCTCATAGAAGAGTTTAGAACCATTCAAGTAGATATTCTCAGGTTCAGGAAACCACAAGTTCCCATTCCAGTTTGTATTTCAACAAAGAAAACTCATACCAGCTCAAAACAAAACACGAGCTTCTAACCAGAGTTTAGAACTATTCACGTAATAAAATATGAGTGTTGTGTACATTATGAACTCCCATTAACAGTCCTAGAATAACACAAGAATAAACATGAGTACAGAGGTACATATAGACTTCAAACAATAGTCCAGATTACTCGAGAATCCAAACACGGTTTCAGAGTAACAAGAACCTCCAATACAAATTCTTATCAAAACACTAACCTCGAATCAAGCTTAAACTAAACACGAACTCAAATACAGGCTCAAATGAAACACGAGATCAGATACATGTTCAAGCTAAAAAAAAACACGAGCTCAAATATAAGCTCAAGCTAAAAAAAACATGAGCTCAAATATAAGATCAAGGTCAAACAAAACATGAGCTCAAATATAAGCTCAAGCTCAAACAAAACACAAGCTCCAATGTAAGATCAGATGGGACTCAAGGTTCCCAAAAACTCAAAACCATGTAAATAACAACAAAGGTCGCTTAAAAACACAACTCTTTGAATATCGGTTCAAGAAATGACAAGAAGAGCCACAGAAACAAGTTTCTCATGCATGCTTCGTTATTTAACCCATACAAAGAAGGTTTCTAAGAATTACACTAATTTTCCATGGATTCATACCCAAATTTCTAGAGATTATAAAACCTAGCAAGCAAATAACCAGATAAAACATGCAAGCCAAGAATCTCATAAGAGCAAAGTCATTTTAATGAAACATTTAGAAGAAAGAAAGAGATCTTAATGGTTAGAGCCTATCATGCCCGATAAAACATTCAAATCGAAGGAGACTTCCAACCGAGCTTCCAACTCCTTTTCTCCTCCATGAAAGATCAACCAACCAACAACTTTCCTCAGAATGCCTCATATACCTTCCCATGATCAAAAATAGACCAGGTGAGTTAAAAATAACAATGAAGTGAAAGTCGAACCGCTGGTTTGAAGAACCAGTTTGCTCCATGCAGAGAAAAATCTGAAAAGCATGCAAAAACCAACAACCTCCTACAAAACCACCTTCCAAGTTTCCAAGATGGTTTGTGAACAAAACTTGAGTCCAATTAATTTCATTAATTCAAATTTTCCCGCTTATCTCTCCTTACCACGCCTCCCAAATCGACGAATGCCAATTCCCATTTAACATGAAATCCCATCTTTAGTGGAGTTTCCACATAAGCCTTCGCCAAGTCAACTAGCCCCCCAAACCGGTAGTACTTAATGCCTTAAAACCTTATCAACAAATTCAATGCCATTAGAACCATCACCATAGAGGCATGCGACCATTTTAGGTTCCCATTTAAATATCTTAGGATAGATCCCTTAAAACTTAGGTTAGTTTAGGAATAATTACCTTAGACCTTAACACATTACCTTAGGTAATTCCAACATTAGGTTAGATTAATTCATATCCTTTTAGTTTTAGGCAATAGGTTAGATCATCTCATAACCTTATAGCATTAGGTTTTAGGTTAATTTAGATAGCCTAGTAACCTTTCCATATTCCCTTAACACAAGGCTTAGGTTTGGATTCCAACCCTACAAAGTAGAATAGGAAGCTTAGGTTAGAATAAAAATTCAATTAAGTAACATAGCTAGGTAGTAAATATTATTACCTAGCTTAGGATTACGTAGGATAATCCTTTAGTTTTAGGATTCTCAATCCTTCCTATGTCATGAACAGTTGCATTTCATTTACGTCAAGCAATGTATTGCCAAGATTGATCTTCAAGGAACTAAGCACAACATACAACCGAATGGAAACACGTTCACACAAGATTAAATAACTTGTAATAAAAATTTCAAAGGCACTACTATGTCCCTCAACTATGGAATGTCAATTTACCATTCATTTAATCGAGAAGATTTAAACATTCCTTGATCACTGAAATTGATCCAAGGATGAGTCGATAAAGAGATAAGTTTTCAACTCTCAAACCATATTTAAACTTACCTACAAGATGTGAAAAATGGATTCAAGGAAGCCATTCCATTCCAGCCTAATGATCTTAGGAATATAAAAGATTTATCCACATCCAAAGATGATCTCCAATAATCAAAAGAACACATCTTTAGAAGAAAATTACATGTTAACACTTGAAATGCAAAGGAGGAATATAAAAATTGTCGAGGTGTTACAATCATCTTCCTTAACATCATGCAACCATTGCATCCTAAAAATAGTCTTACCTCTAGGAATTTCAACCTCAATAAATATACCACATACCTCATTTCCTTTCACTATCATGGGCTCCTACATTGTTTTCTTTGCCAACATATGCTTATTAGATGAATATAGAGCAATGTGAATGGAGGATGTGTTTATCCCATCTAACATACCTTTAGATGTGATTATGAAATAGTCTTCCCAATCATCCAAGCAAATAAATATTGTCCCAAATAATAGATACATGAAAAAATATAGAGAACTCAACAAGCTAGGAAAATGGTAACCATTCTCATACCTTAGGATGCTAAAGTCATGAATGCACCTTGAATTCCACTCTTATTTTTTAACAACAAATTGCACCTTGATTCTTTGAGCACTTTGATGACCAAATGCCCCACCAACCCTTCAAATGGTTCCACCATGTAGCTGGTATAAAAATTAGTCATGGGCTCTATTAATAAAGCATTTTATCCTCTCTTTATGACTCATTGTCATACATAGTCCAACAGGGTAAAGATGATTAAAAAATATTCTCTTACCCTTTTTAGCAACCAGAAAACCAACGCTAGTACCTTGAGAGTTACTCTCCCTTCTTGCACTGGAGTCTCCAATGAAGAAATCATGCACAAAGTTTTCAAAATCAGAATTGATAGTTTTGGACAATTGCAACATATTACCAGGATCCCATACCTTATAATGCCCATGAACCCTTGTATCATGTAAGGTCTACCATCTTTGCTTCTCTTGTATCTCCTCATAAAGAAGATTATCACTCTTTGTCTTCATGATGACTTGACTTTGATGCACCAAATTCTTAGCATTCTTACCGTCAATAGGCTGAATACCATCATGATAAAACTGTTGTAATGATATAGGATGAAGATGATGAAATAAATCTAGGCTACTACTAACCTCCTTATAAAGAATATCATCAAAAGGTTCACCTTCTATTGCTGATTTAGAAACCTCCAAAACACCATCCCTTGGAGTATCCTCGTCAAGCTTGGTCTCCAAAATGACTCAACCTTTTCTGCCACAAATCTTGAGCATTCTGGTCTACAATGGGATCAAATTCTTCATAAATCAGCTTATCATGTGTTGTTAGTTTGGAAATTGCAACAACGTGCAATTCCACACAAGTGTCCATGTGAGGCTCCTCCTCATGTGAAAGTTGTGCTATGTAGAATTTTTCTGTGGGTGTAGACTACCTTACATCATTTTCCCACATCTTTCCCTTGAACTCAGTAGGTGTTGTCTTGTTTGGGTGGCTATCAATCTAGCAGCTCTAGCTTTGTTATTCCATTCCTCATAACGTTTTAGAGTTTCCATTACAGGCCCCTGCTTTGCATATACAAATTTCTTGTCCCGAGCTGGAATAATTTCTCTAACAAGAAGATTTTCACTACCGCAATTATTTTTCTCAATGGAAATCATAAATTTTTCTCTGAAGCTTCTTCTTCTTCAAATGAGTTCTTTTGTAATTCAGGTTATGGCATATGATGATCTCGCTTGGTTTGCTACCAATCTTCATCATGCAATAATCTGGAAATGACATATTATCTCTAAAACCCTTACTCAAAGATTGATATTTCCTCCAACAAGAATCCTCATCAATCACCTCTATTGGCCGCCCTTTATCACTGTTCTCACCATGTTCCTTATTGTCCCTAGATCTACTTTGATTCACATTCTGAGTGAGAAGGATCAAATAAAAGTTAGTGGCTTCCTGTTGTTTCACCATGTTGGTGAAAATTTCCTTCATAAAACCCACATTGAGATATTTCCAAACTACCATATTTAACCCACACAGGCTGGAGGAACAACAAATCTGATACCACTAAAATATCCCTTATGGGATACCACTTAAAAATGCACCAAATATATGAAAAATTGCAGCAAAGTAAAATACTAATTTTTACTAAAAATGACCAGCTAGGACAGCGAATGGTATTTAATTGATATCTCACAAAATACTTGCCCAAAGTGCATGAAATTTTGAGGGAAGCTTGCAATAATAATAATAAACACTAGAACAACATTTTTGGAATTTTATATCACTGCTAGAGAATTACAGAGTGCCCTGGGTGGCTGGTAAACTTCTAAAATCCGTAAATCACCAAATACATGAGCATAAATTAAGGGTCTTTGGAAATACATTAACAGATACAAGAAATAATATTTCCACCTTTAGATCTGACAATGGCCAACTAGAAAACCCCCAAATAAAGGCTGCAAGTCACCTCACTTGGAATGGGGTCGGAAAATGATGGAGGTGCCTTCAACGAGCTGCCACACCCAACCCAAATGGATGCCGTGAATCTGATCTGAGCCCCTCTTCTTATCTTCCCAAAATTCCCCAATACCCTCGAGATCCTTCCTCTAAAACCTCTGTTAATGTCTCTACCACATGGCCCTAAAAGTAGCTCCAAAATGATAGACTAGGGTAGATCTCTCACTATCGAAGAATGTCCTACTAGCTAGGGACAAGTCTCTCACCACCGAAGCTAGGGTCTCTCAGGATTTAAATGCGCAAGCTATAGATGCACAACAATAACAACTACAAAAGAAGGGGTCAATAAAATGTATATCAAAAGTGCTTTTCCTTTCTCACCCAGCTCCTTATATACTTCCCATGGAAAAAGAGCCCCAATAGACCCTAGACACATTTCTTTCCATGGAGGGGTCAATAAAATAAAAGTAACTAAAGTTACTTTTTCTTGTTTAAGTCGCCAAGGTCCAAAGTGACCCCCAAATGCCAAACATGGATATTAGTACCATGCGGCCCCTTCTCAAAAGCCCCCAACATCCACAGCCCCTTGGGTATGACCACGGCTTGGACTCGATTTGACCCTTAGGCCTTTGGCATAGAAAAGGGGACATTACACCTCAACATAGCTCCCAGTGTCCACAGCTCCATGGGTCTGACCATGCCTTGGACTCAACTTGGCCCTTAGGCCTTTGGACCACACAAATCATGTCAACTGATTTCAAGAGTTTGGGAGGATTATGGAAGATAGTCCCATGGTATGCATCACAAAGAATTTAAGTTTGAGTGTATTTATTGCATTTTTTAGCATTAGGAAAACATGGATTCACCCTAGCGCATGCCTTTAGGTGCGCCAACATGAATTCAAAGGTGATAACATGAATGCCATGTGCTAGGTTAAATGCCACACGTTAGCATGAAACTCGAGGACATTATCATTAACTATTTTTAGGTTAGGTCATGTCACACACTAGCGTGACAATGAGGGTGTTAGAGTGAAAATGGGCACACTAGCGTGACATGCGATAGCGTGAAAACATGCATACTACCATGAAAATGGGTGCACTAACATCAAAAGGGGTATGCTAGTGTCAAATGAGATGTGCTAACATAGACTCTATCCTTCTTGAAATCCATAAAATAATTTTAGAAGACTTTGAGAAATTTTTTGAGGAATGTTAAAATTTTTAAGAGATGTTAGTAGATGAATTGGAAGAAACGATGTTAATTTTTGTATTTTGAGTGATCTGGAGGAGATACCATGAGCCTTGGATGTTCAGGAGTGCCATGAACACTTACAATCCTATGAGCATTAATTTTCATGGCGTGAGCATATCTAGCTAGTTGGAGTTCGGAGGCTACATGTTTAGCCTATATCACACAACTTCATGTGATTAGAGTGGATCATAGCCTATTTAACACCTTAGGAAAGAGATGGCATAGTGAGATCTAGACATTTAGGTTTCCCAATGGAGAGATGAAAGTGACCCTCAGGATGTCCATCAAATTATTTGAGTTCGATCCAGGGCATTGTAGAATGTAGTTATGTATGATGATCACCTTGACTAGGTTCCAACACATATCTAGGATTTGTATTTACGTCAGATATACCTCAATGGGGTATAGTTGTGCATCTATACCAATGTTTTAAGAGTAGGGATATTGCACATATCCCTACATACTTGATGGCTCTTATCAACATCTACTTGTTGCCCGATAAGATTGGTGCTCATTACCATTTGGGTTTGATAGGCATACTTGCCGGACTAGTTGATAGATAGGTCCTTTTGTAGGTTTAATGCATATTGGCCCACTTATATTGATATTTTCATTTAATAGATATAGAGGGATGAGGATCTTGTGTTTGGCGACTCTTTTATAGATTTTTCCTAGGACCATATTGTTATTGGATGTCCACTTGGTGAGATTTGAGTCGAAAACCTAAGGATCTATCCCTTATGATCCGGTAGACCGTGGGTGATGATATTAGATCTCACTTAGGAGATAATGCATATTATAGATGGGATTTTTATAATTTGAAGCTATGGATGGTGACCTAGAGGCCATGTCATTTATATCATTTGTGTGAGGATGTAGTAGCGCTTAGTATTATCAAGGTAAATAATTTTTTTATAGACAACCATAGTCATATTTTAGAGTGGTACCAGTAAATAGGGTACAATTCCATTTTACTATCATTTAGGGCTTCCATGGGATGGGATATGCTATGTGAGCATCACGCGTGAGACATTTGATTTTGGTCCCCTAATCGGATAGTGGGTAGCATTACAGATTTTTCATGGAGTTATCCCATAGGTATGAGATGCATGGGTATAGGTAGTGGACCCCGGGACCACCGCAGACACAGGGCATGGTATGCTATAATGATTCCCGACACATTACCATTCCAAGAAAAGCCATAATAATTTGAATAATAGTGGCAACAATAGGAGATGGTGGGCCCATTAGATACATTCCTAGGCTCACTCATCCGGAGGCTAAGGCTATGTTATGCGTAGCTCGAGATAAATAGGGATAGGTGAGGAAGATCTAGGGCCACATGTTCAAGCATAGGTTCAGCCATAGGTACAAGTTTAGGTGCCTCCATAAATACATCCATAGATGGAACCAAAGTGTAGCAAGTACCATATCCACATGTATAATTACCTATGTTACAACATGTTGTACACTAGGATGTACAAATGGTTGATGTATGATGGAAAAGTGACAAACGAGCGTGGGAATCTACAAGTAACCTTTCCTCGCACCCGACCTCTCGAGGTCGTGCTAAGACAAACCAAAGGGGGATGGAATATATGTGGGGTATGGACAAACTAATTAGGCAATCTTATATTTTTGACACGCACTAATGGAATCTATGAATCTAAGGCAAAGAAGGCCCTCCTAACCTAAACTGGCGTGATAGATCAGTCAACGAGGATGACTGCTCGAAGGCTCCAATCAATATCGAGCTCTGGCATGATTCAATCTATAGGTCAGGGATACGTGGAAGATAACCTTTGGGTTCTTCGTAGATGTCTCCGGCAGTGGTCATGAAAATGGATGACAGAAAAATGATGGATTCTTGGGTGATTCCTGTCTAGTCTAGAAATCCTTAGCTTGATTCGCTGCTACATCTAGTGAGAATAATTGTGCGATGATGATTGGTGGAAGTGGAGTGGATCTAAATACTAATGTGCATAAACTAGCATAAACGTCTGGTTGTCCCATGGGCTGCATTGGGTTGTGGGACCTATGGATCACAATCCGTAGATTTTTGGTTGTTGTTGACCTCCTATAGTCATGTGTGAAATCAATCCCTAACCCCTAGTATCTAGTAGTCATATGCCTTTTTAGCCTCTATATTGAGAACTAACAATTTGTGCAGGCAATCTTCTCGAGTACCTTATAGGTGTTCTAACAACTTGAACTCTTAAGCTAGTGTCTATGTCAATGAGAATGTCTCCTCGTCTGGTTTTGGGACCAAAGGATCACAACCGAACATTTTCTCTTTTTCAAGCCCTTCTACATTCATGGGATATTTATCTAGGTAATTTGTAGTTTGGCTGGTTTGACCAAAATATATGCACTTTGTCGTCTTCTATGTTTAATCCTCTTAACTATGAGCTAATTTCTTGTAGGTCTGTTGTCGTTCGGAAGACTTGAATTCTGAGATTTTGGTCTATGTCAGTTATTGCTGCAACAAAGTCAGATTGAGGCATGTTTGGCATCGAATACATATTCTCTAGGCTCCTAGGTCCCGTGATTGTCATAAAAAAGAAACAATGTAAAACTAACTGAAGCAAAGTAAGAATAACTATGTAAAGTATATCTACAACATATATAACTTCTCTATTTTTGTGTTTTTGATGAACTATTTGAATGAAATTGAAAGAGAAATTATTTAATATATCTATAAATTGACAACTAAACTAATAAAAAATTAAAACAAACAAAGTAGCCGAGTATAGCTACTTGCCTGTGCAGTTGTGAATCTATTCTAAATAACCAGATAACTGATCTAATCTATTTGAAAGACCCCGATCCTACCTCAGAAGTGAGGAATGAATCATAGTTTCTCAGAAACTATCAATCCCCACAGCTTCCCAAACAATATCAAAAGTGATATTAACTGAAATGAAATGATTGACTACTCTATTTGATATGTTTTAACTAGAACTTTTGATAGCTTGAACCTGGATTTTGCATAACAGTGGCGAATCTGGTTGTGTGTGGCTTTGTCCCCTCAGTGTGGTCTCCTTGTTCCTTTGTGCTCACATGAATCCAGAAAAGCATGTAATGTTAGCATCAATATAAATTGGTATCAAAATAATGGCAACTTAGGATGCAAACTGAATACAATGTGAGTAGGAGAGGGATAGCACAAGAGAATAGAGCTTGGCTTATGTAATTCCTAAGTGGGATTTATTGTGAGTCATGCAAAACAAAACATTCGTAAATGAAACTATCCTCCTTGACAAACAAAACATGAAAATTTAATGGCTTCCGACCAAAATGAAACTATCCTACTCCAATTGATTGCATGAAACAAGAATAATACTAGCACAAGAAGATTATGTGGCTTCTAAACAACAAATCAACACTAACAATGCATGCATCAAATGAAACTATGAATTCCTAAGAACCGAAAGACTAAAACTATGAAATGAGAAGATGAGAGGTAATTTTTGAGGGGCCTTTACTTGAAGATCAACCAACTATTTATAGAATCTCCATTTACCCAAAGGTGAAAACCAATTTGAACTCTTTAACCGTAAACAATGCAAAAACACTATTCTAGGAAACCAAAATCATAAATACGAGCAAAGGTGGTGATAAAATCTGGTAAACATTGAAATTTACGCGAGTTGCGATAAAAGAAACATTCTAGAAAAACACGTGAAGGACCGCTGCCCGAAGGCAGGCGACAGCAGGAGGACCGCCGCCTGCAAGGCGGTGGTCACGACCGCCACCTGGCAGGCGGCGGCTTCACAATCAAGACCAAAATGCAAAGGAAAAGAGGGGAGAAGAGAAAAATAAAGCACACAGGGGCTAAGCAAGACATGTGGGATGTTAATGCATACTTGGAGAGCTTTTCTAGATCTTGAACACCTCATGAGGAGACTCAGTATCATCATCGGGCACGTGTAATGTTGTTTTGATAGTAAGACTACCCTACAATTTTGGGTACGCATATACGCCCCATCGGAGAAGCGTGTTCTAGCCATAAAAGAGGCGTAAAATGGTGGGTCCAAGTATGGTGGTCCCAAAATGGGA
The DNA here is from genome assembly GCA_018340775.1 of Taxus wallichiana var. yunnanensis. NCBI lineage: Eukaryota > Viridiplantae > Streptophyta > Pinopsida > Cupressales > Taxaceae > Taxus > Taxus wallichiana. Next base: position 875,028,159 of record CM031239.1, on the reverse strand, counting down.
AGTTAGAAACTATACCTGACACATCCGTGTGTCGAAATGATGCCATCCAAAATTCCCGCTACCTACAAAATGAAAAGAGGACTCAAGTGCAAATATATAAAATAAATCGAAAAATAAATACTAACATAATATGAAGTGAGGACTTACCATTCATACGGGGATAAGAACTTACCTCCGTCGGTGCTCCAAACCTATAAAAGGGGGCATTCAAAACGATTCAAGATGCTATATATGTAAAAATGGGCCCATTTTCCTATTCATATGCGTGTTGATTTGATTGATTTTGAGCTCTGGGACCCATGGTGATGGTTTTTGATGAGAGTATAGTCAAAACATTCGTGATGAGATAGTGATCATGCCTCTGCGAGTGGAACATCAACCCACGAGATCATAGGTTAGTTTTTCTTGATTTAACGTTTTTACCCTCAAAATGTTAAAATGATGAAATCTTTGTCATGGGGGGATTATTTTTGAAAATGTTAGTGTTAATAGGGTCACTTAGGGGGGGCGCCTAATGGGTAGGCTTTGTTTTGGTCAAAATAGTCGGCCATGTTTTTAGGTGTTTTTAGAGCACGTGACCCATGTGAAAATTCAGGACACGACCGCCGCCCTTTAAGGTGGCGGTTACGGAACCGCCACCCTGCTAAAGGCTGCGGTACTTTACAGAATGCCAAAACTCATTGTTTTGAGTTAAATTTTGCATTTTTAGTATTCTTGTATGTTTTAATGATTTTTTTAATGCAATTTGAATACTTACTCCTTTTTGCATGTTTTTGGGTGTATGCAGGCGAAGGAGGAATATATCAGATGGAGCCGAGAGAGAGTGTGTGATTGGCTTCCAACAATGTTGGATGCACTTTCTCAGGCCGAGCAGGATACTCTTTAGAGGGCTGGTATATTACGTATATCACGGGTCCCACATGTTGCACCTTCTAGTCACATACTTTGTGACTTGTTAACATATTGGGATGCTGATCGGAACACTTTCTGATTTCCAGGAGTCAGGGGTGAGTGGACTATCACCTTGGAGGATGTTTACCACATCTTGGGAGTCCCAATCATTAGGAGATTACTCACACTTGAGACAAAGCAAGGTCATGGGCTCGATAAACACAAGGCCTTCATACATGGGAGACGCAGTTATCTCCACTTGTTCAAAGAAGGGGGTGATGGGTCCATTCCATTCCTAGCTTTCCTATCCCCTTCATTCGTCAAAGCTATTATGGGGATCCTTTCCTCGAGCTTGATCAAGGACAAGGGAGGGGACACCTTACTCTACTGTCGGTCCCCTATTATTGCATAGATTGAGGCACATGGCCAGATTTATGCCTGGGGAGCTGACATTCTTGGGACCACCTATCATGATTTGTAGCAGGTGGTTCATTTATAGGGGTAGTCATTGAGCCATCTGACCTTAGTTATGAGATGGGTCTATGAGTGTATCATCCCTTATGGGAGAGGCATAGAGATGGTGGATCCCGGCCGTGAGGGCAACCGATGGACAGAGATATGTCGTCTGCTTAGAGCACCCCGCCAGCCAATCACCTCCCTAACTACTAATGATATGGAGGCCACACCTTATCATGCCATGGCAGGGTTATGGGGTGAGGAGACCCTCACTTTGATCTCTTTCTCTACCACAGGAAGCTTGTGGACAGGACATGGAAGGTGGAGACACACCCCTTCGATCGATCGAGTGCCTCAACAGCTTTGGCCTTCCTTAGGTCGCATGCTCCCCAGCAGTGGTGCCGTATTCGGATCACTCGGGCCCGGAGGCTAGGGAGGTCCTACAGGGTCGGGGGTTGGACCGTTGTTACTCTTGGTGTCCCTATTGCAGCTAGGAAGGTAGTATGCACTCTAGGGAGAGTCAAGGTGCTCCTTAGCACCCTTACTTCGTATCGCGCCGATCCCGCCTGCAATAACGATGACCCCATTGATATAGACTCGAGTCCAAGGAGTTCACACAGGGGGAGATACGAGAGGAGGAGACCGAGGCCGAGGTCGGTGAGTCGAGGTGGAGAGGAGGGACAGCGATCCCGAGTGGCATGACACTCGGGATATCTTACAAAGCAAGAGGGCAGAGTAGAGTGTGGAGAGGGTGACTCTAGTCTCAGAGGAGCCACCCTCTCATGACCTAGGTGGTGAGGATGAGTCCATAGCAGGACGTTATGTTTCCCTAGACACGGGAGGAGCACATCAGTCGGTAGTGGCCTCTGTGGCAGGCGCTGATCCTAGGGATCCCTCTTAGAGGCCCAGAGATCCAAGTGAGTTGTCACCTTATTTTAATATTTGTTTCTATCTAGGATTGCCTTAGTTGCTATTTCTCCTCTTGTTTATTTTTGTTTTTATCCTTTGATTATTTCTAATTTGTTTTCTCCTTTACTTAGGAGACTACTAATGAGTGGCAAGACTCGATTCACCGGGTATACACCGATACCTTGATGATCACCATGGAGAAGACTCACTTGGAGCTATCCATGGATGTAGGGGAGCCTTCAACACCAGTAGGCATACCAAATTTTTTTCCCCTATCTGGCATGTGGCCAAGATGGTGACTACCCTCCGTACTTGAGTTGGCTAGGTATAGGACACAGCAGAGCACCCGATGAGGAGTTGCTCTTATAGCGAGGCTACAAATGCTCCTCAAGACCATGAGCCCTCGCAAGCACTTAGAGAACCGGCATAGCGAGTCCTGACATGGTCATGCACCTTCGAGCAGGATCTCATAGGGGTTGAGAGGCCACTGCCTCTCTTAGATTGTTTATACGATTCATTTTGTACCTTCCAGTGCTCATTGAGCATTTTGACCATGCCTAGTGCATAATGGCATTATCAGACAGAAACTTGATTATATATATATATATACTTTTGGATCATACCCTTGGTATCTAGGATTTTGTGATTTGTTTTCACATGTAAACTAGATGTTTGTTAGAATGCTTGTTTTTATATGCTTTTCAGAATGTATGCAATGGAGAACAAATGATACAAATGCTTTCTTTCTTTTTGTATTTCGTGATGCTGATATATGATAATGTAGACACAATGTGATCTTGAACTTTAGCTTCTATAAGCAATTTTCCAGTACTTCATATTTATTTTGACAAAATGAGATGATAAACCGGTATGATGAGCAGATGAACTTGCCCCACTCCTAACTCCACGCAACTAGTAAGATGCGAGGGCTCACCACCGAGAACTAGAAAGGGCATAAGTCATGAGGTGTGTTGAATGATAGTGATGAGAGATAGACAAAGATTTGGTGGAACCAAGTTAGAACGCTATAAACTTATTCTACTCAAGTGACTCCATAGTTTATAATGCAACTTGCTTTGCGGTTTATCCAAACTTAGATCCGTAGATGGCCACATGGTAGATATCATCTGGTTTTGGGGTTTTAAGATCTCTTGGAATTTTGGACATCTCGATTCATTTATTTTTGACTCAATATTTCAAAGGTTTATTTGAACTGTTTTTTATGACCTTCAACGCTTTATTGTCAAGAGAACTCCTCGCACCTTGTCCCATGCTTCTAGTAGGAAGCATGGGCTTATCACCATGGACAAGGCATAGGTGAGTAAGGGCATGCCCATCATTTCTCAACCCTATGTCACCAATAAGAGATGCAAGATCATCACCGAAGGTTGGTAGGGCAAGGAAATTTGTAAAAATAAAATTTTCTGTTTGATCTATGTTTGGCTTATTTATTTGAGCAAAATATCAGCATGTTCTTATTTCCAAAGAGATATACATATGGGATAGATGTGACACCATGAAGCTTCTAGAATGCAGACCACGAAAGACACCTATTCTAGGAAGAAACAAAAGTGAGAACAAGCATGTAGGCCTTGGTATGGTTATCGTTAAGACTTTGTCATATCTAGCTTTAATTGATGAAATGATTCTTTGACAGATGATGATGATGTTATGAAAATGAAGAAGTATGATTGGAATGCTTATGCCAATACCATCAGAAGTTTATAATGAATTGTTTTGAGAATAAGTTCCTTGATCACAAAATTTTACGAAACGAATGGACAAAATGAACCTAACTACATGAAGATGCAATGTAGATATAATTATACAAGTAGTGTGGGTTGCTTATGCATAGAATTATTTAAGATGCAAGGAATTGATTACATTGAATTCCTCACCTTCCGGTGTACATAAGAGATATGCACCATTTCCATAGTCTTTCGTGACTTGGTATGGGCCCAACCATTTGGGCCGGAATTTCCTTCCTTCACCGGTCTTCTTGTCAATCTGTCTTCTAGTCTTAGAACTAGATCTCCTTCATATGTATCTCATTCATAGAATCTTTTGTTATATTTCCAACATCCGGTTAGCATAAACTCTATGTCACTATTCTACATCTAATCTAGCCTCATCTAGGCTTTTTAGTTGGGAGATACGTGCTTCTCTATAAGCTTCTTCATCCGTAATCCTCAGAGTGAGATACGAGACCGGGTATTTCAAACTCAAGTGAGAGAACTACTTCGCTCCGAATACCAAAGTGAGAAAGGAGTTGCTCCCGCTTGGTGTCCTTATTGAGGTTCAGGGCCCACAAGGCCAAATATACTTTAAATGCCAATCTTGTTTGTTTTCTTTTACCGTTTTGAGGAGAATAGCTTTGTGTCTTGTTTGTTACTTCACTGTCCGTTGGCTTTTCGAGGGTAATACAGGAGGTCAGTATGATGGTTTATTTTAAATTTACTTCATAGCTCATGGACCATGTCATTCTTAAAGGAAGTGCCATTATCTCGAGATAATGATTTTGGGACACCATACCTGCAAATGATCCGGTTGAAAATGAACTTGGTGATCACTTGACTGCATAGTAGGTGGTAGGCATAGCCTCTACCCATTTGGTAAAATACTCAAAGGGCCGTGATTATGAAGTTATGGAAATTTGTTGACGAGGGAGAGAATTTCCCTATCAAATCTAGGCCCCATGTAGAAAAGGGCCATGGAGTTGCAATTGTCAGAGCTTGTGTTGGCATGTGAATCTCGTGGGAAAATTCTTGGCATTTATGGCATCTTCATACAAAATCTACTATGTCATGTTCTAGAGTGGGCCAAAATAGCCCATTTGATGTATTTTGTGAGTGATGGCATGACCTCTAAAATGGCTGCCACATATTCCACTATGGGATTCATAGAGGATCTTCTTGGATTCTTCTATGTCAACACACCTTAGAAGCATTCCATCGAAATCCTTACGATAGAGCACCTATTCTATAATAATGTATTTAGCTATGATAATGCATAACCACCTTCTTTGTTACAGTGTAGCACCTTTTGGATATGTACGGTCCATAATATAATTAATAATATCAACATACCAAGGACATTCGAGATAGGAGGTTTGGCTTCGATGTAGTGTAGGCATTCATCGGGAAAATCTAGATCTACTAGATCACCTTTGTCTAATGGGTCATTGGCTAACCAATCTGCAATGATTCGTCCCTTAAGACTTCTAGTTTACAAAAGTTAATTTAAATTCACCCATTAAGGTTATAAAACATCCAAATTTTTAGACAAGGACCTTGCGTGAGAAAAGTTCTTAAATGGTTTGTTTTTACAATGACCCTTGTTTCTTGGTTTAGCATGTAATGGCTTAAGTGTTTGGTCAGTAAATACTATGGCAAGGTATTCTCATTCTACTTGTGTATAACATGTTTCATAATCAAGCAACGTTCGGCTAATGAAATAGATCACGTGTTCTCATTTGTCATCGCCTTCTTGATCCAGCATGTAGGCTAGCGAGAAATTGGTAGCTCGCGAATATAAGATTAAAGGGCGGTCTAGATTAGGAGGAATTAGCATAGGTGGTGACAACAAGAAACACTTAACTACTTCGAAAGCCTCATTGCAGTCTTCAGTCCAATCGATACTATAATCTTTCTTGAGTAGATTGTTGATTGGATGAATGACAAAGCTTAAATCTGGGATGAATCTTCGGATTACACCGAGTTTCCCAAGAAATGACCTGATTCTAGATTCATCCAAAGGTGGGATCATTTCAAGAACAACCTGGATTTTGGCTGGGTCTACATTGATCCCTCGTGATGATATGATGTAACCCAGGAGTTTCCCTCCTGTCACACCAAATACACATTTTCTAGGTTTAGTGTGACTCCGTATTCTATCAAACATGAAAGAATGATGCGGAGCACTTCCGGGTGATCACAACACTTCCTAGCTTTAGCTAACAAGTCATCTACATAGGATTCCATGATTTTATGAATAAGATCATGAAATATATATGTCATTGCCCACTGGTATGTAGCACAAGTGTTCTTGAGACCGAATGGCATAATAACATAGCAATAAGTTCCCCAATGAGTTATAAACGTAGTTTTGGCTTGGTCTTGTTCAAGTATTCTAATTTGATTATATCCCGAGAATCCATCCATGAGAGACAAAATCTCAAATCCAACTATTGTGTCAACGATGACGTCAATAGATGGTAGTGGGAAGTCATCCATGGGGCACGCCTTGTTAATGTCTCTAAGTCTATGCAGATGCATATCTTCCCATTCTTTTTAGAACAGGATGATATTAGATATCCACCGAGAGTATTCAACCGGTTTGATGAACTCTACCTAGAAAAGCTTTATTACCTCTTCCTTCACCATGAGAGCTACCTTGGGTTTCATTGGTCTCAATTTTTGTTTAATTGGCTTTGCATCTGATTTGGTGAAGAGGTTATGTACCATAATGTGTGGTGCAATTCTCGTCATTTCTTTATAATTAAATTTAAAATCCTTTTGATGTTCTCTGAGGATTTGAGTGTGTATCTCTATCTCCTCTAGAGTTAATGAAGATCATAATTTTAAGATCTTTGGTTCTTCCTCCGTTCGATGTTAATATCAATTGTTTCTTCGATTAAAGAAGCGTTACCTTCTTTAAACTCGTGGGGCTGAGGTTGGTCCGATCTTCTCCATTCTCTACCGCATATATGTCGAGCTCCTTTGTGGGGGAGGTCTACCATGGGGTTTCTAAAGTAAGAAGATGAATGTGGGATTAAGGAAAAATCTACCACGTGATGGGTGAGATGTAACTCTGCATAGGCGTTTAGGTAATCAAGAGTGGCTCTATCACTATCAACGTGATCTAAGATAGTATATTTATTCTCACTATGTTCTTTAAAAAGGGTTTGACATTTTCTTTACTAATGATTCAATACGAAGGGATACCATGAAATGGGTGTCTTCCAACTCACTGTTTGGAGTAAAACGTGAAGCTGAGGTTGCTATCAAATCTGTGAGAAGGTTTTGTTCTCACGGGATTGCTTCAATTGATATGAAGTTAAATCCTTTGCTCAGATCTAATACTATTGTTTTGTAGAGCTGTAAATGTTTAGCTCTCATCTCATACACCTCAGAGACTTGGTTTGCTACTAATTGAGAGTCTCCTAACACTCTAATGTCATTAACACCGAGCCTTTTAGCTATGATGAGGCCAAGGAGGAGGGCTTTGTACTCGGCGCCCTTTATTTGTACATTTGAAAATTAGTTTAAACGTGAATGGTAAGATCTTTCCTGAGAAGTAAAGATCACACCGCCCCAACCCCATAACAACATCTAGCTCCATCAAGTGAAGAGTCCAATATTTAGTTGGGAAGATGGATGTTGGGACATTCGCTACGCCTATTTCTTCTGTTGGGCCATTTCTACCATGTAGAGTTCCTCTGCTGGAAGAGAACCAACTCCTAGGGTATATCCCATGCCTACAGAATCAAATGGCAGGAAAATTGGTAGATCCTATTCTAGCAATTCAAAAAAATTTGCAGTAGTTCCTAATGATATTGTTTCTACAATGTTAGCCTCATCCTCGAGGACTCGGGATATTCTTGACTGTGTTCATACTCTATTATTCTCATTATAGGTACCAACTTTTCTTCCGGTTTCAAGTCACTGGCTTATTAAGTTGGTTTGTTGGGAGTTCAAACTTAGAGTGAATGCCTGGTCTTTTCTTTAGGTCTACTAGGTGTATATCGAATGGTTTTGGATCACCTTTTGCTACGAATACCTTTCCTAAGTGTAAGAATCTTACTTCCTGAAATAATGTAGAAGGGATTGCCTTCATACAGTGTATCCATGGTCAGCCGAGGATCATATTATAGTTGGTTTCCTAATCTATAATATAAAACTCAATGAGGATTGTTTTGGGTCCTAAGGTGACTGGTAGTATTATAGTTCCAATTGAAGTGGCTTTAAGGCTATCATAGCCTCTTAGCGTATTCCGAGTCATGGAACAATTTGTTTCTCCATACCCTAGCTTTTGAAGGAAAGAGAAGGGAACTATGTTAACTGCTACCCCATCGTCAACCATTATGCATTTAACGTAATTGTTATAAACCCACACTTGTAAATGTAAGGCCGGATCACCTCTTCATGCAATCTCGACGTCTGTTGGCATTTTGTTTATGTCAAATATAAACTCGATATCCCTATCCGACTGCCCCGGAGGGTGAATATCGAAGTCTATATGGTTTACTTGTGTTTCGGGAGGTGGAGTGATGTTAATTAAATGACCTAAACCTAATGCTTCTAAAAGAGCAGCCCTATGGGCAAGGAGAGTTCTTCAATAAGTCCAAAAAGGAGATATGAGAGAAGGTCTTTGTTAGGTCATTAATTAAATCATAGAACCTACGGGTTTTACTAATGGCTATTGAATGTTATCTGTCTCTAGTGGGTAACTTGGACTTGGCTGAGAGGAATACTCTCATGTCCTTGTTACAGCTTCCACGTGTAGCTCAGTGTCTAACTCCACTAAACTGACTATCTTGGGTCATAGCTGATTTCCTAATTGTGGTGCAATAGGTGGATTTAGCGAAGTCGAGGCTTCATGATCATTATTTATTGTCAAGTGCACCCTTGTTCATCCCTTTTGGATTTAATTTATCGATTTGGGAGTGGATCATCAAGATCTTGAGGGAGCATTATGAGGGGAGATCACTCCCATGAAAGTATTTGGCATAGGTGATGTAGGATCTACTAAGAACATATCTATGAAAAGTTGTCTCTGTTCTTCTGGCAGACGTTGCATGAACTTATTATAATCATGGTAAGTCCTAGTGTCATGGCCTCAAATTTTGTGGAAACCACAATACGAGTTGGGATTGTAATTCCTAGGTTGTTGGTTTGGCACGTATTGTGGTCCAAAACTCTGATTAAACCATTGACTATTAAAGTTTTACGTTTTTTGTCTTTGGTTTTGGTTTGGTTTTGATATCCAAATGAATTTTGACTTGGACCTCGTGTCCTGGGTCTATCTTTATTATTGTTGTTGTGGATGATTAAAATCCACCGAATTAATTGTCGTGGTAAAGTTGTTGTTTTGTTGATTGTTAATCGACGGTGGAGCATTTACAACATTTTATTTTTTTGTTTGGTTATTACTCCATCTCGTTGTTACGCCAAAATTTTTGTTAAGGATTTTAGGTCCTTGATTGATGTTTTCAGTATTAGATAATTCGTAGTGTTTTGGTTGGGGGTGATTAACCTCCCATTTGTTCCATATGTCTTGCGACCGCTATCTATCAGTAGCTTGATCTATTTGGAGGGCGCTTTCAAGTACTTCATCATAAGTCCTTAGTGGGAACTTCTGGACTTCTTCCTTTACCTCTCTATTGAGAGAATGAAGGAATAAATCACATAGTTCCATCTGGTCCATGTTTGGAGCACTTGTCAAGAATAGAGGACTGTATGCCATCTCTAGATGAAATGAGCTATAGATTCATTGTGTTCTTGCTTAATGTGCAAGAATTCCCTGATTCCTATTCTCAACAGTTTTTTCATGTCAAACGCCTTGATGAACTCTGAAACAAGTTGTTTAAACGAAAGGATGGAAGCTTCATGTATTCTGAATACCAATCGAGGGCGATGCCCTCTAAAGTTTTGGGGAATATTTTGGCAACAACCCCATCTCAAGGGATCAGTTCTCGAATGGCCGTGGCATAGGCCTTAATGTGTGCATTCGGTCTCCTTCCCTTTGTATTTGGGAAAATTGGGAAGAGGTCTTGGAAGCATGATGCTTCGTAAAGTGAATTCTAAGGTTTCTTTCAAATATTCTGAATAAGTTCCTATTGCATAGGTTTCACCATCGATGGTGCTTTGAGAGGGGGTGGAGGTGGAATGGGTTGTTGATATGGCACAGCATATGCGTTTAGAGACATAAGGAAATACTTGTGGTTGTGTGAACATGCTGGGAGAAGAGAACATATCTCCTTGTGGTGACTTGGAATATATGTTTAAGTATGGAGGAGTATTTCCCAGGAATGGATTATTTTGTACTAGACTGGGAGGTATCATATTTTCCACCGAAACGGTGTTAGAAAATGCAGTTCTAGTTGGTGTTTGTTGTGAATACGAGGAGGCATGCCCAACATGCCTATTCCTATGAGGAGGTCTACTTAGCCAGGATGATGTGGAGGATTGGAATTTCCAACCTGCATGAATTAAGAATTTTGACTTGCTTGAGCAAGTTCTAACCCTCTAAGTTTTTCTACTAAATTTGAGATGACTTCATTTGGTGAAGTCACAATATTTTTCCTTAGTGGCATTTGTTGTATAACTTGAGGTTGTATAGGCATGTGGTACCCCACTATGAACTGATCATTTCCTTGCCAAGTTTCACCGAGGGCATTTCCTATAGGTAGCGACATGGAGGTGTTTTCTTGAAACGAGACCTCGGGTCATGTTTGTAAACTTCCTATAGGTGGGTACATACTCTGAGAGCATTGTTCACTCCTGGCATAATGCACTGAATGTTCATCATCTAAAAATAGATATGGATTTGATTGTCTACTAATTTGTGGTCTAAGCAACACATGAGGAGATGAACCATATTCTTCCATAAACATCATGTTATTCGAGCTTGAAGGCTCCGGTTGTTGCGTTTGGGCGAGCTGGTCCAACTCCTCTATTTGGAAAGAAGAACTATATCTAGTCCTTGAGGCGGAGTTTGTGTTGACAATCGGTTAGTTGAATAGTTATCACCCCATGCTGAGAGCGAGGGTGATGGCTGTCTATTCAGTTGATCGTAGTATGCTTCAAGACCTAGGAGAGGTCTACCATATGCATCAAATCCCGACATATTCGGGGGGTATATAAATACCCATAGAATAATGGGAAAGAGCGAAGGTGGATGGAAGAAGTGAAAAATGAAAGAGGAAGAACTATTTCGTTTATGTCAGGTTCACCAATTTTGTGGGTGAAGCTGATGTGAAGGCTAGAGAAGAACAAGTAGATATATGACTCAACCGTAAAGTAGGAAGTTTCACGTTGGGTTCACCAATTTTGTACGATGGAAAAGTGATAAGCAAGCGTGGGAATCTACAAGTAACCTTTCCTTACACCCGACCTTTTGAGGTTGTGCCGAGACAACAAGGGGATGGAATATATGTGGGGTATGGACAAACTAATTAGGAAATCTTATATTTTTAACACACACTAATGGAATCTGCAGAATCTAAGGAAAATAAGGCCCTCCTAACATGAACTAGCATGATAGATCACCATGAGGATGACTACTCGAAGGATCTAATCAATATCGAGCTCTGGTGTGATTCGATCTATAGGTTGTGGGATACATGGAAGATACCCCGTGGGTGCTTCGTAGATGTCTCTCGACAGGTCATGAAAATGGATGATGGACAAATGATGGATTCTATGGGTGATTCCTGGTCTAGTCCAAAATCCTTAGCTTGATTTGCTGCTACATCTAGTGCAAATAACTATACGATGATGATTGGTGGAAGTGGAGTGGATCTAAATACTAATGTGCGTAAACTAGCATCAACATCTCGATTGTCCCGTGGCCCATTGGGTTATGGGACCTATGGATCGAACCAGTAGATTCATGGATGTTGTGGACCTCTTATGGTCATGTGTGAAATCAATCCCTAACCCCTAGTATCTAGTATTCGTATGCCTTTTCAGCCTCTATATTGAGAACTAATAGTTGTGTAATCTTCTCAGAGTACCTTATAGGTGTTATGACAACTTGAACTCTTAAGCTAGTGTCTATCTCAATGACAATGTCTCCTACATCTAGTTTCAAGACCAAAGGATCACAACCAAACATTTTCTCTCTTTCAAGCCCTTCTACAAAGAATGCGGATATTTATCTAGGGTGATCTATAGTTTGGCTGGTTTGACCAAAACGTATGCACTTTGTCATCTTCTATGTTTAATCCTCTTAACTGTGAGCTAATTTTTGTAGAGGTCTCATTATCATTCGAAGACCCGAATTTTTAGATTTTGGTCTATTTCAGTTATTGCTGCATTAAAGTTGGGTTGAGGCACGTTTGGCTCGAATACGTATTCTCCGGCTCCTAGGTCCCGTGATTGTCATACAAAAGAAACAATGTAAAACTAATCAAGCAAAGTAAGACTAACTATGTAAATTATATCTACAACACATATAACTTCTCTATTTTTGTGTTTTTGATGAACTATTTAAATGAAATTGAAAGAGAAATTTTTAATATATCTAGAAATTGACAACTAAACTAATAAAAAATTAAAACAAACAAAGTATCCGAGTATAGCTACTTGCTCGTGCATATGTAGTTGTGAATCTATTCTAAATAACCGATAATTGATCTAATCTATTTGAAAGACCCACGATCCTACCTCAAAAGTGAGGAATGAATCATAGTTTCTCAGAAACTATCAATCCCCACAGCTTCCCCAGCAATATCAAAAGTGAGATTAACTGAAATGAAATGATTGACTACTCTATTTGATATGTTTTAACTAGAATTTTTGACAACTTGAACCTAGATTTTGCAGAACAGTGGCGAATACGGTTTTGAATGGCTTTTTCCCCTCGGTGTGGTCTCCTTGTTCCTTCATGCTCACATGAATCTAGAAAAACATGTAATGTTAGCATCAACAAAAGTTGGTATCGAAATAATGGCAGCTTAGCATGTAGACTGAATATAATGCGAGTAGGAGAGGGATAGTGCAAGAGAACAAAGCTTGCTTATGCAATTCCTAGCGGGATTTATTGCATTCATGAAACACAAAACATTCGTAACATGAAACTATCCTCCTTGATGAACAAAACATGTAACTTTAATGGCTTTTAACTAAAATGAAACTATCCTACTCCAATTGATTGCATGAAACAATAACAATACTAGCACAAGAAGATTATGTGGATTCTAAACAACAAAATAATACTAACAATGCATGCAACAAATGAAACTATGAATTCCTAAGAATCGAAAGACTAAAAATATGAAATGAGAAGATGAGAGGTAATTTTTGAGGGCCTTTGCTTAAAGATCAACTAGCTATTTATATAATCCCCATTTACCCAAAGGTGAAAAGCAATTTGAACTCTTTAACTATAAACAATGCAAAAACACTATTCCAGGAACCAAAATCATAAATACGAGCAAAGGCGGTGAAAAAAGCTAGTAAATGTTGAAATTTACATGAGTCATGATAAAAGAAACGTTCTAGAAAAACACGTGAAGGACCGCCACATAGGCAAGGTGGCGGTTTTGTAACTGAAGACCAAAATGTAAAGGAAAAGAGGGGAGAAGAGAAAAAAAAAGCACGCAGGGGCTAAGCGGGACATGTGGGATGTTAACGCATACTTGGAGAGCTTTTCTAGATCCCAAACACCTTACGAGGAGACCTGTATCATCATTGGGGCACGTGTAATGTTGTTCCGATGGTGCAAAGACTATAATTTTGGGTACGTGATACTGACATTCAAAGTGGGGTTTGATATAAGGTCCACCATCACCTCCCAAAGAAGGTAGCCCACATATAACAACTTGTGGTGGTGATGGGGATGAAGTCAAGGTCACACCACGGCCACCATATATTGGCATACCGGTCTCATGTTTTAGAGCTATTCAAACATTATATTATCCATCAGTGGCTACTTTGCAGCTTAAGAGGTACATGTCCCTATAGCATCGTGATATAACATTTATTACAATACTGAGACTCGTAGCGATAGTTTGAGTAGGGTTTTGAATCAAGATGCTTTGAGGAAGGAGTTTGTAACATGTTATTGAGAGAGAGATTAGGCCACATCTACATGAGATCACCTCACGATCATACAACATAGGACTTAGGTGTAGGTTGATAGTAGAGCATGAGCTATCATGAACATTATCGGGAGGATTGATGGACTTAGTATATGATTTTGTGTCGGCTACACGTGAGGCCGGATATTATAGACATCTCTATCATGTGGTTGTTCAAGGCACATAGGTCCATTCCATATAGTCATATTTTTGGCGATCAATCGAGATCCATATTACGAGAGATCTACTATATCGGTTCGTATGCCTCCCCCTAGTTAGATTCCTCCACCCAATCATAGGCCGTAGTCATGGTACCACCGAGAGTTAGGGTTGACTCTTTTATTGTATATGTATTTATTTTTGGGTATATGCCTTGTTATGAAGGCACACTGTTTTGACATGATGTATATGTATTTTTTTTTATTATACCTCGAGATGAAGGCACATTTTTGATCCATGCCCATGAGGACATATTTTTATCCGATGCATATAGAGACACATTTATATATGGACATTGATTATTTGACATTTTATACGATGAGGGAATTATGATGATATCCTATTTTTATTTATGAGATAACATGTTATTCCATGTTTTTACTTGTGATTATGGCGAGGGGGATAAAAATAATCCCTATTGCCCCATTGATGATATTATATGATGTGATGTTATCTTAGCATACATGTTGATTTTATTTCTATGATGATGTAGTTTAGAATTTTATTGATGATACATGATGATGTTGATAGATGTGATGGTATGGACATAAATGATGAAATAAAAAAACAATGTACAAGAAAAGAACACAAGACCAAAGAACATGTAATCAAATCTAATATATACACACATTGAAACAACACAACAACATAAAACAAGAATTAACCTAATCAAGTAAAGAACAGACTAATCTAAAAAGAACACAATAAAACACACTATATGCACAAACAAACAAACAAGGAAAAACTACATTGTTTTCAAGGAACATTATCGATACGTTTTTACGTTATTTTGGTATTTTCAAAAGAAAATGTTATAGTGTTTTTGGGTTTGTCTTCTCGGTGATGCCTATTTGAATTTTTTTCAATGTTTTCTGAAATTTTTCCAAAGATATGGACAAGAAAAGAATATCTATAGATCCCCCAACAATAGATGAGAATGTACAAAGGAAAACTCCACACATATATACATGAATAGGATCACTGTCGATCAAGTCCACAAAGGATAGGCTTAAGAAGGATATCAAACATAGGCGAAACACTAGTCTAGGAAAAATTGATCATGCCCCCAAGTGTGAGATACTTGTGAATAACTCATTATCCTATAGTCCCGAAAATTTATTTTCACCAAAGGACTTGTCCAAAGTGCCATAATTGTGTGGTTTTCACACTTGGATGAATTTATTTCTCTTTACTTTTTTGTTTCTTTTTCTAATTTTTATACTATTTTTATTTTTCAAAGACCCCCATACTTAGGTGTAGAAACACTTGAGATATATGACGCTCATGGGTTTTTAATTTCATCACCATCCACATAAGCAAGCTTATATGCACTGTACTCAAACTTAGCCACCAAAACATATGGTCCTAACCAATTAGGTTAAAACTTACCTTTCTTCTCACAATCTTTCATGGTGTTGAACTGATTCTCTTTATGAATTAGATCACCTACCTCAAACTAGAGAGGTATGATTCGTTTTTGTAGCTTTTCCACACTCAATTCAAATACACTTTAATATGATCTAATACATGGAGGTGTCTTTCATCCAAAGAACTCTAGCTTGACTAGCCTAGCCACTCTATAGTCCTCATCTTTGTCCAAGTAGTCTCTCAAGGATATTTGTAATGAGGGAAGTTCAATATCCAAGGGTAGAATGGATTTAGTCCAAAGACAAGATAATATGGTGTCACACATGTTTGTGTTTGGATAGATTTCCAATAATCCCTAAGGTCAAGATGGATTTGAAGATGTTAATTATGGCTGGTTTTGCTGACCATTTTCTCCATAATTCGAACAAGATTCTTATTCGAGAATTTTGCCTATCCATTTCCTCGAGGGTAATAGGGGTTGACCTATTTTTTTGATTTGGAAGCATTGGAACAATTCCTTCACTTGTTTTTTCTTGAAATACTTTCCATATTAAGATGCAATGGCGTAGGGATTGCATAGTAGCAGATGATGTGATTTATTATAAACTTGGAAATTTTTGCACTGGTAACATAAGTGAGAGGAACAACCTCTACCCATTTAGTAAAATACTTGGTGGTGGTTATGATATGATTGTGTCCATCTGAGGAAGTTGGAGTGATCTTCCCTATGAGATCCATTCCCCATTTAGATAATGTCCATGGTGTCGTAATTGGTTGCAAAGACTATGTTGGAGCATGTATTAGATTTACATATTTTTGACATAGCAAACATTTTCACACATATTGACAACAATCAATTTCCATAGTATCATAATAATATCCTACTCTCAAAAGTTTCTTAGCAAGATCCATTCCACTTGTATGTTCCCCGTAATTGCCTTCGTTTACCTCTTTGACCGCTAAGATATATTCTTCCAAGTTAAGACAACATAACTAATTCCCATCATAGCCTTGACCATGGAGAGTTCATATAAGCAAGGTATAAAGAGTTATATGTTAGATAAGGTTATGTTTTTCAGAATGGGTAATGTTAGGTGGAAAGGTTACATCATATAGGTAAGTATAGATATCAAGGTACCAGGGGGACAAGGGACCAAAAAATTCACATACCAAACAAGATTTTGACATGTCATATGCCAGTGTCATAAAATGTTCCATGAAGAATGGCATGTCATTGTTACTTGGTGGATGTGTAACAAAGATCTAATTGTGGTCATGGTATCTTCCTTGTGATTATATTGTCTAAGTATCTCATTAGAAGGTTATTTGTACAAAGAATTCCTTTAAAGTATCAACCAATTTCTTGTAAGGGATGAGCTTCTCAGCTTTGACATTATATTCATCATTTACATGTTGATGATAAATTGAGAATTTTCGATAACCTTAAGTTGTCGATATACTAGTGTATATCAATTTTTAATCCTACAATTAGGGCTTCATACTAAGCTATATTGTTAGTGTATGGTAATCCAAGTCTAAAAGCTTGAGGAATGAAATCACCTATAGGAGTGATAAGAACCACTCGTACTCCTGAACCATGAAAGATAAATGATCCATCAAAGTAAATTTTCCATACAATAGATTCCTTGATATACATCATAGAATCACCGTGTAGATCCAAATTCAATGGTTTAATTCCAAGCAAATGGGCTTCTAGGATTTTATCCACAAGTAATTTCCCTTTGATTAATTTTTGACTAATGTATTCAATATCAAACTCACTGAGCAAGATGATCCAATTATCCATCCTCCCAATAAGTGCATGTTTAGATAGTATGTACTTAAAAGGGTCAACTCTATATATAATCTTGGTCTTGTGGTTCAATAAATAGTGATAGAGTTTCTACAATGCAAACATAATGGATAAGCAAGTCTTTTCAATTTTTGGATAGTTGAGCTCATAAAAAATCTGTGTGTGACTAAGGTAATAAAAAAGTTTCTCTTTTTTATTCAAATCATACTGAGATATAGGCACCCCTATATCAAATTGGGTAGCTGAGATATATAGTAATAGGGGTTCACTTGGGGTAGGTGACATAAGAATAGTTGGTTTTGTCAAATACTTTTAATTTTTTTTTACTGCTCAGGATCCCAATGTAAATCAACATCTTTCTTGAGAATATGTGTAAAGGAATGACATTTATTAACAAATTGGGATATAAACATCCATGTAGCTTGGATCTTACCTTGCAATCTGCGTAGCTACTTGACGTTCTTGGGAGGAGGCATATATGTGATAGTTGTGACCTTTATTGTGTCCACTTTGATTCCTATCCTTAAAACAATGAAGCCTAGTAATTTTACCGATAAGCACCCCAAAGACACTTTTTACGGTTGAGCTTGACCTTGTATTCTATGAGACATTGAAATATACTCCATAGGATTTCCAAGTGCTCTTCTCTAGTCCTATACTTTCCCAAGATGTCATCAATATAGTCTTACATTATATCATTCAACATGTCATGGAAGATGTAACGCCTCCAAACATGACTAGTACCTACGATGATTTATACTTTAGAAGGTACAAATGTTGACATGTGATTTTGTCATTATGATGGTGTACTCTTATGAATTTGGAAATCATGTTTGTAGTAGAAAATAATTCATCTGTGGAGAAGGTACATTCTTTCATGCTTTTGCTTAATTTTAATGGAGTAATTCACCTCCTTTATGCAGAATTAATTCACTGCTTGAATTGAGAAATTTGGGTTCTGTTTTCATAATTCTTATTTCAGAACAACATTACCTTGGATCAATTCCATTGATCCAAGGTATGATTTTAATTTGTGACTTTGAGGTCATAACGACTGAGTCAGATAGATCAGGTGATCTTTGGATTTTGATTGTTCTAAGGAAAGGAATGAAGTCCTTAGACCCTGCGACATATTTGAATTTTGATATTTGGTTGGTCCTTCTTCGGTTTGTAGATTGCAATGCTTGCTGAATGGTAACCTATTTTTAACTATATGTTTTAATGCTAAGGGACTTTAGCCTAAAGAAAAGTCTAACCTATGTCTTTGCAATATTTTGTAATTAAGATGTTGTGACTTAAACTTGAGACCTACCTTTGGACCTATGTTGATTTCCTAAACTAATGTTAACCTAACTTAAGGTATGGCCAACCTAAAGGGGATGTATGGAACGACATGGGGATTGGGTGGTCGGTGGCATCAATTTCTAGGTATTAAATGAGATTTAATTCATTCTTATCTCCTCCTACCACCAACTTTGGCATGGGCATTGGGAAAAGTTGGGGAAAGATGAGTTGGCACCCCCACTGAGTTTTGTTGCATGAAAAATTTAAAATTAAACACTAAATGTGGAGATGGCGGTGGCATGGGAATCGGAGGGAACTGAATTTCTTGGCATTTAATTTTTTTGAACTTGGAAAAACTTCCTAGGAAAATGCATGAGGGTTTTTGCATGGTTGTTTTGATCTTTTGGTTCTTTTTGAGCTTGAGCTCTGCATGATGTTTTTTTAGTTCGTCGAGTCTCCAGTTCAACTCTTGCTTGACTGGTTATTTTTGCATTACATGGAGCTATTATTGGACTCTGTAAAATCTATAAAATAAGATAGAGTATTGGAATTTGGTTGAAGTTGCATGGAGAATATCTATCGGCATGATCGGATCTACCCATTAAGTTGTTTTGATTTTACTTAATTGATTTCATTAAAAGAACTCTACTCTTGGAAATAATTTGGATTTTTTTGTTGATATGATCTCTTTGCTTGTGATTTTGTGATTTTTATTGCGTATGCTTTATCGACCCTCGTTGAAATGTTGATCTCGGGTTTTGATTTTCTTGATTTGGTCTCTATTGGATTATGCTTTAATCTTTTAGCACGAGCTTGAGATGAAGTCGATATTGTAGGTAATCTTGTTGAGCTATGTAAATGTGGTAATAACTCAGTTTCTTAACATGTGGAACTTGGTTAGAATACCTTGTTTCACCACTAGGAAAAACTTCAGGTGTTAAACCGTTTAAATATCTCGATTGTTGCTAGATCTTGCTTGAATCCTTTTGGGGATTAAACTTCGCAACTCTGGATTTAGCATATTCTTTTTAGTTTTTATGGAAGGATTTAAATTTTGAAGACGTGTCTAAATTTTATCACTTATGTGTTTGTGATTCTAGGTTTTGTGTTAACCTTCCTGTTTCAGTCATCTGTTCCTATGAGTATTGAGGAAAGTTACATTGTTCTGGGTTTTTCTTGGAAAGGAGTTTTCATCTGTTAAGACTTGTTAGATATTTTTTTCATCAATGGAGGATCTGGAAAGAATAACTATGTTAGCTCCTTGAAAGGAATTAATGCTTGTGAAAGTGTAATTTAAAGGAAGTGTTATTTTGTCTTCTATTCTTTTGAGTATTTGGGTAACCTCTAAATGTAGGCATTTGATGCTAAGAATGGAAACCTCTCTGGGGTATTAATTATCTATGTAATGGGTTTTGTTGTCATCTTAAACTTCATGAAATATCCTTGTCATCAAGTGGTTATTTTATGTTAACTGTTTCTTATCCATGGACTATCAAACTTGGTTTCAGTTCAGTTATAGACTAAGGTAAGGGTAGCTCCATTGAAAAGTAATTCCTTATCTTGTCTTAGCGATATTTTTATTCATTCTTATCTTCTTTTTGAGAATCGAGTTTTGGAAGTTTGTTGAGGACTTATCCTCCTGGTCATCTCCTTCTTTTATTTCTAAACTAGGGGAAATGTATTACTTGTTGGCTTCAGATATTGAAGCTACCAATACCGTATCCTTTAATGTTATTGGGTAAAATATGAACATTGTTCATCATTATTTCTTCTTTTGGACTATTTTCATTTAATTCGATCCCTATTTAATCCTTTGTTTAGGATTTTAGTTAAGGGTAGTAGAGACTGGACTTGTCTATTTATGTTCTTATTTATATCATGCTCTTTTTCTAATCATGCTTAGAAATTTGAGTAAACAATCTCTCTCTCTCTCTTTCATTTTCCTTCTATTTCAACATGATGAGGTTGTTGTCCAGTTTGAGTCTCGCTTTGTAGTACCTTCTTTGGAACTTGTTTAAAGAATTAAGTCTAGTTGTGATAGGACAATATAGCTGAAGCAAAGGTTAATTAGAAGGATTTTTGTGTTTGGTTGAAAATATTATGAGTAAGTTTTTGTTAGTGGAAAATATTTGAATGGTTGAATGAGTTAAAGCTGATTGTTAAACCCTTATTCTACTCTTTTGACTTAAACATTGGTATTGGTGTATCTCTTTGGGGATTGTGTGCTTAGTTCTAATCGTATGCCAAATTGATCTTATCCTTTGTTGAGATCTATTTAGTGCTGAACTTTAACTTAAATTGGTTTCTAATTTTGAATTTGAGTTATAGGATTCTTAAATTAGAAACTCTTTCCAAGTTATGTTGTTTGGATCATCCTAAACTTATTTCTATGTTTTGATTTGATCTTGGCATCTAACATTCTAAGATGAATTCAGGTGAATAATATGTTGAGATGGAAGTACTATTTCTCTATCTAATGCTGAACTATTCCTAAGAAATAGTTAGGATAGTTATCTTCTCATGTTAAATAGGATTAATTGAGAAGTGAATCATGTAAAGTAATATATGAAAATCAAATTGGGATTGTGATGAAATAATACTTATCTGGATTATTGTTTTAATTATTTTTATGTAAGACAATAGTATGAAAGTTGAAGTTGTTTATATCATGATCTATTCTTACTTATGTTATGGTTTATCAATTTCTCTCTCTCTCTCTCTCTCTCTCTCTTTTTTTAATAGTAACTCCTTTTGGTATGTCTTTCTGATATTACTTAAGCTTGTTTCATAATAGTTGAGTTCTCTTTATGAAACCGTTATCTATAAACACATTGTTTTAATGTTTAGTGCTTATCATGCTCAGTTCAATGAACTGACCCATGCTAGCAATTTTACAGATGGACTTCGTAAGTGATGAAAGGAGAAAAGATCTTTAGGATGTTACTTTTTCTTATCAAAGAGACTAGATCTTTTATGATGAAATATGGATCATTATTGAAATGAATTTGTTGGAAAAGAAAGGTGTACTTGTAATTGATCTTGTTATTGTTGTTTGACATAAGAAATGTTTAAAGTGTTTGGAATTATAATGTATGAATCCCTTTGATGAATGAAAGATTTTTGGACTTGTTTAAAATTTACTTGTAATCTTTTTGGGTATTCTGTGAATGGAAATGATAAGTATTTATCTAATTTTTATCTATCAATATACCCTCTTGGGTTGGATTAATTGAATAGAGGTCAAGGGTACTAAATGTACATTCCGTTTTAATGAAATAAAACTTATTAAAGTTGACATTTATATAAGGATATTCAACTAGATCACTATGGCTATATTAAAACAAATGTTTTTTGGTGAATAAAACTATGATGATAACTTGTAATATACTATGGGGTTATAAATGAACATTAATCCTTTATAAGAAAAAGGGAAGACAACTTCCCTGCAATGATTAATAGACTATTTTAAGACCTCTTGGAAATAAATCCGAATGTAACTTTGGATAGTTGAAGGTGGGATTTCTCATGATGAGTTCCTTAACTAGAATAGGAATGTAGAGAAAGGAAATTAAATGGGATTAGACTTCATTCCATTGAATTCGATATATAAAAGAATTTTCTCTGAACTTATGTAAGCTAAGGCTTGAGTAGGTGAGTAAGTAACAACACTATTATGTATGTTGAATATGTTATGTGAAACATAAATTAGAATGTTAATGGATTAAAAATAGAACTTATGAAATGGTTAGGAGGTAGATGTATCTGCATACCAACTCCAATTATAGTTTTTACTTGTAACCCTAATGGTTAATGAACCTAGTTGTTTAAGTAGGGCTACTGCAATTAACCCTTAATAAGGAAAATTAATAAGTCATTAAATTATTTCTAAGGTATGTTCATCCAGATGAGGAGAACTCAGTCAGATGTTGGCACATGCCAACTTTTGTTTAAGTACCTTTGTGAAGACTTAAATCTTCATGAGGATATTGTATTGTAGATGACATGTTACAACATCCTTCAGAGTTTAATCATCTAGATCTACATAAATTCTGACTTGATCATAGTTCTACCCTAGGTAGAGTTAGGGGCATGATCTAGTGTTGGGGTTAACTCACAATGACTTAGGATAACTAGACACACTCAATCAACTTAGGTTGATTGAGTATGTCTATGTACCCTTATTCACTCATGCGAGTCCTCTACACTAGACTATGTTACTAACCTTGGCTAGGGTTAAACCTTAAACAAGTGGACTGACAAGAGTCATTGAAGACCATTCTAAATAACAAATCAAGTTGGTTGAAGGAAGTATTCCATTTTACGAGTATTTCATCTAGGAATATAAACATTAATAGTATGTTTAAAATATTTGGCCAAAGTATCGCAAGTTGCTGGTTGCGTTATCCTATGTCACCTAGTTTAAGAAGTGGGATTTCAAATGAATATCGGTAACATATATTTAGATAGGCCTCTTAAACAAAACACTTAATACCCCGAAAATGGTAAAGGAACCAATTATACGTAGTATATAAGTTATTAAGTTAACATGAGATATCAGTATGATACCGAGTCATGAAATGAGAGATCGTTGTTCCACCGAGTCATTACAACTGCATATGGTTTTTGCTATGAGATTGATTGGCTTTAGAATGTGTGTTCTAAATTAAGTTAATTTGGAATAGAGAACATTATGCAAAAAAATCCCTTGTTTCTAAAGTCTTAAAATGGGAATGTTACAAAGATGATAGTCACGGCCCTTTGATAGGTTGTGTCTGAATTCTTAAGGTTGAATGACATGAATTGATAATAGAATGTCCCCCATGGGGTAGTAAATGTAATTTTATGTTGGTCTTCCTCTGCAATCTTGATCTAGTTATATCTTGAAAAACTATCCATGAGGGATAGCATTTCGTAGCCCGCAGTTGAATCAACAATCATGTCGATGTTGGGAAGTGGAAAATCATCTTTTGGACACACTTTGTTAATGTCTCTGAAATCCATGTAAATCCTGATACCAATGAATTTATTTTACACATGTACTATGTTAGATATCCACTTTGAGTAGTCAATAGATATAATAAAACCTACTCAAGTAACAATATTTCCAGATCCTCCTTGACCAATAAGGCTATGCAAGGATGCATTTTTCTTAATTTTTTCTTGATTGGTTTAGTAATTTCGTGCACAACCAAGTTATGGACTAATAAATAAGGATCCAATCCAAGAATTTCAACATAAGACCAAGAAAATAAATTTGAGAATTCAAGAAGGAGCATGCCAAAAGTCCTATGTTCTTGTCTTGAGAGGGAAGCTCCCAGCTTAACCATTTTGGGCTCATCTTCGGTGCCAATATTTACATCCATGGTCTCCTCCACCAATAGTTTAAATCTATTTTCCATATGCGTAAGATCAGGGGGAGGTTGAGATCTTGTTCTAAGGGCGTATTAATGGGATTTTTTTCCCTTAGAGTGGTTAATTTTTTTATGAATTTCATACTTTTTAATTTACACATCAGATAGTACCTTAAAGAGGTTCTCACTATATGACTTGGATTTTTTCTCTTGATGAGGATTTTGGAATTTATCTTCCCTCATTCTCTTTCTAATTTTTCTAACCAAAAACTCAAAGCATCCTCCCAAGAGTACATGTATGCATCCGTAGATCAACAAATAATCCTTTCTTGTGATTGCCAATAGGAATATCATCTCAGACTCATAAAATTATGTAATTACTTCATCGTTATGAAAGAAGTAAATTAGTATGTATTTTTTTCTGGTCCTAATTCACAAGGGATGGGTGAATGAGGTCTAATGTGGGAATAATAGGGGATATGGTGAATAGAGATGTGTTAGGAAATAGGTTAGTAGAGGAAAGGTCTTCATAGAGACTATAGTGAGAATTTTTTTTTCTATCACA
Organism: Taxus wallichiana var. yunnanensis; assembly: GCA_018340775.1. Taxonomy (NCBI): domain Eukaryota; kingdom Viridiplantae; phylum Streptophyta; class Pinopsida; order Cupressales; family Taxaceae; genus Taxus; species Taxus wallichiana. Next base: position 875,003,500 of record CM031239.1, on the reverse strand, counting down.
AGTAGAAGAACTATTTGTTATCCATTTTTACCCCCTATAAAAAATGGGCAACTTAAGAAAAATGGACTTGGGAAAGTGATGTAGCTTTAATAAAGAATATGGATATTTCTAATAATTTTCATGTTTTTTGGGCACTTGGAATCATTTAAAGGAATTTCCCTTTTCTTTGGTTCAACACTCAGCCAAAATTTACAAAAATGGTTAAAATTGGGAATTTGGGGGGTTTATATAGATTCTCTACTACTAAAAGTAACCAAGTAAAGCTACCCCACAAACTTGATTCATAGCTTCCTTCTTTGTGTAAAAATGATGTCTCTATACTGCTCAAACCAATCAAGTAAAGTCATTGAGAAATCCCGCAACAAAGGGAAGAAAGAAAGGAGTATTGCAGGGATCCGATGTCACTTTACTTCTAAAGTAAAAAAGTAATGCTCAAGTTAAAATGTGAGCAAATAAATTTAAAAATGCAATCAAGGTAGTTCACTCATAGAAAAGGCTAGAAAAGGAGAAATAAGGAGAAGTGACGAAGGTCCTAAATTCTATGATTTAAGAAGCCCAAAAATCACACAAAGAAAAGAAAGGAGAATGTTTCGGGTTTTAGCTTGATAGAGCTTAAGTAATGTGGGCTTGGTTCCACAAATTAAAGCAACTCACAAAACCCACATTTTCATAACTCTCCCCAATGCACTATATCCAATAAAAGTATACTCATTGGATTCATAATTTAGATCACTACATCATGAAATCATAAAATAATAGTAGTAGGTGGGGAGGTAAATAAATGTAAGGAAATGTTTCAGATTTAAAATACAACATCCTAGGAAGTTGAAAACACATTAATGGAGGCATGGGGAAAATTTCTTGTCCAAAAATAAAAATTACATGAAGGGATGGGTTTGTAAGGTTCTCCATGATGTTTTCAGACATTTAATGATTTTTTTAGTGGTTGGATGTAGAATTTGAGTTTCCTCCTCTCTTGCTTTTTCTAACTTCTATAAATTGTAAAAAGAAACTCACTTTTGGGTTTTTAGATATTTATCTATCTACTCCTCCATTCTTCTACAGGTTGTTGCAAGTTTATGTGAACTTTAAGCCTCCATTTTGAGAAATTTTTAAGATATTCATGCCTCTATTTCTCATTGTAATGAACTATGTAATCATATGAAGCAATAAAATCAAGTTTTGTGTCCATTCTTCAACCCTAGCTTGTATCTCATTGAATTCTCTTGCCTCTACATTACATTTGAAGGTTTTGTGCATTTTTTGGTTTCTTGCAAGCTATAAATGGTTGTGTTTAGTGGAAATGGTGTTTTGAATGGTTGTTTCTATACTATGGTGTTACACATACCCTCTTTATCTCCATTTCTTCCCACTTTCATCTTATTGGAGAGAAAATTTGTTGGGTGGACAAACTTGTGGATTTCTCATCAATGCTTTGGGAATCTAAGTCCCTCTACTTAACTGGTGCAACTGTCATATATGCATGCGTGAGTAAAGATGGATTTTCCTAGTGGCCTTGTGGCTGGGGATCCAATAGGGGAACTCCACTAACCCTACAAAAAATCTAGTAATCTCTTACTAGGGAAGAATGTTTCAAGAGTGGGAAATGAGAGTGAGGAAAAAGGTAGGAGAACTAATGTTGCAGTAGAAAATCATATTCCTACACACACTAGTTATAAATTTCATCACATGCACTAAAATTAGGAAGAAACAATATTGCAAACAACAACAAGACCAATTAGAATTTAATGAACACAAAGTATCAATAAACCCCTTAGTCAAAAAGGCTTGAAAATTCTTCTTGTATTGATGCTCAAGCAGAAATTGTACATAGTATGAGAATGGAAGACATTGAGAATAAGGGAAAAGTGGCTAACTCTTTTCACTCACAAGTGAGAAAAATCTCTCTCATGAACTTACAAGAATACAACCAGCTAGAATAATTTCAGAATTAGAACCCCTTGGAATGAAGAGCTCATTACAATTTATAGCAATCTAAATTTTCCTTTCACCTCCCTCACATGACTCTTCGTTTCCATATTCCACTCGTGACCTTTCATTTTCCATGAATTAAGTATTTCTCTTATAATTTTGAGAAAATAATTTTTACAAATTTAAAATAGGTCACTTAAGTGAATAGGAAAAAATACAATGATGACGCATAATGAAGAATTAGAATGGAGAGAGAAAGTAGAGAGGGAAAGAGAGGGAGAGGGAAGGGATGGAGGGGAAAACACTCCTCATGATAGAATGATTTGAATTCCTTGATGTAGCCATGAAATTTGAGTGAGGATTTCTGCCACTAGTGATCTTCTACACTGCGATGAAGGTTTCTCCTTAAATAACTTTGAATCAATTTACTAATCTAGTGATGATCGTAAACTCTATGATGCATGGACATCCCTGACCATAGAATGAGTGTTTAGATACATTGTTATGATGTTTACCACTGCGCAAGCTTGAGATGAACACAAACAATGCCCACAATGGCCCTCCTTGAAATTTGGTTGATGAACCTTTTGACTCTTTGAAATCGTTCTAACCACTTCACTTTGGATCACTCGGTTCTTTAAGTGATGAAGATGAATTCACATGATGTGCCTCAGTGATGCCTCACTATCCTTTTGTAAGCCATTGCACTCAAGATGATGCTTCCAGACCTCTCGTGAAGTTTTCATTCCTCCTTTAAAACTCATGAAACCATCTCACTATCCAAAAGGGAGTCCAAAAATCAATAAGGTGAGTGAAAAAAGTTATATGCAATTTTCCACTCCGAAATGAAAACTTTCTAATTTTAGAATATGAGCATGTGTTCTACTATTCTAGGGCATATCACTTGTCTTCCTCAATTTTCACCTTCTGAACCATCTCCCATATTTCAACCTCCTATGTTCATGAGATATTGCTATTTTTAGCACATTTCTATTTTTAGCACGTTGTTATTTGGGAACCTGTTATTTTGGGAAGAAGTTATTTTCTATCTTACTTTCCATTTTACCCCTTTTCTGATTATCCCGAGTGATCAAACTTGTAATTCAATGGGACTCATCATTTATAGCATGTGAGGATGTATAACATATGATATTTTTATTAAGTGGTGAAAATGACCTTTTTGTGATGGGAACAACTGTTTGGATTCGACTCTTCATCATGAACTCGTGCTCCAATTTTCATCATGATTCACTTTCCAGAAATCTCAAAAATGAAAAATGAAAATTTATGTCTAATAAGAGCTTCAAGTATGGATCTACCAAGGAATAATACTGATAAAAAATCAATCCTTCATATCTCAGAAACTGGAAACTTCATCGTGCAAAAACTAGTTTGAGAGAAAAAGATTTTTTGGAGACCCTTCCCTCTGAATTTCGGATGATTTCACCCACCAGATCTTTGGGAGTTTGAAAATTTCTTTGAAGAGGGTAGAATACTAATAAAAAAACATCCATCCATATCCCTAAAAAATATGGAATTCATGGCAAAAAACTATTTCACGTGAAACTATATTTTTCAACGATCATTCCCTCCAATTTTCATGCAATTTAGCCCTTTAGAACCCTGAATAAGTGGAGAGGTAGCTTGTTGATTTTTTCCATTATTGTGTCATCCCGACCATTAATGGAAATTAAAATTTTCACGTCTAGTTTTTTTCTCCATTTTCAACGAAATCAAATTTCATTGTAATAGGTTTTTGCTTCTTGTCTCACTGGTGAAATTTCTCTTCGATCTGATTGTCGATTTGACGGGAATTTGAGCTTTGTTCTTCGTTGAATCGAAGTAAAATTCCTTTGTTGTGAGTATTCCTTTCTAAAAATGGGAGGTTTAATATGATTTTTAGTGGCCTTCAAGAGATAAGAACTCAGCAACATATGGTTTGTCAATCCGTGAACCGGTTTGTAAGATCTATTCGATTTTCGGTTTCATGGAAATGAAGATTTTCAAACTTTTGGGTTGTTCATTCTTCGTTTTATCAATATTTCTTATGGAACCTATATATTTTCATGGATTAAAGAATTTATTTTCTTTTGTGAAGCTGGTTTGAACTTTGGAAATGGTGGAGTGGTGGTGATAAGTTGCAAAGAAAGTTATAGAGCAAGTTGTGTATGGAGGAGTTAGATGTTATAAGTTAGAAGCACAAGGAATTTTTAAAATTTTAAAATTAAGCATAGATGGGAGATGGGAAAATTTTTGAATGTTTTATTTCCCTGACATGTGAGGGACATGAGGGAAATCAAATTCCATGATGATCCTTGAGATGACATGTGGCGATATCCAAGCGGCTTTAGGAATTTGAGCTCCAAATTACACTTGGGGGTTGAACTAACAATCCTGATGGTTACATGGGGTTCCTGAGGTCACATGGGGGTTAGGTGAATTTTTCCAAGGTTGATTTCCTTGACCTTGAGGGATGTTAGGGACACAAAATCCTACCAGGATCTTGGAGCTGACATGTGTCCTCCCAAAATTTGGCTAACTCTCGAACTTTCTCCAAGAGGACAACTTGCAATGATAATAACTTGAGCTCCCGATGGACTTGTTTAGAAAATTTTATATGATCCTGAATAGAAATTTCCTTTTAAATCCAATGGTAGGTTTCTCATATGTATATTCTTCCATTTGATCCTGAAAATTGGATTTTTATTTGGTACTCCACCCGTGCCTAAGAAAAATTGTCTACAGACCTAATGCGCTAAAGTGTTTTGAAGAAAATAATTTCACCATCTTGTAGGGATTGGAATTATATTTCTATATATATATTGTTTTTCTCCTAAATCCATCTGGATCTCCTAGAATCACCTTCGAAGCTCAACGGTTGTTTTGCCTGTGCACTGACTAGGCATGTAAACCCTAATTTTGGTGAAACTACCCCAACGTCTTTGAGTCCATTCTAGAATATTCCTAAATCACTTCCATGATTTCCCAAGACCTTTGTATCACCTCCATGTCTATTTTTTGTTTTCTACTCCACTCCATGGGTTGCTCCCGCCCTAGGAAGGCCAGTGATAGCCCTTCCTACGACTGCCTGTAGCTTGCAACTTTTAATGAACTCCTAAAATCACCTAGGGGAATGAATGGAATTTCCTAAATCACATAGGGGGATGAGATAACATTAATCGAGAGGTCACTTGGACTAATAGAGAGATTCAGGGTGTCTTCGAATGATAGGACTTGAAAACATTGACACAAGGGTATAGTTGTCATGCTTGGAAATTGTTAATTTCCTTGTTGCACATTTGCATGACAACACATCTATTAGAGAGTGTCTTAACCACCATTCTCTTGGTTTTATCACCCCCTTAGTGTAGAATTTCCATTTTTTATGCATTTTTCCTTCTCTTTGGTCCCTTGGAATCATATGATAGGATTAGATAGTTGTATTTCTAGCATTAGGAGTAGTTTTAACATTAGTTTAGGTAGAGGAAGCCATCCTTCTCCGGAGGTCCATCTCAAGTCTACAAGTCCCACAACTATAAAGATGGTCCCATGTTAGAAAAAATTATGGATATGTCATTAGATAATCCTAGGGTGATACTTTTTTGTGATAACAGTTTTGGCATGCCTAATGGGACAGGTTTGAAGAACCTTACCACTTCACTACATCATGTTTGATGTACACTTGGTGAAGATTTTATCCTTTAGAAGATCTGCAACAACACGAAGGTGAGATTAAAGAAACAAAGGCTCAAAATCATGCAAGGTAAAAGGGAGAAACCCGGATATGTGACTTGCACTTGTTGAAAAGTAAAAATAACTTAAATTCCAAGTAAAACAACTCCCAAAATCCGTAAAGTGAGGAGTTGCCCGAGGATGTGACCCAACATTAATGCAAATAAAATCACACTCACATGTGTAAGAAAATCATTTTCATCCCAAAAACCCACGAAGAAGGTGAAGTAATGTGGGGATTCGACCCCTGCTGACTACAAATTAAGTGGGTTTGTAAACCCACAAGTCAAGCAAACTAAAAGGCCTGCAAAATAAATGAAGCAAAGTAGTCCTAAAACTCCAAAAGAGGTATTTTCAAGCACATATGGTGACTCCACTGATCTAACTCACCAATTTTCTAAGTTACATACTTTTCCCCTTTTCTTTTCTATCCATTTCCATATATTCCATTTTTCTCCATTCATGAATTTGTGTAATCATGACTTCATTTCCTTCATAGAATTCCCATTTATAGTAGCAGAAGTGCCATTCAAATCCATCTCCAAGCTATTTTAACACATATCCAAATCATTACTATGATCAAAATCAGTTTTAGCATGCATACCCCTATGAGCCAAGTGCAAATTAGTTTGGTCATTCACCAAGCTATGGATTTGTTCAAGAGTAGGAGTATGCATATTTTTTAGGGCATTATACACCTAGAGATGAAGATTTTGAAGGTTAATTCAAAGGATGGAGTAAATATTTCAATTTTTCAAGTGAAAAATATAAATATTACATGCTAGATAACTTGGTTTTAGGAAACCATGTCCATGGAGAGATCCTATACCTAGTTGTCTTAGCCCATAACAAAATCTTAAGGTAATGAGTGAATCTCTCATTCAAATGGTTGATTTCATTTTTTCATTACAAGCATTAGAGGCTAATGGACCTAAGGTTGAAGAACCCTATCGATGGGATGTTCCTAAACCTTTATCATGTTAGTATCCAATTTCTATGGATTATCAACCACCCACGCCTAAGGTCAAAATCCCTAGCTTTCTACCTACTACTCCCATTATGGATTACCATTCTCCATATTCTTCCCTTACATATCACCTTCAATTCTCAACCCTATTTCCTTTTAAACCCCCTCTCTATAGAAATAATAAATTAAACCTCCCCTTCCACCTAAAAATTGCAAAATGGTGTTGTAACCCATCTCACCCCTCCTCTTGCATTATTGAATCCATTTTGGGAAGAAAAGAAGAAAATAATTCAAGGAGGACAAGTGATTTGAAGAACCCAATAGAGAAGAGCTTGCTAAAAATTTGAAGGAATGGGCTGAAATATTTGAGTTCAAGAAGATGTCATAGTTCTTCTAGAATTAAAAATAGGTTGGGATTGAAGAACATAAGGTGGAACATGTTTTCGTTGATGAGAAAGAACATCAAGAAGATGATAAAAATCCTTGTATTCTGAGTGTAATGTACATGATGGCACCATATTCATGGAGGCTATTGTTTTATCTCCACAAAATTTAGTAAAGGAGGAGGAGAAATCATATTTAGAATTCTTGGATGAATAAGAGATCATAGGGATATTTTTTCTTTATTTTGTTCATAAAACTTCAAATCACCCTTCACTTCATTCTTGCAAGAATATGATTGTGTGGATAAGTTTGATTTATCAAAAAAATTTCCTTGAGGAGGAGAACTTTGAGGAAGATCCTACAAATTTTTCCTCATCAAGACAATGAAGAAGATTTTGATCTTTCAAACTTTGTGCTTGAGTAGGACAACAATGATGACACCATTGCAAAATCAGAAGTCATCATGGAGAAGGTAGTTTTGAAGGAGGCAAAGCAAGGAACAAATCAGCTTGTAAGCAACCACCTTTAGGAAGAAAGTCTACATGAAGATCCAAATTGTGGGATTGAGCTTCAAAGGAATGGGAAAATTTAGAGGATCAAACCATGTCCAATAAAATATCTGGCTTCTTTAGAACTAAGGAAGGAGTCATAACCAGTCATGCTCATGTCAAAGCATGAAGATGAGTTTCAAAGTACCAAGGATCAGCTGCAACACCTCTCAAATCTAAATATAGAGCCAAAAGAGGAATTCATTTTATTTCCACTTGATACTTTGATGGATTATGTGGAGAATTAGTTCCATGTATATTTTTCACTCTTCCACATGACCATGTTCAGTGCCAAATCAGTTGTATGGTCTCAATTTGTGAGGAAGGGAAGCTACTTTGCCTTGCCAATTATAGGATTTGTTTGATTTTCCCATTTCTATGGTTAGATTAGATTAGATAGGTGTAGACAAAAAATCCATACACTTTGAGTCATTATTTAGTCCCGATATCATACTACTATTTATATGGTTCTCAAGTGAAAAGAATAATATTTAACCTATGTCTTTGGCCATTTTTAGATTTATTTCTATCATTATTTTTGATCTTACACCCGTACTTTCCTATTTTGTAACTTCATACTATGTTTTCCCTATTTTTGATTGGGGCACCTAGCTAGGAATGAGGCACCCCGTTGCCCTAATCCTATTTGTACTTTCCTCTCACTTTTTGGGAACTTTCTAGTCATTTGAGCTTCTTATATTTTTAGTGATCGGAATTTTTGAGGTTAATTACAAAATTAATGGAGATAACCATATAAATATAAATTTATGTGACCATAATAAGGGACCAAGAACTAAGCACAAGCTATCTCCACCTAAGGTTACATCCCTCAAAGGCATATCTAAAAAAATTTTTCCATCCATCTAGCTCCATCACAAAGCATACAAGGCTCATTCATCTGCATCACAATCTTCACACACACACACACACACACACCTAGAACTACATTAGGTCTAATATGTAGTGCAATGCTTAATGATAAGTCCATAAATTTGGTAGTTGAAGATAGTTTGACCCCTTCATATGCATCTATATATTTTTAGGGTTTTGATGATTTGTTTGGGGTTTTGTAAGTGATTCTTCATCATAGGTTTATGGGGACATCTAGAAAAGTGCACCGATATTCATGTGATAGGAAGAAAAATAGTTGAACATCCAGTGAAAATCCACATGAGGTTTTTTGTCCATTTCCGCAGACCAAGGCACCTAGATCTCGAGACCACGCCATCCACAGGTTCCCATATCCCTCTCTAGCAACCCAATCTAGCAACACATTCCAAATCTACACTTTTTTAGGATATTTTGTGAAGGTTTCCTCCTCATGTTCACCTGGTCTACACTACAACATAGTCCCAAGACATTTATGAATAAGTTAAGGCTTTCCTAACCTTCTTTTCACATTAGGGTTTGTTGGGGTTACACACTAGTTATACATATAATATATCATATCTAAGCATACATTCAAATAAAAGAGGATATTCTATAAGAAAAATATACAAAACAAGAGATATAAATCAACACCATATTTAACGTTTTCACCAAAGTGTGGTCTACGTCCACCAAAAACAAGTCAATCTATTATCCAAAGCTTTCACAAGATATATAATGAAGATTTACAATCTTCCACACCTCTGGGATGTATAGTACTTTCTTTCTCTCAAGCTTTTGATTCTTCACCAAGAATTCTCTTTCTCACAATTATTCTCACAATATTCATCAACTTTTACAAGTTCTTCTTAATTCTTACTTCTAAACCCTAGATTTCATGCTTATATAGGCATATAAAAACTTAGGGAACTTATCCATGCAATTAAAATCAATAGATCTACTTTTATGCTAAAATTAGATCTAATTCCCATGAGTTAATTAAAACACCCACACATAGGTAACCGACGCCGGTTATCCCTAACTGATGTCGGTTCCTCCTTTCCTCATCAATGCTGGTCATAGGTGACCGATGCCGGTCCCTCCATAACCGATGTCGATTACTGTGTTTTCCATTAAGTTTCATATTGCATGCTAAACTAAAGTAATTGAGCTCCACAACTCAACAATCTCCCACATGGAGATTAATTACTACACCATACCTATACAACATCATTCTTGGATCCTTAGCTTTGTTTCTTCCTCTTCAAGTCTCAAACTCGAAGACCAACATAAGTGGAGTGTAGCTCCAACTTATCCTTTGATAATGGTTTTAGTTAGCATATCCGTAGGGTTCTCACTCATATGAATCTTTTCCAGATTCAACTACCCATCCTCCAATACCTTCCATATGAAGTGATACCTCAATTGAATGTGTTTCATTCTCGAATGAAACGTTGTGTTCTTTTCCAAATGAATTACACTCTAACTGTCACTAAACAATTTGTAATCATCTTACTCCTTTACCAACTCTTCCACGAACCTACTCATCTCTTCCATGAACCTACTCATCCATGTCATTCCATGTTGGAGCACTCCTGTTACACTCGGTATTTTTACTGGTCAACATACTTTGGGGTGATCTCATGGGTGGTTTAGAATCCAAAGCCACAACCTAGGTTTATGGGACGGTAGTAATCTTGAAATATAGCTAACTATCATCCCACCTATTGTGAAGAAAATATAAGTGATTCTTGGTGTAGTGCTCTTCCTACCATCGTTAAATCTCCATCCATATTTGAGATCCGAATCAACATAGCCACATAATGAAATATCTAAACCTCCATAACATAACTTTGCATGTTAGATGTCCCTTTCAAATACCTAACTATCATCCATTGGACTATTTTCCAATGCTCTTTACCTCTAGATTGGCCATATATCACTCCACAAGAAATCCAAACCTACATAGCATAACTACATGTTAGATGTCCCTTTCAAATACCGAGTATTCATGACTATTTTCCCATGCTCTTTACCTAGATTGGCCATATATCTACTCACAAGTCCCAGTGCCTGTAATGTACAATGGTACAAACCATAACATACATGAGACTCCCAACCGCCGAATCATATGGCACTCGTCATGTATTTGACCTCATGTGATGATGGACACTGATATTTTCTCAATTTGAAGTGTCTAACCATAGGTGTACTAACAAGTTTTTTATTCTACATCTTGAACCTTTCTAACACCCTCTTAGATATAATCCTCCTGAGACAAATATAATTTCTTGTTCTTCCTATCTCTGTGTATTTTCATGCCAAGGATTATTTTTGCAGCTCCTAAATCCTTCATATAAAATGTGTGAGCAAGATTTCCCTTAAGCTCACCAATGTCCTGCATACTAGATCCTACAATAAGCATATCATCCACATACAGTAACAAAATAACATAGTTCCCATTTTCAAGATTCTTGAAATAAACACAATGGTTATATTCACATCTCAAGTAACCATGCTCATGCATAAAACTATAAAACCTCATGTACCATTGGATTGGAGCTTGCTTGAGCCCATATAAGCTCTTTTTCAACCTGGAAACTAATTTCTCCTTACCCTTGATTTCATACCCAAGCGATTCTTTGCATACAAATCTCTTCATCCAAATCATGATGAATGAAATCCATCTTCACATCTAGTTGTTATAAATGCAAATCATTTATTAAAACTAAACTCAATACAATACAAATAAAAGTCATCTTAACAATCCCTTTTGTTATCCCAAATTCACCCCTCAAGGTAATTTAGATAACTTGCATGATTTCTTCAGGCTTGAGCAAGTAGAATTGGTTAGAGGCCCAAAATCAGGTTTTGGGGGTCCCTTTGGCTCTTCTCTAACTTCCATATCTAAGGAAAAATTTCAGAGTTAAAAAAATGATTTTTTGAAAAAGGGGCTTCATTCAGTGTATTGTGGGTTTTTTGGAAAAAATTGTCTCATATCACATAGGTTCAATCGAGATAGTTAGGACGTAAAAAAGCGAAATGGCCGATTTGCAAAGGAATCAGTTAAGTTGGAAAATTTTGTACCAAGCGGTCCATGAAGACAAAGGGACAGTCAACCCACATAGATGAAATCATCGTAGGAAAAAGGATTCATAAAATGTAGAAATTTTTACCCCACATGGTCCGCTAGACAGTTGAGACATCGATACGTGTGAGATGCGAAAAGGTGAAATAGCCGATCACAAAGAAATGTAGGTGGAGTGGAAGCCAACAGCCTTCACGGCCCGATCAATGGCGGGACAACTGGGACATCAAAACCTAAAATCCCCACACTAAGAAGGAATCAGGTGACATGGAGAAAATCATCCCAAGCTGCATAGGTACACGCAGGACAATCGGAACCCAAAAACCTACCATATCCGCATTGCAAGAATATCTCGACCCCGAGCTTCAGACGATCATAACTTTTGGCCCAGAGTTCCGATTCTCATGAAATTTGATTTCTTACTTTTAATGAGGGTATTTATATGAAAATAAAGGAAACATATCTAGTTCTTTTAAATTAAATGCCCAGTCCCGTTAGATGATAGAAATGTCTTGAGACCCTAAATAGTTGCCTACACTCAGATTGTCATATCTTTTGCATTTCTATGAATGAAAATGCAAAAATTAGTACTGTTGGAATCATGGTTCCGAGCTCAATGCACAAAAATCAAGAAAATAGGAATTTGATGAAGAATCTATGGTGATTTTGAAGAAAAATTTCCCAGTTTAAAACAATGATTTTATTGGTGGTTGGGAGAACATTTAATGAAGCATAAGCAGACATTTCTCACTGCTGCAAGTAATGAGACAATATGGGGTGCCTTTTGCAAGAAAAAAAACTTCATTTCAGTTCATTTACTACCTCTTGCAAGTGGTTGAAAGATAGATTTCAATATTTTCATTTCCCTCTCTCTCTCTCCTCTCAAAATTTTATAAATTGAGTGTTGAGCTCATTATAAAGAGATATAGTTTTTAAGTAGCAAAACTCTATCAATTTTGTTTTTGTGAAGTTAATGTGCTATAGGCCCTTGTAGTTGACTCCTTACATGGTGATCCAAGCCATTATTTTGTAATATATTGAACTTTACATATCAATGAAGTAATAAATATGAGTTTTTGGATGCCTCTTCCCTTATCGTGTTTTTTTTCATTCTCTTTGCCCCTCCATCTCATTACATATATATTGTGTCTATTTATGCTCTTCAAAGGATTCATTATCATTATTTATATTTGAAACATTATTGTGAATGTATTTCCTAGACCATGGAGAATTGTTATCACCCCTACTAGTATGCACTTTACTTCTATTTTTCAAACATTGGAAGACTATTCTCACACCCTCTTTTTCTGGTGTATCACCACTTTAGTGTAGGATTTTTTTCACGCACTCTCTCTCCTTAGTCCCTTAGAAAGTTAGATTAGGACATGATAGTTTTTCTACATTAGAGTAGATTGTGGCAGGTTGTTTACGAGAAAGAACTAACTTTCTCTTGAGGGTCTATCTCAAGTAACAAGTCCCACAACTTAGGGATATCACCCATGTTATCCATTCACACCATGAGCTCAAGCACACGCATTGTACAAACCATAGGGTGTTGTGATTTGGCAATAACACCTTTACTATTAGCCTTTCCTTGTACCTTTCTATCCACCCTCTTCTTCCTCGATCCCGTAAACCCACTTGTTATGTAATTCCTCTTACCTAATGACAACTTAATCAAATCCCAAGTTTGGTTCTGTTCCATAATTCCATCTCCTCATCCATGCCATGCTCCCATTAGAGTCAATAATAAATAAAATAGAGAATTTTAAATCTTTTAGGAGGTTTACTTACCCTTTGTGATCTTTTCACATGAGTTTAGGGTACCGGAGGCATTCTGACCTCTTGGACATTTGTATACAAATATAACAAGATGACCGACATTGGTCAACTTTAACGACATCATTTCTTCTAACCGATGTTGGTTTGGATCTTATGTAATTGATACTAGTTTAGCTGATCGATGTCGGTCATGGGGTCAACCGACAATGATTACTTGTGTAACCATGTCGGTATGATTTGTAAATATGAGAGTTCATTTTCATTCACAAACTTCTCAATATGTTTGTCCTTGGGTACAAAAATTTTATCCCCGAACATTCTCTTTTCATTCCATTCAATATCATGACTCCTAATAATTTTAGAATTGTCTAAATCCAAAAAATGGAATCCAAAATCACGGATCCATAACCAATGAAATTTCATCTTTTAAATTTTGCATCCAATTTTTTCCTATTTTCCTTATCAATATGCACAAAATATTTTGAACTAAAAACATTAAGAAAATATATATCTACCTCTTTTCCAGTCCAAGATTCCTATGGTATTCCTCCATCTAGTGAACTTGAAGGCCCACAGTTAATCAAATAAACTCTTGTATTAACTACTTCTACCTAAAATTGCAAGGGCAATCCATAATGTATCCTCATACTTCTAAAGCAAGTTCTATGATTTTCTTGTTCATTCCTTTTGTAACACCATTATCATGTGGTGTTCTTGGAATCATTATTTCTCTATATATCTCATTCACTTTGAAAATAATCATTGATTTCCTTGCTTCACAGATATTCACCACCATTTTCATATCTAAGGAACTTTAACTTTGAATTTGATTCATTCTCAACAAGGGGTTTCCATATTTTAAAAGTCTCAAAAACATTATATTTACATTTAATACAACAAAACCATACCTTTCTTTTAGCATCATCAATGAAAGTAACATAATATTGGGATCCTCCATGAGAAGCTATCTAAGTTGGTCCCCACACATTAAATGCACAAGCTCTAATTTATTCTCCTTCATAGTTTCCCCACTTTGACAAATATCACTCTCTTTTGCTTTCCAAAAACACAATGCTCACATAAATCTAAATCTAAATATTTCAAATCTAATAACTTACCCTTAGCCTTTAATATTTGCTTTCCTTTTTGACTCATATGGCCTAGCCGATTATTCCACATACATACATCTGAATCTGAAGTAGATAATGCAAAAAAGAATCAATAACACGGGTAGATAAATATAAAATTCCTACCTTCTTACCTCTTACCACAAAAAATCACCCTTGGTGACTTTCCAAGAGTCTCCTATAAATGTAACCATGTAACCAACTTTACCTAGTTTACCTACAAAAATAAGATTCCTCTTGAGGCTTGGCATATGCCTCACATCGTTCAATACCCATGTATTTCCATTCTGTAATTTTAGATGAACTTACCCTTTACTAGTAATATTGCAAGGTTTATCATCACCCAAATAAACATGCCCAAAATTGCTCTGAACATAATATTTTAAATAACCCTTATTAGGGGTTGCATTGAAAGAAGATTCTGAATCTAAAACCCATGATTCAATTCTATTATGTAAACAAAGAATAAGAGCATCTTGCATTATCTCTGTTGTAGTAATATTTTCTTCTTTACCTTTTTTTGGTTTTGGTTCTCTTTATCCTTTGACCAACAATATTTCTTTGCATGTCCTTTCTTTCCAAATTTTCTACAAGTAATTACCTTACCTTTGGATTTAGATCTGCTATCCCTTGACTTTGATTTCCCATTATTCTTACTCTTGGATCTCTCCTTTTGCATGCCCCTACTTTCTACATTCAAAGCATTCCTAGATGAAAATTTCTCTATACTCTTCCTATGAATTTATTCATTCAAGATTATACTAACCACATCATCAAACTTCAAAATATTATTAGTAGATGTTTTATTACTAACAACCATTACCAAGTTATCCCAACTATTAGGTAAAGAACATAAGAATAAAAGTGCTTTCATTTCATCATCAAATGGTATATCAACCAATTTTAACTGATTTACAATAGATCTAAAATCATTCAAATGACTAGATAAAGATCCACCTTTATGAATCTTAGAACTAAATAGTTTCTTTGTCAAAATAAACTTTATTTGAAGCACTAGTTTTTTCATATAAATTAGCAAGATGTTTCATTAACCCTATCGTAGTAGTCACTTCTATAATATTGGAAGCCACGGATGTTTGCCAGAGGCTCAATCTTATAGATCCCAAATCCTTTTTTGTCAAAAATCTTCCATTCTTCATTAGTCATCTTCGTAGGTCTAGACTTCTCATCCAATGATAAATAAAAATATCTTTGATACATATAATCCTTAATCTGCATTTTCCATAATTGATGATTTCAGGTGTCAAAACTTATCTACCTTGTATTCTTTTTCTTCTGTCATTATTATAGCTCCCATTCAATCAAAAAACCCTCTATGAGTAAATATGTCAACACACAAAACCCTCAAAAAATTCTCTGATACCAATTGTTGGGGTTATCACACCGGTTGTATAGATAATATATCAGATCTAAGCATACATGCAAATAAAAGTGGATATTCTACCAGAAGAAATATACAAAATAAGAGATATAAATCAACACCATATTTAACGTGGTTCACCTAGTGTGGGCTACGTCCACCAAGAAACAAGCCAATCTATTATCCAAAGATTTCATAAGATATACAATGAAGATTTACAATCTTCCACACCTCTGGGATTTACATTACTTTCTTTCTCTCAAGCTTTTTCTTCTTCACCAAGAATTCTCTTTCTCAAAATTATTCTCATAATAATCATCAAATTTTACAATTTCTTCTTAATTCTTACTTCCAAACCCTAGATTTCATGCTTATATAGGCATATACAAACTTAAAGAACTTAGACATGTAATTACAATCAATAGATTTGCTTGTATTCTAAAATTGGATCTAATTCCCATGAGTTAATTAAAACACCCACACATAGGTAACTAATGGTGGTTAGCCCTAACCGATGTTAGTTCCTCCTTACCTAACCAATTTCATTCATAGGTAACTGATGTCAGTCCCTCCATAACCAATGTTGGTTATTGCGTTTTCCAGCAAGTTTCATATTGCATGCTAATCTGAAGTAATTGAGCTCCACAACTCAACAGGGTTTACATTTTATTACTTAGTTTCTTGGGTATTATTTCAGTAGTTTAGTATTAATTTATTTACCAAAACTTGCATTAGATTAGACTATTATATCTCATTTTAGTTTAATTAGTTGGTTTTCTTTTAGTAGTAGAAGTTCTTGTGCACACTGCATATTTTCACTTGGAACATGTATGAACTTCCCTTATATATATATTTTTTGTGGTGTTTTTTTTTTCTCTTACACAGTCTAGTTCATTGGAGGAAGTGTTCATGGGGAAATCATATTTTTAAGGTAATTCCAAGTGCATTTGATTCAAAATTTTGCAATGC
Organism: Taxus wallichiana var. yunnanensis; assembly: GCA_018340775.1. Classification (NCBI taxonomy): domain Eukaryota; kingdom Viridiplantae; phylum Streptophyta; class Pinopsida; order Cupressales; family Taxaceae; genus Taxus; species Taxus wallichiana. The sequence continues at coordinate 874,986,723 of CM031239.1, read as the reverse complement.
TTCATTTGTCAAGAAATCATTTGTTTAGTTCTACATACTTGGAAAAAATCATATTTTGGGACAATTTTTAGCAAGTACTCTTCATCCCATCAGATCTCTTGGAGAGTAAAGAGATGAATTTCACATTCAAAACAATTTTCCACTCACATAAAACCTTTTTAGAAGATTTTTATGATGTGATGGTCAATTTGGAAATAGCATATCAGCTCAAGTTCAAGCAGTGCTTTAAGCAGTTCTGGGGTTGTTCTTCAAGTTTTAGATCAGTTTTCATGTTTATCAAGATGACTCCATGCACAATAGATGATTTAAGGACATTGATCAACTCATCTAGTAGGTAGATGTCCTCGTGAGTTACCAAATTGTTATCCATTTTTACCCCATGGAAAAAATGGAAAACTTGAAAATTGGACTTGGGCAAGTGATGGAGCTTCAATAAAGAATCTAGAGATTTTAGGTAAATTTCATGTTTTTTGGGAACTTGAAATCATTTAAAGGCTTGCTTCAGTTCAACACTTAGCCAAAAAATTGTAAAAATGGTTAAAATTGGGAAGTTGGAACATTTATATAGTTTCTCTATTGCTAAAAGTAACCAAGTAAAGTTACCTCATAAATTCAACTCATTGCTTCATTTCTTTGCACAAAATTGATGTCTTTCTACTTCTCAAAGCAATCAAGTAAAGTTGTAGAGAAATCCTACAACAAAGGGAAGAAATAAAGGAGTATTATGGGGATCCAATGTCACTTTACTTCTAAAGTAAATAAGTATTTCTCAAGTTAAAACATGAGAAAAGAAATTTGAAAAACATGAGCAATATAGTTGGGGAAACTTGTGGTAAAGGCCGAGAAAAGGAGAGTGTTACGGGAAAGTGACCCTTCCGATTGAGAAGTAATGGAGATCCAAAATCCCACAAGTTAAGTAGCCCAAAATCACATAAAGAAAATAAAGGAGTGTGTTGTGGGTTTTGAGCTCAATAGAGCTTAAGTAATGTGGACTTGGTTCCACAAAGTAAATCAACCCATGAAACTCAAATTTCCATAACTCATCCCCCAATGCACCAAATCCAAAAAAATTATACTTGTTGGAATCATAATTTAGAGCACTACATCATGAAATCATAAAATAATAGAAGTATGTGGGTAGGTAAAGAAATGTAAGGAAATGTCTCTGATTCAAAATACAACATCCTGTAATTGCAAACACATTAATGGAGGCATGGGGGAAAATTTCTTCTCCAACAAGAAAAAGTACATGAAGGGATGGGTTTGTAGGGTTCTCCATGATGTTTGCAGGCCATTTAATGATTTTTTTAGTTGGATACAAAACTCCAATTTCCCTCCTCTCTTTATTTTTCTAACTTTATAAATTATAAAAAGAAATTCATTTTTAGGTTATTGGATATTTCTCTATCTTCTCCTCCATTCTTCTACAAGTTATTACATGTGTATGTGAGCTTTAAACCTCCATTTTGAGCATTTTTCAAGATATTCATGCCTCTCTTTCTCATTGTAATGAATTATGTGATCATATGAAGCAATAAAATCAAGTTTTGTGGCCATTCTTCAACCCTAGCTTGTATTTCATTGCATTCTCTTGCCTCTACATTACATTTGAAGGTTTTGTGTATTTTTGGTTTCTTGCAAGCTCTAAATGGTTGTGTTTAATGGAAATGGTGTTGTGAATGGTTGTTTCTAGACTGTGGTGTTACACATACCCTCTCTATCTCCATTTCTTCCCATTTTCATCTATTGGAGAGTGTCCCAACCACCCTTCTCTTGGTGTTATCACCGTCTTAGTGTATGATTTTCATTTTTCATGCATTTTCCTTCTCCTTGGTCCCTTGGAATAAAATGATATGTCTAGATAGTTGTATTTCTAGCATTAGGAGTATTTTTAGCATTAGTTAAGGTGGAGGAATCTAACCTTCTCCGAAGATCCATCTCAAGTTTGCAAGTAGCGTGACTTGAGAGATGGTCCCATGTTAGAAAAAATTAGGGATCTATCATCAGATAATCCTAGGGTGCTACCTTTTGTGATAACACTATCATCATGCTCAAAATAATTAGCTTCACTTTCGGGGATGGGACCCTTACGATCAATGTCGATGTCTTATTTTTCATATTTTTATGTAGTTTTGGAAGAGGATCTAGTATTCCTTGCTCATCAATACCACATCTATATCCTTGATATCCCATAGCATACATCATCTTATTGGGGATGACATACTTAGGATATTGATAGAAAGAAGCCATCTCTTTATCAAGAAACTAGGATATAGGAGTTTCAAGCAGTTTATCATCTTCCAACAGGCCATGAGGAAGAAAAGTGTCAATGTTATAATGTTCTTGAGACCATTGAGGTTGATAGTTAGGCCTACCATGTTTTTTTTGTGGTAAGGGTAGATTAGAGAAAAGGAGGGCCTATTGGAGGTTGTATTCTCTATAACCCGTAGGGAGGACCTTCATGTCCCATGTAGTAAAAGGGGAAACAAATGTGGAAGCACCATATTTCCATGGGAAAAGTGTATCGGGATAAATGTAGGAGGTAAGATCCTCGGGAATGAGCTTGTAAAGTTATCTTTGTGGAAGGACACATATATATAGAGGGGAAATAACTAGATAATGCCCTATAATGCATAAAGGGTTGTGGGTCCCCAAGAATGGTAAGTGTCTATCCTTCATGATATAATTTTATACATTGATGGTAGGTAGAAGGCACAACCTATAGGGCATGAATCCATGGGAGACTAGAAGTAGATGGTATGGTAGTTCCAAGTCCAAGAAATGGAACATGGTATTGTTAATAGTAATAATTGACAATATTTTTGTGCCACATGTTCCAGTTAGTGAAAACAAAATGTGAAATCAAGAAACCTCAAAAAGAGGAGGGTTTAGGGAACTTCCTGATGTGGATAGGATGGTATGGTATGGGTGCAAAGTAAATGATCCTCCTCACAATGAGTCTCCAACCTACACAACAATGAAAAACTAAATGCAAAAGGGGATTAGTAAGAGATATGGTGGGATGCACGAAAGAGTCAAATTTGAGAAGCATAAAATTCCTTGAGATTATGTCAACCCATGTGATTATAAAAAGAGTGATAATATGATAAAAAAGGAAATACTAATAAGATAATCAAAACAACTATCGATAAGATAATCTAACTAATATGATGATCAAGGATGAAAATGATGAAAAAAAGAAAAACTATAGAGAGTCGAATATGACTTGAGAGTAGGATAGAGAGTTGAGGGTGACCTAAGAGAAAACCACAGAGTCAACAGTAATCCAAAAAAACTATAAAGAACATCAGAAAAATGTGGAGTCTAAGATGTTATGACGAGATAACTAGATATTGCTAGAAGGTTGTAATGCTATAAGGGTGGATTAGATGCGAGTGTATCGAGACGGGGTTGTATGTAATGTAGATATGATGTAAAAAAATAGAGGTTATGGGTTGATAGTTACCGAGTGTTATCGGTGCCCCGACCAGATCATAGATGGGACATTAACAAGAATATGGGATAAGTTGTTGGATTTGGGGATGATTGAAGTTGACTAGAGGCTGAAGTAGAGCTCGAAAAACACCTACAAGTACCTACAAAACAAAAAAATCACATGTATAAACCAAAGCTCCATAATAATCTTTAACTTCAAGCTCTCAATGAAAAAGAAAACACCAAGATATCTCAATTGATCAAAAGGATTCACAGATAACATAGAGGGAATAAGTCACAAAAGCACACAAAAGTCTCAATATTTTCCATCCCTTTGAGAAGAGGGATAGGGGTGATTAAATAACCCAAGGTAGGTTCAATGGCAAACCTAGGTCGGTTTTGAATCTTGGGCAGTAGAATATCATTTAAACATGAGAATTAGAAATGAGGATGAGAATAGACTTTTAAATGGGTGGTGGGATATTATTCAAAATTATGTATGTGTAAGAGGGTTAAATGGGTGTAAGGGAGGTGGAAGGAATCTGAGCGGGAATAAGATGAGTGGGGGGAATCCTAGGGAAGGATTAATGAAGGGTAGAAATGAAGAGGGGTGGGAATCCCATGAAGATAATTAAATGAGGGTAATTAGGGTAGAATTAGGATAATTAAATGATTTAGGATTTACTAAATTGTTTAAGGATTAATGGGATTAATGGGGATTTAAAATTGGGAATATGGGAATTAAGTTAGATAAAGGGGGATAATGATAAAATAGGATGAGGGGGAAAATAGAATAATTTAGGAGGGAAAGGGTGTAATTTTAAAATTAAGAGGAAGAAATTGTGTTATGTGAGGGTGGAAAGCGAATGCGGGATGAAGGCACGGGAGGTGTCAAAAATAGGTGTCTAAATTCTACCCCTTTTGTTGAGGGGTTTATGATAGTGAACTAGGAGAAAAAACATGAAGTAGTTGATGGGTTAGACGATGAAGAGGAATTGGTAAGGTGATCCCCCTCAAACTAGGGATCGATGACAAGAGAAAGAGTGGAATCGGTCATGAGTTTGAAAAAGATCGATGAGAAGGGTGGGAAGGGAAGGATGGGAAGAAGAGAAGTCAAGGAATGATCCCGCAGGTAAAAGGGATCTCACAATAACAATGATGAAAATATGGAAGTGATTTTGTGAATCATGTTGGTAAGGAACAAAGGGTACAATGTATAGGAGATGACTACCATGTCCTATGAGCTAGTGAGTTGGAAAAAATCACTACAAAATGGAGGGAATCTAATAGGAAACCACTTGAATGGGTGTAAGCTATGGGGACTAATGGGTCATAGGCACACATCAAAATTATGTGCAGCCAAATGTGAATAAAATATGAGATCATTCATATATGAGGAATCAAGTGAAAAGTATGTGTAAATAAGAAAAAGATGATGATGAAAATAATGACGATACCCCAATGAAGGGTATAAAAGTGTGGTATGGATGTTTTATCAATAAAGGAAGAGGGAGAGTTTCCTAAATGACACTAATGGAGGAATGTGGGAAAGGGAAAAAGTGGATCGATGATGCTGAAGAGGGTCGATGGTGATCTATATAAATCAGCGATGACTTTATTAAGGTTGATGGTGACCAAGGGGGTGGATATATAAGCCCATGGATCGGGCCATGAGGGTCATTTCCATGCCTTATAATGACGATTGATAGATCTAGTTGATAAAAGGAGGTTGATTTGTGAGAAAAATGGAGGCTAGAGGAATGATGAGAATAGGAAGAGGACACGCCAAATGGTGAGTAACGGAAACCCTATCTTTGTTTTTAATTTATTTAATGTTGTTATTTATGTTTTTGCATTTTTAATTTTTTTTATGGGCATCGGGGTGTTCGGTGGTGACCAAGGTGGTCATCATCGACCCATCCTAAAAAGGTGGTAACTCAAGATGGAGGCATCAACCCACTTAGGTTAGTGTTGATTGGTTATGAGGGAAGTAGGTTTAGGATAGATGTTTATTTTTGATGAGGGTGTGATGAAATTGATGATGAAGAAACTGATATTTGAATGGTCTATTTGTGATTGTAGACTCGAGATACACTCTATTTGAGATATAGAGTCCCCAAATGTTATGATCTAGATCGGGGATACATAGTCAAAGTTTGAGTGGGATCACTTAGTGGCAGTGGGATTAGGTGGTTTCAGACATTATCAGAGGATCCCACGAGATGTGGGTTTGATGATTGCACTAGTGGAGAGGTGGGATGTGCACACATGCACATTTTGGATGAGGACAGGTGAGATGACCATCACTTTGGAGGATGTGTATCACATTCTCATGTTTCCAATACAAGGAGAAGATAGTTCCCATTACAGTGGATAGTAGATTGGAAGTGTTGATGCAGTTGTTTGGAGTTGATGCCATACACATTACATTCACTTCAAGGAATTTGGATATGAGATGAGATATGACCATGGAGTTATGGAGAAGGTTGATTTTTCTATTGATGATGGAGATATCATGCTACGCACTTCCAAATTCAGGGGGTGTAAGGTTTTCATGGATGCTAACAGGGGATCTAGTAAATATAGTGGATCCCTAGACCATGTTTTCATTTAGGACAACATTGCTAGCATAGGTTTATTTTGAGCTATCGATCTACATTTAGGGGAGGAGGACAGGGATTAGATGTAGGGTACAAACTCCACTACTGGGCTTATGTGCACATAGTAGTTATTAAGCCACCAGGGCTACCATGGGTCATGAGGGATCACATCGAGCTGTCTATGGGGTTTCTAAAATGGAGATTAGACAATACTTATGGGGATAGAGGATGTCGAGATATAGACTGGTATGCTAATAGGTTCATAGAGTTAGATGTTTATCGATTAGATGGAGGCTATATCGAGACTTCCACACATGAGTAGGTGTAGACATTGATTCAATGGAGTTGAGGAGGATCGTGTGGGTATAGGGGTGACAAGTCGAGAGATGATTGAGGCTTGATCCATAGTGATTCAAAATGAATCTAATTTATCAAAATAGTTAGCACGAAGAAGTAAGAAAATAAAACATAGAGGTTACTATCTTTTTAGTAATGTGGACCATCGCTTTGTGGAGAGAGGTAGTTAGAACCACCACCCAACCAGGGTGGTGGTCTTGGGACCGCCGGTCTACATTAGGTGGTGGTCCTGGATCTTTCATACAGAAAATGAAAATATTAAATGAACAACCCAAAATTTGGATAGTTTTTCATATCTCTTCTCCTCCATGACCTTTCCCATTCTCCAGTGCATGGGAGGACATAGGAGAGGCTATAAATACATGTTTGTAGAAGAGAATAGGATCATCAAAGCATGAAAGAAAGTGAGCAAGAAGTTCTTAGTGCTGAAATTGTGTTTTGTAGAAGAAAGGAGTGTTGAGACAAAGCAAACAAGTATTTGAGAGGAAGTTCGAGATATTATCTACTTCTCTCTCATACTTATTGTAACTTTTGTACTTATTATTTTGAATTAGCCAATAAAAGTGGGAAGAAAGAGCAATTTCCCTTCCCGACTGGTTTTTCCTCCTCTGGAGGTTTCCAAGATAAAATTTTTTGGTGTTTATAAGCTTAACTTCTTTTCTTTCCTACAATTGTGGATTCTAAGCATAAACATAATTCATTCACTAGCTATCTATGTCATTTTCTAATAGAAAGTAGAACATCGGAGTGTTTATTTGTGTTTCTATGGATAATTCCAAAGTTGAAGAGTTTACAGATCATTTTGGTATCAGAGCTAACAATTAACTAGGACTGTGGTATTCGTTCTTGGATTTGTATGACAATGAAGAGATCTAAAGGTGAAGAGTATTTACCTTGCAATCCAGAAATTTCTACAAAGAAGTAGAAATAGAGAATTTGAGGACAAATGGAGGAAGAGAAATTGGTTTGTAGAATCGAGATGTTGGATACCATGATGGATAGGATGTTTAGAAGGAAAGAAAAGCTTGCTCATTTACAAAAGATAGCTTATGTCAAACAAAACTCCATGGACTCGGTGGTTCAAGGCTTAGCTAAAAAGTTTGGCATAGAAAGGAGCCACCATGAGGAAAGTTATGGGGAAGATTATGAAGAAGAGACTTCAAACAAAAGATAAAAGGTAAAATCCGATCATACTCCTTTTAAATTTGAGATGAAAGTTGATATTAAAAGCTTTGAAGGACAAGTAGATGCGGAGTTGCTTGATAAATGGTTAAAACAGTTAGAAGTCTACTTTAGCATCCATAATGTCACTAAGGCACAAAGGATCACTTTGTATGTCTCAAAATGGAGGGACACACTCTGGTTTGGTGGGAAACCCATCTAACCACTTGTGAAAAGAAGAAGCATCCTATAGTGAAATCTTGGCAAGAATTTAAAGAATTACTTAGAGCTAACTTCTATCCTATTGGCCACAAGACTGACCAAATGATTAAATGGCATAGTATTTTAGACAAGGAAGTGGTCAAAGTGTGCAAGACTATACTATGGAGTTTCAAAGGTAGGCCATGTTGCTAAACATGGAATTGGAGGATGAGGATATTCTGACTAAGTACTTGGGAGGACTTCACACTCACCTTTGAAGAAAAGTCATCTCCACCAAGCCCAAAGATCTCAATGAGGCATGTGTGTAAGCATACTACATAGATGATGAAAAGAAGCAAGGGGAAGTAGAGCCAAGGGCAAGGCATTCAAAAATCAGTAGAAGAAAGAATGTGGGAAAACAAGTAACAAGGGTAAGTGGAAAGGGAAAGGTAAACAAGCTGCCACTACTTTAAATACTTGTAAAGATCCCAATAATTTTTGCAATAATTGTGATATTAATGGTCATACTGATGCTACATGTTGGAAGTTACATCTAGAGTTGCATCTAAAGAACCGAACCAAGGACTCAAAGAAGTCCATGATAGCTGTAAGAATAGAGGGGAGGTGGAAATTGAAGATGACTCTGATGTAGATGAAAGGCTTGGATGCACGGCCACCAACATGGATAGCCAGGAAGAGGAGATGAGTAGACTATTCTAGATCAAGAGAACTAAGGTAAATGCTTTGGTTAATACCGGTTCTCAATCTAACCTTATTTCTGAAGCAGTTGTAAAGAAGATTGGTCTTGAGACTTATAAGCATCCACACCATTATCCTTTAGGTTAGGTGAAGAAGGGTGTTGAAATTTAGGTAACAAGAAGATGTAAGGTCAAGTTTGGGATAAATTCCCAATATATTGATGTTTTGGAAGCTGAAATTATTCCAATTAATGCTTTTGATGTTGTATTCGGGAGTCCTTACTTGTATATCAGGGATGCTATATTTATGAGAAGGTAAAAATGATACTAATGGGTCAAGTATGGGATCAAATACAACATCCAAGCACACTAGCGTAAGACAAGGGTTACTATGGTGAGTGCTGACCAAGAAAAATGACTTATTCAGGGAAAATCATAATAAGTTTTTTTACTTTTGTTAAAGGATAAACAAGATGGGGTAGAAGTTTTGGAGATTTTCAACCAGGGAAAGCATGATTTGGATAGTATTATTCAGTCCTTTCAAGAAGTTTTTCAGCCTCCCGGTGGGTTACCATCAAAACAGGGTAGAGCCATCAAAATGGGAAGTTGAGCATGAGATTCAACTATTGCTAGATTCCCCTCTACCGAACATCGGGGTGTATAAGTAATGCTTTCTTAAGAGTATTAAAGTAAAGAAATAACTCCAGCAACTACTAGACCAAGGGGTGATACGTTTGAGCACCTCACCATGTGGTTCACCTATTTTGATGGTGCTAAAGAAGGATGGTTCTTGGAGAATGTGCATCGACTACCATGCTTTGAACAAGATCACCATAAAGAATAGATATCCACTTCCCCACATAGATGATCTCTTGGACCAGCTTCAGCATGCCAAATTCTTCACAAAGTTGGATCTCAAGTCTGGTTATCACCAAGTTAGAATGAAGGAGGAGGATATATGGAAGACTACCTTCAAAACAAAACAAGGTTTGTATGAATGGTTAGTACTTCCTTTTGGGTTATGCAATACACCCGCTACATTTATGAGATTGATAAATGATGTATTGTGGGATTTCATATATTCATGTGTCATTGTATATCTAGATGATATTATGATTTTTAGTGCCATATGGGAATAACATCTAACTCATTTACAATAAGTCTTGCAAGTTCTTGGGGAGAAACAACTACTTTGTAATATGAAGAAATGGGATTTTCTAAAAATCACTTGTCTATCTTGGGCACATGGTTAGAGGAGGAGAGATACGAGTGGATCCAAAGAAGGTGGAAGCCATCACCAATTGGCCAACACCTACAGGAGCCACAAAGACTAGGAGTTTTTTGGGAGCATTACAATACATGTGAAAGTTCATTATGAGCTTCTCCATAATTGCAGCACTCTACACATAGTGGCCGCAAAGAGTAAGGGTTTTGAATGGGGTAAGGAATAAGATAAATCCTTTGAGTTATTGAAATACAAGATTAGTCATGCTCCAGTAATTGCTCTTCCTAATTTGCAACAACCTTTTGAAGTAGAGATAGATGCCAGTGATTACACCATGGCCACAATGTTGATTCAAGGAGGTAAACCCATATTTATCATTCTAAAACTTTCACTTCAATAGTTAAAGGATATTCAATATATGATAAGGAAATGTATGCACTAGTTCAAGAAATTAAAAATTGGAAGCATTATTTGTTGGGTAAATAAACTATTGTGCACAATGACCACAAACCTCTCCAGTATTTGCAAGCATAGTCTACATTTCAGTAGGGTAAGGCACTACAAGTGGATGGGGTTCCTTCAGTAGTTCCATCTAGTGATCAAATACAAGAAGGGTAGTACAAACTTGGTGACAGACATGTTGTCTAGGCCACCCACATAGGATAAGTTTTCTTGTTTGGCCACTATCTCTCAGATCGAGCCCTTCACAAAGGAAGCTTACAGGGAGGCATATTCCCATGACAAAGACTTTGGGGTGACATTTTAAAAGATGCAGTCCCAAGGGGCTGAAAGGATAGGGATTGAAGATTTTTATCTCAAAGATGGTTTCTCCAATGGGGAAGCTTTGCGCCAAAAGAAGAAATAATTCTATTGATGAGGGAAGCACATACCTTGAAAGTAGTGGGACATTTTGATGTTGGTAAGACCCTATCCCACTTGCAAAGGTACATGTATTAGCCCAATATATAAGAAGAAGTGTTAAAATTTATACGGGGATGTAAACTTTGTTGTACTAGCAAGCCTAAGACTAGGAGGGAGGGTTTGTATATACCTTTTCCAGTACCTACTAAATGTCTGGGGAGGAAATTTCTATGGATTTTGTAGGAGGATTACCTATGTCTAAACCTAGCCATGACTATTTTTATGTTGTTGATAGATTCAGTAAGATGTGTATTCTTATGACATGTAAAAAGATAGTAAAAGCACATGAGGTATAAAATATTTTCTTTGCTAATGTATGGGCACATTTTGGTTTACCAAACTCTATTGTTTCTAACAAGGATCCCAAGTTCTTAGGGAATTTTTGGACTACTTTGTGGGAGAAGATGGATACCAGGTTATAGAGGAGAACAACTTTCCATCCACAGATAGATGGATAGATAGAGGTGGTAAATAGGACTTTGGTACAACTAATCAGAGGGTATAATAGAAAATATCCAAGGACTTGGGATGAGTCCTTAGCCTAAATTCAACATTCCTATAACCAGTAGTACACACATCCACTATGAAGTCACCGTTTGAAGCATGATTGGTATATCTACCTACAAATCCACTGGACATGGCAGTTGGATAGTTGGATGAGGAGGAGACACAAGACACAGAGGTGAATAGACAAAACAAATTCATTGAGAGGATCCGTTAAATCAATCTCAAAGTCAAAGAATAGCTAGAGAAATATCAATCCAAGTACAATGCTAGGCATGATCAACATAGGAGATAACATAAACTACATGTTAGAGATAGAGTTTGGCTTTACTTGAGCAAGGAGAGATTACAAGGTCAAGCACAGAAACTCAAGCCACTACGATATGGGCCCTTCACCATATTGGAGTAGGTTGGAGAAAATGCTTTTTGGCTTGACTTGCTAGCATTTATGAGGATGTAATCTATAGTAAACTATGAGAACTTGCACCTTTATGAGCTATCCATGCTAGATGAATATGAAGGTCTACATTTCTAACTTCCATTAGGATTGCATCTTGGACTTATGAGGAAAATATGAGGAGGATGTAGTACTACGAGAAGAAGGTCGAGAGACATAAGGAGAGGTCCCTAGGAGTCTTGGCAGATTGGACTGAAAGGAAACACACCAAGGCAGCCCTCACTGGTACTCAAAGGAGCAAGTGAGGGAATTATTTCCTCATCTACTCCCTCACTAAGATTTTGTGGGACCAAAATCCTCCTAAGCAAGGGAGGTGTGATCCATACGGATCCAAAATGAATCTACTTCATCAAAATAGTCATCACAAAGAAGGAAAAATGAAACACAGAGGTTTTGTCCTTTTAGTAATAGGACCACCACTCTGTGCATATCGGTGGTTACAGAACCACCTCCCAACCAGGGCAGAGGTCCTGGGACCACCGGTTTGTATTGGTCGGCGCTCCTAGCTCTTTCGGATAGAAAACATAACTGTGAAACGAACATATGAGAATTTGGATAGTTGTTGGTATCTCTTCTCCTCCATGACCTTTCCCATTCTCCAATGCATGGGAGGACATAAGAGAGGCTATAAATACATGTTTGTAGAAGAGAATAGGATCATCAAAGCATGAAAGCAAGTGAGCAAGAAGTTCTTAGTGCTGGAATTGTGTTTTGTAGAAGAAAGGAGTGTTGAGATAGAGCAAAAAAGTATTTAAGAGGAAGTGTGAGATATTATCTACTTCTCTCTCATACTTATTATAAATTTTGTACTTGTTATTTTGAATTGGCCAATAAAAGTGGGAAGAAATTTCCCTTCCCGTGTTTTCCTATGAGGTTTCCAGGATAAAATTCTTTCCTTTCCTTTCCTAATTATGGATTCTAAGCATAAGCATAATTCATTCACTAGCTATCTCTGTCATTTTCTAATAGAAAGTAGAACAACATTGTTTATTTTTGTTTCTGGATAATTCCAAAGTTGAAGAGTTTAGAAATCAAGGCTATGAAGTTTGATAGGATCGATGACATTTTTGTGTCATCTAGGCCATGTCTAGGAGACTATTATGTATAGGCGGGGAGGAGGGGATAGGTATCTATTGATTCCTATTATGATGGATCCATTAGAGAATTCTCCAGCTCCTTGGGATGATGATGATGACGTAGGAGTTGGCATTGGGTTTTAGGATTGGATGATTACTACGTGGGAGGCTAGGGGCTAGCTAGAGAGGGAGGAGAGAGAGATTACAATGATGTGGTAGATATGGAGGTATAGGATGAGGAAGCTCCTATAGGTGGTGGGTATGGTGATGGAGGTAAGACTACAGAGGTGGCATAGTTACACACAACGTTGGCTCGAGTGAGGATAACACTAGATACCAATTAGTAGGAGGTGTAGAGCCTTCGAGAGGAGAGAGATGTAGTGACTTAGGAGAGGGACCGAGTCATTCAGGATAGGGACCAATATCAAAGATAAAGGGATGCATAAAAGGTCTGATTATGAGATCTTGCTACTATAATGGCAATAAAGTCAGCTAGTGGTGTATCGGTGGTACTGTAGGGAGAAGACATATGAACCTCTTGATATGATATTGATGGATCGATATAGAGCCTTGGTGATAGATTCTAAGTACTATGAGAAAATACTGATAAATAAATTACCACAGATGTTGATATAATAGGAGCACCTATAATGGTAAGTGGTAACCAAAGTAAGGCCATCTAGGAGTGTGGCGAGCATGGTGCAGCCACATCGAGACTTGGGCCATGGTGGAAGAGACGAGGCTTATAGAGAGATAGAGGGACTTTCTTTAGAAGGGAAATAATTTAGGCATTTTGATGTTAACTTCACTAGTTTTGATGACATCTCTTCTTTGAGAGAGAACCCTTAGAGGTCAATGATGTATTGAGGCACTTTATTTAGATGATATATGATATATATACATGATTTTTTCATGGATTAGCATGTGTCTATTATATGTGATAACACCCTAAAACTCTTGTAATATGACTAACTAGTAAAGGCTAACACCATTATATCCTAAAGCCAAACTCAAGCTTAAGAATTAAAAATCAAGATCAGAGCTTAAAAGCCTACATTAATGGAAACTAAATGAATTTAAACATTCAATCTACAAGCATCCTTACTATGTGAAATAATTACTTAACATAAACCTAATTAGATTTAATTGAAATCAAACTATGTTTGTTGCTACTCCACAAATGGTGAGAGAATCTCTCTAACAATAGCTACAAGGCCATATTAGATAACCCTCCACTAACTAATATGAAGATTAGATGCAAATATTTAGCAAGCTAATCCAAGAAGGAAGTAAGACTCTTAATCATATTTGTTATATGATATACTAATCAAAGTATGGTGTAAAGTATGAAGGTAGGTGCTTAGTCCTTTTTATAGTTTTCTATTTGAGGAAAACTTGCATCTTGGTGCATGTGGGACTAAAAAGCATAAAGTAGATTAAGGTTTTTTAATCATGATTAGTGAATTAACAAGAGATTAGCATTTTAGGAGCCTTAATTAACCACTTAGGGTCAATTAAGAGGATATGATAATATTTTGAAGCCTTTTGAGATGTCTTGGAGGGAAATGGGGTGATTTTGAATGGTTGGAAGAGGGGTTTGAGCCAATAATAGGGTTTATTGATCAAAACAAGGGTAAATAGGCTTAATAACTAATAATAGGGTAATTATTTATTCGAAGAGGATTTTGACTTACGATGTGTCTGAACTACAATCCTAAATGTGAAAGAGGTTAGGTAATCAACAAATCATTGTTAATTAACCACAATAGAGGGAAACATTAGTTAATTAGCAGAAATCACTAATTATAATGGAAATGGTAAGAATGAGAGTAATTAGTGTGCTTTGAATAATAAGATTGTAAAAGTGGAATTTAGGTGTCTACATTTTCCCCTGTTTGAGATAAAGTAAGTGATGTCACTTCAAACATAGTAGACAAGCATAAACAAGTAAATTTTTAAAGAAAAAATAGTAGAATGAAGGATGCCCCCTTGAGTGTCGATGGGGTGATAGAAGAAGTCAATCGACAATCGAAAATATGATCGAAATAAATAGAAGAAATAGGATATGGATAAAAAGGATTTTTATTGCCCTAGGTGTTTTGGAAGAAAAATGAATAGTGATAAGACATCATAGTGAATAAAATAAGAATATCTCTTACATCCAATATTTTAATAAGAAACTTTGTTTCATCATGTTTCCCCTATGATCTAAATCATCGACGTTTATTTAAATAAACAAAAGTGTAAAATAACACGAAGCTATATTACTAAAATTTGTTCATTGTTGAACATGTGCAACTCTATACAACATACATAATGCAAAGCAATATGAGAAACTAAACCAGCTAACCTAATAGAAAACAAGCATAATCACACATACTCAAACAAACAATGGTCAATATAGTTGCACCAATGTTTTTGTTATCAAGCTTCAATTCCTGAATGTTCATGTTGTAACAACAAGGGTTAAAAATGGTGCCCTAAGCAAGGATACATGTGAGGGGAATAATGGAGGAAAAAAGTAGTCCCATGAAAAATTCATGCACTATGACATAGTCTCTGGCAACTCATTATTGCAGGGAGTACCGACATAGTAAGCAAGCTAGCTTTATTAATGGAGGTAGATCAAAATGATCCACAAGTCATTTGAGACAAGAATAAGAAAGAACCTAAGAAATATGTTGTTGTAGGAAAAATTGAAATGTTCGAGGATAATGCATTTGATACAAGATTCAGATGCGTGTATGCCATTATCAATTTTTGAAAGAAAACCAAATTTTACATTTTTGAATTTTTAATAATTTTACCAATTTTTTTTTTTTGAAAATTTTATACTTTTTGAATTTTTGAATTTTGGGAAGAAAATATTATAGGAGAAATGAAAAAGTAATGGGACATCACCAAAAGACACTGGAAGGAAAAAATATGCCCCAGGTAAAGAAAGGGTCGCGTCGAAGTAAAAACATGCCCTAGTGTAGCAAAAACAGGTGAAAAATAATTATTTATTAAAAATAATCATCACGGTGAGTGCTAGAAGAATTTAGAAGAATCACAACGGTCTCATGGCACTTTGGCGGTGAGAGACATGACACGGGTGTAAAATGGGTATATAAACCACACCATAGGGGGTAAAAACCATCACGATGAGTTTATTTACCATGTACACTTACCCTTTTTGCTGTTGACCAAGCTCTAACCTATGAGATAAAATGACGAGGCGCAGAACTAGAAACCCCATGCAGATTGCGTTTGAGACTATTTATGCCTTCCTGGGATGGTGCAGTAGGTACACAAAGCCAAACTTTTCATTTTGCTTGCATTTATTAGCTTTTAATAGTTTTTATTAGAGTGGAAACCCACACAAAACACTAGCACGATCCTTAGGGCATGTAGGCATTCTCCAGGCGCATTGGCGTGACCCCACGTAGGCGTGGCTACATTAGTGTGAAAAATATAGAGAAATATAGGTGTAAAGATTAACACACCAACGTCATCATGGATGCACTAGTGTTGAACTAGGGTTGGGTGGGGAATGGGGTGCTTGCACTTGCATGAAAACGTAGGTGCCTGACGTGGAAATGGGAGCACTACATTTGGGTGTTCCAAATGATAACACCCTAAAACTCTTGTAATATGACTAACTAGTAAAGGCTAACACCATAATATCCTAGAGCCAAACTCAAGCTTAAGAATGAAACATCAAGATCAAAGCTTAAAATCATGCATTAATGGAAACTAAATGAAATTAAACATTCAATCTACAAGCATCCTTACTATGTGAAATGATTACTTAACATAGACCTAATTAGATCTAAGGGAAATCAAACTATGTTTGTTGCTACTCCAAAAATGGTGAGAGGATCTCTCTAACAATGGCTACAAGGCCATATTAGATATCCCTCTACTAACCAATATGAAGATTGGATGCAAAGATTGAGCAAGCTAATCCAAGAAGGAAGTAAGACTCTTAATCATATTTGTTATATGATATACTAATCAAAGTATGGTGTAAATTATGAAGGTAGGTGCTTATTCCTTTTTATAGTTTTCTTTGATGAAAACTTGCATCTTGGTGCATGTGGTACTAAAAATCAAATATTAGATTAAGGTTTTCTAATCATGATTAGTGAATTGACAAGAGATTAGCATGTGAGGAGCCTTAATCAACCACTTAAGGTCAATTAAGAGGATAGGATAATATTTTGAAGCTTTCGAGATTTCTTGGAGGGAAATGGGGTGATTTTGAATGTTTAGAAGAGGGTTTGAGCCAATAATAGAGTTTATTGATCAAAATAAGGGAAATAGGCTTAATTAGCTAATAATAGGGTAATTTTTGTTCGGAAGAGGGTTATGACTTACGATGTGTCGTAAACTACAATCTGAATGTGAAAGAGGTTAGGTAATCAACAAAGTGTCGTTAATTAATCAAAATAAAGGAAATGTTATTTAATTATAGGAAATCACTAATTATAATGGAAATAGTACGAATGAGATTAATTAGTATGTTTTAAGCAATAAGATTGCAAAAGTGGAATTTAGGTGTCTAAAGAATGATGTGATGATTTGATTTATTTTTATGTTTATGTGGATGTGGATGATGGTAATGTGTTTTCTTTTATTTATTTGGTGATGATGATGATGATGGTAATGATTTGACTTTTTTTTTTTATTACTATGATGATGTTGATTACTATGATGATGATGATAGTTGATTACTTTTATGTGTTTTCTTATTGTACTTGATGTGGATGATGATAATGATGATGATGATGGTAATGTGTTTACTTTTATTTACATGATATATGATTATTGGAAAATGTTGATTAAAAATGGATGTGATGGATAATTGATGATGTTTAAAACATGTGAAATATTGATAGATAGCATGTAGATGATAGATGTGATAAATTAGAATAAAAATGTGACTTGATGATTGGTGACCTATGGGTATGAATGACACTACGTCGTATCAAGGAACGCATGGGGAAATGATGCCTCTAACTATAGTGGAGGTAAATGAGAAGGGGATCCACGTAACGTAATGCACATGCAACCACAACAAGTGTTAACACATAACCAATAATAGCTAGTTATATTAAGGATCAAGGAAAAAATGGATGAAATAACTTATGCACCTAAATTTGACATATCCAAGGGGGTTTAGGATGTAACTTGTACAAAGGAAAATGGTTCTCTGTAGGTGGATTTCCTAAATCTATGCCCCAAATTTGTGTAGGGGAAAGAGAGAAAACTTAATTAATGTAGGAAGTTTCTTATATGTGGGAAGGTTGATTGATGCGGGAAGATTTCTTAGGATGTTTGCTTATGAATTTTTATAAAATATAAGTATGATCAATGTGGCAAGCCTTCGCTACAATGATACATGTGTTTCACCATTTTCTTTACATTTTTGAATGATGAAATAGATAGGGTTATGGGCTAGGAGGAATACCTATCAAATGGGTTGGTTGATGGTTGTTGCATGTGTTCTGACTTCTTGATCTAGTGCTGATTGTGAGAGCTTCCTTTTGGCTAGGAGGAACTACCTATAATAGAAAACAAGACCACAAAATAGAAGTTAAATGATATATGAAAGTGAACTACCTAGTGTATGCTAGTTTCAAGAAGTGTGATACTTCCTAGATGGCTGTCAATCCACTATTTAAAACAAATTAATGTGAGAAATAAATAAATTCCTATTATAGTTGATATGATTTAGGTATCTCATTCAAGTACAATAAGAAAATCCAATCACAACAGGCTAGGTTATAGTTGGATCTAAAGGGGAGTAACTATCAAGTCTTTGGGTCTAGTCGTGTGTCCGATTCTCGGTTGTTTAGCTTAATTTGTAAGAGGTTGTATGGCTCTATTTTTGGGAAAGGTATAAAACATAGAGACTGTGTCGGTCTTATATGACCAACGATGGTTTAGTAATAACCGATGATGGTTACTACAGATTTTCAATAACTCAAGTATTTCATAGTTTAGGGATTTGTCTAAGACTGACTTGGGGATGATGAGGAGTGGGTGTAAGTTTGGGGAGGTGTTGGAAATACTCAGAGATGTCTTACGGTTAAGTATGGGTGATTTTATGGTGTGGGTGAAGGAATGATCAAACTTGTATGGAGATAAATGGTGGGGAAGCAAGAGTTCAAGTAGAAACCAATAACAGAGGTAATAGAGCCTACTAGAATGAAAATAGAAGAATGTTGGTTAAAAATATAGTTACTGTGATGTAGATTCGATGGTTGGATGGAGGTGATAGTTTATCTGAGGAATAGGTGTTTAGTGCGTGACAGTGCTTCCTGGAATGCTACCATGGGTGCAATGCTCCTAGATATTTTTGGATGATGATTCTAGATGCCTAGATGTACGAAAAGATGTTGGTTATGCTTGCATGCAGCTATGATCTCGTTCTCCTCTGGTCTCAAATGTGCCCACCTAAAAGCAAGGTTACTAAGGTGAATAAATGGTAACCAACGACACTTCTGGTTGACCAACATCGGTTTAGGGATGATCGGCGTCGGTTAAGATGGGATTCCCTAGGTTTACTAAAAATGGCATATCTTTCCAATTTATTGGGCTTACGTTGGCTTTTTTGGATCGAACGGAAACTTCCTTTCTAATGAATGAGAATGTGGTTAGAGAAATCTTAGGCATGTGATTTTAGGGTTAGACCAAATTTTAGCTCATTAAGGCAAGTAAGATTAGGTCTTAGTTAGTTATGGAAATATGCCAAGAATAGGTCTAGGGTGAGGTGGCTAGATGAGGTGGAAATTAGCTTAATTAAAATAATTAAATAATGAATATTGTGAGGATGGGTACTAATTTAATTATATTAATTAAATTAATATTAATGTGGGGTATAAGGGTCATGGTTAGGTGAATGTGTGTAAGTTGGTTATTTGAAAGGGGACCATGGGGAGTGTGACCCAATTTTGGTGTCTACATTTTGCCCCTTGTTGTTGCATAGCTTGTATTGGTAAGTGATGCGTTGAAAAAATAAGATGTGGTTGCCCCATGTGTGGGTGAAGTTGATGTTTCCTCGAGCATGGGGGAAGGTAACCCCCTCAAACTAGGAATTGATGAGGTGATAGAAGGAAGTGGTGAGTGGTTTGATAAAATGAGGAGGTGGGTGGTTTGAGAAAATGGGGTTAGATGTGAAGAAGGTGATGGTCGAGGGTATGGTGATTGGAAGAGGTATGGTGGGTGATTAGCTAGAGAATTCAAACATACACACACATTTTGAAATTCCATGAGATACCATGGTTGCTTAAACATAACAAATGTACATTAGTTAGGGTCGTAAAGGTCTTCCAAACAAGGGTTATTGAGTTCCAGTATTCAGGGTAAAGGATACGGTCTATGAACTCAATGAGGTAAGATGCATGAACATTTAGGTGTGGTTTTGGTACATCCAAAAGGTCAAAAGGTTAAGGGTTGTTTGGATAAGAGTCACATCCATATGAAAGGTAAGGCTATTAGGTTGAGCAAAATAGGTACCATCATCACAAGATGCAATGGGTGAAGACATGGGAATATCCACTTAATCAATGGTGAGGTAGGTAGGTGTGGGTCAGGTAGGTGGAGGTAAAAATGGGGAAATGGGGTAAAGTTAAAAGGTAGTGATAGTTGAACGTACACACATGTATAAAATGTGGCACAGTACCAGGTTGAAGAGCATGCAAACTCTACATTGTCTAAGGTCGATAGATTTATCCAAACAAGGTTGAAGTGATTCTGGTATCCAAGGCATAGGATATGGTGCAAAACACAATGTAGTTCAGGTGCAGGAATGTTTAGGTATGTTCCAGTACACCAAAGGTTGGGTTAGGATAAACAACATGACAATAGGCAAGGTAAGGTCATTAGGTCAAACAACACGGGTAACAATGTCACAAGGTATAGCGAGCACATGATTTTTCAGGTCACTAACAGTGTTCGCAGGTAGCTAGGTCATGGCATGGGTAGGGCCAAGGTATGGGTAAAATAACAAGTCCCTAAATGTAATTAAGGATAGGGATAGGTAATGTAGGCTTGGAGGAGTCAGGTCTATTTAGGCATGGTGGAGTTAGGTCTGTTTAGGCATGGTGGATTCAGGTTGATGTAGGCATGGTTGAGTTAGGTCGAGTTAGGCATGATGGAATCTGGTTGGTTTAGGCATGATGGAGTTAGGTTGATGTAGGCATGGTTGAGTTAGGTCGAGTTAGGCATGATGGAGGTAGGTTGATGTAGGCATGGTTGAGTTAGTTCATTTTAATGTCCAAGTTGTTGGTAATATGAGAGACAAATGTTGACGTATATACTGGGTATGGTTTTAATTTCCAAATTTGTGCCATAATGGAAATGTGAAAATGATAAATGGATAATTTGATGATGTAATAAAATGTGTATGAGTTGATGTTTATTAGGTTTAATTTCTAGCCATTGATATAAAATGGAAACTAAATAGGGTAGAGTGTGAATAAAAAAGGGAAAGGGGTGAATTGGTTAGGCCAAATAGTGTCTAAGCTAACTACCAAGGGCCTCATGCCCTCAAAGTGCTACCTACATAGTCTCGGTGAAAAGGGACTTCAGATTTGATGTATTTCTCCCATAAGCTAGGGAAGATTATGATGAAACAAAGAATGGGTTGGAAAGGGTTAGGCATTGTTAAATGTAGGTCATATGAATGGTTGAGTGGTTGTTAAATATAAGTATCGTTGAGCTGGTCCTGTATAGGATAAGCAATAAGAAATGAGGAAGGTGAATGGTAAGAGGTGGTAAAAGAGCCGCTTAATTGATAAGAACCCTAGTGAGTCGATCATAACTAAGAGGGCTCATGAAAAAAATACCCTAAAGGCATTTCATAATGAACTATTCTAAAGGTGAAGAAAGTCACATTATCAAAAAATGTCGCATTTGCGGAAAGTATTTTGAGTAAAGAGGAAATTAGGCAAAAAGACAAGGAGGTGAGAATGGGTGATTGAGCATAACTTAGTGTACGACAGCATGTCTTTCAGAACAAAATACCTAGGATCAACAATAAGAAATTCCGTGAAGAAAATTTCATCATTTTCTTCATTTTTTGTTTATAATAGACTTATCAATGTGGAATTCTATACAGGATGAGTATATTATCTCCGTGAGGTCTTCGTGAAGCTAATTGATGTGGGAGCTTCTGGATATTTATTACATTTTTGTAATGACTTTATATAGCTGACCTTTAAGGGAGCAGTCTATTTATAGTGGTGGAATTAGAGTGAAGAGATGTCCTTTTTTAGGGAGTCATATTTTTCCGTAAGTTTGACTCAAGGAGTTGTATCCCATTTTGTTTTTGGACATTTAAGTCATGGACAAGACTATAGAGGAAGATTAGGTTCTTGTTTAGAAGACAAGACCGTAGCACACAAATATTAACTATGAAAGAGGTGGTTTCGAGTGATGAATGACCATGGGATTCCATCTTGAAGAAGACAAAAAGTATCCATGAGAATCATGCTATGAGTAGAGTCATGGTACTCATATTGAAGACAAGGCTAAAATGGTGACAAGTAATCACATGATTCTTGTTTAGTCATGGATCCTCAAAATGGGTAATATGGAAGGTGAATAGTGCTTAAGGGATGAGTGATCAACTGATAGAAAGTGATATAGGACTTGATATCAATAATAAAATGGTCAAAGATGCAAGGCATTAAAGGGCCCAGTTGGGTTTACCTTCAAGTGGAGACAAACAATAAGCACCTGATCCATAGGCATGGGTAATGATATAGGGTCCAAGCCAATTAGGAGCAAATTTTTCCCATTTACTTTTCTCTTCTTTAGTTACATGTTGATTTTATTTCAGGACAAGGTCACCAACTTGGAAAGTTTGTTCATGAACATGTTTTTCATATGCAAGTTTGATAAGATTTTGGTAAATTTGGAGATGGTCAAGAGCATTGAGATGAAGTTCATCTAATAACTCAAGTTGTGCGAACGATCTTAGAGAAATTCATCTTTGTTGAGCATTTCTTGTAGTGAGATGCAAAGAGATGGAATCTAGAATTCAAGAGGTAAGACAACCTCGATCAGTAGACTAGAGAAAAGGGTGTGGCAGCCGTGCCGTAGTGTGAATAATAGCACGATAAGCCCACAAGGTGAAAGGGATGTGCATATGCCAATCTTTCCTAGTATCGTTGATGACCTTCATAAGATTTTTTCAAGATTTTATTAGTTGATTCAACTTGACCATTGGTTTGTTGGTAATAAGGTGATGAGAAAGCGAGTTAGATGCCAAAAGCATCACATATTTTGTATAGGGTTTTGTTTTTGAATTGATTTTCGTTATCATTTATCGAGGCGATGAGGAACACCAAAATGAAAAATGATGTGATGGTTGATGAATTCACATATCTTCTCGGCTTTTATGGAAATGAGGGGAATGGCTTCTACCTATTTAGTGTAATATTTGGTAGTGGTTATGATCCATTGGTGGCATTATGAAGAATGGGGTTGATCTCACCAAAAATATCCAAACCCCATTGAGAGAAAGGCCAAAGGTCTCGTGTGACCTGTAAGGCATGACTAGGTGTGTGATGGATATTAGCATGTTATTGGCATTTCACGCAATGTTTGACATAATCACAATAGTCATGGTTTAGGTTTGGCCAATAATAGCCTAGGAAAAGGATTCGTTTTGTGATGGTTAAACCACTAAAGTGACCTCCACAAATTCCATCATGGACTTCCTTAATGGTGTAGGGAATTTCAAAACTTGTAAGGCATCGTAAGAGAATTTTGTCGAAGCTACACTTGTAAAGAAGACCACCCATGATGACATAACGGGAGACACTTTTAAGAAAATCTCGTTTTCCATTACGAGTGAGATCAGTGGGTAAAATGGAAAGGGAAAGATAGTCTACATATTGCTTATACCAAAGTCGAGGTGGGGGTCAAAGGCAATGGTTCCAATGGAGTATACTACGAGGTAAATAAGAGGGTTATTGTAGCCTTTATATGTGCCAAATATTTTAGAGTCGATGGGCGAAGCGGTATCCGAAGCCAAATAAGCCATGGTATCAACAAATTTATTGGTAGAAAGTGGGGTGGTTTGAAGGGTGTAACGGTCAAAGGTGGTCAAAAGCATATCTACGTGATGCTTATACTTTTTAAGGATCCCATTATGAAATTGGTATATACCATTGACTTGGTTTATGACCAACTGAGAATCACCAAAGATATTGATTGTCTTAATATCTAAGGCATAAGCGGCCTGAGACCCAATACGAGTGCTTCATATTCCGTAATATTGTTAGTACAATCAAAATCAAGTTTTAAAGACAAAGGCATAAGTTCACCTTCAAGAGGAATGAGGATAACACTAGCCCCACCCCCATGCTGACACTTGGAGCCATCGAAGAAGAGTGTCACTTGGTAAGCATGTTTGTCCGGGAAAGGGTAGCTATAGACTCATTTAGGAAGTCGAAGTTAGATGGTTGAACCTTGAAATAGGTGCATCGGCTAGTTGGTCAATAATATCTTGGCCCTTAATGGAATTTTGATGAATGAGTTTGAGGTCAAGGCCAGCCAGAAGCATAAGACAATGTGTAACACATTGATGTTGATAGGGTCTGGCATACATATAGTGTAATGGGTCAGTATTAGTAATGATGAAGGTTTTTGGTTGAGTAGGTAATGGTGGAGTTTGGTGGCGATGAAAACTAAGGCTAGGAAGATTTTTTTGGCATGAGTATATCTAGTTTTGTAGTCCGAAAGGGTATGGCTTATGTAATAAACCACTTTCTCTCGATGTTGGTCATCGCAAAGAGCAAGCATAACACCTAAATAATGGTTAGTTGCATAAATATAAAGGTAAAAGGGTTGGTCATCTTTAGAAGGAATGAGTACTCATGGTTAAAGAAGGTATTATTTTAAGGCCTCAAATGCTTTATGGAATTCATCATCCCATTTTAATGAAATGTCTTTCTTGAGAATATGATGAAATGGTTAATAATGGTGGCAAAGCTACAAGATAAAATGATGAATGGATTATAGCTTACCTTTTAGGCTTCGAAGATGATGGAGATTAGTAGGTGGAGGCATTTCTAGAATGGCCTTGACTTTATCCGAGATCGACTTCTATGTTGCGCAAAAAACAATGAAACCCAAGATTTTTGTGGAAAGTACTACAAGACACACTTCCTTGGTTGAAGATAAACACAATACTTGATGAGGTAGTCAAAGATGACTATAAGGATGAGCAGTGTTCTATTTGATGTTTGTAGTTGGAAGCAGATCATCTACATAATCTTCTAATATGTGATGCATGATGTCATGGAAAATGTAAGTCATGGCGTGTGGTATGTAGTGTCGTGTTTTTGAGGCCAAAAGGCATGACTTGATAGCAGAAGGTCCCCTAAGGGTGATGAAGGTAGTCTTGTGTTGATCTTCTAATTTAGTAATATTTGATTATAACCTGAGAAACCATCCATGAGCGATAGCATTTCATGGTTAGTGGTGAGATCAATTGGTTGGTCAATTCTGGTAGGGGAAATTCATCTTTAGGACAAAGCTAGGTTGAGGTCACGGAATTCCATACAGATGTGGATTCCCCCGTTGCCTTTGTGACATGAACGATGTTAGATATCCATTGGGGATAATCAATGGGTAGAATGAAGGAAACCGAGAGAAGGCGTTGAAGCTATTCTTTGACCAGAAGAGCAATGTGAGGATGCATTTTCCATAACTTTTGTTTGATGGGTTTGGCATTAGGAATGGTTACGTTATTGTGGACCATGATTTTGGGTCGATATCGGGCATATCGGCATAGGACCGAGAAAAAGCATTGTTATGGTCTTGAAGGAAAGAGGTGAATGCTTCATGTTTAGTAGCATTTAAGGATTGGTGAATCTTTAAAATGAGCAGTCATCCTAAGTGTTAATGTTGATTTCTATGGTCAATTCATTAAATATGGTTTACGTCTCGAGGGTAATGAACCAAGAATATAAGAGTCTTCCACACCAAGGTAGGTCAGGATGGACTCATCATCCTGACATTGAACAATGTTATAGAAGGCATATTGTCATCGATCATGTTAAGATAAAGGAATGGAAGAGAAGAGGGAGCCTCACCATCATGTTGATAAGTCAGCAGTCCCAAGGAAATGGTGTTTATGAAAAAAAAGTTAGGAGGAATAGATTTGGGATCTATGGACTCCGTGGGTGAAGATGGTAATGTGGGTGAATGAGATGTGGAAGGTTTCTCATCCTAGATAAGGTTGACGTAAACCTTCTTGGAGGGTGGAGCATGAAAAAAAATGCCACTATGGTCATTATGTTTATGAGAGGTACAAGAAATGATATTATGGTGGCCTTGTTCAAAAAATATGAAGCCAAATCCTTTCCACACGCACCGGTGGAGGAAAGTGTGAGTGAAGTGGCGATTATTGAGGAGTGCAGGTTAGACAAAAATGGTTGAGCTTGGGATGGAGGTTAGGGTTTATAGGTGGAAATATCAGTCCCCATATTATATTGGTGTTAAGGTGGGGAGGGCCATAAGGAAAAACATCACCGATGTGGATGTCATAGTTGGGGTGTTGACGTAGATTCCCATACTCTTGTGGGGTGATGAAGGTGTCGATATTCTATAAGTTGTATTCCCCTAGAGTGAGGTGTTGAAAAACACCTTCTAAGGATCAATATTTGGTATGTGGGTAGTGGGGATAAATGGATCGTTAGATGATGGGGAAACAGGTGCATCATTGGCGGAGGCTACAAATAGTGGGGATAGCAAGGTTAGATGCAATAGAGGTAGTGGTAGTTTTGGTGGATGGGATTATGGGTGAAGGTGAAGTAGTGATAGTGGTAGATGTCTTGACCAAGTAAAAACACATCATTAGGCTGATATAACATGTTACAGGGCTTGAAAGGTGGTGGGTTAGTAGGGATGGTGTAATTATGTCCCTCATGTTCAAATTTGAGGTAGTGATATAAAGTCAAAGGGACACAACCCATGACACGGATCTAGGGTCGGCCAAGCAACAAGTTATACTGGAACTCCCCTTCTAGGACATAAAAAAGTTTCAGAATAGTGTGGGGACCCACACGAGATATGGAGAACAATGTTACCCAAGGTAGAGGTCATGGCGTCATTGAAGGAGCGTAGCATAACTAGGTTACCATGGATGCAATTGAAAAGTATCTGCATTTGTTCATATGTATGGGAGGAGATGATGTTAATGCTAGCACCACCATCAATCATAACATGTCGTATGTGTATATTATCGATAAACATGGAGATGAAAAGAGTAGGTTTGGGGTCATCGATTTGGAATGGAGCGATCTCTTCATCTGAAAAAGATGATGGTGGCAACTTGGCAAGTAGGTGGAGGTGTAGAGGAAGGTGATGATGTATTGAGAGAGGCTATGTGGTGAGGGGTTAATGATGGAGGCTACGGGTGTGGGGTCATTTGGTAGGACTTTAATAGATTGAAGGATCTCCATGAGGGCTTGATGATGTGACTCGAGGTTTGAACGAGCTCATATAATGAAATTTTGAGGGGGGGATTGGTGTAGTTGTTTTAGCATTGTGTGATCTATTACCCCATCAAAAATAGGATATGCAAGACCTCGAATGGTGAATTTGGGTATGGGTGCGGATGGTATGTTGGGTACAAGGTTAGTTGATGGGCTAGTTGCTTTTTCCTTGCCCTTGTCTTTTTGAGCATGGGTGGCAATGTTGATCATGATAATCTGAGGGAAAGTGGATTAAGAGGGCATGTCATGGAAGGTATAGTGGCATGAGGGACAAAACCCTAGTGGGGCATACGATCCTTGTGAAATGAGTAGGGTGTATTGGCATCTTGGTGATGGTTTTTCCAACTCTCTAATATAAACCATGTTAATCTTGAATCTCAAGGGTGGATCAAAAAGTTTTGGGGGTGGAGATTTTGGTCACTTTGTAGGTAATGGGAGAAGATCTATGGAAATTGGTGAAGGCAAAATGGGGTCCTCATCAAGAAGATCATCATTGTCAAAATTTTCTTCAGGAGGACACAATTGGATAAGAGCGATTTTAAAGCCTTACAGTTCTCTACATCGTTTCTTGGCACACGATGGTAGGTGTAAATTTTGGTTTCGTCAAACCCTTTTGGTTTGGGTTTGAGTGGATCATAAGGTCTAAGAGGAGATAATGTGATGACAGAAGTTTTGAGGAGATTGATTAATATTTTGGCATAGGATCCTCATTAGTGGATCACAATGGGAGGTGAATGAGGGTTTGGGTGTATGTAACATACATTGATTGTGGAGGAAGAGGCTTTATAGGAGGGAGGTGGGTTGGTTTACTAGTTTGGTGTGTGAAGTGGTCTTAGGTCTTGGTTACATCTGCTTGGGTATGGGCATGGTAGAAGAGCTAGTGTCAGAAGGTTTGGTTGGTTTAACTACCTTATTGGAGGGTAGAGGATTTTTAGCTTTAGGTTGTTTATTTTTTGCAATGATTACATAGGTGTATGAGATGTGGAGGGAAAATCCAATGGTGGAAGAGGATGGATTACCCATGGGGTTAACTGAGATGATGTGGAGGTGGGTGGTGTAGGTTGGGCAGGAGGCATGAGTGAAAGAAAAGAAAGTGTCATGGGTAGTGAAGAAGTTATTGACGATAGTGGAGGTATGGGTGATAAGAAGGTTACATGTGAGTGTGGAAGTTGTGTGGGTCACTTGGGTATATTAGAGGCCTATGATGAGGAAATGGGTTATCAAGTTCTTGTTTTACCGGTGGATGGGGTTGCTTGGCTGTGGTCGGGGGAGTGAGGGTGAGGGTGATAATGGCATGGTAGGTGAGGTAGGTGTATGTGGCCTAGAGATTGGATCTTATTTTTATGGGTCGGGGTAAGTTTAGTGTTAGTTTTGGAAGATGTGGCTAAATCTAATTTGATGGGTTGGTGAGTAAGGCTAGCTATTGGTATGAGCCCAAGGTAGGGATAGGTTTAGGTAAGGGAGATGATATAGGCGAAGGTAGGTGTTTGGGTGTAGGTGTATTTGGGTTATGGGAAAAGGTGTGAGTTGGGCCATGGGTGGTTATATGGAAAGTGTTACAATAGTCGTGGTTGTGTTTGGTTTGATCACTTGAAACACTTTTAGATAGATATTTGACTTGTCGTTAGTGAGGGACAACTACATTTGTGTTGAAATAAGTAGTAAAAGGTGTCCCCAAAGTAAGGCTCTATCAACATAGTCTAGGTGATCGCCAAGCATGAAAATGGTGTTGTTGTAGCAGGGGTGACATGGATCAAGTTGCAATTCCCATAAAATATGTTTGAGACACATGGAAATGGCTAGACTTGGACTCTGTGGGTAATAGAGCCAAAATAAGATCTCATGGGGCTCTTGAAGGTCCGATGGTGAATGGTCATCTAAAGGAAATGGTATTCCTATAGGATCCTCTATGGGTAGAGGAGAGGATGGGCTAGACGAGGTTGACTCTCCTTGTGATGGTGTAGGTTGTGAACATGTATCTCCTATGAGTAGGAGAGGTGACATTGACAACTGCTCGGTAATTTGAGGGGCCAAAGGCGGTGTGCTAAGTATAGGCTCTTCCATGGGTGAAGGAGAAAATGAAGGGGGTTCATCTATGGGTGGAGGAGTAGATGAAATAGGTCCTTGTGTGGGTAGTGGAAATTGGGTTAATATTTCATCTATGGAAAGAACATGAGGCAATTGGGAAGCAGTTGGTATGTCATCAAAAATAGTGTGGACCTTGTGGACATTGCTATCATTGTTTGAAGTGTCACCAACTTGGTTGGAATATGGGGCATGATTAGGAAATGGCTTCTTGAATATATGTAGGTTTTTGTTAGAGGGTGCATTCGGCTATCCAAGAATAGATCCCCATTGTCTAACATTTCTTGGATGATATTCTTGAAGGTGATGTAATTATTTTCACTATGACCTTTGACATGATGATAGTTACAAAATTCATGTTCCTTAGACCATGCGGGCATGGGTCACTTAGGGTCAAAACCAGTATGTGGTTTTATAGGTGGAAGGGTAATGACACCAACCTTAAAAGATTTTCAAAAACAAAAGAGTAAGATTCTCCTATCAAGTGTACTTTCCTATTCTCATCCGAACTGGAAATCTTGAATAGCGAGAGATTACAAGGAGGTTTTCTTGGATTTGATTAATGAGGGGACCAGCTTGGAGAACTATGACATTGGAAGATACTCTAGGTTTTGAATAGTTTTTTTGGGGTTTCAAGATTAAGAATCATCATTTGATTTGAATGCGATGTTTTTGTTACAAAGTTAAATTTTCTTCTCTTTGATAGCATGAATTTCCATTTTCCATGCCATGGTGAATGCCTTGTTAAAAGTGTGAAAGGTCTACACCTACAGAGTCGATGAGATGTGTTTGTCATAAGCCCAAGTAAACAACTCCATGAGTTGAGTCTAAGGTAATTGAATGTGAGCTGGTTAATAAGGTTGTGCCATCAAGTGACAAAGTCAGCGATAGACTCATCATCGTACTATCATGTGGAATAAAGATCAGTCATGGTAACCTTCTTAACAATGTTGATGGAGAAGTGATCTAAGGCTTGGGCTACTTGATTAAATGAGTAGATGGAGTGTCTTGGCAGCCCACTATACTAGTCCAAGGTAGGTCCTATCAGGGACATCGGGAAGGTTCGTAGGAGTAAAGTGTCATCATCGGTGATCAGGTAACACCCATGTTTGAAAGACCGCAAATGTTGTTACAGTCTTCTTTACTATTGAAACGATTGAATTTTGGCATTTCCCAATGTACATGGTATGGGTGAATAGGGATGGATGGATGAATGGGATCATTACAAATTTCATCATAGGTGAGAGAATTGTGTGAGCCCAAAACTAATGCTTCTAGTGTCTACATCCTTTCCATCATTGATTTGATGAGGTCATTGGTAGGTTGTGGTGGAGGGGTTCCTCTTGTGGCATAAGGGGGATGGTATTAAACTTGTGACATCGGAGACATTCCATTATATGGTGATGTCGAATAGGGAGGTTGAGAATAGGGGATCGATATCAAGGGTATGTATCCAGAATGGGTCACATATGAGATATGGGGTTGTTGATAGTATGCATATGTAGGTGGGATGGTCATAGTGACTCTAGTAGTGATTGGGGGTAGTGTTTTGGGATGGAGAGGACAAGATTCTAGAATGGAGTAGGGGTCACTGACACCATGGGTGGTTGTGTTGCAATAGGTATTTGTGAGACAATTGGGGTTGATGAGGTTATGGTTTGGGTGATCATTGAGGGGACAATAGATATTATGGGTGCAACTCGATACTACAGATGCAACAATCATAGTGGTTGTGGGTCCTAGATATGAAACCACTGGGGTGAAGTGGGTGAAGGTAACACCACATTATTAGGGGTTAATGAAAAAGAAAGAATAAGGTCGGATAGATGGATATAGGCATGCCATATATAAACTTCGCCCTAAAGACTTCTCGGGGTGGAAGAGTGGGAAAGGTATAACTGTAAGGCCATGGGATTCTAGTCAAGGAGTCATGTAAATTCCTCATCACCTTCGGAAATGGTGGTAGGTAGGGTTAGATCCATGGGTGACAGGACAGAGGGTGGTGAAGGACTAGGTGGGAGTGGTTGATGACTTACATGAAATGTAAGGGTGTTAGCTTGATTGTGAGTCAACACCATGTGAATGAGTATATATCAGTGATTCTGTATCCTGCAGATGACACAAGAAGTAGTAGAATGGAGAAAATAGGTGTTTATAGGTAGATTTGGGTAATATATCAGTTAATTTTCAATACAGGGTAATCGACACCGTTAAGGTTGACCGATGCCGGTTAAGGGGTAACCAAGGTCGGTTACTATGAGACATGAACAATTTTATCAAATGAGGAAAAGACTAGTGACAGGTCAGATGAACAAGTAGAATGTTGAATGTTTATCAAAGTAGAGAGAGTACAAAGACTCAAAGGAACTCTGACAACAAAGAAAATGAAATAAGGGTTCTTTTAGGTAATTTGACCCAAAAGAATAGAAAATCGAGGCTGGTTAAGAAAAACTGATGTCGATCAAGGGTAACCAATGCTGGTTCTTCGTGAAAATTGGAAAGATGTCAAAAATGGATTGTTATGCATTTTAGTGAGATAAATATTCAACTCATAGGTCCGGAGATGATGTAATGAAGTCCTGACACACTCAGAAGAAGTAAGAATAATCCAACTGTGATTGTGGAGTGTGTAAGGCAACAAAATGAAAAAATGGATAAGCATATCCTCACACCTCAAAATGTATGTCAATCAAACACTAAAAACATGTACCTAGTAAGTGATTTTTAATGTTTTTAGCTTATGTTATTTATAATACTCGACTCATGAATTCTAGAATAGAGTTTTTGGTGAGGAAGGCTTCCTACGAAGAAGAATATCTAAAAGAATAGGTTTTAGGTATGTTAGGGCGGGGGCGGGCCATCCTTTGAGATAATGACTCAACAGAGGTAATGAGCTAGGAGTACCTATCAATCGAGATCATCTCGATCACCGACAGTATTCCCACGTAAGATGTTGTTTAAGAAATATGTGTATATTTTAATTTTGTCCAAGTTTGGTAAGACAGAGAGAGAGAGAGAGAGAGAGAGAGAGTGCTTTCTATGATTCTTTGTGTCAACCATCAGCTAGGCATGACTTTCAACATATAGGTTTCCCTCATTTTAATGTGAGCTAAATGTAGCAAATTATAATGTAATGCAACCAATTTTAATCCCAAATCGAAAATATTACATTTGATGAAGCAAATGATGAATAGGAGAGGGTATGCTCTTTCACTAAATGCAAAAAGTAAGAAAGAAGAATGATTCCTTTTAAATGCACCAAGAGAAATGTTTATTTTAGAGCAATTAGAAAGAATAGAGGATTATAAGGGAAGAAAATTATTGTGTAAGCTTTTAAATGGGAAACAAACACACAACTTTCACCTAGAAATGAATAAAATGCAATAGAACCCTAATGGGTCCCACCGTCGTACCAAAATGTTTCACCAATTTCTTTACATTTTTGAATGATGAAACAGATAGGGTTATGGGCCAGAGGAATACTTGTCAAATGGGTTGGTTGATGGTTGTTGCATGCGTTATGACTTATCAATCTAGTACCAATTGTGAGAGATTCCTTTTGGTTAGGAGGAACTACTTGTAATAGAAAACAAGACCACAAAAGAGAAGTTAAATGATATATGACAATGGACTACCTAGCGTATGCTAGTTCCAAGAAGTTTGATACTTCCTAGATGGCTATCAATCCACTATTTAACACAAATTAATGTGAGAAATAAATAAAGTCCTACTGTAGTTGATATGATTTAGGTATCTCATTCAAGTACAATAAGCAAATCCAATCACAACAAGCTAGGTTATAGTTGGATCTAAAGGGGGAGGTAACTATCAAGGTACTAGGTCTAGTCAAGGTTTGATTTTGGGTTGTTTAGCTCAATTGGTAGGAGGTTCTCTGGCTCTATTTTTGGGCAAGGTATAAAATGCGAGAGACCAAATACGATCTTATATGACCAATGACGGTTTAGTAATAATTGACGATGGTTACTACAAATTTTCAATAACTCAGTATTTCATGGTTTAGGGATTTGTCTAAGACTAACTTGGGGATGGTGAGGAGTGGGTGTAAGTCTGGGGAGGTGTTGAAATACTCGAGATGATGTCCGATGGTTAAGTAAGGGTGATTTTATGGTGTGGGTGAAGGAATGATCAAACTTGTATGGAGATAAATGGTGGGGAAGTGAGAGTTCAAGTAGAAACCAATAACAGAGGTAATAGAGCCTACTAGAATAAAAATAGAAGAATTTTGGTTAAAAAGATACTTACTGTGAGGTAGATTCAATGGCTAGATGGAGGTGATGGTTGATAAGAGGAATAGGTTTTTGGAGCTATGAAAGTGCTTCTGGAATGCTACCACCATGGGTGCAATGCTCTTATATATGTTTGGATGATGGTTCTGGGTGCCTAGATGCATCAAAATACGTTAGTTCTTCTTACATGCAGCTCTAATCTCATTATCCTCTGGTATCGAATGTGCCCACCTAAAAAAAGGTTTCTAAGGTGAATAAATGGTAATCGAAAATGGTTCCTGGTTGACCAACATCAATTTAGGGATGATTGGTGTCGGTTAAGGTAGGATTCCCTAGTTTTACTAAAAATGGCATATCTTTCCAATTTCTTGGGCTTACGTTGGCTTTTTTCATGGATCAAAACGAAACGTCCCTTCTAATGAACGAGAATGTGGTTAGAGAAATATTAGGCATGTGATTTTAGGGTTAGACCAAATTTTAGCTCATTAAGGCAAGTAAGATTAGGTCTTAGTTAGTTATGGAAACATGCCAAGAATAGGTCTAGGATGAGGTGGCTAGATGAGGTGGAAATTAGCTTAATTAAAATAATTAAGTAATGAATATTGTGGGGATGGGTATTAAATTAATTAAATTAATATTAATGTGGGGTATAAGGGTCATGGTTAGGTGAATGTGTGTAAGTTGGTTATTCGAAAGGGGACCAAGGGGAGTGTGATCCAATTTTGGTGTCTACGACAGGGAGTAGCCATCCTTCGAGGGTATGGTCTAATTTATAAAGAAACAAAATTACATGATGGAAGGACCGATATACATGATAGTTGTCCTTCAAGGGATTGATCTATTTATTTGACTTGATTTTGATTTTTTTACATGAACAAATGTCCTTCAAGAGAGCATTCTATTTTTGATAACCTTGACTTTAATAGGAGCATCCATGAATTTGACTATTATATGGGGAAGAGTTAGGAATAGCTAGGTAGACCACTTAGGAGGGGATAATGGATGTATAAGAAACACCTTTAGGACCCTTAGCATGGTTCTAATAGGTCCATAAGGGTATGATGGATTTAATTATTGTAGATTTGTGACCAAAGAAGGAGAACCTATCCATAAGTAAAATGCTATGGACAGTCGTCATGTGCCCATATTTTAGGTCATATCTAGGAAAGTGATGGTAGACTACATAATTACAAATCATTACAGTGATGGATGTAAGAGGATAATGATGAAATGATGATCAAAGGGTATGAATAAGCATATATTGGTAGGTATGCTAACAATAGAATGGTTACAAGTGCGAAGTGTTAAGAGGCTTTGTTTTTTATTTACCATCAAGAGAGGCCAAATGATAGGCTCTCAATCCATATTTATGTATAATGATGTATGGTCCAATCTAGTTAGAGAAAATATTTCCATGTTTTCTCCTCTCTAGATTAGTAACATTATGGTTTTATTTAAGGATGAGGTCACCAATTTTGAAGTCACGAGGCTTAAGGTGCTTGTTATAAGCATGGATAATTTGATCTTGGTACACTTGATGATGTTGAAGGGCGATAAGGTGATATTTTTCTAAAAATCGAGTTGTTATAGACGTTTGTGATGATATTCCTTGTCATAAATAAAGTCACAGAGGGAAACACACAAGGAATATGAACTTTGAGAGGAAGGACAATTTTAGAATCGTAGATGAGAGAGAAACATGTAGCGCTTGTATAGGGTGTGGATGTTAGTCCGGTAGGCCCAAAGAGTGAAGAGAAGCTAAAGATGCTAATTACGACCTTCTTTATCAATATTTTTAGCAAGGATATTATGCAATGTATTATTAAAAGCCTTGTTCGGCCATTGGCTTGAGGATAGTAAGGAGAAGAGAATCTAAGATTGATGTTAAACGTGGTGCTAAGATTTTTAAGGTTTGTTTTTGAAGGATTTTCCATTTTCTATAAAAATCTTATGAGGGATGCCAAAATGGAAGATAATGTGTTGATAGATGAAGTTGATGATCAAATTAGCTTTAGTTGAGGTGAGTGGAATTAATTCTACGCAATTGGTGAAATATTCAGTCGCGGTGATGATATAATGATTTTGATGTGAAGAACGAGGATTGATGGTACCGATGAAATTGAGGCCCCATTATGAGAAGGGCCAAAGGTCCTGAGCTGGTTAAAAGGCCTGGCTAGGAATGTGGATAATGTTGGAATTTTGCTAACAATTTTCACATTTCTTAACATACTCACAAAATCTTGATTAAGAGAAGGCCAATAATAGCCTAGGAAAAGAACACACTTAGTGACAACTAAGCCACTAAAGTGTCCACCATAGATGCCATCATGGACTTCTTGGATAGCGTGAGAAGCCTCATGGGATTTAAGGCATCAAAGGAGAATACCATCAAATCCATGCTTATAAAGGATGCCACCAATAATGACATAGCAGTTAGCACGTTGGAGAAATTCCCTTCTACCATTTTTAGAAAGATCGGAGGGGATCTTAGATTAGGATAGGTAGTCAAATATCTAATTATACTAAAGGTAAAAAGAATTAGTATTAACATGGTTGACATGAGGAATCTCATGGGTATGGGATGGTTGATCGAGACAATGAACAAAAACAAATAGGTTAGATTCTTCCATTGTCCAATGGATAAGAGAGGCAAGGGAAGCCATAGTATCTGCAAAATGATTAGATGATCAAGGAATAGCCTAGATAGAATAAGATTTGAAAGATTCAAGGAGTAGGAATATTTACTTGTACTTCTATAGGGTATCATTTTTGCATTGATATTCACTGTAACTTGTTTGACGATAAGCTCAGAATCCCTATAGATGTCAAGAACTTGAACACCTAAAAAGGCAGCAGTTTTAAGACCTAGGATAAGGGCTTCATACTCTACCATATTGTTTGTGCATTCAAAATTAAGCTTGTTTGCGATAGGGATAGGAGTGCCCTAAGGAGGAATGATGATGACGCTAGCGCCTCCCCCTTTTTGAAAGTTGGATCCATCAAATTAGATGTTCGTCTTAAGGGTGTTGTACTAATGATGGAAGTGATTGATGGATTTATCTAGAAATTTTTCATGAGGAAGATGTGCACTAGGAAGAGAGGATTCAACTAATTAGTTTACAATAGCTTGGCCGTTAATGGATTTCTAGGAGATAAACTCAAGGTCAAACTTTGTCATAGGAATGAGCCAATGAATTATTTTATCACTATGGTAAGGCTTTGAATGCATGGTTTTAAGGATGTCGAAGTTGTAACGATGAAGGTTTTATGATTAAGTAGATAATGATGAAGCTTGGAAGTGATAAAGAAGAGGGAAAAACACATATTCTTAGCTTCGGTATAACTAGTTTTGTAATCAATAAAGTTACTTGGTGATATAATGCATATCCTATTCTCTACCTTGCTCATTGCATTGTGCCAACATGGCACCTAGAGCATGATTGGAGGCAGAGATGTAGACGTAGAAAGGCTCCCCCTTGCGTGGAGGTGTGAGAACAGGTGGAGAAATAAGATATTGGTTGAGATCTTCAAATGCCTTCTGATATGCGGCATCCTAGTTAAAATGGGTGTCTTTTCAAATAAGGTGATGCAAGGGTTGGTAGCAGTCGAAGAGTTATTCAATGAAATGGATGATTGACTGAGACAACCTTAGAGACTATGAAGTTGAGTTAGATTAGAAGGGGAGGCATTTTGAGAATGGCCTTGATTTTTGGGGTCAACCTCAATGCCCCTGATAAAAATGATGAATCTAAGTAATTTTCTAGTTAGAACTCTGAATACACACTTTCCTGGGTTGACACAAAGAAGGAATCAAATAAGACGCTCAAAAAGGATTTTAAGGACTAAAATATCATCACATCAGTGTTTGGATTTACCCAAGATGGCATCGACATAGTCTTCCAATATTTTATGGATGAGATCGTGGAAGATATAGGTCATTGCACATTGGTAAGTGGCCCTATTGTCTTTTAAGCCAAAATTTATGACACGATAACAAAAACTCCCCAAGGGGTAATGAAGGAATTCTTGTGTTGTTGTTTTGAGAGATGAGGATCTATTATAACCTGAAAACCATCTATAAGAGAGAGAATTTCATGTTCAACCATGAGCTTGATGATTTGATCAATGTTGGGAAGAGGAAAGTAATCCTTGGGATAGATGAGATTTAAATATTGGAATTCGGTACAGATGTAGAGATTTAGAAATGGGTATGATATTGAGACCTTTTGCGGATAGTCAATAGGTAGAATAAAGTTAGTAGATAGAATTCATTGTAGTTCCTCTTTAAAAATAAGGAAACACGGGGCTATATGCAATGTAACTTTTATCTTATAGGTTTGGCATCAAGGATAGTAATGATGTTATGAATGAAAATAGAGGCTTCAAGTCTCAGCATGTCGAGTATGACCATGCAAAGGCATGACTACGTTTGGATAATGAGTTGAATGATTCAGCTCTTGAGGATCAAGATATTGGCCAACCTTAAGGATGTGGGGCTCCTAAGGGGTCCTTATATTAATGTCAATAGTGAATTTATTTAGAAGAGATGAAGTGTCAAGAGGAAGGGAATTTTGGATACGATAATCCTCGACCCCCATGTAAGATAGAATAGAGTCATCATCACTACATTAGAGGATATCGATGGTAGGGGAATCTTCCCCTATCATTTCAGGATGCTTAAGAGGAAAGGATTGGGTTTCATTTTCAACCTGATAAGTGACCAATCTAAGGGAAATGGTGGAGACTAAAAAAGTTATAAGGGATAGATACGGTATCATCTGGATCTATGAGATAGTCGATGGAGAGAAGGGAGGTGAATCAACATCGATGGGAGAGGATGTAGAAGTTCCTGAAGGGGGATGGAGGGATATTTGTATCCCAAGCCAAATTTTTCATGTGGTTCATGGGGTTGTTTAAAGGGGAGGTCATGATCACCCCCGCTCATAACATCCTAGGACATAGCCCTTCCGAACATTATTATAGAGGTATGTATAGGAAAATGATGGTTTTAGAGAATTCAAAACCACCGGTATATGGTTTGGTGTGAGGGAAATATTCAACGTGAGAGAAAGGTTGATCGAGGCCATCATTAACTAGATTGGTTTTGAGAAAAGAAGGGCCAAATGAGATGATGTCCCTAACATTAGATTGATACATATGGGCCTTATCGGGAAGCCGAGGTGGTTGAGAGAAGGAAGAGAATTAAGATCCGAGGACTTGGTACTCCCCCAAGGTGAGCTACTAAATCACCTCATCGAAAGATCTGTCAGAGGGTAATTTGGATGCAGGTATAGAAGACCTGATAGATGTTTGAGAAGAAATTTTTATTTAGGTACAATCACGTTATTTCATCGATAAGTCATAGGACATGCCTTGAAAGGAGGGGAATCAACAGGAGAGTTTGAATCTTCCCTTCATATTCATACTTAATATAGCGGTGAAGGTTAGATGCAACACAGTGCATGTCATGAATCAAAGGGTGCCCAAGAAAAACATTATACTAAAATTACCCTTCTATAATGTACAAGATCTCATGAAGGAGCTTATGTCCATGGGAAGGATAATTGTACCTAATATGGGGGCAATAGCATCATTGAAGGTGCAAAGGATGATAGGGGATTTAATGACAATGTGTGAGGTAACATGAGTTGATTGAAGGTGTGGGAATAAATTATGTTGATGCTAGCACCATTTTCAATCATAGTCCATTGGATGAATTTTTCATTGATACAAACTGTGATGAAGAGAGGAAGGTCATGGTCTTTGAGAAGAATGTCGGGGATTTCAAAATCCTCAAAGGATATGGTGGCAGATGATGTGATAGCATCAGCTAGAGCCGTGAAGGGTTGAGGCTCATTGAATGATACATGGATGTGTTATAGGGCTTCAATAAGATCCTATTTATGGTTAGGATATATTTGGATAAGCTCATATAGGGACATCTTGACAAGATCTTGATGTAATTTTTTTACGATGGTTTGTTCAATAGAAGCAGACTAGAAGTGGCCAAGATAAACACTTTAGCTTTGGAGGAAGGAGGAATAAATGATAGGGGATGAGTGATGGTTTTTTTGGGAGGAGCATTGATGATGACCTTGGGTTTTGATGAAGTGGATGGTTGGTTCCGGTAAGGGTGAGACCTAGTGGCAACATAAACAATGTATATGTAAATATGGGGCCTTTCTTTGTCAAAATGAGAATCCGGAGGTGTAATAATGGTAAAGGTAGACTTAGAAGTTTTGGATTTGATGGGAAGGTTGGATTTGGATGAATATGGGCTAGGGGATGGAAGGGTGTCCTCCTCTTTGACAAGGAGGTCATCATCTTCTATAAGGCTATCGATAAGGGTGCAAAGGGCCTTACAATGCTCGATAGTGTGGTTAGGAACATAATGATAGGCACAAATAAAATTAGGATCAAACTAAGTGGGCTTTGGCCTACACATGTGAAATGGTGTCATGGGAGGAAGAGTAACCACATATGCATGGAGAAGACACTAGAATACCTCAGTATAAGATTCAATGGATGGTTTGGAGGTTGATGTTTTAGAAGGAGTAGATGGGTTTGATTTAGAGGAAGTGGATGTAGGTCGAAGCGAGGTCTTATCCTTAGGATTTTTGACCACTAATTTTGATGTGGAAGGGATGGTGGTTTTTATTAAGGTAGGGTATTTTAGAAAGTGTTTGTGTAGGATTGGTGGTAGATGATTTAGATTTTGAAGGTTAAGTTTTATTATTTCATGGTTTAAATGTCTTAGCTTTCGTCTTAGTGATGTTTAATGATTTAGAAGAATGATTAGATTTTAAAGAAGTGATGGATGGTTTTGATGTGGATTGATTTATTGATTGTGATGTCTTGGAAAAGGGGGTTGTTTTTAGGAGAGACAGATCTGGTCCTAAGATAGATGATGTGAAATTATTTGATTTGATCTTTGGCAGAGGAATTTCTATCTTCTTATGAGGATGTGAAAGGGAATTTTGAGGAAATACACCAAGGGTCTTAGATTTTGATTGTGAATAAGCACCCTTGGGAGGGATGACAATGATTTCAACTGGAGGGTCTGAAGATTGTTTTGTCATGGTTGATGTTGGTGGTGGGAGTAAATTTTGTTTAAGGATGTCTAAAGAGGATGTGGATTGAGTTGATGTTGGTATGTCTAAATGTTTTGATGAGATAGGGGCATCAGTTGAAGTTATGGAGAAATGAAGTGCTTTCACAAATGTTGGGCCCTAAATTGACTAAGTCCTAAGACAGAAGAGGTGCACATACGCAAGGCAAGTAAGTAGGAAGGAACTTAGGGGAAAGATGCTTGGGAGAAGAGATGGAAAATAGAAGCATAAGTAGGTTTGGGGACTTAGCCACATTTCAAAGATGGTGTTAAAAAATACACATGAAGGCCCGAGTAGGCATGAAAAATGAATAAGGTGCCATCCTGGAGCCTTGGAGGTCAAGAAAAAAATATTCCACGCAGGGAATATTCTTAGAAGGATCATTACAGTTAGTGGAGGCCTTTACAAGTTGGCATAAGCACTTGATCGATCATAGAGGACCACATTTCACTTGACATGCAATCTACTCATGGGTGAAGCTATGGTGATGAACCCAGATTCTATTTAAAAGAGTTCTTGGGTTCAAAATGAATAGAGAGTAGAGGGTAATGAAGTGCTGTAAGAATGCTATTACTAATCATAGATGTATTTTCCCAGGTTTGAACAAGGGTTGTAATGGGAAAGCATAGCTAGGATCTTTGTTCAAAGTATTTTTGTAGGGTTGGAATATTATTTCATGATGTTTATGGTCTAAGATGACCTGTTTGATGTAATATGTCTACTGTAAATGGATTTAATCAATATATGGATCTCTATTTTGTATATTTGTGTCTATGGACTAAACCCTAGTGTGCTTTCATGTTATTCATGGTTTATATTTGTTTCCATTATGTTGTTGTGATGTTTATGCTTATCTCATTGAGCATTTATTATTAGAACTAGATCTATTACCTTTGTATTAGATTAAATGTTTATGTTCTTGTTTTACAAACCTTTCCTCCATTAATAGCAAAACATTGTCACAAGCCTCACATAAAGGAGGGGCTTGGCACACATGCGCACCTTGGGTGAGTTCCCAACACTTGAGTGATAGGCTGATGTGCTTGGGGTTAAGAGAAAGATCAAAGGATAGAGGTAAAAGATGACTACATCTTGGCTCCATTATCAGGACCTCTTTTGAAGTTGTTGTGAGAATGATGTGTGATGACAAAGCATCTGACCTTAGACAACATCGAGACTTGGCTTAAAAACATGGAGGATGTGTTTTCTTAGAGGTTCGGGATGGATATGAGTTTGATGCATGAAAAATGGGTGGAGGAGAAAATGTATCACGATCTCTATAAGACATTTTTATGTTGTTTCCCAGTAGAGTTGTATGAATGGCTCTCATCATATGCATCAAGGAAGAGTTAGTACTATAAACCTCAT
This sequence comes from Taxus wallichiana var. yunnanensis, assembly GCA_018340775.1. Lineage (NCBI taxonomy): Eukaryota > Viridiplantae > Streptophyta > Pinopsida > Cupressales > Taxaceae > Taxus > Taxus wallichiana. The sequence goes on along the minus strand of CM031239.1, from coordinate 874,944,781 downwards.
GTTTGGACCCAAGAGGAATATCAGTTGTTGCAGGATGCTGATCTGACCTAGACTTGTGTTGTTGATAAATAGTGGAAATGTGTGTTGACTAGTTACACATTTTAGTACATGATCTCAACTTATTCTTCTCTAGAGGTTGCTGAGTTTGAGTTCTTGTGAGAACCCAGAGGATATTTCTTACGTTTTTGTCATTATCCATCAAGATCCTAATTATTACTTTTATTTTGGAAGCATTTCCTATGGCTAGCTAAACTCTCACTAGGCACGGGGCGTGAAAGATGGTGTGGTGGAGATGGCGTACCTTATGGTGGAGGTAGAGAGAGAGGAGAGGCTTCTCAAGTATAATGAAGCTTGAGAAAGGTAATTGGTGAGATAATGTGAAGTTTTTGGTGTGATGGACTTATAGAGACATACGTTACGAGAAGGATTTGAGGTTAGTGCGGAGGGCACGGGACCTGAGCAATATGTGCTACCCCATCTTGGTAAGCATGGGAGAGAAACCCCCTTGAATTCTAGTGAGAGCTCATCATATGGAGAAAGGAGAGCCGCAGGCATGCATCTTAGCCCATCTAGAAACCAAATCATGGCATTTAGTTTTCTAGTATTTAAGTCAAGTACTTCTAGTTCAGTTGGTGTTAGTGAGCAGATAGCTTCAGGTAGATATCATTTTACACTACACCCATCTATGGTTGTGTAGACATTTCTAGTGTTTGGAGGTATTTTGTCTTGCACATCATTTGGGAAAGGTGTGTGCTCATGAAGTTTGGGTATCACATTTGTAAGTGGCATGGGAAACACATCGGGGGTGGTTCGGTATCACAGATCTATCAACGCATAGTTTAGCATGAAAGTGGGAATGTAGAGCACAACTATGTTGGGACCCTTACCTATGATAGGAGGAGGATCTAGAGGATCCGAAAGGGATAGGAGCTAGTGGATCTAGTGGTGGTGGTGGTGGAGGAAATTTAGGAGGTAAAGGTTCTAGATCTAGTGGGCAAGGTCCAAAACACCATCAGCAGGTGTTTTATAAGATGTCACTCCACTTACCCGATTACAAGGGTGTGGAAGACGCTTGCAGAGCATGTAGAAAAGTTAAAGTTTATATGGCATGTGAAGGGGATCACTACCTCAGAAAGGAAGGAAATTCATTTTATAACTACATTACAGGGTCACGTGCATAGTTGGTACCAGAAGTATGATCCCCATCAGATGATGGTGGACTATACCACGTTGCTTGATGAATTCTTTAAAGATTTTCACATTCCTAAGTTAAAAAAAAATAACATAAGTGCGTTGAAGGATATGCAACAAGGTATGGAGGAGAGTGTGCTGGAGCATGACACACATTTTAAGACTCTCATGTCAAAGTTATCATATGATATCCATCCATCACAACATGCTCAGTGCTTCATCAGATGATTGATCACCCATTCATGAGGACACTTTCACATAAGACCCTAATAGATCCACATAAGGCCTTGGAGGCTTTCTTGTGCCGTGATAGTGGAAAGATTTGATACTAGAGTTATCCCATTTCTTGAAGTGTAGATTTCTGCCATGGAAAAGTAAGTAGAAAAATTGTCTGAAAATCAGCCAATGAGAGTCAAAGGGATTTATGGTGCATAGATTATGAAGTAGAGGGACACATGAAGGACAATTTCCCACAAAATTTGGTGCATGCCATGTCAAAAAACTATGAGATTTACCACAAAGATCATGATGTAATAAGATTCCCATTATTTCAATGCACAATCCACTAGAATGTGTCTTGTTATTGTAAGATTCGCACCTCTACTACTCATGAGACCAAGGATTGCAAATTGATAGACCAAATCCATGACACCATTGATCTCAGTGTGTTTCATACAAGCATTAGGAGCATTTCCAAGGCTAAAGATCATTATTATGAAGGGCATGTGGATGGTGGTGGTGGACGAAGAGGTTTTCATGGAGGATTCATAGGTCATGGCAATCACAAAGGAGGAAGAAGTGAATTCCTTCGTGGGACCTATTACAATTGTGAATCAACTAAACACTACAAGCACAAGTTCCTTGTCTTGTTGCAATGCTCATGGTGTGGAAAGAAGAAAAATTATAAAGAGTGCCCAGAGTTGTATGACCACATGAAAAGAACCAGAAGAAGGAAAAGGCATGGGGATGGTGAGTGTAAAGAGGACCAACCCATAATAGATGCCGAGGGTAGTGCTTAACTCCGAACAGAGCCTATTTTGGTCACTACACACACTGAGGATGAACGTGCTCAAGAGGAACCAAAGAAGAGGCCCCTTATCACAAAAGAAGAAGTGTTACATGGGAAATATCCTGATCCTACCCACTAGAAGGAAGTATACCAAGAAACCATGAAGGTGATTAGGAGTTTTCAAGGAAAAATCTAATGTTTAAAGGAGCAATCACACCAATTGGAATAGAAGAAGAGTGTTGAGGTTCCTCAGTAAGATATGGATGAGGTTATGGAAGTGTGTCACATGTTACGGTAGGAGAACATTATTCCAATGTTGGGAGAATGGTTGAGGGAGAAGGTACCACACACTAGAGGAGGGCGCGAGAGACAAGTCTTACATGCTAACCTACCTCCTCACAACATTGATTATGATAAGGAGATCACACTAAATGTAGTTGTTAATGGGTGGCTCTAAATAATGTATTGATTGACATAGGTGCAAAGGTCAATGTCCTTACTCTAGGTTTATGGAATAAAATGGGGAGGCCCCCATTGCATCCATCTTCGAATGTGATGTATATGTCTAACAAGACAAAGGCCATACCTCTAGGGGTGTTGAAAGATGCATCCATTACTATTCAAGGGGAAAAGGTTTTTGGGATTTTGAGGTTCTAGAGCTTGCTAAGGCTGATAGTTTCCCAGATTACTTGGGTACCCTTGGTGTTATGCAAATAATGTTGATTTGTGGTTCAATAAGGGCTACATTAGTTTTGAGAACAAGGAAGAGTGCTTAATCATTCCATAGATTGATGGATGTTATGCATTGTATGTGGAGCCATTGGGTGAAGAAGACTTAAACAAGATATATGTGCACACCATTAAGGACCCAAAGTTTATTTATCCATCAAAGGAAGGGGTCATTTAATGGGATGATGCACACTCCATAAGTGATATAACCAAAGGTTTGCTTCTACAACCAAGGGTGCATGGGACATACAAGTTGTTTGGAAGGTATCTAAAGGATACTAACACTTGAGTTGTTAGGATGTGCTCGAGTTAGTCACTTGAGAGGAAGGTAGTTGTCATAGTACACTAGAGAATCCAACCATGATGTCTTTCTATGTGAAATGTAGACCCAATGGAAGTGTCAAGTGGAGAAAAGGATTATGCTTACCTATACTTTATGTGGAGACAACAACACTTTGGTAGGTGACACATCGAGATAATCTTCTAGATTGGCATGAAGTGAGAATCACACTCTCTATTAGGTTCCTCCAAATAAATACACCCTCTCAAATTTTTGACTATGATGGGAAGGGATCTGCCTTATTTCATGTTCAAGAGTGTGATAAGACTTGGATGGGAGGCATGGAAGCTTTACCTCCTTCCCTATGGGTGCATAAGTTCTATTCCACCTTACAGGGTTGAGTGCGTGCATGGTATATTCATTCAAAGTTATAGCGAAAGATATGAAATTGGAAGGAGTTGATGGTGGATCGTGTTCAAAATTTGATAATTGAGTACTAAGCCATTGGTGAATGAGGCATTGCAGGTATTCAAGTGCCTTATCTTGGGAGATAGTGCCATGGTGGAGGAAAGAATTCTAGAGCTATTAGGTGAACCAGAGTTGGGGGCGCGCTTCATGGAGGAAGAATTAGAGGAAATACAGCTTGAGCGTGCTTTCCTAGAGAAAGAGAAAGGAAATTTGGTCTACTTGATAGATGGTGAAGAGGAGGAGAACTCTGATGTTAGCCATACATAAGGTACACGTGAAGTGTTAGATATCACTGAGGAGAAAGCATGTTTTTACCACAAGCCATTAAATAAAAATAAGGTTAACATTGCTATGGAGGAGAAACCAAAGGAAGATATTATTGGGGACTACTGGACAGACTAGGAGGTCTCAAGGATTATTAATATTCTAAATGATTTTCAGGATTTTTTTCCGCATTGGTATCATGAACTTAAAGGAGTTCACCCCTCGCTAGGAGAAATGAGAATCAAGTTAAAGGATGGTGCACACCTGATTCGGAAGAGACCTTACAAGATGAATCTAAATCTACGTGTCAAATTTAAGGATGATTAATAAGATGATAGCATCTGGGATCATAGAATTCATTGAAAATCTGAATGGGTGAGCCCGATGGTCATTGGTATCAAAAAGGATGAGAGAGTAAGGATTTTCATTGACTATAGGGATTTGAATGTAGTGTGTGTAATTGATCCTTTCCCAACCCCATTCACTGAGAAAATCCTAGAAGGGGTAGTTGGGCATGAGATGGGCATGAGATCTATTCATTTACATATGGGTTTTGAGGTATCACCAAGTTCGAATTGCAAAGGAAGACCAAGAGAAAGACAAATTTCACCACTAAATGGGGAATTTTTACCTATAAAGTGATTCCTTTTTTACTAAAGAACGTGACTAATGTGTTTTATGCATTTTGGTTCACTCATTTTAGGACTTCATTCACAAATTTATTCAAGTCTACCTAGATGACTAGATGGTTTACGGATTAGTAAAATACCATTGTGACAATCTACAATTGATGTTTGATAGATGCAGGAAATTGAGCATCTCCATAAATATTAAGAAGTGTTTTTTTGTAACGTTGTTGGGACACATTGTTTACAAATAAGGCTTACTGGTGGACTCCACAAAATTTTTTTGTTATAGTGGGACTAGAGGAGCCTATCAGTCAAAGTGTGGTGCGTGAGTTCTTAGGGCATATAGGGTACTATAGGAAATTCATCAAGGGATATGCTTGGATTTCTGCTCCCTTGGAAGATCTATTGAAACATAAAAGTAAGTTCTATTGGGGAGAGTCACAATAGGTAGCATTTGACACATTGAAGGAAAATCTTACCACTTGTACCCATTTTTTGTTGTCCCTCTTGGGATAAACCTTTTCATGTGCTTGTTGATGCATACGGGATGGTGATTCAAGAAGTCTTAGTGTAACCAAGAGAAGGGATTGTTGACCATCCCTTGTGTTTTGTTAGTAGAAATTTGACTCCAACAAAATAGAATTATACCACTATAGAGTGTGAGGCATTATCAATGATCTACGCGCTACACAAATTTATGCAGTATTTGCTAGCTATTCATTTTATTTTCTACACAGACCACACAATATTGAAATACTTGGTGAACAAGTTCATTATGCAAGGGAGCATATGCCGGTGGGTCCTATTGTTTCAGGAGTTCAAGTTTACAGTTGTGGTGAAACTAGGGAAAAGTAATTTTGGACTTGATCATTTATCAAGGATTACTTGAGTGAAAACACGCAGCATTGAGGATATGATATCAGCCGCATAGTTATTCGAGGTTATAATGTGTGGCCTCGACTTGGAATATATTTCTTTATTCCTATGAATGGGTGTGTCACCAAAAGGGATGAAGGCATTGGAGAGGAAGCAATTATCCTTACGTGTCATGCCCTATATGTTAATTGATGGAGACTTATACAAGTTAGGATATGACGAGGTTTTGCATTGGTGCTTGTTAGAGGATGAGCACGTTGTAATCATGGAAGATGCTCATGGTGGAATTGTAGGAGGGAACTATATGGGGAGTGCAACCACATGCAAGATCCTTTTAGCTAGCCTTTGGTGGGAAATGGTTTACAAGGATTGTATCAAGTATTGTAAGGTCTGCGACCATTACCAAAACCTTGGTAAACCTAGGAAAAGAGATGAGTTTCCATTAAGGCCTATTGTTAGTGCAGATCCATTCAAGAAATGGGAAATTGACTTTGTAGGCCCTATTTCCCCAACCACACAAAGGACATGTTCATGATATATCATTACATGCATAGACTATCTTAAAAGTGGGTGGAAGAAGTGCTTAAGAAGGATTACACAACGGCGATAGATATATCCTTATGGGAGAATATAATCAGCAGGTATGGATGTCCACTGAGTTTGATGAGTGATAGGGGTACTCATTTTCTAAATGAGATGGTTAGAATCTTATTGGTGAGTTCATGGTGGCCCATCACAAGACTTCCCCTTATCACCCACAAGCTAATGGAACAGTGGAAGCTTTTAACAAAATTTAGAGTCACACATTGACCAAGATTTGTGATGGTGGCGATGGGACTCGAATGATAAATTTTTATCATGTGATGGTCATATCAGACTACTTATAAGAGATTAAACAAGGCCAAACCATTTCAATTGGTTTTAGAATGGAGGATTTGTTACCTGTTGAATTCATGTTACCATCATTTTGTATTGCATGTGCGGGAGGTTTAGGTTATGAATGAGTGCTTGGGGAAAGGATTAACAAGTTAATATAGTTAGATGAAAGGTGAGCCATTGCTCGATAGATTCTAAAATGGAAAATGTCAAGCAGAAGAAGTGGCATGATAGGCACATCAAGAATAAAAAGTTTTAGGTTGGGTAGATGGTCCTTCTATATGATTCTAAGTTTTTGTGCCATCTTGGGAAACTCAAAGTGCATTGGGTGGGGCCATACATTATCACTTGTATACTTAACTCGTACACTTTCCAATTAGAGGCACTTGATGGAACAAGATTTTCTCAGTTATTTTAATGAGAGTAGGTTGAAGCCCTACTATAATAAGTCTTATATGTGATTGTAAATAAGGAAGTATTGTCATTTAGCTTAGGAATTCCCTTAATGCATTTTCCTTTCTTTTTTTCCCTTCTTCATCACTTTTCTTTTTCTTTTCATTCTTGGCACATTTGTGTGCCGGTAGCCAATTACTTTTTGAAAGGGTTTTTATGCATAGAAGACCGCACATATATTTAGTGTGGGGTGGAAGGTGTCAAAGAAGAGTGCTATGAAATAATTTAGTAAGGAGAAGTTTTGGGAGTGATGTGCATAGGTGGCCCAAGTAAGAAAATAAAAATCACGTAGGTTTAGAAAAGAGTGCGTAGTAGAGGTGATCATGAGAGAAGATTGGTGTCAAAAGCTTTGAGAAAACCATGTACGAGGGTAAAAAGTACAGGAGAAACATGAGGTAGGCGAAGACAAGAACTTGGTAAAGGACATAGAGGTTAACATACTTTAGCATGGGAAGTTCACATAACTTAGTCTGTTGTCAAAGAATTCTTGTGTTCCGAAGGTTACGGAAATTTTTGTGTGATTTTGTGCACAGAGGGAAAGCTCTTGACAAAACATGTGGTGGGATGTCGTTGGAAAAAATGAATTTATTGCATTCATACATTGGTAGGTGGCACGGAATTTAATGTAGAGAAAAGTGGGAAGCTATAAATAGAAGTTCGATGAGATTTTTTTTTCACCTTGCATTTTGATATCAAAGAAGTTCTTGTGATCTAAGGTGATTCTTGTAAAGAAGTTGTGAAGAGTAGTGTGCGGAGTTGAAGAGATCAATGGATTTGTGAACCAGTGTGGAAGTAGAGTACATGAGCATATGTGGAGGAGGTTATTTTTTGGGATCCCGTGGGTGATTACATTACCTTATGGAAAATAAGTTCTCCATGTTAGGGTTTACAAGCTAGGGCATGGGTTTTGAGGATATTTCACAGAAGTGGAGCCGAGGGTTTGAAAAGTGAGTGAACTTAACGCAAGGAAAAAATACGAGAGGAAAAGGAGGAGAAAAATGGCACCAAGGAAGGGAGCGAACACTTCACCGAAAAAGGGAAAAGGAAAGGGCAAAGGAAAAACATGCCATTTTGACTAGTTTTAATGAAGAATGGTACACAGAGATGCAGTACCCAGATGGTGTGTTGTTAGGAAAGGAGTGGGTGTCTCATATACAAAAGATGGTTATGAGAAATTATAACCATCGAATGAGCACCATGGAAAAGGAGATGAATTTATATTTGGTTCACCCTATAGAAAAGAGGACACTAGATGGGAAGCCCATATACTATGACGAAGTAAAGGTTAAGTTGGAAAAGGTTGGGCTCCTCTAACTCCACCTATTTTGGGCCACTATACCAATGGTTAATTTTACGCATGCATGAGGATCATTTTTATTTCGTAGGATAGATAATGTGCATAACTCCTCAACTAATTTCAAAGTACACTAGCATTATCTGTGAAGGAGAGTCACTAGATTATGACCTATGTGACAAGGAGGAGATCAAGAGAACAGTTAAAGCATATGATTACAAGAAGGTTTTGCGTTACTTTGATATCTCTACATTAACCGACCCTGTCATGAGGATGGTCATACTCCTGGTTAAAAACTGAATTGGAAGGAGAGATGGATTCAGATAAACAAGGGTTGGTTGAATGTTTTCCACAAGATCTCAGAGGGAACCATCTACAACCTTTCATATTTTATTGCAGAGGAGATCATAGATGTCGTGCAATGGGGAAAATTTTATGTTTGGTAATGTCCTTCTTATTATTTTATTTTTAGAAATTAGAGTGTCCGATGGGACGGATAAGTTTTTTTAGGAATACCTGGATGAGGACCCATCCCCCGCAAATATATTTGAAGCGTATACCTATGACACCATGACGGACGCTCATAAGGCACACTTGAAAAAATGGTATAAATGGATGTGTGATGCATTCCCCAATGATGATACAGGTCTCCTCGCAAGGTGTTCGGGATCCGGAGAAAAGCCTCGGAGTATGCGTTAACATCCCGCATGCCCCGCTTAGCCCCCGCGCCCTTTGTTTTCCCCTTTTTCCCTCTTTCCTTGGCCTCTTGATCTTGATGTGAAACCGCCGCCTGCCGGCGGTCTATGGCCCCCCGCCGCCTGATCGGGCGGCGGTCTGTAACCGCGCCCGCCTTCTCGGGCGGTGGTCCTGTGCATGCATTTTCCAGAATGTTCTTTTGACGCGACTCGCGTGAAATATCACGATTCACCAGCTTTCTTTGCCGACTTGAGCATGCATTTATGTTTTTGGTCCCCTGGAATAGTGTTTTTCCTTTGTTTATTGTTTAGGAGTTCCATTTGGTTTTGGTTTTTGGGTGATTGAATTCCTATAAATGCATGGTTTGTGCACAAGCAAATGGTCTGAAGTTTGGCTGGATTTGGAAGACTGATCTTTGCTCTCCTCATTTTAGTATTTTAGCTTGTTATCTTGTTTAGAAGCCATAGCTTGAATTCACTTGCATCTTTAGTTAGATTGCTCAGCTGTTGGTAAGCCACATACCCATCTTGTGCAGGCAGTCTGTCATTTCATCCAATCGGCCTTGAAGCTTGCCTCTGAATTTCTCTTTGCTGTAGATTTAATTTTATTGTTGCTTAGAGTTCTTAGTTCAGTCCATTATATGCTTGGTTAGCTTTATTCAGCTGTTGGTAAGCCACATATCCAGCTTGTGCAAACAGTGTTGTTATTTTATCCAATCCATTGGAATGGAATAGCTTAGGAAGCCATTAAAGTTGCAGGTTTTGCTCTTTGAATAAGATAGTTATAGGTTCTGGTCGCTTCACGTTGCATGACTCACAGTAAAATCCCGCTAGGAATCGCATAAGCCAAGCTCTGTACTCTTGCGTTGTCCCTCTCCTACTCACATTTTCGGTCTGCATTCTGAGCTGTCCTTGTCCTAAAATCTACTCTTATCGGTGCTAGCATTACACGCTTTTCTGGATCCACGTGAACACGAAAGAATGAGGAGATCATACTGAGGGGACAAGATCACACACACCATCGGATTCGCCACTATTCTGCGGAATCCAGGTTTTAACTTTCAAAGTTCTAGTTAGAATCATATCAAATAGAGTAGATAATTGCTTCATTTCAGTGAATTCTATTCTCGATATTGCCAGGGAAGCTGTGAGGATTGATAGTTTCTGAGAAACTATGATTCACTCCTCACTTCTGAGGTAGGATCGAGAATCTTGCAGATAGATTAGATGAGCTATTTTATTTATTTAGAATAATTCTACAAATCACACAGGCAAATAACTATACTCGGTTATCTTGTCTGTTTTAAAATATTGTTTATTATTCCTAGATACGTTTAAAATAGTTTGCTTTCCTTAAAATTGTTAAAAGATTTCTTAGAAGAATAAAAGTTATATATGTTAGATTTATTTCACGTAGTTAGAATTTGCTTCGTTACAGTTAGATTTGCATTTTGTTTCGTATGACAATCACGGGACCTCAGGAGCCCAGGGAATATATATTTGAGCCAATCGTACCTCAACCAAATCTCGTTACAGCAATAGTTGACATAGACCAAAATCTCAGAATACAAGTATTCCGAACAACAACAGATTTACAACTGATCAGTTCTCAGTTGAGAGGGTTAAACATAGAGGATGACCAAGCACACACGTTTTGGTCAAACCAACCAAATTACAGATTGCCCTAGGTAAACACTCACATGACTGTAGAAGGGTTCGAAAGAGAACAAACCTTTGGTTGTGATCCTTTGGTCCCACAGCCAGGTGCAGGAGATACTCTCACAGATATAGATACCAGTCTAAGGATCCAGGTTGCACGAACACCTGTGAGATATTATGAGAAGATCACGCAGTTGTTGGTTCTAAACATAGAAGCTGAGAAAGCATATGATTACTGGATACTAGGGATTAGAACTTGATTTCGCGCATGACCATAACAGGACCGCAACAACCAAGAGTCTATGGTTGCGATCCACAGATCCCACAGCCCAACGAGTCCACAAGTCAATCAGATATAGACACTGGCCTACGCACACTAGTATTTCAGTCCACTCCACTTCCACCCATCATCATCGAACAATTGTCCTTATTAGATATAGCGGCTAACGAAGCTAGAGAATTCTGGACTAGGCCAGAGAATCGTCCGTAGAGTCAATTATATTCACCATCCACTATATGACCTTATCAGGAGACATACACGAAACTATCCCAGGTCATTTTCCACGTATTCCACAACCCATAGATCGAATCACGCCAGAGCTCGATATTGATTGGAGCCTTCGAGCAGTCATCCTTGCCGATCGATCTATCACACCAGTCCAAGTTAGAAGGGCCTTCTTTGCCTTAGATTCACAAATTCCACTAGTGCGTGTCGAAGACATTAGACTGCCTAACTAGTTTGTCTGCATCCCATGCATATTCTACCCCCACCGGCTGTCTCGGCACGACCTCGAGAGGTCGGGTACGCGGAAGAGTTACTTGTAGATTCTCACGCTCGCCTGTCACTTTTCCGGCGTACAAAATTGGTGAACCCGACGTGAAACAAACGAAATTAGTGAAGCTGACGTAAAACTTCCTACTTTCTCATTCGGAGTCATAGTATCACGTGTTCTTTCACAAATCACCTTCGCTCCTTCCCATTATTCTACGGGTATTCATATACCCCCCGAATATGTCGGGATTCGATGCATATGGCAGACCCCTCTTGGGTCTTGAGGCATACTACGCCCAACAGAATAGGCAATCATCACCCTCGCTCTCAGTATGGGGTGACAACTATTCAACTAATCAATTGTCAACACAAACCCCAAGAATCAGATATAGTTCATCTTTTCAAACTGAGGAGTTAGATCAACCCCCTCGAACACAACAAACAGAGCCTTCAGGCTCGAACAATATGACGTTTACCGGAGAATCTGGTTCGTCTCCTCAAATGCTACTTAGACCACAAATTAGTAGACAATCAGATCCATACCTGGTCGTAGATGATGGATAGTCAATACGTTATCCTAGGAGTGAACAACATTCTCGGGGTATGTACCCACCTGTAGGAGGTTTACAAATACAACCCGAGATCTCTTTTCAAGAAAATACCTCTATGCCACTGCATATAGGAAATACTCTCGGAGAAACTTGGCAAGATAGCGATCAGTTCATGACAGGATATCACATGCCTATACAACACCAGGGTGTACAACAAACGCCACTCAGACAAAACACCGTGACTTCACCAAATGAAGTCATTTCAACGTTAGTAGAAAAAGTGAGAGGGTTAGAACTGGCTCAAGCAAGTCAAAATTCTCCGTTCATACAAACAGGGAGTTCCAATCCTCCATACCACTCTGGCCAAGTAGATCTCCTCACAGGGGTAGGCACATTAGGCATGCCGCCTCACTATCCACAACAAACGCCAACAAGGCCCATCATCTCTAACACTATTCCTCCCGGTCTAGTGTCAAACAATCCATTCCTTGACAATACCCCATCATACTTAAACATGTACTCCAAATCACCACAAGGAGATATTTTCTCCTCTCCCGGCATGTTTGCTCAAATGCAAGGACCTCCTTATGCCCCTGCCAACGCATACGCTACACCGTATCAACAACCTATCCCACCATCACTCCCTCGGCCACCATCATCATGGTGAAAGCTATGCGATAGGGACTTATTCGAAAATATCTAAAGGAACCCTTAGACTTCACCATACGAAGCGTCATGCTTCCAAGACCTCTTCCTGATTTACCCAAGTTCAAGGGTGAGGGAGATCCAAACACATATCAAAGCTTACGCTACAGCCATACGAGAATTACTCCCTTGGGATGGGGTTGTTGCTAAAATATTTCCCAAAACTTTGGAAGGCATCGCTCTCGATTGGTATTATAGAATACCTGAGGCTTCCATACATTCATTTAAACAACTCGTGTCAGAGTTCATCAAAGCCTTCGACATGAACAAACTGTTGAGAACAGGAATCAGGGAATTCTTGCACATCAAACAAGAACACAACGAATCTGTCGCCCATTTCATCCAGAGGTGGCGTACAGTTCTTTATTCTTCAGCAAGTGCTCCAAACATGGATCAGATGGAACTATGTGATTTATTCCTTCATTCTCTCAGCAAGGAGGTGAAGGAAGAAGTCCAGAAGTTCCCACTAAGAACTTACGATGAAGTACTTGAGAGCGCTCTTCGAATAGACCAAGCAGCGATAGATAGTGGTCGTAAGACATATGGAACAAATGGGAGGTTAATCACCTCCACTCAAAACACTACAACTATCACAAATGTCAATCAAGGACCCAAAATCCTTAACAAAAATCGTGGGGTAACAACGGATGGGGTAACCGACCAGCCCAAGAGGGTAAATGTTGTTAATACTCCGTCACAAACAAACAACCAACGAAACAACAACTTTACCCCGACGATCAATACAGTGGATTTTAACCATCCACAACAACAACAACAATGGTGAAATCCCATACAAGGGCCAAGCCAAAACTCATTTGGTTATCAAAACCAAAGTCAAAACCAGAAACAACAATTCCAAAATTTTAGTCCTAATAGGCAACAGTTTGATCAGAATTTTAGGCCACAATACACACCTAACCAACAAAATAGGAATTACAATCCCAATTCTTATTGTGGTTTCCACAAAATTCGGGTCACGATACTTTAGAACATGTCGTGACTACAATAAATTTATGCAACGCTTCTTTGCCGAAGAACAAAGACAGTTCTTCACAGATTTGTTTTTGGCAGATCCCGTCTCATCATCACCAAATACGCTCGCAGGGGCAGTTTCCCCTCAGAATGCTCCCCTCAAGATCTTTAACGATCCGCTCCCAAATCATGATAGCAATAGGCTGAATCCAACTGGAACAAACAAAGGTGCAATGATGGGAAACAATGATCATGAAGCCTCGACTTCATTAAATCCATCAGTTGCACCACAGTTAGGAGCTCAACCGAGACCCAAGATAGTCAGTTTGGTAGAATTAGACGTTGAACTACCTATCGAAGCTATAACAAGAACACGAGAGTATTTCTCTCAACCGAGCCCAAGTCCTCTGCCAGAAACAGATAAGAATCAGCAAATAGTAGAAAAACCCGTAGGTGCCTATGATTTAATTAGCGACCTAACAAAGACCTTCTCACACATTTCATTTTTGGACTTACTAAAGAACTCTCCCCCTCACAGAGCTGCTCTTTTAGAAGCATTAGGTCTAGGCCATCTAATTAACATCACTCCACCTCCTGAAACACAAGTAAATCACGTAGATTTTGATATCCACCCTCCGGGGCAGCCGGACAAGGATGTCGAATTCATATTCGAAATAAGTAAAATGCCCACAGATGCTGAGATCGCACGCCGAGGTGATCCAGCCTTACACTTACAAGTATGGGTTTATAATAACTATGTAAAACAGGCAATGGTTGACGATGGGGCCGCAGTTAACATAGTCCCTTTCTCTTTCCTCCAAAAACTTGGATATGGGGAAACAAACTGTTCCACTACTCGAAATACATTGAGAGGCTATGATAGCCTTAAAGCCACTTCGATAGGAACTATAATACTGCCGGTCACCCTAGGACCCAAAACAATCCTGACTGAGTTTTATATTATAGATCGGGAAACCAATTATAATATGATCCTCGGCCGACCATGGATACACCGCATGAAGGCAATCCCTTCTACGCTATTTCAAGAAGTAAGATTCTTGCATCTAGGAAAGGTATTTGTAGCCAAAGGCGATCCAAAACCTTTCGATTTGCACCTAGCTGATTTAAAGAAAAGACCAGGGGTGCACTCAGAATTTGAACTACCAACAAACCAACTTAATAAACCCACTGACCCAAAACCAGAGGAAAAGTTGGTACCTACGACGGATCTTGAAACTACCAGCATAGCCAAAACAATTCCAACCCCTAAAGATAAAACTAAAGAAACAGTATCATTAGGGACTACTGCGAAAATCGTTGAGTTGATAGAACAAGATTCACCAATGTTCTTACCATTTGATTCAGTAGGCATAGGATTTTCCCTAGGTGTTGGTTCCTTTCCAGCAGAGGACCTCTGTATGGTAGAAGTAGAGTGCGTAAACGCAGCAGATGCCCCAACATCTATACTCCCGGCTAAGTATTGGACTCTCCATTTCGATGGAGCTAAATGTCGTTATGGAGCGGGGGCAGGTATAATTCTTACTTCGCAGGAGAAAGTCCTCCCATTCACTTTTAAATTAAACTTTGAATGCACAAACAACGGCGCGTGAGTACTGAAGCCCTCCTCCTTGGCCTTACCTTAGCCAAAAGAATTGGTATTGATAACATCGAGTCTGGGAGACTCGCAATTAGTGAAAATCAAGTTTAAGTATATGAAACTAAAGCCGAACACTTGCAACTCTACAAAAATGCTTGTATTAGATTTAAGCAAGGCGTTCAACTTCATATCCATTGAAGCAATCCCACGAGAGAAAAATCTTCTCGCCGATTCAATAAACCTCGGCATCACGTTTTACTCCAAGCGATGAGTTAGAAGATACCCAGTTCACGGTGTCCATTCGTGATGAACCATTGATAAAAATAATGACAAATCCTCTTTCAAGCGGAAGTGAATCTACCGTCCTAGACCATGTTGATAGTGATGCTGCTACTTTGGATTACTTAAATGCCTATGCAGCACTACATCTCTCCTATCACATGCTAGATTTATCCTTGATTCCACATTCGTCTTCCTACTTCGGAAATCCCGTAACGGATCTTCCCTCACAAATGGAACCTAGCATATACGCAGTAGAAAATGGGGATGATTTAGATTTACCTCCAGCACCACCTGAGTTCGAAGAGGGTAACGCCTCTTTGATCGAAGAAACAATCGATGTCAACATCGGGACAGAAGATGAACCAAGAATATTGAAACTAGGCTCTTCGTTAACCCCAGAAGAGGTGGAAATACATACTCAGATTCTCAAAGAACATCAAAAGGCGTTTGCATTTAATTACAAGGAGATGACAGGAGTCGCACCCCACATTGCGGTGCACAACCTCGTCACTAGATCAGATCTGAAAGCCAATTAAACAAAAATCAAGACCCATGAAGCCCAAAGTAGCTCTCATGGTAAAAGAGGAGGTAATAAAACTCCTTCAGGTAGGATTCATCAAGCCAGTTGACTACTCCCAATGGGTATCTAACATCGTTCCCGTTCTCAAGAAGAATGGAAAGATACGCATCTGCATAGATTTTCGAGATATCAACAAAGCGTGTCCTAAGGACGACTTCCCATTACCATCCATAGATGTTATTGTTGATGCAACAGCTGGTTTTGAACTCTTGTCTCTCATGGATGGATTCTCGGGATACAATCAAATCAGAATATCTGAGCAAGATCAAGCTAAAACCACGTTTATAACTCCTTGGGGAACCTATTGCTACGTTGTTATGCCATTCGGTCTCAAGAACGCCGGTGCTACGTACCAGCGGGCCATGACATACATATTTCACGATCTAATTCATAAAATCATGGAATCTTACGTAGATGACTTATTGGCTAAAGCCAAGAAGCGTTGTGACCATCCCGAAGTACTCCGCGTCATTCTTTCACGTCTAATAGAATACGGAGTCACACTAAATCCAGAGAAATGCGTCTTTGGTGTAACAGGAGGAAAGCTCCTAGGTTACATCATATCGTCACGAGGAATCGATGTTGATCCAACCAAAATTCGGGCTGTCCTCGAAATGGTCCCACCTTCGAGTGAATCTGGAATCAGATCATTTCTCGGAAAGCTAGGTGCAATCCGGAGATTTATCCCGGACTTAAGCTTCGCCGTTCATCCAATCAACAATTTACTCAAGAAAGACTATAGCCTTGATTGGACCGAAGATTGCAATGAAGCTTTTGATGCAGTTAAGCGTTTCCTTTTATCACCACCTACGCTAATGCCACCTAAGCTAGATCACCCGTTAATTCTATATTCACGAGCTACCAATGTCTCGTTGGCCTGTATGTTGGCCCAAGAAGATGATAACAAGAGAGAACGTGTGATTTATTTCATTAGCCGAACGCTTGCTCGACTATGAAACATGCTATACACAGGCAGAACGAGAATGCCTTGCCATAGTCTTTGCTACTAAACGCCTAAGACATTATATGCTGAATCAAGAAATGAAGGTCATGGTAAAAACGGACCATTTACGGACTTTTCTCACACAAGGGTCCTTGTCTAAAAAGGCTGGACGTTTTATAACCTTAATGGGAGAGTTCGAATTAACATTTGTAAATCAGAAGTCGGTTAAAGGACAAATCATCATGGATTGGTTAGCTGACAACCCATTAGACGGAGGCGATTTAGTAGATTTAGACTTTCCAGATGAATGCGTATACTACATCGAAACTCGACCCGCTATCTCTGAGTGTCCTTGGTACACTGATATCATTAATTATATCATAGACCATACGTACCCGGAGGTAGTTACACCACAACAAAGAAGGCGGTTACGCATAATCGTAGCTAAATATGTCATTATAGAGCAGGTGCTCTATCGGAAAGCATTCGATGGAATGCTCTTAAGGTGTGTTGACACAGAAGAGTCCAAGAGGATTCTCCATGAATCCCACAGTGGTATATGTGGAGGCCACTTCGGTGGCCATGCCACCACTCGAAAAATACATCGAATGGGCTATTTCTGGCCCACTCTAGAACATGACGCGATAGAGTTTGCACGCAGGTGTCATAAGTGCCAAGAATTCTCCCACGAGATCCACATGCCAGCACAAGCTCTACAACCAATCGCAACTCCATGGCCCTTTTCTACATGGGGTCTAGACTTAATAGGGAAATTTTCTCCCTCATCTACAGATGGCCATAATTTTATAATCACGGCTACTGAATATTTTACCAAATGGGTGGAGGCCATGCCTCTTACTACTTGTACACAGTTACTATGATTGCCAAGTTCATTTTGAACCAAATCATTTGCAGATACGGTGTCCCACAAATCATTATCTCTGATAATGGAACTTCTTTTAAGAATGAAGAGGTTCGTGAGCTATGCAATAAATTTAAAATAAGCCATCATACGGCTTCCTTGTATTATCCCCAAGCCAGCCTAGGTTGAAGCAAGCAACAAACAAAACAACTTGAAAGCCATTCTCCTTAAAACGGTGAAAAGAAAACAAATGAGATTGGCATTTGAAGTTATATCCGGCCTTGTGGGCCCACCGAACCTCAATAAGAACACCAATGCGGAGCAACTCCTTTCTCGCTTTGGTATTTGGGGCGAAAAGCTTGTTCTCCCGCTTGAAGTCGAAATACCCGAGTCTCCGCATTTCACTACAAGGATTACGGATGAAGATGCTTTACGAGAGAAGCACGTCTTTCCCAACTAGAAAGCCTAGATGAAACTAGGTTAGATGCTGAGCAACGGCATAGAGCTTATGCTGACCGGATGTGCCGGCAGTATAACAAGAAGGTCTATGAACGTGATATATACGAAGGTGATCTAGTTCTAAGACTAGACAGCCGGATCGATAAGAAGACCGTGAAGGAAGAAAATTCCGGCCCAAATGGTTGGGCCCATACCGAGTCATGAAGGACTATGGAAATGGTGCATACCTCTTATGTACGTTAGAAGGTGAGGAGTTTGGTGAAACAGTCAATTCCCTGCACCTCAAACGTTTCTACGCATAAGCAGCTAACGCTACCTATATAACTATCTACATTACATCTTCATATAGATTAAGATCATTTTGTCCACTTGTTTCTTACATAAATTGTGATCAAGGAATCTATTCTCAAAGCAATTCATTACAAACTCGTGATGTTTTTGGCATAAAACTTTCTAATCATATCTCTCCATCTTCATATATCTTCAATCATCTCAGAATCTTTTATCAAATAAAATCAGACATGACAAAGTCCTAACGGTAACCATACCAAGATCTGCAAGTTTGTTCTCACTTTGATTTCTTCTTAGGATAGGTGTCTTGCCTATGGTCTATTCTAGAAGCTTCATGGTGTCACATCTATCCCATATATACATCTCTTTGGAAATAAGCATATAGACATTTTACTCAAATAAGCAAGTCAAAAAGTGATTAAACAGAAAATTTTATTTTACACATTTCCTTGCCCCACCTTCGGTGATGAGCTTGCGTCTCTTACTAGTGACGTAGGGTTGGGAAAGGATGGAAATGCCCTTACTACCTATGCCTTGCCCACGGTGGTGATAAACCCACGCTTCTTACTAGTAGCATGGGGCAAAGTGTAGGGGTCCTCTTGACAAAGCAAATGTTAAAAGTCATAAACAAACAATTCAAACTTTGAGTCAAAAATGAATGAATCAGATGTTCAAAATCCCAAGAGAGTTAAAATCCTAAAAAATCCAGATTTTGTCTACTATGTGGCCATCTACGGGTCTAAGTCTAGATAAACCGCAAAGCAAGTTGCATCCAAAACTATGAAGTCATTCAGGTAGAGTAGGCTTGTAGCTTCCAATTTGGTTCCGCCAAAGCTTTGTCTGTCTTTCATCACTATCATTTCACCATATTTCATAACTTGCGCCCTTCTTGGCTCTTGGTGATAAGCCCTCGCATCTTACTAGTTGCGTGGAGTTAGGAGTGGGGCAAGTTAATCTGTTCATCATACTGGTTATTTTCATCACTTTGCCAAAACAAACATGAGGTATCCAAATTGCTCACAGAAGCTAAGATTCAAGATCACAATATATCTACAATATCATGTATCAGCATCATGAAACACAAAAAGAAAGCAAACATTTGCATCATTTGTTTTCCATTGCATACATTCTAGAAGGCATATAAACCATACATCGTAATATACACGAGGAAGCTGGAAACAGAAAGGGAAAACATGGGTGACAAGCTTTTGATCCAAAAATGAATGCATATATATAAATAATCAATGTTTATATACAATGCCATCATGCACTAGGCATGGTCAAAACGCTCAAAGAGCCCGTGATATACAAAAAAATCTATAGTACAAAATACATAGGAGCCAAGTGGTCTCTCAACCCCTACGCGACCCCTCCGAAGGTGCGCGCCCTCGCCTAGGACTCCGGCTACGCCGACGCTCTGAATGAACGGAGGGCTCAGGGTCCCGAGGAGCAGCCGCGGTCTCACCACGAGAGTGGCTCCTCATAAGGCGCTCAGCTGTCCTATAGCCCGCCAACTCTGTACGTAGGGTCGACACCATCTTGGCCACGTGCCAAATGGGAGCGAAGACGTCGGTATGCCTGCCGGCTGCTGAGGGCTCCCGGCATCTACGGATAGCTCCGCGGGTCCTATCCATGGGGATCATCAGGGAATCAGTGCATACCCTGCGGATCAGATCCCGCCACTCGTCGACAGTCTCTGCAAACAAAGGAGAAAAATGAATTAGAAACCAAGCAAGAGGCTGAAATATACAAGATACAAACACAAGGAGAGATAACAAATCCTAAATTAAACAAACATTGAAAGGAAGAAAGGATAACTTACTCGGATCACCGGGCCTCCAAGATGGATCGCTGGGACCAGCACCCGCCGCGGATGCCGCTGCCGACTGAGGGGCTGCTCCTGTAGCAGGGGCAACATGTCACCCCACAACTGACTCATCCTCTCCACCATGGCCCTGAGAGAGTGGCTCCTCTGAGACTAGAGTGTCCCTCTCTGCGCTCTCCTCGGCCCTCTCCACCTGCATAATATCCTGAGTGTCATGCCACTCAGGATCGCTATCATCAGTCTGCTCCTCCGACCCTCCCTCTGTAAGCTCCTCAGAATCGAGTCAATGTCTATAGGGTCATCGCTGCTATGAGCAGGACCCGCAGCAATCTGAAGCAAAGGTGCCCGAGGCACACCGGCTCTCCCTCTGCCCGAACTATCCTCCTAGCTGCAATGGGAGTGCCAGGAGTGACCACTATCCAACCTCGGCCTCTAGGCCCCCCTCTAGCCTCGCGGACTGATCTGTAAACTGGCGCCACTGGGGGAAGCATGCCCAAATACGGTAGGCCGAACTGCTGAGGAACTCTGCCAAAGGGTGTACCTCCACCCGTCCCACGCGGTCGATGAGCTGCCCTGTGGTGGAGCAGGAGATCAATGTAAGGGTCTCCTCGCCCCATATGCCGGCCATAAGCCGGTACGGTGTCGCCTCCATATCTGCTGTGGTAAGGGAGGCAACTGGCAGGTGAGGTGCTCTAAGCACCGACATATCTGACCATCTGGCTGCCCTCACAGCCCCAGGATCTGCCACCTCTACGCCTCTGCCATAGGGAATAAAATGCTCATACACCCAACTCATGACTAGAGTTGGGTGGCTCAATGACTGTCCCTGTAAATGGACCACCCTATATAAATCATGGTAGGTGGTCCCCAGAATGTCTGCACCCCAGGCGTATATCCGGCCATGCCCCTCTATCTGTGCAATGATGGGGGCCCAGCAGTATAACAAAGTGTCCCCTCCCTTGTCCCGATCAATCTCGAGGCAAGGATCCCCATGATGGCCTGTCGAAATATGGGGATAGGCAAAGAAGGGATGGATCGAACTCTCACTCCCTTCTTCGACCCCGTGGAGATAGCTGCATCTCCCATGTAACCTGCCCACTGTGCAATCTGTGCCCGTGAGCCTGCCGTCTCTAATGTGAGTCTCCTCCCGATGATCGGGACCCCCAAAATACGGTAGACATCCTCCAGCGTGATAGTCCACTCACCGCGGACCCCTGGCAGTCGGAAAGTGTTCCGATCTGCATCCCAATATGAAAATAAGTCACAAAGGATGTGACTAGATGGTGTGACATGTGGAACGCGCGATATGCGCAGTATACCGGCCCTCTGTAGTGTGTCCTCCTCGTCTGGTGAGAGGGCATCCAGTACCCCTGACAGCCAGTCACACTCTCTCTCTCGGCTCCATCTGATGTATTCCTCCCTCGCCTGCATACACCCAAAAACACACAAAACAGAGCAAGTTAGTATCTGAACAATACCAAGAAGGTCATAAAAACGTATAGAAATGCAGGAAAATACAAGTGCAATCTCAAAAATTAAGTTCTTTTGCATTCTGGTCAGAACCGCCGCCCTGAGCAGGGAGGCGGTTTTGTAACCGCCACAGGGGGGCGGTGGTCGTGTAACCGCCACCACTTGAAAGGGGCGGCGGTCATGTAACCGCCACCCTGGCCAGGGCGGCGGTCGCGGTCCAAAAACCCGCGCGGGTTGCTAACCCCAAAAAGCCCAAAATGAGTAAAAAAAGACCATTTAAACTAAAAATGGAGCCTACCCAGTAGGCGCCCCCCCTAGGTGGACCTTTTGAACCTAACATTTTCAAAAATAACCCCCCCATTACGACAAATTTAACATTTCAAATTTAAAGGGGGAAAAACACAAAATTGAAGAAAACCAACCTGTGATCTAGCAGGGCGGTGTTCCGCACGTGGAGGCATGATCACGATCTCGCTGCGGACATTTTGACTCTACTCACGCACAAAACCGTCACCGTGGGTCCCAGAGCTCAAAATCAATCAAATCAACTCGCGCAAATGAATAGGAAAATGGGCCCACTTTCATATATATAGCACCCTATTTCATTTTAAAAGACTTTTCACAGGTTTGGAGCAGCTGATGGAGGTAAGTTCCTATCCCCTGCACGAATGGTACGTTCTCATTCCCTATTAATTTAGCGTTTATTTTCCAAGTTTTGTATCTATCTGCACTTGAGTTCTCTTTTCATTTTGCAGATAGCGGGAATTTCGGATGGCGTCGTTTCAACACACGGACGAGTAAGGTATAGCTTCTAACTCCCCATTTCGGGACTGCCATACTCGGACCCACCGTTTTATGCCTCTTCATGGCTAAAACGCTTCTCCGAGGGGGCAATATGTACGTACCCAAAATTGTAAGGTCTTGTCTTTGCGAAGCAGCGTAATAAGTTCCCCAATGATGATACAGGTCTCCTCGCAAGGTGTTCGGGATCCGGAAAAGCCCTCGGAGTATGCGTTAACATCCCGCATGCCCCACTTAGCCCCAGCGCCCTTTGTTTTCCCCTTTTTCCCTCTTTCCTTGGCCTCTTGATCTTGATGATCGCCCCAGAAACCCGCCATCTGATCGGGGCGGCGGTCTGTAACCGCCGCCTGCTCGGGCGGCGGTCTGTCTGCGCGCGTTTTCCAGAATGTTCTTTTGACGCGACTCGCGTGAAATATCACGATTCACCAGCTTTCTTTTCCGACTTGAGCATGCATTTATGTTTTTGGTCCCCTGGAATAGTGTTTTTCCTTTGTTTATTGTTTAGGAGTTCCATTTGGTTTTGGTTTTGGGTGATTGAATTCCTATAAATGCATGGTTTGTGCACAAGCAAATGGTGAAGTTTGGCTTTGGATTTGGAAGACTGATCTTTGCTCTCCTCATTTTAGTATTTTAGCTTGTTATCTTGTTTAGAAGCCATAGCTTGAATTCACTTGCATCTTTAGTTAGATTGCTCAGCTGTTGGTAAGCCACATACCCATCTTGTGCAGGCAGTGCTGTCATTTCATCCAATCGGCCTTGAAGCTTGCCTCTGAATTTCTCTTTGCTGTAGATTTAATTTTATTGTTGCTTAGAGTTCTTAGTTCAGTCCATTATATGCTTGGTTAGCTTTATTCAGCTGTTGGTAAGCCACATATCCAGCTTGTGCAAACAGTGTTGTTATTTTATCCAATCCATTGGAACGGAATAGCTTAGGAAGCCATTAAAGTTGCAGGTTTTGCTCTTTGAATAAGATAGTTATAGGTTCTGGTCGCTTCACGTTGCATGACTCATGTAAAATCCCGCTAGGAATCGCATAAGCCAAGCTCTGTACTCTTGCGCTGTCCCTCTCTCTACTACTCACATTTTCGATCTGCATTCAGTTGTCCTTGTCCTAAAATCTACTCTTATCGGTCTAGCATTACACGCTTTTACGGATCCACGTGAACACGAAAGAACGAGGAGATCATACTGAGGGGACAAGATCACACACACCATCGGATTCGCCACTGTTCTGCGGAATCCAGGTTTTAACTTTCAAAGTTCTAGTTAGAATCATATCAAATAGAGTAGATAATTGCTTCATTTCAGTGAATTCTATTCTCGATATTGCCAGGGAAGCTGTGAGGATTGATAGTTTCTGAGAAACTATGATTCACTCCTCACTTCTGAGGTAGGATCGAGAATCTTGCAGATAGATTAGACGAGCTATTTTATTTATTTAGAATAATTCTACAAATCGCACAGGCAAATAACTATACTCGGTTATCTTGTCTGTTTTAAAATATTGTTTATTATTCCTAGATACGTTTAAAATAGTTTGCTTTCCTTAAAATTGTTAAAAGATTTCTTAGAAGAATAAAAGTTATATATGTTAGATTTATTTCACGTAGTTAGAATTTGCTTCGTTACAGTTAGATTTGCATTTTGTTTCGTATGACAATCACGGGACCTCAGGAGCCCAGAGAATATATATTTGAGCCAATCGTGCCTCAACCAAATCTCGTTACAGCAATAGTTGACATAGACCAAAATCTCAGAATACAAGTATTCCGAACAACAACAGTTTACAAGCGATCGGTTCTCGGTTGAGAGGGTTAAACATAGAGGGCGACCAAGCACACACGTTTTGGTCAAACCAACCAAATTGATTGCCCTAGGTAAACACTCACATGGTTGTAGAAGGGTTCGAAAGAGAACAAACCTTTGGTTGTGATCCTTTGGTCCCACCCCGGTGCGGGAGATACTCTCACGAGATATAGATACCGAGTCTAAGGATCCGAGGTTGCACGAACGCTTTGAGATATTACGAGAAGATCACACGGTTGTTGGTTCTAAACATAGAAGGCGAGAAAGCATATGATTCTTGGATACTAGGGATTAGAACTTGATTTCGCGCATGACCATAACGGGACCGCAACAACCAAGAGTCTATGGTTGCGATCCACAGATCCCATGACCCAACGAGTCCACAAGTCAATCAGATATAGACACAACGCCCTACGCACACTAGTATTTCAGTCCACTCCACTTCCACCCATCATCATCGAACAATTGTCCTTATTAGATATAGCGGCTAACGAGCTAGAGAATTCTGGACTAGGCCAGAGAATCGTCCGTAGAGTCAATTATATTCACCATCCACTATATGACCTTATCAGGAGACATACATGAAACTATCCCAGGTCATTTTCCACGTATTCCACAACCCATAGATCGAATCACGCTGCGAGCTCGATATTGATTGGAGCCTTCGAGCAGTCATCCTTGCCGATCGATCTATCACACCAGTCCAAGTTAGAAGGGCCTTCTTTGCCTTAGATTCACAAATTCCACTAGTGCGTGTCGAAGACATTAGATTGCCTAACTAGTTTGTCTGCATCCCATGCATATTCTACCCCCATTGGCTGTCTCGGCACGACCTCGAGAGGTCGGGTACGTGGAAGAGTTACTTGTAGATTCTCACATAGTAATTATAGACTATAAAGGCATAGGAGTCGAGATGTGTGGCACAAGCACTTATGTTCACTTGAAATAATTACCCCACGTAGGAGGAGAATTCACTTGAGAAAGGAGTCACCTAGAAGGAATTTTTCCTAGTATTAGAGGATCTCCGATTAAGAATAAGCGAAGGTGATCGAGAGCTCAAATTCTGAGGAGACAAAGAGCATGAAGGGTGATGACTCTAAGGAGGAAGATGAAGAGTGTGAAGAAGGTAAGAGTCCCCTTGTTCATGATGTAAATGAGTTTGGTGAAGAGTAGAATGACTATGAAGAAGAAACTCGTAATATAAGAGGAAGTGAGGAAGAAGGCATGCATTCTCAGAAGACCCCGACCCCAACTAGACAATAGATATATGAAACTATAGAAAAAGAGGTGGTAGGTATTATAAAACATTTGGTGGAGCACAACACCGATAAAGTGCTAAAGGAAATAGAGGAGAGCGCGATTGTAGGGAAAGAATATGGAAGCATGGGTGGAGATCCCATCCTGGCAGTAAGTTTCCCCAAGGTAGTATGGACAGGTGGGAAGGGCACAATAGCAGTGCAGGAACATGCTATGACTCACATTAATGATCTGAAAAAGGTGTTGCACATTTAAAAAGTACAATTCCCACAAACCAACTCCTCTCTTGGTATTATTTTAATGATAAGGGTGTGTACCTACACATAAATAAAATGTTATCCTAGTATTTTGAATCCCACGTTGATGATCCCGAGTTCAAGGTAAATAGTGATGCATTGATGAAGACGCCAAATGCCAAGGGAATAAACCCTCTTGTAAATGCCTAATAACTGTCAGATGAGAAATTTTACAACGTGCTCAACAAATTGTTGGTGCATGTGGAAGCAATAATTTTGGTAGAAATGATATAATAAAAGTCTTGGAGGATGATCTTGAGAAAAAGAATGAGGATATCATTGAGAGGGACAGGGAGATAAAATAGAATGAATTGATCAGTGTGTAGTTAAGGCATGAGTTAAGGGATGAAAAGGTGAAGGTGTGTAAAGTCTACAAAGAGATAGAGGTTATTTAAAATTCCATTATCTTAAAGTGCCCAAACTTGACCCCTCCCAGTAGAAATATGAGTTGACCATGCACTACTTGGAATACTTGACGTGCATACTCACCATGGAGAGGAAACCACTCACATTAGAGTTGGTAGAAGAGGTGATGGCACACCAAAAGGTAGAAGAGAAGTTTAAGATTAGGGATACAATGACTTGGTACTTCAGCTCTTTGCCTCAGTGAAGACCACAACGTATATGGCCAAATTTGTATATGATAACTATGGTGATAGAGATAAGGTAGCAAGCATATTAGTTTCTAGCCATGAGGTGGATCTAAAGGAGTTTCAAGAGAAAAAAATGACAATAGGGCGGAGCGAGATAAGATCACGGAAGAATTTGAAAAGAATTCAGAGGGGATCGAAACATTAAGGGTTTTGATTGAAAATAAAATGAAGGAATTGTACCCCCAAGTCACTCGCAGGATGGATACTTTCGGAAACCTTAGCAAGTAAATGGAAAACATCGTAGATAGGCTAAAGGCTAAGGGAGATGAACAAAGTTTTGACGAGGTTAGCACGTTGGTAGGTGATTTACTTCAACATGCGTATTGTAAGGTAGATGCTTGAGATAAAATTGAAGCATCTATGAAGAAATACTTCTTACTCCTCATGCAATGGCAGGATCCTTTTATTCATCCATTCTTTATTCGATTGAGATAATTTCATCTCTCCCATTTTTTAAATTTTTTTTTGCTGAAAGGGAAGAGTGTTTATAGGGATGGATAACAAGCGTAGTGTGGGGTATTGTTGGGCCTTGAATTAACGAGTCCCGAGATAAAAGAGGCACTGTGCACAAGGAAAGGAAGTAGGAAGGTGCTCGGGTAAAGTCACATTGGAGAAGAGGTTGGCATGCGGAACCAAAAGTAGGTTTGAGGACTTAGCCAAATTTTGAAGGCGGTGTCAAAGGAAAATTGAAATATAGCAGGCATCTGTGAAAGATAGATTTTAATGGCTCACCAAGAGGTGTATAGCTCATTTTTTTGAGTAGGCATGATGAATGGATAAGGTGCCAACCTGGAGCCTTAGAGGTCAATGAAATAATATTCTAGATAGAGAATATTCTAAGAAGGATCATTACACTTAGTGGAGGCCTTTGTAAGTTGGCATAAGCACTTGATCAATCATGGAGGACCACATTTCCACTTGGCATGTGATCTTCTCATGGGTGAAGCTATGGTGGTGAACCCAAATTCTATTTAAAGGAGTGCTTTGGTATGAAATGAATAAAGAGTAGAAGGGTAATGAAGTGCTATAAGAATGATATTTCTAAGCATAGATGTATGTGCTCAGGTATGAATAAGGGTTGTAATGGGAAAGCATAGCTAGGATCTCTATTAAGAGTAGTTTTTTAGGGTTAGAATACTATTTCATATGCTTATGGTCTGAGATGACCCTATTTGATGTAATATGGCTACTATAAATGGATTTAATCAATATATGGAGCTTTGTTTTGTATATTTGTTTATATGGACTAAACCTAGTGTTCTTTCATGTTATTCATGGTATATTAAGGACTCCATACAACTTTTCTATTTGGTGATGAAATCCAAATAGTTCCACCTAGAAGGAATGTTTTGATGTATGAATTTGATATGTGTTATTTGGATGTGTGTGGAAATGAGTGAATGTGAAAATATTACCCCATAATTATACTATGTGAATAAGAAAACAATGAGGATATTCTTCTTACTACCCAAAAAGTGAAGTGTAACAATTTGATGAAAAACAACAGAGAAGATATGCAGTATGATGAAATAAAATGAGAAGAAATAAAGACAAGGAATACTTGGTATTTGCTTTTCCTATTTATCGACTTCGAAACAAATAAACACGTGAAAAATAAAATTCAAGCAACTCTAGAGCCAACAAGAGAAAGTAAAGGTGAACTCCTACCTTCATTGTTAGTGAAAAGGGAAATAGAAAAATATGAAATGGAAGAAATGGAAAACAAAGAGACCTCACCAAAGGAAGGGGGTCCCACTAGGCGTGCTAGAATGTTTGACAATATTTTTGCACTAACTATTCCAGATTAGTGAAAATGAACGAGAAATCAAGAAACCTTGAAATATGGGAGGGTTTAAGGAACCTCCTAATGTGGATAGGATGGTATGGTACAAGTGCATAGTAAATGATCCTCCTTGCAAGTGAGTATCCAACCTGCACAACATCAAAAGACTAAACGCTAAAGGGGATTAACAAGAGATATGATGGGCTTCTTGAAAAGTTTTAGTTCCAAGAAGTGTAAACTTCCTCAAGAGGATGTCAACCCACATGATGATAACAAAGAGTGATAATACGATAACAAAAAGGAAATACTAATAACAAAATTTAAACAAGTATCTGATAAGATAAGATAACTGATATGATGATCAAGGATGAAAATTATGGAAAATGATAACAACCCATAGAGGGTCGATGGTGACCCAAGAGTATGACAGAGATTTTATGACAACCTGAGAGTAGTCCAGAGAGTAGACGGTGATCCAAACAACCCACTCTACAAAACAATGGAAAAGTGTGGACTCTAAGATGATATGACAGATAACTAGATATTTCCGGAGAGGGTGGAATGCTACAGGGTGGATTAGATGCAATGTGTATCGTAAAGGGTTACATGCAAAGTGAATAAGATGGGTTGTGGATAGGATGTAGAAAAAATAGAGGTTATGGGTTGACGACTACCGGGTGTGATTAGCGGTGACCATACCATAGATGGGATGTTAATAAGGAGATGGGATAAGTTGTTGAATCTAAGGATGATTGAAGATAAATGGAATGTTGAAGAAGAACTCGAAGAACACCAGTAAGTACCTATAAAATAAAACAAGTGCATGTATGAACCAAAGATCCATAATACTCTTTAACTCCAAGCTCTCAATGTAAAATGAAACATTAAAATATATCAATTGATCAAAAAGGATTCTCATATAGCAAAGAGGGAAATACGTCACAACAGCAAACAAAAGTCTCAATATTTTCCAACCCTTTGAGAAGAGGGATAGGGGTGATTAAATAACCCAAGGTAGGATCAATAGCATCCCAGTCAATCCTCAAAGACTAGGGTAAGCAGATTGTCATTTGAATGTTAGAATGAGAAATGAGGATGAGGATAGACTTTCAAACAGGTAACGGGCTATTTTTAAGATTGTGCATGTGTAAGAGGATTAAATGGGTGTAAGGGAGGTGGAAGGAATCTTAGGAAGGGATAAGATGAGTGGGGGAATCCTAGGGAAGGATTAATGAAGGGTAGTAATGAAGAGGGGTGGGAATCCCATGGGGATAATTAAATGAGGGTAATTATGGTAGACTTAGGATAATTAAATGATTAAGGATTTATTAAAAAAATTAGGATTAATGGATATTTAAAAGTTGGAACATGGGAATTAAGTTAGATAAAGGGGGATAATGATAAAATAGGATGAGAGGAAAATAGAATAATTTAGGAGGGAAAGGTTGTGATTTTAAATGTAAGAGGGAAATAGGTGTGCTAAGCGAGGTGGAAAGTGAACAAAGGATGAAGGAATGGGGAGTTGCCAAAAATAGGTGTCTATAAGTAGGCCTAACTTCTATGGGTAAATTGATGGTACCAATTGACTAACGCATTATCATAAGTCTTGATGGTAATGATATTAGGATCAAGTTCACATCAGTGCATCCCAGTTGTCTGATTACTTTAAATCTATAGATATTCAAGCTAGATTCATTGTCCAAAAGCAATCTCTTAATATTTTTACGAGTCACTATCACCTATATGTATAAGGGGAGGTTGTGGGTATGATCATCCATTGGAATCTCATGTTTACTAAAGGAAATGTCTTCAAATGGAGAAAGTTGGCTTGGCTTAAGCATGTAGGATCAATATGTGTAAAAAATTTGACCCTTGAAGGGTTTTGTAAAGGATGTCCTTATGAACGTTTGATATTTTAAGAAGATCTAAGATAGAAATGTTAGAAATAGTATTCTCTAGTTGTTCAAGGAGATCATAGTGACTATCCTAAGGAGTAGGCAAATAAGGTTCTAGGATAATAAGATGAGTGCATCATGTTGCCACAGCACATGTTTGTGTCTTAATTTTAATAGTGTTCACTTGCTTAGTAATAGGGTGAACACAACCAATAAGAGAATCAAAAGGATTAATTGTTTCACCAACAACATAATTAGAATTTTTATTTTGGGATGATTGGCCTTGATCTGACTTTTTATCCCCTTGTTTATGTTTGGGAAATGGCTCTTTGTAAATCCCCAAAAATGGTCATATGAGGGCTTAAAGCTTGTGATTCCTACTAGTAGGTGCTTAAGTCCAGCCCCCTTTCATTTTATTTTTGTGGTGAAGGCAAGAGCATTTTATTCTATTTTAGT
The DNA here is from genome assembly GCA_018340775.1 of Taxus wallichiana var. yunnanensis. NCBI lineage: Eukaryota > Viridiplantae > Streptophyta > Pinopsida > Cupressales > Taxaceae > Taxus > Taxus wallichiana. The sequence continues at coordinate 874,914,102 of CM031239.1, read as the reverse complement.
GGAAACTAAATAAATAGTAGAGCATAATATTGAAAACCTTGTATCTTTTGATTGGTAACTTGGTTTTGAGTGTTGTTTTTTTGAAAAAGTGCGTAGTTTTTTATGCTCTTTCCATTGGAAATATTTATTTTGAGAATTGAACTATAATTATAAAGTGTCATATTATAACACGCACTCATTATAAAGTGCCAAAATCTAGGGGGCTCTTGTTGCATTGTTTGGGGGTCTTGTTGCATTACTTAGTTCTTCCATTTCTTTTGGTTTTTTTTTTAAGATGGCATCTACTTCTACATTAACTCATGTTGAGCCATTAACAACACATAATTACCACACATGGAAACTAAGAATGGAAATAATAATTAAGTAGAAAGGATTATGGGCTTTAACTTCTAAAGAACAACTAGTGTTCACTAGAGAATATGAGAAATTTTAGTACCAGTGCAAATTTGATGAGTGTATGGGTTTGATAGGAACTTATTTAAGTGATAGTCTTTTATTTCATTTGGAAAAGTGTGACTCTCCTTTCAAAATATGGGAGAAATTGGAGGATTTATTTGGTAAGGTGGATCATATGAGAGCTATGCAACTTGAAATTGAGATCACATCTCTTAATCCTGAAGATTTTCCAACAATTATAGACAATATTACCAAGTTCAAGCATTTGTTGACACAATTGAAGGGGAGTGGAAGAGATAAGAAAGATGAAGAGTGTGTTTACTTGATTCTATCCAAGTTGAGAGGACCATTCCAAATTTTTCCTTCTAATGCCTTAGGTGACAGCTTCAAAATGCCTAACTTAGAAACATTTTGTGAAAGACTTACTAGGAAGAATCCAAATTATCTCACCTTGAGTCTTCCACCTCTCAAAAGGCATTAGTTGCATCTAATCCTAAGAGCAAGGGAAAACCAAATATTAAAACCAAATCCACTCTTTCTCCATCGCAAAATGCTCCTAAACCCAAAGAAAACAACTCAAAACCCAAAGAGTCTTCTAAATCCAAAAATAAGTCTAGCCATTCATGCTCTTTTTGTGGGGGTAGTAATCATGAAGAAAATAGGTGTTATAAGCGAATGCAAGCCTTAGAGGATGCAATCAAGAAACAAAATATTTCTATCTCCACTCCACCTCCTTCTAATCAGCATGGAAAAGCACTTAATGTTGTTGGAAGATCTCAGTCACCACTTACAGAGACAATTGGGTTATAGATTTTGTGCTTCTCATCACATGACTTCTTCCAAGGAGTCTTTTGTTTCTCTAGGTTTGAGTTCTACTTCCAAAATTGAGGTTGGAGATTCTTCCTTTCTTTCTGTTGAGGGAAAAGGTGATATATAACTTGATGGTGGCAATATCCAAGATGCACTATATGTTCCTAACATCACTACAAATTTTCTTTCTGTATATCAAATTTGTCATTCTGGTCAAGGGAAAACAGTGACTTTTACACCACATGGGGTAGAAGTAAGAACTTTGTTGGAGCCTTTTTCACTTGTTTCTCAGGGTATTGTTGATCATAGTTCAAGACTATATCACTTTGAGGGTTTTGATGACACTTCTTCTATAGGGACAGATTGGTTTCTCATTCAGATTCAGAGAGTAAGCTTTGGCATGAAAGATTTGGACATCTCAATTATAGATATTTGAAGGAGTTGAGAACTCATGGTATGGTAGATGGTCTTCCTAGAGTTTCTAGTCTTGAGGGAGTTTGCTCTGGCTGTGCATTAGGGAAACAACACCAAGATCCATTTCCTAAGAATTTGTCTAAGAGAGTTTCTTCACCACTTGAGCTTGTGCATAGTGACTTGATGGTTTTTCCTACCCCCTCTTTCAATGGAGCTAAGTATGCACTTACATTTATTGATAATTTCTTGAGGCGTACTTGGGTTTATTTTCTCAAGTACAAAAGTGATGTTTTTCACACTTTAAAGTCTTCAAGGCTTTGGTTGAGAAACAATCTTCTAGTTGCATAAAGAACCTTCAGTAACTGATAATGGGGGAGTACTTCAGCGATGAGTTTTCTAAATTTTTGGCAACTCAAGGCATTATTCACCAACATTTTGTTCCTCATACTCCACAACAAAATGGCTTAGCAGAAAGGAAGAATAGAACTTTGAAGGAAATGGCTAATTATATGATGCATTCTAGAGATTTACCTCCTATCTATTGGGTAGAAGCAATTAATTATGCTAACTATATTCAGAATCGTACACCACCTAGAGCACTTGAGCATTTGACTCCAAAGGAAGCTTGGTCCAACACTAAGCCAGATGTCTCATTTTTTTGAGTCTTTGGGAGCCATGCTTGGGCCTTTGTGCAAAATAAGAAAAGGAAAGCTTTAGATAACAAGAGTAAACCCTTGATCTTTATAGGGTATTGTGAGGACATGAGAGCTTATCGTCTTTTAGATCCTGATACACATGATGTTCTTTTTCAAACACATGTTCAGTTTGATGAGCATTTCACTCCTCATGATTCTTCATCTTCTTCCATTCCTTATTCTTCTTCATCTCATCTTGAGGATCTTTTCTTTGAGGAGATTGATGAGGAGGTTATAGATGCCATTGAGGATCCTATTCCCACCGATGTTGTCACTATGCCTAAGTGGGCTCATACTACGATTCTGAGGCAACACCTTTCATAGAGGATCTTCCACCCACTAATCATCATCACGCACATTCTACGGTGTTCTAGGACTTTTATGTCGTGAAGTTTCGAGGATCCATAGTCTTTTCAAAGGCTCATGGGATACAGGAGTGGGATGATGCGATGATAGCTGAGTATTCTTCTTTGATGAAGAATCATACTTGGGATTTGGTATCTCTTCCTAAAGGAAGAAATATGGTTAGGTGTAAGTGGGTATACCAACCAAATATGCAGCTGATGGGTCCATTGAAAAGTATAAGGCTCGTCTTGTTGTAAAGGGTTTTTCACAAGTCGAAGGTATTGATTACTCTGAGACTTTTTCACCCATTGCCAAGATGGATTTTGTACACCTTGTACTTGCTATTGTTGCATCACAAGGGTGGCCCGTATACCAGATGGACATGAAGAGTGCCTTCTTACATGGAGATCTAAAAGAGGAAATATATATGGAGCAGCCGACTAGATTTGTTTAGGATTCTTCTCTTGTTTGTCGGCTCTAAAGGTCTCTCTACGGTCTCAAACAAGCCCCTCAAGCTTGGTATGAGAAGATGGATTCTTTTCTTCTATCTATTGGTTTTGTTCATTGCCACTCCGATCATACAATGTATCTCCAACATGTCGGTGAGGATATTGTGATACTTGTCTTGTATGTTGATGATCTGTTACTTACTGGAAGCTCTTCTTCCCACATTCAGAGTATTCAGAGGGCTCTTTCTACATAGTTTGACATGATAGATCTTGGGCTATTGCATTATTTCCTTGGTTTTCAGATTTCTCAAATAGATTCAGGGATTCATTTGAGTCAGCAAAAGTACACCCATGATCTTCTTAGGTGCTTTGATATGGCTGATTGCAAGCCAAGTCCATCTCCTTTTCAGTCTAGAGTTACTCTTACATCCACATGTACCACACCACTTTGTGATCCTATATTGTATAGGCAGTTGGTTGGGAGTCTCATGTACTTGACCCATACTCACCCTAATATTTCATTTACAGTAGGGCTTGTATCTCGGTTTGTACATTCTCCTCATAGTAGTCACTGGCAGTCGCTAAAAGGATTTTGCGCTATTTGCATGGCACTTCCCACTTTGGCCTACACTATCTTGGGGGCTCTACTCAGATCTGTTGGGTATACTGATTCAGATTGGGTAGTTCTATTGATGATGGTGAATTATTCCACTTCGCTATCATTTTTATCTTGGTTCTTCTCCAGATTGCTTGGGCATGCAAAAAGCAACGAGTTATTGCACTTTCATCTTCGAGATCGCAGAGTACGAAACAGCTTGATTACAACGAGTCAAGAGATTCTTTGGCTTCAACGAGTTTATTGACGAGTTTGGATTCCCACAGGATTCACCAACTATACTTTGGTGTGATAACCAAAGTGTAATTCACATTTCTGCAACCTAGTTGAGCACCAAGTGGACCAAGCATATCGAGATACACATCCACTTCATTCGGCGGCAGACATTCGGGATGGAGTTCTTTGCTTGGAGTACCTTCTGACTCAACAGAGGTTACAAACATCTTTACGAAGCCTTTTACATCACCTCGCTACCTTGAGTTGCATGGAATGCTTAGGGTTTCAGAAGTTGTTCTTGGGGGTGTTCATGAGAACATCTTCCTTCTTATTCTTCTTCTTCTTTCCTTATAGTAGGATTCTTTCCTTCTTTTGGTTCAATATTTCTTCATGGATATATTGTACATGAGTACCTCATCAGGCCTAGTTGCTGGGACTCATACTATGGACATGCCACTTCTATTTTGGCCCCTAGCTTCACTTGAGGGGGTGTTAGAGTAGGTATTTACCTTAGCTCATGTTCACCTAGGTACATTATTTACCTTTATTGTATTTATCCTCACCCACTTATGTGTGTGGATATTTCTTTTATTTATTTAGATATTATGAGATATTATCTAGTTGTTAGGTATAGTTATTTCCTTGATCTATGGTATTGACTATATCCTTGATGTCTAGTTCTCTCATAAATCTATGGACTTGACTAGTTCTTTGATGACTAGTTCTTTCCATGATTTATGGCTTGATCTACGACCTTGACTAGTTCTTAGATTGTTATTCCTTGCCTATATAAGCAAGGCCCATTCTCATTGTATTTCATTGAGTTCCATAATAATATATGATATTGCTACTCATTTGTTTGCAAAGGTTTTGTGTAAAGTTATTCTGGAATTTCTTTCATCTTATTGATCTTGGTGTTTGATTAGCATCTGTGTTCTTGGCTTGGTACGATCTAGTTATCGTTCCTTTTAGGATGAAGTGTTTTAACTTCAAAACTTTTCATTGGTATGACCCTTAACATGATGAAAGTTACAATACTTGTTGTCTTTATACTAGGGTGGATTTACTACATATTTAGTGTAATGCATAGTAATTGGGAACCTAACCATGTTCATGAGCTTCTAATTGTTTAAGGATGGCATACAATGAGTTTGAAAGGGGAGTGAACACTCGTCATTTAATTTATGGTACAATCGGTCCTTTGATTAATTTTAAAGGAGGATTATTTTAGATGGCTTGCACAATTTTAGAATTTTGATTCCATCACCTATGACATTTTTTTTTATTAAAGAATTTAGGTTTATCGTTGGGTTTGGACTCATGGTGATCTTTTGAAAGGACTTAAGAGTCCATTTAGCCAATAAGTATTTGTTGATTTACAACCTTTTTCTATAACCTCCTCAAACGTTTCACACAATACATTTGTAAGTGGAAATCTATTTCAGGGTGGAAGTTTGGTACAAATATACTAACTAGTTTTTTCGGGGATTGAGCAGGGAAACAACTAGCTAACTCCCACTTGTCTTTATAGAAACCAACAAAGATATTATTACTTCATTGTTTGGCATTAAGCAAATATAGCATGGTAATATCACTTTCCATATTGAATGAAAAATGGCACACAAACTTTTCCACTAACTTTCGGTGAATGTAAAAAATAGTACCCTTTGGTATGTGGAGAAACCATTTAAGAACTTGTCCTATAAGGCTCCTTGAAACAAGTGAATGAGATAATTATCATTGTACGCAACTTATTGGAAATCCATGAAGAAGTCCTTAACATGATCACGTAGATCACCTTTGCCCTTATATTTATTGAATTTAGGGAAATCAAATTGAGGAGGAAAGAGTGTACATAACATTTCCTGATCAAAAGGATAAGTACACAATTCTTTAAATTGATACTTTTTGTTGTCCTAAATTGCTTTCCTATAGGCTCGTATGGAAATTATTCATATATTTCCACTCTTGATTGAATATTTGGCCATGTGAAGGGGATGTTGGAATATATACGCATTTGACTTTGATGTCTCACCTCCATAGTTTTATGTGTATAGATCATTATACATGACCTTTTTTTTTTCTTGATGCGGAGATCTACCCGTGTCCTTATGGATATGGGAGGCTAGATGTGCCTTTTGACGACTAAGGGTTTGGATTTGAGTTTGTATAGTAACCTCAACATTATGGGGTCAATCTTGAATTTTATGCGTAGGTGGTTATTGATAATCCTTCTCTTCTCTCCTAGTTTCTCAATTTATTGTAAGGGATGGTAGATGATAGCCACCATTGTGTCTAGGAGGGAAATCATGTTTCTTGTTTCCTTTCTCATAAGTAGAAGCATGTCTGGGGTTCAATATTTCTTTGATAGTGGAATTGGGATGCTCTACTTCTTCTTCTCTATGAATCATGTTCATAAGAAGAGTATGGTCAAATTCAGGTGACGGTTTAGGCCCTAATTCCACTACTCTAGCTAGAACTCGGTCTCAATTTTGAAAGAGGTAATTATCCATATGAGTTTGGTTAAACTTATAGTTTTTTCGAGGATAATTGGCCTCATCTCCACTATGGTCTATCATGTTTTCCTCTTCATGCAAAGGGTCTAAATTTACGTTTTCAAAAGGATTAGATCCCATTCTTCTATGTCCCATTCTGGTAAGAGGAGGCATAGGAAATTTTTTGTTAAGTCCCAATAGATGTGTATAAGTATCAGAAAGATCCTAGACAAAAACTAGCAGCGTAACAACCGAAAATAATCACAAAGAATGTTGCAAAGAATACCATAAAGAATGTCCTAGTACACTACAAATAATGTCCTAAAAGGGAGAAATAATATATAACCAAATGTCATTAGTGACATAATATCTCAAGGAAATAATATCCAATAAAATCCCAAACAAGGTTCAATCGTGAAAGAGCCTACTCCCTATGTCTAATAACCTATCTCAAAGGTTGTTCTAACAAGATACCAACACAATTTTAGTATGTAAATCAAGTTTTAGAAAAACAATATTTAAACACTAAAAGAGGGTTGAGGTGATTTGAATAGCGTAACAACGTAAAGTATATACTCTAAACTTAGTTTAATATAAACAAAGTCTGATTTTTGGAAATGGAGGTTACAAATGTGGGCAACGTAACAATACTACTTTTATACTTTAATCCAATTTTTAAGAAAAAAACAATATGTGAGTATCAAAATCGGATTGAAACAATGTGAAAAATGTAACGACAACACCTTCTAATACTTAGGGAAATGTTTGAATCAAAAACTAGGTCTAAGTATATCAATGCATCAATAAAATGGAAAAATTGTAACAAGACAATTGAGACAGTTATATCAAGTTTGTGAAAACAAGATGTAAGTATCACAAATGTAGTGCTATGATATGAGTAGTGTAATGATGCAAAGGGTAAATCAAGGTAGGATCACCTAACTATAATGAGATATCTTGATTATGGGTATCAAGATGAGGTTTACCAAAACATGAGGACATACCAGCACACTTCCAACACTTAACATTCCTACGGCAACATGGTCATGTAAGTTAATAAAAAAGTGATGGACATGATTATTTTCGCAAACATCGTGTATATGTCCTCTTTTGGTCAAAAATACCAACAAGAGAACAAGGGAGGTAGAACAAATGGTGGTGAAAAATACTTAGCCTAACTTTGGAAGAGTTTCACCTTTTTTAAAAACAAGGTAGAAACTAAGACAAAATGATTCCTTGTAAGTTTCATGATGAATAACATGAGGTGTGAACTTCAATGAAATCTTCCCTTATTCTACCAACAATGTTTTGACTCCGAAAAAATTATTTCTTTGTGAAATCTCTTTATAACACGATGGATAAAGTCAAGTTGGCCCCAATGCCAAATGGCTACCTATGGCTTTTGTTCACAACACTATCAATACTCACCTAAGGTATGTACGCTTTTATAGAATAAATCATAGATAAATGACCATAATCCCACAATCAAATTAATGATAAAGGCCTCATATTGGAAACTTGAAGCATTTCCTCACCGTTTTTTTTCTAGTCAATTAGGTAGTAGGGCACTTCCATTTTGTCCACCAGTTCCCTCAAGGTGTGGAATACTTTGGGGTTCCTGTGGTAATCCTCATAATGAGTTTAATGGCTTATGCCAAGATACTTTCCACAGTTCAAAGTGGACAATTTTTAACGCTTATCCAAACCTACAAATACATTGTTTTGAATAATAAAATGGCAGAACCAAGTTTGAGCAACAAGCACATTGCACACCAAATAATAATGCTTCTATATTATATTCAAACCAAATAAAAAGGCTATTATATAGCCATAGAAATATAAAACCAACCTCCTACAAAATAGGAAGTCATACAACCAAATATCTCATTAATAACTTTATGGGTACAACCAACCTATACAAATATATTGTTGTTGAAACAATATATGATAAGAATATAACTAAAATATTTACATATGGAAAATATTGAATATGTGAGCACTAGACATATTCCTAACATTCCCCCTTAGTGCAAACATGGGAAAAACACCATATTCAACCAAACACAAAGATGTCGCCATTCGTAGCTACGCACATGGTCTCAATCCTCAACACTGATTATGGGAACTACATCATCCATGAATAGGGGCCCATCAACCTATCCAGGTGAATACATGAATTGGGACCCATCAACCAATTCACATCAACCATCAAGTCAATATGATCAAGAACACTTCTTGTTATAGTATCAATGGTACAAATCTCCACATCATCATCATAGGGGAAACACAAACACTTTTACTACACATAGGAACAGGGATGCTCATATGTTCTTATTTATCACACACAAAGCAAAAAGTGTCACTAGTGATGAACTCGAGGATGATGATTGTCCTCCCGCGTCCATTCTCCAATTGTTTTGCTACTTACTTAGCCGGATGTGAACTTAATACTCAATTATTTCCATCATTTATTTAATCTGCCTCCCCATAATGTGAAATAAATTATTTTTGGACGTCGGGTAACACATAAAATGCGTCCGTAAAGCAATTTTTTTTTAAAAAATTATGTATTTATTTATTTTATTTTTACAATTTTTGATAACTTTGTGAAGAATTGACTAATGACTCAAAAATTTTGACTCTTTTACGACTTGACAAAGATAACAACACTATTTGACTTTTCACACCACTATTTCTTTAACACTTATACAAGACTCTTTTACATTGACAACTAACTTTCAAAACAATACTTATCAATTTGAATGACTCCACACAAAACCTATTAATGAAAAAAATGAAACTATTGATACTCAACTTTTCCTTATGACGTGTATAGTACAAATCAATGCACAACACAAAATATTTCACCAGGTCTTGTAGTTAATGTGTCAGCTCCTTCTTTGAATTGTCACCCATATATGTATGAGTACCAGAAACTATTGACAACCGTTTTCTCTTGATAGATCTGCGAGAAGACTAATACCAAAAATGACTGCTTTTGATGTATCATTCGCTGCCAACCATGCATTCGTTGCAACTAGAATGGAGAGAAAGTTGTGGTTGAGACTAGTGGCTCAATGAAGAGTTGTTTGCAAATTTCAAAGATCAAAGTATTGAAATTTGTATCAACACCATACCTAGTTCAAAACATAGACGTTTGGTTGTTTGCTCAAATCTAGCACCCTCGATTCATACTTCACTGCCATGTTGATCACGAAGGATATGAAATTGGCATAATCTTCAATCCTACATGTTGAATGTTAGGTTGTGGAGCATTTTTTCATGTGAGAAAGTGTTGAAGAATTTACACTAAGAGTTATGTACACTTTCCACAATTGTCTCATCATGGTTCAGGCCGTGCCGGGCCTCGAGTAGGGGTCGGGCGCAACCCCGAAAAAAAAAAAATTGGCCTTAAAATGTGCTCCATATACCGGGAAACGTGCTTTTCTCATATGGGTGGGATTTTTGACCCATATGTTTATGGGACGTTTTCACCCATGGTTTTATTATCCATGGTTTTGTAAAAATTCTTAAGCAATTGTCTACTTGTGTGGTTTTATGCATATGGTAGAAAAATAATGTAACATCACATATGTGTTTTGAATTTGGGTGTGAATTATGTAGAGTTTGTTGAGCATAGCTCTAAAAAAATTTGGGTATTGTATTGAGAGAGCGGTGGCTTGTAATAAAATATGAGCAAGTGATTCTTGGTGGACATAGCCCAAATTGGGTGAACCACATTAAATATTGTCTCTTTGTGTTGTGTTGTTTTATTCTACACTTTTATTTGAGATCTATAATATTTTCTGCATATTAGTTTCTACTGTTGTGATTCTGTGAGGGATTATTCCGCATATTTTATCCCATATTTCCTAACAATTGGTATCAGATCCTAGTTTGGTTTGTTGAAGTGTTGAATCACATGGAAAGTTTTATCTTGAGTGGGAGCTATGGCAGATGATGGAAGATCAAGGGTTGATAAATTTAACGAGCATAATTTCAATCTTTGGAAGATGTAGATGGAAGATTACCTTTATCAAAATGATCTTTATATTCCATTTTCGAGAGAGGTTAACAAACCTCGAGCATGATAGATGTAGAATGGGATTTTCTAGATAGGAAGGCATTTGGGACAATCCAGTTGTGTCTTGCATCTTTGGTATTATTTAATGTTTTAAAGGAAAAAACTACAAATGAATTGATGGATGCATTAGGGAAATTGTATGGAAAACCCTCTACCTCTCTAATAAGATATTTTTAATGAAAAATTTGTTTAATATGAAGATGTCTAAGAATGGTTCAGTAGCAGATCATTTAAATGATTTTAATACGGTTGTAAATATGTTAGCTTTTGCTACAATAGAATTTGATGAATAATTTATGGATTTATTAATTTTGTGCTCTTTACCTGAGATTTGGAATAGCCTCGGTAATGGCGGTAAGTAACTTCGGTTCCAACTAACTCAAAGTTGAAGTTTGAGGATGTTGTAGGGGTGATTCTAAGTGAGGAAATGCAAACAAAAATCTCGGTGAATCTTCTACTTTGTATAATGCTTTGACAAAATGAAACTAGAGGGAGACAGAAGAATAGAGGAAGCCATGGAAAATGAAAGGATCGAGAAAGGTCAAAATCCAAAAGAAAGATAGTATGTTTGGCAAAATGGAAAGTTTGGGCATGCGAAGAAGGATTTTGGGAGCTTCGAGACAAGAAGAAACAACAAGAAGAAAACAAGGATGCAAATGTGGAAACGGGTAATGTATGTCAGGATGCTTTGATTCTTTCATTATACAATATTACCGAATATTGGGTTTTAGATTTGGGGCTTCTTTCCATGATACTCCACATAGGCATTATTTTGTTGATTATGTTCAAGAAGATTTTGGGCATGTTTTTCTTGGCAATGATGAGCCTTGTAGTATAGTTGGAAAAGGTTTTGTTTAGGTTAAGATGCATAACGGGAATACTTGGCTATTGAACGATGTCTGACATGTGCCTACATTAAGATGAAATTTGATATAAGCAGGGCAGCTGGGAAGTGATGGTTGTACTATGATATTTACATCAAACTCTTGGAAGGTTACCAAGGGTGCTCTTGTGGTGGCAAGAGGTAAGAAGGTTAGAACCTTGTATTTAACCACTTATAGAACTAATGTTGTAATCTTGTGGCTTCAAAAGTAGATACAACATTGTGGCACTATAGGCTCAGCCATATGAGCCATAAGGGCATGGAGATCATAAAGAAGGATTTTCTCATATATACACAAACAAGTTTGGAGTTCTGTGAGGACTGCATATATGGGAAACAGTGAGTAAGGTTTCTCAAGGTTGGACCTACAAAAAAAGAGAGTAAGTTAGAGTGGTGCATTCTAATGTGTGGGGTCGGCTCAGTATCATCTCTTAGGGGTTCAAGTTATTATATTACTTTTATTGATGTGTAATAAGGAAAGTTTGGGTTTATTGTATTAGAAAAAAATCTGATGTATTTGACACTTTTGTTAAATGGAAAGCCTTGGTAGAGAATGAAACAAGTCTTAAGCTAAAATGTCTCGGGTCAGATAATGGAGGGGAGTATTGCAGCAATGAATTTAATGATTACTGTTCTAAGAATGGAATCCATAGGGAAAAGATAGTTTCAGAACTCCACAAGCAGAAATGGGGTGTCAAAAAGGATGAACAAAACAATGATGGAACGTCTTTAGAGCATGAGGTTACATGCAAGACCACCTCTTTCTTTTTGGGCAAAAGCGGTGAGCGTAACTATGTACTTGATAAAAAAGGGCCCTCAAGTGCCTTGGATGGATGCATACCTAAGGAGGCTTGGTATGGTAAGAAAGTTGATTATTCATTTCTTAGAGTTTTTTGATGTGAGGTTTTTGTCCATATAGACAAGGATGATAGGACCAAGCTAGAGGCTAAATCGGAAAAATTACTTTCATTGGTTATGGTGGTGATGAATTTGATATAAATGTTGGAGTATTAAGGACAAGAAAATCATTCAATCTAGGGATGTGGTCTTGAATGAGAAAGTCATGTATAAGAAGTAATTGTAGGAAAATAGGGAAGAACCCAAGAAATAATATGTAGCAAAGAGAGGATCTTTCGGATGGTAAATTGGCACATGAATCATTTCAGGAACCTCCTCAACATGAACCCCAAACTCCTATATTGAGGAGGTCTTCTAGCATAAGAAGAGAACCTAAACATTTTTCTCCTCTTTATTATTTATTACTCATTGATAGTGGATGTCCATAGAGCTCATGAAGCAATGCGTAGGTAGATGCTAGGAAGAAGTGGGAGCAAGCCATGGATGAGGAGCATCAGGATCTCATTGAGAACCAGACATGGGATTTGGTGAAGCTACCTGAAGGAAAAAGAGCATTATAGAACAAGTGGGTTTTCAAATTTAAAGAGGAAGAAGGAGGTAAGAAAAGATACAAGGCCTAGTTGGTGGTCAAGGGTTTACATAGAAAAAAGTATAGATTTTGATGAGATTTTTTTCTCCAAAGTAGTAAAAATGATTTCTATTAGAATTGTTCTAGGAATAGTTGAAGTAGAAGACTTGCACTTATAACAACTTGATGTAAATTCTGCATTTCTCCATGGTGATTTGGAGGAGGAACTATATATTTAGAAACCATAGGGCTATGATGTCAAAGGTAAAGAGAAAATGGTGTGAAAACTAAAGAAGAGCTTGTATGGCTTGAAACAAGCTCCACATCAATGGTATTAGAAATTTGATAGCTTCATGATGGAGCAAGGTTATATTAGATGTCATTTTGACCATTGTGTGTATACAAAGAAATTTGAGGATGGAAATTATATTATCCTTTATCGTATGTGGATGACATGTTAGTTGCATGACTAAAAACATTCAGAAATAAATGTACTCAAAAACAACTAAGTGAATCCTTTGCTATGAAGGATTTGGGGGCAGCCAAAAAATCCTTTGGTATGAGGATATCTTGGGATAGGAAGGAAAGAAAGATGAATTTATCTCAAGAAGAGTACATTAAGAAGGTCTTGGAGAGGTTTAATATGTAGGATGCTAAACTAGTTGGGACTCCTTTGGCAGGCCATTTCAAGTTATCAAAGGAGTGGTGTCCCAAAGATAGAGCAGGAGAGAAACTAGAATTTCAAGGTACCTTACTCATCAGTGGTTGGAAGTTTGATGTATGCCATGGTGTGCACCAGGCTTGATATTTCCCATGCAGTGGGAGGAATGAGTAGATTTATGATTGATCCAGGTAGAGATCACTTTGGTTAGAAGTAAAATGGATCCTTGATATTTAAGAGGACCATGGGGATAGTTTTGTGCTATAGTGGATCAGACACTAATTTTTGTGGTTATGTAGATTTAGATATGGCTGAGATGTAGACAACATGAAGAGCATGCTAGGTTATGTTTACACTATAGGTGGGACAATAGTGAGATGGATTTCATAACTACATAAGTTGGTGGCTTTGTCAACCATAGAGGCTAAGTATGTTACTACCACAGAGGCAAGAAAAGAAATGATTTGGCTACAAAAATTTCCTGAGGAGTTGGGGCATAAGCAGGAGGAAAGAATTTGTATAGTGCTAGTCAGAGTGTTATACACCTAGCTAAGAAATCTACTTTCCACGCTAGGATGAAACATATATAGTTAAGGTACAACTTCGTCAGGAAAACTTTGGAGGAAGAGAAGTTGAAGCTGGAGAAGATTCATACTAATCAGAATCCTACAAACATGATGACCAAGGTGGTCACAAGGGAAGAATTGAAGTTGTGCTCAGCTTTGGTTGGTCTTCGTGGAAACTAGTGAAGGGTTAAAAAGCTTGCTTAGAGGAACACTAGTCTCCAAGATGGAGATTGTTAGATTGTGGAGCCTATTTTCATGTGAGAAAGTGTTGAAGAATGTACACTAAGAGTACTATACACTTTCCATAGTTGTCTCGATAAGTTTTGGCCCATGGTTTTAATACCCACGGTTTTGTAAAACTTTTAAGTAGTTTCTATTTATGTGGTTTTATGCATATGGTAGAAAAATAATGCAAAGATCACGGATGTGTTTTGAATTCGGGTGTGAATTCTATAGAGTTTGTTGAGCATAGCTCCAAATAGATCTAGGTATTGTATTGAGAGAGCGGTGGCTTGTAATAAAATTTGAGCAAGTAATTCTTGGTGGACGTAGCCCAAATTGGGTGAACCATGTTAAATATTATCTCTTTGTGTTGTGTTATTTTATCCTACACTTTTATTTGAGATCTATAATATTTTTGCATATTAGTTTCTACTATTGTGATTCATGAGGGATTATTCCATATATTTTAATCCCTTATTTCCTAACACTTGAATGATATGGGGATGTTGTGATGTGATATCTAGGTGTTGACACCAAAAGATCAAGCTAACTGTAGACACCCAAAATTGGGTCACAACCCTCTAATCCCCTTTCAATTAACATACCCCCTTACCATGACCCCTTCCACACATTATTATTAATCTAATTACCCATATTAAACTAATTATTACCTCACCCATCCACCTCACCTTGGACCCATTCCAAGGGCATTTAACTAACTGAGACTAGGTCATCACTTCACTCACTTCACTTAACTAACTAAGACTTCTTCTAAACCTAATATTAATTGCTAACTACCTCTTCCATCAATTTCTCATGTGTTTAAATGTGAACCAAGACTCCTAGCCCATAATCAATTCTTGACCCACACCAAAAAGGGGAAGAAACATGTTATTTTTTTAAAATTTGACTATTTCTTGCTAACCGACACTAGTTATTCCTCGGTCGATGTCGGTCATGAAACTACCATCGGTTCCTTCAAATAAGGAATTTCAACTCATTACCCGGGTTGGGATTCCTTTAGTTAGATTTTGATTATTCAATCACATTTTGGGTATTTAATCGACACCCTAACAATCAATCGAGCATTGGAGCATCAAACTCTTCACCAGTAATCAATCTATGGCTTCACAGGCTTAAACCATTCACATGGAGAATCACTCAACCTTTGCTTTACCATAGCACTAGATCTTGGCTCGTCTCTCCTATGCACACCCACCAACCACCACCTTCTACCAATCTCTAGATCTCTAATAAGTATTCTTAACTAGGTTATTGATTTCATTAGCTTTGGTTTTATATCCTTTATCTTTTTATAATCACCTCCTTCCTCTCCTAGATACCTTTCGTATCCCATTCACCTAACACCCTACCAACCGGAACCACTCTACCCTTTCAACCACCCCTTTTACCCATGCTAAGTCTTCACCTAAACCCCTACACCCTACCTAAGACCTCCCAATACTTTGTGTAATCACAAAGAGCCTAAATCAACCTCTTATCTACCTTGACAACCCAATTGCCCCTACCATGATCGGTTACCCAACCGATCTCAGCTATAACCAAGAAACAACATTGGTTACCAAACTGGTATCGGTCTCTGTGTCTAGCAATTTCCCCTCAGACCAGCAAGCTTATTCATCCACCCAAAACTCTCCAAATCCTCCCAATACTTCACCCGACACTCTTTCGCCATCCTCATACCTATAAATCCCGACAATCAACCGTTTCTTCTAGATTTAATCTTATATTCATCATTTAAATTAGATTTAGATTATTTTATTTATTGAAGATACCCAAATCATATAACGATAGTAGGACCTTCTATTTGATATTATTTATCTACATTAATTTGTATTAAGACATGGATTGATGGCCTTTGAGGAAGCACCCCATTTCCCAAATCCATTTTATGCTAGGAAATTTGCTAACCTATGTTATTAAAACTATTTTGTGGTCTTCCTTTGCTTCGAGGTAGTCCTTCTCGAGACAAAAAGGAGTTCTCTATAATTGGCTTGGTCTTCAACAATGATATGCAAGCTCTTTGAGACCTCAAGTATTCCCCACGTCTATGACACTAAAATTTTCCTCCATAATTTCTATTTCATTAATGTATGTATTAGGAATAGGATGTTGTTAAGTATAATTAGTAGTAGCGTCTGATAGAAGATAACGGCGCCATCAGTACGGTGCCGCCAATAATGTGGAGTACGGTAACAGTCAAAGTACAATAGGAATGTTGTAAAAAGTAAATATTTGTCGTAAGTGGTCCGGTAATGTTAAAATGTCAAAGTTTGGGTAATTAGAGAAGTAGTGTCTACATGATTAGGAATTAGAAATATTATATTGGTAATAAGGACAAGGAGTGAGGTCATAAATATTTTGTGTATTTTATTTGTAAAAAGTCTAAAAATGTGGAACCCATGTAAAATGATAAGGTTTATCTTATCTTAAAGGATAAGCTTACATGTACAGATAAGAGTTAAGGTATGGAATATGATTCGTCAGAGTGGATTTCTTATCCTATCTTAGAGATAAGATGGATAAGCTTGGAAGTTCTATAAATAGAGAGGCCACCCCCCTCATTTAGCATAGAAGGAAGTAGTGAAAAATATTGTAGGAAGTGTGCAAAGGAAGCCATCGAGTTAAAGGTGTGTTGAAGAAGTCATTAAGAGGTGTAATTGTAAAGTTTCTCCCATAATATTGGTGGAAGGAAAGTGAAGTCAATAGCACTTGAAGTACCTCATGGGTGAGATTGTAACAATTTCATGTTAATATTATAATTTATTTTGATATTTCAGATTTTTCGTCATTCCATCTTATCATAGTCGATGGTATTCTTGTGTTATGTTGTTGTTTTTTTCCAAATTACATCCACCAAACTAAAGGTTGTGCATTAGTAAATAATCATAGCAGGAGTTCCCGGTGAAGAATTATCATAGTGCCGGATTGGTGATGACATTTTGGTTCCGTTCTTTGACCATTCCTCGTTGGTGGATTTTACCGGAGAGATATTCCCACTTAGTCAAAAATCAATTGGAGGGTAACCTTGTTTTTACTCGTGCATACCATGGTAAACTCATTTTGCCATAATAGTTACCATGGTAAAGTCATTTTTGCTGGGAATAGTATTTACCACAGTAAAGTCACTTTTTACCATGAATAGTATTTACCGCAGTAACTTCACTTTTTACCGTGAATAGTGTTTACCACAGTAAAGTCAGTTTTTACCACAGTAAGTCAAGTTTTACCATAGTTTACCGTGGTCATTTCTATTTTACTGTAGAAAGGTGTAAAGTCACTTTCTAGTATAGTGATTCCAATTATTTGTGCACATAAGTCTTGTTGATTGTACTTGTGGGTTGGTATTTCACGGTGGTTACTTTTGAAAATGGGAAAGATTCCTGTTTTTTCAGCTCAATCTAATGAAGATGCTTCTTCTTTCATTCAAGAGTTTAAATGATCTTGTATTTGTAATGGCCTTATAAGAAGGGAACAATGGACTGAATTTTTTCCTACCTTTTTTTATGGTTCAGCACTTAGGTGGTTTGAAACACTAGGTGATAATGTGAAAAATTCATGGGATTTATTAACTGAAAGTTTTCTTGAAGAATTTGGTGAACAACAGAAATATGCAGATCTCATGATCGAGATCACAAAGCTATCCCAAGGAGAGAAGGAGAAGATAAGGGATTATCATGCTCGTGTTCTAGAGCTAAGGAGGAAGCTCATGCCCGATCCGGAAGGAAGGATTAGCGGATGGGTTGATGAATGGCGTGAATAATCTCCTCTGTAAGCACTTCATTCTTGGGATGAAGCCAGAAATTAGACAACGAGTGAAGTATGACCACCCAGCTACCATTGAACAAGCAAAGGAGATTGCAAGAAGGAAAGAAGAAAGCATGGAAGAGGAGCCCAAAGAAATTGTTGCTAAAGTAGAGCCTACACCAAAGACCTTTAGTCTAGAATCCACAACCACTCCCGGTGAGCACAAATATTTCTCCTAGTACATCTCACCGAGTATGAAGATCTCACGCTCAAAAAGATGGGTCAGTTAACTATTAATCTTCTTCAAGGAAAAGAATTTAGTTCTCAGGGAGGAGATAGAGGTCCAAAAAGAAATATTTCTAAAGTTGTATGTTATGGTTGTTATAAAAAGGGTCATTATAAGTATAATTATCTAGATAGAGCTTCTACATCTGGTAAAGGAGATAATGATAAAGGAAAAGCACTGTGAATTCTTTTGATGTAGTAGATAAGAGCGAAATAATGAAGTAGATGTGTTTGTAACAAAAAGAAAGAAAGAAAAAGATAATCAAGATGGAAATGATCCTAAGAAGATGAAAGAAGAAACTAGTAAGAAACATAGGAGAAGAAAGTTGGGTGTGCGATTTTCTAATTTCACGGGGGCAAGGACCATACTCCATCTTGGAAGATCTGTCCAACAGGCTGCAAATATTACATATGGTCAACTCTTGGCTATGTCTTCGAGAAGAGGCGGGAGTTGCGAAGTGGACTCAATGCTCAACGAAGGAAGGAGGTTGAGGTCCCCTGTTTTGGAGCGAGGTGAATCCCTATGCTCCACAAGCCGAGGTATTATGTAATGGTATTTCAATTCATGATGTCTTAGTTGATGGAGGTGTTGCGAGTTAATGTAATGACCGAGTCCAGTAATGAATATGTTCGGTTTAAAATTGATCGCCCTTCAACACTTATGTTAAGGTCATTAAATAAAGAAAAACTAAACCGAGAAGGTGTAGTTTCAAATGTGGCAATATTTGTTATGGATGTTATATGTGTGGTAGACTTTCGATGATGAAAAATGGTATCATTGCGTACCCAATGTTCTTTGGGAAAACCATGGCTAAGGAGAGTTCATGCAAGAAACTACTGAATGAAGGTTTCATAACACTTGGATGTTGTAGAGAGAGGGTGAAGATAAACGTGATCCCTCGACATCATAAAGCAGAACTTGTGGATTCAAGTGATGAAACTGATGATTGGACATCCTCTGATTACTCTAGTACCAGTGAAGTGGACACTAAAGATGAAGAAAGCGAGGTGGATGTTTCAGTCATGGATATCCTTCCAGTCACACCAACTCATGACCCCATAAAATTATCTGAAGAAGAAGTTGATGATCATCTCCAAAAATAAAGATTGGTGATCTTTGTGAAGGAGAGTGAGAAGGAATCCTACCTCCAGCTCTTTCGAAGGTACATACACCTATTCAATTTTGATTACAAGGAACTCCGTCAAGTAAGTTGGGTAGAACATTCTATTGAGCTAGTAGATGGTGCTAAGCCCATAAAGCAAATGCCATATAGAATGAATCCTAATTTTTCCAAGACCGTAAAAGAAAAAATAAAAAGTTGCTTGATGCATGATTCATATTTGTTGTGGAGAATTCAGAATGGGTTTCTCCCATTGTGATCTCAATAAAAAAATAATGGGAAGCTACGCATTTGTGTTGATTACGGGAAGCTCAATAAGGCAACAAAGAAGGATCATTACCCTCTTCCATTTTCGAGATCGATCTTGGGCGAAGTAGCTGGCAAGAGTGCTATAGTTTTCTTGATGGATATATCGGCTACAACCAAGTTCGTATAAGCAGAAAAGATCAGTGAAGACCACGTTCACCACTCCTTGGGAACGTTTGCTTATAGAGTTATGCTTTTGGGTTGTGTAATGCTCCAAAGCAACATTCCAACATTTGATGAATAGGGTGTTCGAACCCTACATTGGGACCTTCATCAGAGTATTTCTAGATGATTTTTGCATTTATGGGAGCAATTGGACCACCTACACTAGATGGAGACAGCATTTCAAAGGTTGGATGAAGCACAAGCCTCACTAAACCCTACAAAATGTGTCTTTGGATGTTTTAAAGGTGTTTTGTTAGGGCATGTTGTATCCAGAGATGGTATTGGTACTGATCCTGATAAAGTTTCAAAAATCAAAGATTTACCATTTCCTATTAATAGAAGTAATTTGAGATCATTTTTAGGCCATGTGGGTTACTATAGAAGGTTCATCAAGAATTTCTCAAAGATTGCACAGCCACTAACCCAGTTCTTGAAGAAGGATGTTACTTATGAACCAGGAAATAAGGCGCATGAAGCTTTTGGAAAACTGAAGGAAGCCCTGGTGTCTTCACCTATTTTGAAGAATCCAGATTGGAGCAAGCCATTCATTGTGTACACTAATGCCTCAGATGTAGCACTAGGAAGTACTTTGAGCCAAAAGGATGAAAATGGGAATGAACATCCAATTTACTTTGGGAGCAGACAAATGAGCAGTGCTAAGGTAAATTATATTGTAACTGAAAAAGAGGCTCTGGCTATCATTTTTGTTGTAAAGAAGTTTAGAAATTACTTGCTAGGGCAAAAATTTCTAGTTGTAACAGATCATCAGGCTCTAAAATATATTGTAAATAAGCCTAACCCATCGGGAGGATAGCAAAGATGGATAATTTTGCTACAAGAATTTGAATTTGATATTATAGATAGGCCAGGAAAGAAGCATGTCAATGCAGATTCACTCTCTCGAGCCTATGATAGTTTAGGTTCATCTTGCGATGATGATGATTTCCCGATGCAACCTTGTTATCCTTAACACAATCCCTAGTGAATACATAGATATTTGGAATTATCTCGATGAATTCAAGTTTCTGATGGTGCCAATGCAAAGACTAAGAGAAAGATTACTCAAGCCATCATCCATATTCTATTCTCGTGGGAGTATTATTTCGAATAGGACCTGATGGATAGTACAAGAGAGCGCATTGGACATGATCAAGGGAAGGAACTGCTAGAAGAATTCCACAACGGGTACATGTGGAGGGCACTTCTCTAGACAACTTACAGTAAGAAGGATCTTGGATGCAAGTTATCACTGGCCCACTCTTTTTAAAGATTGTTATAATTATTGTAAGACATGTGATATTTGTCAAACACATGGTAACCGTAAGACTTCATCAGCTCCATTATGCCCTATTCTTCCACTTGGTCCCTTTGAAAAGTGGGGAATAGACATTGTAGGTCCACTTCCAACTACCTCATGCCACAATAAGTATATTGTAGTTGCCACAGATTATTTAACCAAGTGGGTTGAAGCTAGGCCATTGAAAACAACTTCCATGGATGAGGTGGCAAGGTTCATATATGAATGCATTGTCACCAGATTTGGTTGCCCATTAGAAATTGTAATAGATCAAGGAAGCCACTTCATTAATGAGGTAGTAGAAGCCCTAGTCAATAAATTTTCTATTAAGCACAAGAAGGCAACAACATACATACAAGCCAAGTACAAATGGACATGTGGAACGAACAAATTTTGTGTTGTGTCAAATTCTAGCAAAAGATGTAGCCTTGCAGGTACATAAGTGGGATAAAAGGATTCATGCAGCATTGTGGGCATATAGGGCAACATCAAAGTCAGCAACAGGATACTCCCCATTTCAGTTGGCTTATGGCATTGATCCAGTTCTTCCTATTGAGTTTGATATTCCCACGGTCAGAGTAATGAAAAATGAAAGAATGGATGAAAGTGATTCAGTAAAAGAAAGGTTGGTACATCTTCATTTGCTAGAGGAAATGAGGGAAATAGCTAAGGATACAAGCTATAAGAAGAAAATGAAGCAGAAGGAATACTTTGATCAAAAGATCCGGTGGTCTCCATTTCATGTGAATGACTTGGTTCTAGTATATGATTCCAGATACAAAAAAAGAAGACAGAGAAAATTTCTTCCAAAATGGATGGGGCCCTACAAAATAGCAGTTGTGTAATGAAAAAATGGTACATATCGAAATTTGGAGGAATTGGATGGCACTCCCATTACAAAATGGGTCAACCACGACAAGTTAAAGATTTTCCAAGCACCCTGAATAGTCTACTCCAGAGACGGAGTAGAAGCTAGGAAGGAGGAAGATGTCGACACTAAAATTTTCCTCCATAATTTCTATTTCATTAATGTATATATTAGGAATAGGATGTTGTTAAGTATAATTAGTAGTAGCGTCGATAGAAGATAACGGCACCACAATCGTCGATGGTGCCACCAATAATGTGGAGTACGGTAAAGTCAAAGTACAATAGGAATGTTGTAAAAGTAAATATTTGTCGTAAGTGGTCCGGTAATGTTAAAATGTCAAAGTTTGGGTAATTAGAGAAGTAGGGTCTACATGATTAGGAATTAGAAATATTATATTGGTAATAAGGACAAGGAGTGAGGTCATAAATATTTTGTGTATTTTATTTGTAAAATGTCTAAAAATGTGGAACCCATGTAAAATGATAAGGTTTATCTTATCTTAAAGGATAAGCTTACATGTACGAGATAAGAGTTAAGGTATGGAATATGATTCGTCGAGTGGATTTCTTATCCTATCTTAGAGATAAGATGGATAATCTGGAAGTTCTATAAATAGAGAGGCCACCCCCTCATTTAGCATAGAAGGAAGTAGTGAGAAATATTGTAGGAAGTGTGCGAAAGGAAGCCATCGAGTTAAAGGTGTGTTGAAGAAGTCATTAAGAGGTGTAATTGTAAAGTTTCTCCCATAGTATTGGTGGAAGGCAAGTGAAGTCAATAGCACTTGAAGTACCTCATGGGTGAGATTGTAACAATTTCATGTTAATATTCTAATTTATTTTGATATTTCAGATTTGTCATCATTCCGTCTTATCGTAGTCGATGGTATTCTTGTGTTATGTTGTTGTTTTGTTTCTAGATTACATCCACCAAACTAAAGGTTGTGCATTAGTAAATAATCATAACACGAGGAGTTATCGGTGAAGAATTATCATAGTTCTTTGGATTGGTGATGACAGATACCTTACCTTTAACTTTAAATCATTTTGTCATACGATACTCCTATATGGTGAAACACCAACGTATCAATGAAATTATTGTGCTGATATTTGTTCAGAATGCACATCAAGAGTAAGAGACTATAAACACTACTATGTGGTAAACTCAATGTAAATGTGGCGAATCCACTTGAGAACTGCAGAATCGAGGTGGAGTGAAAGACTTCAACATATGCATGTGGATCTGGATGCTTACTTTTGATTCACGAACATGTCAGCAACACACGTGGGTATGACTTCAATCAATTGTGTGGATGGTTTGAAATGGCATTAAATCAATCCTGTAAAACTATCACTTTGCACCGATTTTACCAACCAATTGTAGTGTGTACATCAAATCCTAAATTATATATCTTCCATCAGTGAACCTCACAGACAGAGAAGAAAATGATCATACATGGAGAAAATAAAAAAATCATATGATTTGACTCATTAATCTGAGGAAAATAAAAAAATTATAACATTTCCCCATTCACATGCTTAATCCTCCATTTCAAGCATAAGAACAGAAACTTTCTCTGATACCACATAAAATGGAAGAACCATGTTTGAGGAATGAGCACACTACACACCAAATAATAATGTTGTTATATTGTATTCAGACCAAATACAAAGGCTATTATATAGCCATAAAAATATAAAACCTACCTCCTATAAAATAGGAAGTCATACAACCAAATATCTCGTTAATAAATTTACAGGTATAACCAACCTATACAAATATATTGTTGTTAAAACAATATATGATAAAAATATAACCAAAATATTTACCTATGGAAAATATTGAATATGTGAACACTAGACATATTCCAAACAAATAAATGGTGTGTTTTATCTTGAATTAAGAATGTGGTTAAGCAAACTATTGGTAACTGCAACACACCGTAGTTAGTTTTGTTTTTTTAATTCTTTGGCAAGCGTTAGGTCCTCAAAGCACAAAAGATTTAGTAGTTTTCTTATAAAAGTGAACCAAGGTTTTTCTTTTGATTCTCAAGATTGTCCAAGGACACAAGAGAAAAGAATACACAACACTTGATCCAACTAGTTTAGAAAATGGAAAACTTAAATCAAATGACCCTAAATTTTTTGTTCAAAAGGTTCATTCCCTTAAGAAAAATGAATAATAAAATTTCCAAGTTAATCCAAATGTTAAAAAGATAGAGATCAAATTTCTTTTGATTCTCAAGATCACCAAAAGGTGCAAGAGAAGAGCATGCATAAAATTTGGTGTAAATCAAGTAAAGCATGGAAATACAACATTCATCAAAGCATTAAACATGTTAGAAAATTAATTCAAGTCAAACCCTACAAAACAAAAGTAAAAAAAACCAACAAAACAACACCAAACACCAAAAATTAGATTATGGAATTTCTTGAAATCCTAGCCAAAATTTTACATAGAACTCAAACATAAGGCACTATGGAAATGTGTGAGTTCTTGACCTAGCGTATGGAAGTATAAGAAAAATGTATGATTTTTAATGCATGTGCAACGACTTTTATGGAAACTTTGGGGTTTTAACACTAGCACAAGGTTGCTTAACAAAACTTAGGGCAACGCGTTGACGCGTGAGCTTCCCTCCTGTGCAAAAAGAGGTGAAAATATAGAGATGGTAGTGTAAGGAAAAGCAAATCAGTATCACATAATTTTTGACACCAGCATAGGATAGAGTAATGGTAATCATGATGGAATCAATGCTAGCACATGAAGATTGATGAAAATGCAGTTAGATTTAACATAGATGCAAGGCTCTTGTGTGTCTTCACAAACACGGTATCTTGATTAAAAAAATCATAAAGCTCAAATCTTTGTTGATAATATTCAAATTTAAAAGTGCTTTACCCCCTTCAAACCTACAATAAACACTCAACACATGCAAATTCAACAAAAGGAGTTAAGAAACACAATATTTATCTATATATGTGAAATAGAGGTTAGTATGCAAAAAAATTAAATTTAACTACAAAAACTTGAGAGAAATGTGCATGAGACAAAGGATTCTCCCACCGGGCATGCCAAATGTGTGCATCTAATAAATGAAGCTAAGTTAATGAAAGGAAACTAACACCAAGTAGTATCCTAACCTAGCTAATCTACCAAAAACACCATGATAAAGCTAGAAAGAGAAATCTAATCTACATGCATCCAACATTAAAACATTAAATGCAAAGTAATCCCTTTGAAATTTAGATGTGTTTTGTATGTGTATGATTTATCTTAGTATGAACCTATCTTGTTCATAAGCAATCAAATGAATGTTATATCCAAATGAGGAAAAAATCACACCAAAATGGCTTAATGGCCATGTTTGGATCTTCCTTTACTAACAAAAGAGAAGAATGGATGCAAGAATGAACAAGCTTTTCAAGAAGAAAATTCTCTTAACGGGTTTTTAATGGGTGCATAATAAAATCACTAGAAAATTTGTGGTGTAAGGTGTGAAGGAAGGTAGTAGGTTCTTTATATAGCTTTCTAATTTGGGAGAAGTTAGAACTATAGTGAATGTGGGATAAAATATAAAGTAGAATTATAAGATATTATCATGCTTATAGGGAATTGATTAGATTTAGAAACTCATGGGAGTTGGATATGATTTAATTAATCAACTAGGATTAATTAATAGGCTAAGATAAGCTTAAAAATCTATTTGGAGGTGATTTAGGAGGAAATAGGTAGAATTTGGAGGATTTGAAAGAGGGATTTAACCAATAAGAGGGTTTATTGATTAAATAGAGGATTAAAAGGATTAATTAACTAATAATAGTTAATCAAAAGAGTATTATAACTAATGAAGTGTCAATAATATGCATCCGGAATGACGGAAATGTTAGTTAATTAACGAAGTGTCATCAATTGACCGAGATGAAGGGGAATGTTAACTAATTAGTGGGAAATCATTAATTATAATGAAATTGACGGGAAAGATGATAAACAATGCAATTTTAGTAATAAAATTGTGTAGTCATATTTTAGGTGTCTACATCACCAATTCTAATACATAATTGAATGGTATGAGTGTAATTGGTTTTTTTAGAATTATATTTTTTGTGGCTTCGTTATTATTATGTTTGTTAGTGTAAAATCTTAATTAATGGGTTATGCACATGTTATAGCTTATACACATAGCTTTAGGCAAAGAGAATTTAATTTTTGGTTGTAATGAAATCATAAATTATGGCCAATTCCGTAAAAACAAAAGCATGAAATATTGCAATGAATTCCTTGTAAATCATACCAAATTCCCTGTAAATCGCAACTAGCTCCCTATAAACTTCCTATCATAATAAAGGAATTATTATGTTTTCTACGAATTAAATTAATTGCATGGTGGAAATTATATTAGTAAGACATTGATAAGATTCAACTTCCATAAACGACACAATGTTTTATAGAATTATATGGAAAAATATTCCTTACTTTATACTCAATCTTCCATATAAATATCAAATAATTATACAACTATAAATTTTATTGGAGCATGCTTTGGCAAAAAAATTAAAAAACCCCACATCCTCGGGAAAAGATGATTGTTTCTCCAAGTTAACATTCATTACCATGTTCAAAAATTTCAAGGTATGCTTTAATGGCCTCATGTCCTTTATCGGGTATCTTTATGAAGCCACTTTGCCAATTTTTGTTTGGTGTCCATGCCTAGATGATGTTATGCACATCGATATCTTATTTGCATTCGTCCTAGATGATGTAATTGTTCCCTATACAACATATTTGCACACAGATGGGAATAAATGGATTAATTTAGTAACAACTCCCTTAAACTTCAAACCGTGTTGACCACTTTTAAGAAGGTGTAGACCATCTAGTTGAGCACTCCCTTGCTTAATCATAAGGGCACTTCTTGTTTCATGAAAAATCAATTTTTTTATGGCCAAACTATTGATTTATTAGGTTGTAGCAAGTTTGAGCAATCAAAATAAAATTTTACAACATTTTCTATCCATACACCAAATTTTAAAGGACCCAACCTCTCTCCATTAATTTTATGGTCTTCCAACACATGAGTTATAAAACCCATGTCCATTTCATAGTTTTACTGCTAGAATATTTTTGTTTGAGAATGAAATTATCTATGACAAAAATATCTTATATCTTTAGGGCCTATATTGGTAGTTTTTTCAGTGTCATCACTGCAATATTTTCACTCTCTACATTGCAAATCCTCTGAGCCACTAAAAATGTGATCACTACAAACATTAGGGGAATGGAAGAATATGCATGCTTTGACAATTCACTCTCTTCCCAAGAAATGTAGTATCGTTTATTCCTAATATCTACCAAGGTTTCAAATTCATCAACTAAAAAGGCAATTATACTCTTCCATCCAATACTATGTTGACACTCACAACAAATCCTCTTTCCACATCTCTACAATTTAGTGTCCTCCTACTTGGATATATTCTTCCCTCTACAACTTTGATGCCTCTTAAGAATAAGTCCACATGATCATCCTCTAGAAATGCAAGAGACATCGATGTTATAACAAAATAAAAAACATAGTTTGTAAGATTGTACAAAATCTATTAAACCATTACATAAAAAAATTAAAAATCATCATGCATGTATAACCATAATATTAATGTATACACATAACACATGAGTTACAAATTTCTATAATTCAGTAAGGTTTGAAAAAACTCCAATATTATGCATATAATAAAAATTGACATGAATATAATTATAACATGAATTCCAAATTATGATTGAACTTGACCCAATTGACAATCCTCATTCATTATAAACATTCTCATTAAAGGATCTAATCCTCATTCATTCTATATGTTTCTCGTTGGAGAATCTTACTCATTCCTTCTATATTGAGTTTATGAGAATGGAAATATGCCCATTTTCTCATAGTACAAGTATGTTTCTAATTATTTTTATGTGTATATGATTTTATGAGAATTTTCCTCATTCTTTTAATATAATTTCCAAATACTATTAGAATGGACATATACCCATTCTAATCATTCTCATACAAGTATCATTCAGACTCATAAATTTTAAATATTCCCATTGATCTAAGAAAAATTATAAAATTTAGGATGGGAATATGTCAATTCTAAGAATATTTGGAAAGGGAACATGCCCATTCTTTCTATATGTTACATGTACGAGAATCTTCCTCATCCTTTCTATATTTCCTATATGAGAATGGACATATGCCCATTCTAAACATTCTCATACATGTATCTTCCTCATTCCTTCTATATATTTCTTTTACCAGAATTCCTCTATCTTTCTATATGACATGACTACAAGAATGGGCATCTATCCATACTATCTTCCTCATTCCTTCTATATATTTATTTTATGATAATTCATATTTCTTTCCATATTCCTTGACTATGGGAATGGGCATCTGTCCATACTAAAAATTCTCATAAAAGTAACTTTATTTCTAATAATATTGAGTTAAATTATGAGAATTTGCATATGCACATTCATAGTATAAATATGTTCCTCATTACTTAGTTTTTGTAAATTTTACAAGAATTTTCCTCATTATTTCATGATTTCCTATATGAGAATGGAAAAATGCACATTCTAGTCATTCTCATAGAAGTATCATTATCATAAATTGTAATTTAGTAATTTAGTATAGTATAAATATGGACTTGAGAGGATGAAAATCCTCCATGATAATGTTGCATGTAGGTGTTTCCCCTATTTTATTGTTATATGTGCTTACAACTAGTTTTTTAGCCTTTCTAGCATGATCCATCTCTTCATGGGTGGAACTTGAGATGACCTTACTAAAATATTTTTCTACCCCATTCAACTAATGACCATCATATATCATTATTTTAATATTTTGCATAGAGATCTAAATGATCCTTTCACACAACTAAATGGGTTTCTTCAAAGCCATTATAGGTGCACCAAGTTCTCTAGATCAATGTACCAAGTCCTCAAGATAATTCCATCTTCTAGGTGATGCAAAAACCCTAAGAATGACCCTGGTACTATGTTATTATGAATTACGAGGGGGAAGAGATAATGAAACTAAGGTCAAAAAAGATGAATTTCACACTTAATAGAATAACAAAAGAGGAAATAATTACCTCCTCCATGATAAATCCCGTGAGACTTTCACTACATGTACCTCTAGATGTGCACACATCTAATGATTAAAATATGTTTGACCAATAAAATGTGATCCTAATCCTACATGCATTTTTGAATGTAATATAATTTAAGACCTATAAAAATAAAGGCCAATATCTCTAATATAAATCTACAACACCAAAAAATAATATATTATATGGTAATTGTAATTAACACCAATAAATAATAAACACATAAATACACCAAAAAGGAATATATTATAGGTTTTTTCCTTGTTTTTAATAATCATAATAATTATTATGCTTGTAATAGTCAAAACTTTTTTAATTATCATTCACCAACATTGGTTTTTTTACCTACCCCGTACAAAGCAAAAGCATGTCAAAATAAATACCGCCACATACAAAGAAAACACATGTCAAAACAATAAGTTTCCACCTACAAAAAACACATGTCAAAATTAATAACTGCCACATACAAAGCAAATGCATGTCAATAGAAAGGGAAAAAAATTATTAGTCTAGAGAACTAGAAACCTAAATGTCTGGAACAAAGATGGAAATGGTGTATGCATGGTCGTCGAACTGTTGTTTCCTAGCATAATGGTGATTTGGAAGAACTTTGGAGGAAGGAGATAAAAGGTAAGTTTGTTCTTATCTTATTTCCATACAATTACTAGACATTTTGAAGCACTTTAACCAGACTGCAATGATAGAAGGATATGCACTCCTCTACCTGTCACTCCCAACATTTATTCTTTAGAAACTCACAATACTGTGATTATTTTTCTCTTACTATGTCATTTCCTGGAACCACAAAAAGCATGGATGGAAGGGAAAGACTAGATTTACTACCTCGGTGTCTTCCCTGAGGTAGTATATTCTTCAATAAAGGAAAATAAAAATGTGTCTAAATACTACAATACGAGATAGGAATCCTACTTCTAACGACATCTGATTTTCTCCCTTGAAATAAGGGAATAAAAAAATCATTCCCTTTACTTGATTTTTTCTTTGTGTATGTTTGGGCGATAGGTATAGGAGTGCATATAATTCTATCATTATAGTATTTTTAAATTGATGGGTTTTTATATTAGATCTATCGTATCATTGTTTTTTCAAAAATTGATGTTGTGCATATATCCTTCTATCATTTTAGTGGGTTTTTTTCTTATCATTATATTTTTCATAAACCCATTTTGTGCATTTCCTTCTAAGTTATATCATTACTAGTTCACAGACGAGTTATTTTGTGACATTTTTTGAGTCCTGGACAAAATTAATGAATACAAATATGAATGCAGTCAAACTTAATGAAATTGTGAAGAATGGAAATCATGGATATAAACTGTAAAGGCTTGTTTTGTGTAATTTTAGATCTAGTTGGCTATGAAGTTTTAATTAACAATTTGCACATGGTTGACTTTGTCAAGCTTAGTGTTTAGATAACAGTGTATAATTTTTAATCATGAAGGAATTCAATATAGTAGTAAGAGATATGAAAATCCCTTAAACTTAACCTTGAGAACATATTGATTCATGGAAGGACAAAGAAGCATTCCTAATTTACAATTTTTAAACATGCTAGAAAATCTCACTTTCTTGTCAAGATATTAATAGAAGAATTGGTTAACGTAATAAATTCCACATTAACAATACTTTAATAATCCATAATTTTTTTGGTTCTATATTCCAGTCAAGCATGGAGGAATATGCCATTTGGGAGAAATCCAAAGGGTCCCAAGACAAGATAAAATCAAAAAATCCATTATTAAAGTGTCATGGTCATTTTCCCTGTTTTAATTGTAACATGAAATGGAATCCATATTTTTTCCTATATATCTCCCTTTTAACCCCACCAAAACTAATTTTGATCCCTCTAATTTGAAGGGCTTGAGGATATCTTTCCAATGGTATTCATATATCTTTATCTTGTCATGCATCGTTCTTAATAAGATGTGCTAATAAATAGCATTCCATATTTTTTGGGCATAAAAATCTCATGATTTTGTGACCCACCTTTAATTAATGATACTGATTTGGTGTTGTGAGGGTGCATCCATATTAAATTTCCACAAGAATAGGTCACTTTGAATTCTATTTAGCGACTAAGTAGTAGGCATCAAAATAGGTCACTAAAAATACCTATCAACATATTTCCATTTTTCTCTTTATTAACTCTACCAAAACATTATTATGATTATTATAAGTTGAATGGCTCAAAGAGATTTCCAATGATACCAATTTTTCCTAATTTTGAGTTATAGAAAGAATGTTATGGAAATTTGAATTTTGCATTGTCGGTGAAAAGTGCCTGTTACCGCTAACCTCCAAAATAAGTCATTGAAAATTACTAGTAGCCTCTAACCTCAAAATAGGTCATTAAAACTTCCTAGCAAATCACTAACCTAAAAATAGGTCATTGAAAATTCCTAATGGCCACGAACCTCCAAATAGGTCGGTGAAAATGCCTAGCATTCACTAACTTCAAAATAGGTCGGTGAAAATGACTAGTTGTCGCTAACCTCAAAATAGGTTTTGAAAATGCACATTGACTAGCATCATAACCTCCAAAATTAGGTTAGATAAATTTCTTAGCATCCACTAACCTCAAAACATCTTAGTGATATCTAGCTTTAAAACATCTTAATGACTGTTAGATTCCTAACATCTTAGCAAAAGTTAGATTCCTAACATCTTAATGACCATTATCTTCCAAACATCTTAAGGTGATCTGCTAGCTTCCAAACATTCTTAACAACCTCTATCTTCCAAACATCTTAAATACCTCTAGCTTTGAACATCTTAGTGGTCACTAGATTCCAAACATCTTAGTGACCACTAACTTCTAACATCTTAGCATGACTGCTAGCTTCAAAATATTAGCGACCGCTAGCTTCTAAATAGTTTAGTGACCATTAGCTTCTAAACATCTTATTGACCGCTAACGTCCAAACATCTTAGTGACCGCTAGAATCCAAACATCTTAGCCACCTCTAGCATCCAAACATCTTAAAGCAACTACTAGCTTCAAACATCTTAGTGACCGCTAGCTTTAAACATCTTACTTTGGAAACTCCGATAATCTGGCTAAGTCCATATTTGATAAGTTATCCAAATTTGCATTGGGTGCAAATTTGAAATAACAGATTACATAAGGATAGTAACCGCATATGCCCATTCCGGAATAAACAATATACTTAGAATGGACATATGTCCATTCTCATTCTCATATAAATTATATCTTGTATCATTTCTTTATATTTTCTTAAAAGGAGGAATACAAAAATATTCCAACATGATATTCCAATCCTAGCCTTATGTAACTTTTGAAATGCTACCCTTCTTTCCCTTAACATTCACTAAGTAACATAAGGATAATGGTCACTAAGTTATACAAGGATAGTGGTCATTAAGTTATACAAGATTAGCAGCCACTTAGTTGCCCATTCTAATATAGACAATATTCATAAAATGGACATATTCCCATTCTCATTCTCGTATAAATTGTAGTTTGTATAATCTTTATATTTTCCTCTATATTTATTGTGCGAGAATGGACATGTGCCCATTCTCATATATGTTAAATCTATTATGCCTCTATATCAACTTTATTAGAATGGGAATTTTCCCATTCATATATTATTTATTGTCTCTATTATGTTTCTATATTAATATTCTAAAAATGGGCATCTACCAATTCTCATATTCATTACTTCTATTTTGCCTCTATATTAACTTTGTGTGAGAATGGGCATCTTCCCATTCTCATATTTTTTTACCTCTATTCCACTTCTATATTTATTGTGTGAGAATGGACATTTTCCCATACTTATATTTTTTACCTCTATATTTCCTCTATATCAACTTTTTTAGAATGGGCATCCTCCCATTCTCGTATTATTCATTACCTATATTCTTCCTCTATATTAATCATCTGATAATGTGCATCTTCCCATTCATAATATGAGTCTAATAATGGGCATATGACCATTCTAATAATATTTTCTATAAGAAAATGAGCATTTGTAGTAGTTATCATTCTATCCCTTAGCATTCACTACCTTTTTGTCCCTTAGCGGTCGTTAGTCTTATGTAGCACAAGGCTAACAATCGTTGAGTAATATAAGGTTAGTAGTCACTAAGGGACATAATACTAACATCCACTAAGTTACATAAGGCTAGCGGATGCTAAGTTACATGAGGATAGCAGCCGAAGATGACCATTCTAGTATAACAATATTCTTAGAATGGACATATTCCCATTCTCATTCTCATATAAATTGTATCTTGTATAATTTCTTTATATTTTCTTAAAAGGAGGAATACAAGAAATATTCTGACATGATATTCCAATCCTAGCCTTATGTAACTTCTTAACACTACCCTTTTCCCATGTCCCTAAGTAACACAAGCCTAGTGACCACTAACTTATACAAGGCTAGTGCCTCAAAGTTATACAATACTAGAAACGGCCACTTAGTTTCCATTCTAATATAGACAATATTCTTAGAATGGACATATGCCCATTCTCATTCTCGTATAAATTATAGTTTGTATAATCTTTATATTTTCCTCTATATTTATTGTGTGAGAATGGACATGTGCCCATTCTCATATTCATTACCTCTATTCTTCCTCTATATCAACTTTGTGAGAATGGGCATCTTCTCATTCTCATTGTTTCTCTATTTTGCCTCTATATTAATTGGTTCATAGAATGGGCATCTTCCCATTCTCATATTCATTACTACTTTATTCTCCTCTATATTAATCTGTGTGAGAATGAGCATCTTCTCATTCTCATAATCGTTACCTCTATTCCATTTCTATATTTATTGCATGAGAATGGAATTTTCTATACTCATATTTGTTATCTCTATATTTCCTCTCTATCAACTTTGTGAGAATGGGAATCTTCCCATTCTCATATTATTCATTTCCTCTATTCTTCCTCTATATTAATCATTTGAGAATGGGCATTTCCCCATTCAAAATATGATTCTAAGAATGGGAATATTTTCATTCTAAGAATATTGTCTATACTAGAATTAGCATATGTGGTCACTAACCTTCTTTTCCTTAGCGGTTGTCGTTAGCTTCTATCCTTAGCGGTTGCATAACCTTATGTAACACAAGGCTAGTGACCACTAAGTAACATAAGGCTAGTGGCCACAATAAATGACATAAGGATAAAAATCGCTAAGGGATATAAGTTTGATGCCCACTAAGTTACATAAGGCTAGTGGTCACAGATGCCCATTCTAGTATAAACAATATTCTTATAATAGACATATGCACATTCTCATTCTCATATAAATTATAGTTATATAATTTTTTATACTTTCTTAAAAGGAGGAATATAATAAATATTCTAATATGATATTCCAAGCTTATTTTATGATAACTTGTCAGATATTTTCCCTTTACCTTTCCCTTAGCGGTAACCGCTAAGTAACACAAGGCTAGGGGACACTAAGTTATATAAGGCTAGCAAAATAGCATTAAAGTTATACAAGACTAACAGTTGCTTAGTTTCCCATTCCGATATAGACAAATATTCTTATAATTGACATATTCCCATTCACATTCTCATATAGGTTGTAGTTTGTATAAAATTTAATTTCCTCTATATTTATTGTGTGTGAGAATGGACGTGCTCATTCTCATATTCATTACCTTTATTATACCTCTATATCAACTTTTTGAGAATGAGCATCTGTCCATATAGAATGGACATGTGCCCACACTCATATGTGTTACATCTACTTTGCCTCCATATTTATTGTGTAAGAATGAACATGTTCCCATTCTCATATTAGTTACATTTATTCCTGCCTCTATATCTATTGAGTGATAATTAACATGTTCCCATTCTCATATTTGTTACATCTATTTTGCATCTATATTTATTATGTGATAATGGACATGTGCCCATTCTCATATTTGTTACCTTTATTTTTCCTCTATATTTATTGTGTGAGAATGGACGTGTTCCTATTCTCATATTTGTTACCTCTATTCTTCATTTATATTTATTTTTCATAATGAACATGTGCCTATTCTCATATTTGTTACCTCTATTATGCCTCTATATTTATTATGTCATAATGGACACGTTCCCATTCTCATATTTATTACCTTTCTTCTACCACTATATTTATTTATTTTAGAAATGGATATTCCAAATATCTCTTATGTAACTTTTGGATGCTACCCTTTTTTTCGGCATCTACTAATTAACACAAGGCTAGCATCCGCTTATTTATACAAGGCTATTGTGAGATGGAAGTTATACCATTATAATATTCTTAGTTTCCCATTCTAATATATAAAATATTCTTAGAATGGACAAATTCCCATTCTCATTCTCGTATAAAGTGTATTTTGTATAATATTTATATCATTTCCTTACCTATATTTATTATTTATTGTGAGAATGGACATGTTCCCATTCTCATACTCATTTTCTATTCTACCTCTATGTCAACTTTTTGAGAATGGGCATCTGCCCATAGTATGAGAATGAACATGTGTCCATTCTCATATTTGTTACCTTTATTATGTCTCTATATTTATTGTGTGAGAATGGACATGCACATTATCATATTTGTTACCTCTATTATGCCTCTTTATTTATTTGTGTGAGAATGACATGTGCCCATCGTCATATTTGTTTTTTTCCTCTTATATTCTTCCTCTACATTTATTGTGTGAGAATGGAATTTTCTCATTTTCATTATTTATTACCTCTATTATGCTCTATATTTATTGTGTGAGAATGGGCATGTTCACATCTCATATTTGTACCTTTATTCTACCTCTATATTTATTGTGAGAATGAGGCATGTTACATTCTCATATTTATTACCTCTAATTCTACCTCTATATTTATTGTGTGAGAATGGACATGTTCCCATTCTCATATTTATTACCTCTATTTTGCCTCTATATTTTTGTGTGAGAATGGACATGTTCCCATTCTCATATTCATTACCTCTATTATTTCCTCTATATTTATTGTGTGAGAATGGACATGTGCCCATTCTCATATTCATTACCTCTATTTTGCCTCTATATTTATTGTGTGAGAATGGACATGTGCCCATTCTCATATTCATTACCCCTTTATTTTGCTCTATATTTATTGTGTGAGAATGGACATGTGTCCATTCTCATATTTTTTACCTCTATTATTCTTCCTCTATATTTATTGTGTGAGAAATGGACATGTGCCCATTCTCATATTTGTTACCTCTATTATTCCTCTATATTTATTGTGTGAGAATGGACATGTGCCCATTCTCATATTTTCCTTACCTCTATTCTTCCTCTATATTTATTGTGTGAGAATGGACATGTGTCCATTCTCATATTTGTTACCTCTATTCTACCTCTATATTTATTGTGTGAGAATGGACATGTGCCCATTCTCATATAATTATGGGTAGATACAAGCATTCTACTCTATAGAGTAACAAATAAATGAGAATGAATATATGCCCATTCTCATATAACAATTTATCATTCAAACAATATTATGAGTTTAGTTTGTGAGTGGTAATATCCTTGTAAAAGGTATATACATAAATAATAATAATATGTATTTTTCATTATTCTAATACCATTATAAACATTTAAATGGGTCTAAATCAATGAGCTCATTATGAAAATTTGATACCATTAAAAATAAAATACACCTTAATGGTTAGCTTTATTATTATTCATTTTAATACATTTTATAGATTCATTTTAATTTTTAAGCTTATTTGAATGTTTTAAAGCACCAATGAATAAAACAAAAATTTCATTCTATACAAAATAAAGAATGTAACATTTTGTATTGATATATAAGTAGTTAAAATAATTAAACATATTACACAAGATATTTTAACTAGGAATAAACATAATCATTTGTGTTTTCATATATGTCTAATAATTTCATTAGAACGGCGATAAGACAAAACTTTCAAATTAAAACTAAAAATTGACTGATTAATATGACATTATTTGGTTTGATAATGAAAATAGGAATTTAAAGATATTAGAGCGATTATGTCTAAAATAAGTGAAAATTCTTGATATGAATTCTAACAAATAGGATTTGGTTTAAAATTCTAGAAGTCCATATAAGAGCGTGATTTGAAGTCTAGATAAGATCGATTAGGAAGTCCAAGATTTGGTTTAGGAGGAAAATAGGAAATTAAAAGATTCATTTACTAATAAATTGTTATGATGATTGCCACTTATAGAGACAGACAAACACAAAATTTTGTCTCAAACACAGTTGCAGAGATATAAAAAGAAAGTGACAACTAGTACTTGATTTTATCAAAAAATATTACGAGTACCATACACATGTATTTATTATAGCGATTATCTTGTTAAAACTAAAACAATATTTATTTCTATAATTGTTTTTGTTATATTTAAGCATGGAAATTAAAAAAGAATGTTTGTGTCTATTGTTTTCATCAAAATTTTTGTCTTATGTTTGTTTGTTGTTAAATTTAAACATGGAAAAAAAATGTTTTTCACTTCTATTTAAAATATAAGATCTTGTTTATGCATTTTGGCATTAGAAATAAAAGAAATAATAAATGATATATAGGAAAACCCATGATATCCTGGTCTACAAATGATGAAAATTCCACATGAGGAAACTGTGAAAATCTATGTTATATCTTTATATTTCTCCTGATAAATCTCAATATCTTCCTTTTTCTCTGCAAAATCTCTTAATGTAAAATACCTAGCCATAAGAGAGGAAAAAAATGAAACCCAAATCATTCAAAATAATTTTTTATAATGTACATTACCATTAACAATTCCCACCCAAAAATAGAGCACGAAAATTTTAAAATTTAAATTCAACCTGCCATAGTAAATGTATCACATCTACCAAACTCTTTTTTGAAAACCATATTTATTAGTTCTTAATAAGTACTTGATAGATAAAAATGTGTATTTCTAAAATTTTCAAAATAATGCCATAAAAAATAAAGCAAACTAAAAAATAAATCCTTATATAATTAATCTTTATAAAATTTATACTCATTTTTATATCTATATTGCAAATTTAATCTTTATAAAATTAGAAATCAAGATTGTTTACAAAAAATACTTATTTTTTCAATTTAAAATAGATGTCAATAATGATATTAGTAATAATTAATAATATTTAAATACAAGTAATAATATCATTTCCAATAATATTACTATTTAATCACTAATAAATTTCAAATAGTATTTACTAAGAAAAATAAATAATATCTAATACTAATAAAAATATATAATATTGCTTAACAATGAAAAAAATTAATTATTTAATTAGATTATTTAATAATAAGAATAATTAATAAGAAGAAAGAATAGCCTATATAATAGTATTCCTAATAATATTTACTAATAAAATTCTAATAATATATAATGTATTTAAATAATATATAATAAAACTTAACCATTAAGGTGTATTTTATTTTTAATGGTATCAAATTTTCACAATGAGTTCATTGATTTAGACCCATTTAAATGTTTATAGAGGTATTAGAATAATGAAATATACATTTTGTTACTACACACACACACACACACACACACCTTTTATAAGGATATTACCACTCAAAAACTAAACTCGTAGTATTGTTTTGCATTATAAATTGTTAGGAATAACCTCTATTCTTCCTCTATATTAATTGTCTGAGAATGGACATCTACCCATAATTTTTCATTTTTATAAAATTTTCATACTCTCTAAATTAATTATATGGGATAATGGAAATTTGAAATTCTCATATTTTTAATAAATTGATATGATAACATGAGTAATAAGGCTAGCTAAATTTAAAATTTGAATGAGAATCATTTGTATTCTAGAATATTTCGCATATACTATTTATATGTAAAATTAAATTTACATTATTCTCATTTATATATAATACATAGCCTGATAGATATATTAGTAAGTACTTTAATATAAACATCCAATAAAGAGTGTTATTTTTTATCTCTATCTAATTAGGTTGAGATGGTCATCTTCCATTATCTATCGTCTACCTACCTCTGATGAGAATCTATAAATGGCTATGGAATGGACATGGTATCCTATATATATATATCTGTGGTTATGGATGGTCATCATTTTCTTCATCATCTACCGTATATATACTGGGTATTAAATACATTGGGCATATAATATGGATATGATATATATATATAATAATAATATATAGATTAGATGACATAATATATGGATGGTATATTAATTATATGTATATTTATATTAGGAATTGGATAGTATGTGATATATAGATGGTCATCATACCCAAGTCTATATATAAACAATATTGGCTATAATCTATAGGGCAATATAATATGATATGGTAGATAAGGGACATTTCCATTCCCAAATTAATATATATATCTCTATATATATAAGGTTGAATATGAGAATGTTGTTCCAACCTAGGTCATATATAAAATAATGGACATATATCAAACCAATCAACTTTACCACGAAAACGGTTTTTTTAGAGGTATTCAAAAATTCACATCGAATGAATTTGCAAAATGTCCATTTTGGATATTCACCACCACTATAAACTATTTATATCGTAATGAATCTGAAAATGGAACATGTCCCATTTCTCATATAAATATAATATATAACCTCTAGTCTTCCTCTATATTAATTATATGATAATGGACATCTTGTCATTCTCTTATTCATTATTTATGAAAATATAAGGAAGATTATAAGGCTAGCTACAATTTATATAAGAATGAGAATGGGCATATGTCCATTCTAAGAATATTTTCTAATATAGATATATAATAATGGAATAATATGATAATGGGCACTTCCATTCTCACATAATAAAATATAGAGGAAGAATAGAGGTAATTAATATGATAATGGGCATCATGTCCATTCTCACACAATAAATATAGAGGAAGAATAGAGGTATTTTTATTGTATGAGAATGGACATGTGCTCCATTCTCATATTTAAATATAGAGGAAGAATAGAGGTAATGAATATGATAATGGACATGTACTCATTTCATATTTGTTAATATATAAGGCAAATAGAGGAAATGAATAGAGGAGAATAACATATGAGAATGGGAATATGTCCATTCTCATATATATAATATATAGGTATAATAGAGGTAATGAATATGATATGATGAGCACATGTCCATTCTCACACAATAAATATAGAGGAAGAATAGAGGTAAAATATGAAAATGGACATATATCCATTCTCACACAATAAATATATAGAGCAGAATAGAGGTAATGAATATGAGAATGGGCTCATGTCCATTCTCACACAAAAAATATAAAGGAATTATAGAGGTAAGAATATGAGAATGGACATATGTCCATTCTCACATAATAAATATAGAGGAAAATAGAGGTAATGAATATGAGAATGGGAACATGTCCATTCTCACACAAATAAATATATAGGAAGAATAGAGGTAAGGAATATGAGAATGGACACATGTCCATTCTCACATAATAAATATAGAGGCATAGAATAGAGGTAATGAATATGATAATGGGCACATGTCCATTCTCACACAATAAATATAGAGGAAGAATAGAGGTAAGGAATATGAGAATGGACACATGTCCATTCTCACACATTAAATATAGAGGCAGAATAGAGGTAATAAATGTGAGAATGGGCACATGCCCATTCTCACATAATAAATATAGAGGAAGAATAGAGGTAAGGAATATGAGAATGGAAACATGCCCATTCTCACACAATAAATATAGAGGTAGAATAGAGGTAATGAATATGAGAATGGGCACATGTCCATTCTATGGGCAGATGCCCATTCTCACAAATTTGATATAGAGGCATAATAGAGGTAATGAATATGAGAATGGGCACTTGTCCAATTCGCACAATAAATATAAAGGAAAATATAAATATCATACAGACTATAATTTATAAGAGAATGAGAATAGGCATATGTCCATTCTAAGAATATTTTCTATATCAAAATGGGAAACTAAGAAGTTGTTAGTCTTATATAACTTAGAGGTCGCTAGCCTTGTATAAATTAGTGGTCAAAGCAGAGTGTCCTAGCCTTGTGTTACTTAATGTTTTTAAATAAATTAGAAGGGTATTGTATGAAAGTTAAATAAGGATGGGCTTGGAATATCCATTCTCACACAATAAATATAGAGGCAAAATATAGGTAACAAATATGAGAATGGTGACATGTCCATTCTCACACAATAAATATAGAGGATGACTAAAGGTAACAAATATGAAAATCAGCACATGTCCATTCTCACACAATAAATACAAAAGTGAAAAATATGAGAATAATGGCATATGTTCATTCTCAAATCCAATAAATATAGAATCATAATAGAGGTAATGAATATGAGAATGAGCACATGTCCATTCTCAAATAATAAATATAAATGCAGATTAGAGGTAATGAATATGAGAATGGTAACATGTCTATTATATAGGCAAATGGTCACTCTCATAAATTTGATATAGATGTAGAATAGAAATTAACTTAGTATTATAATGGGAACATGTCCATTCCCACACAATAAATATAGAGGAAAATATAAAAAGTATACAAACTAAAATTTATATGAGAATGAGAATGGGCATATGTCCACTCTAAGAATATTGTCTATATTAGTATGGGAAACTAAGAGGTTTTTAGCCTTATGTATAACTTAGTGGCTACTAGCCTTATGTTACTTAAATGGCCGCTAAGGGATGGAAGGGTAGTGTTTGCAAGTTACATAATTCTAGGCTTGGAATATCCATTCTTAGATAATAAATATAGAGGCAGTAATAGAGGTAATGAATATGAGGAATGGGCACATGCCCATTCTCACAAAATAAATATAGGGGCATAATAGAGGTAACAAATATTAGAATGGGCACGTGTCCATTCTTGAAAATTGATATATATGGGTATAAAATAATATGGGAGAATTGACATATGCCCATTCTCATTCTCATATAAATTGTAGCTATCTTTATAATCTGCCCATTCTCATATAAAGGTTTAGCAAATATGATAATGAGTAAATGCACATTCTCATATAACTAATATAGAGGTGGACTAGAGGTTACAAATATGAGAAATCATGGGTAGATGCCCATTATCACATAGTGAATATAGAGGCAAAATAGAGACAACAAATAATATGAGAATGGGAATATTCCAAGAGTTCTAGAACAAGTTGCTTTATTATGGGATGTAATGTATCTAATGTGGTTGTGCAATTTGACACGCATCTACTATTAAGATGTATTTTCTTCATATAATTTTTTTCTCGAATTTTCTTTTCAAAATTATATAAATGGGAGATGTCCATTCTTAGGATTTTAAAATATAGACAGATAATATATATTATATCCCTCACATACGTAAATTAGTTTTAAAGATTTATATAAACGTTTAAGTTGAATATTTCTTGAATTCCTCCATTTAAGAAAATATTAAAAAAGTATACAAGCTACAATTTATAGGAGAATGAGAATGGGCATATGTCCATTCTATGAATATTTTCTATACCAGAATGGGCATCTATGGCTGCTAGCCTTATGTAACTTAGCGTGTATCCTTATGTCCCTTAGCGGCCACTAGCCTTGTATTACTTAACAGTCCCACTAACCTTGTGTTACATAAGGCTAGAGGCTGCTAAGGGACAAAATGGTAACGACCGCTAAGTTACAAAATGCTAAAGCATCCACACATGCCCATTATAGTATAGATAATATTCTTAGAATGGAAAAAAATTCAAGGCTAGTGGTCACTAAGTTATTTTGAAGCTAGCAAATCTTATGATAATTTAAGGTTAGCGGCCAATAGGTACTTTTACTTACCTAATTTTGATATTAGGTGTCACTAGACACCTTTTCCTACCTAATATAGAGACTAGCACCGTTAGGTATCATTTAATTACCTATTTTGGAGACTAGCAGATGGTAGGAATAATTCACCAAACCATGCAAACTTTAAAAGGAACGATAACCAAATCGTACCAAGCCACAAATAAATTAGATGCTAATTAAACACCATGCTCAATAAGATGAAAGTAATTCGCCAGAATAACTTTACAAAAACCTTTACAAATAAATGAGCATTAATATCATATATTATTATGGAACTCTAAATGAAATACAATGAGAATGGGCCTTGTTTATATAGGCAAGGAAGATTTATCTATAAACAGCTTAAGGTCGTAGAGCAAGTCATAAATCAAGGAAAGAACTAGTCATCAAAGAACTAGTCAAGACCATAGATTTAGGAAATAAATAGTCATCAAAGAACTATTCAAGACCATAGATTTAGGAAAGAACTAGTCATAACAACTAGATAATATCTTCCTAATATCTAAATAAGAAAAAAGAAATATCCACACACATAAGTGGGTGAGGATAAAATACATGAGGTAAATAAAGTACCTAGGTGAACATGAGATAAGGTAAATACCTACTCTAACATCCCCCTCAAGTGAAGCTAGGGGCCTAAAATAAAAGTGGCATATCCATAGTATGAGTCTCAAAAATTGGGCCTGATTAGGTACTCATCTATAATTTATCCATGAATAAATCTTGAACCAAAAGTAGAAAAAAATCCTACTAGGAGGAAAGAGAAAGAAGAAGAAGAAGGAAGATGTTCTCACGAACACCCCCAAGAAAAAATTCTAAAACCCCAAGCATGCCAAGCAACTCAAGGTAGTGAGGAGATGAAAAAGGATTTATAAAGATGTCCACAACTGTTG
The DNA here is from genome assembly GCA_018340775.1 of Taxus wallichiana var. yunnanensis. Lineage (NCBI taxonomy): Eukaryota > Viridiplantae > Streptophyta > Pinopsida > Cupressales > Taxaceae > Taxus > Taxus wallichiana. Next base: position 874,870,088 of record CM031239.1, on the reverse strand, counting down.
TTGATTCAGAATGTACCCCAAGGAAATAATTTCATCCTAAATGTGCTAACAAATGAAGTGTATGTGTATCTCAATATGCTTGGTCTGTTGGTGCTCAACAAGGTTGTGAGAAATGTGAATTGCACTTTAGTTGTCACACCAAAGTACATTCAGTGAATCTTGTGGAAATATAAACTTTGTCAATAACTATCGAAGCCAAAGAATTTATTGACTTGTTATAAATGATGCCCTATACTCTGCCTCTGAAGATGAAAGTGCAATAGGTTGTTTCTTTTTACATGCCCAAGCAACTAGAGAAGAACCAAGACAAAAGGATAGCTAGAAGTTAACGCTTGTCATCAATATAACCTGCCCAATCTAAATATGTATATCCAACCAACTGAGTAGAACCCTTAGTGTAGTGTAGGAAAAGTGGGAAGTGCCCTACAAATAGCACAAAATCCTTTTAGTAGCCTATCAGTGACTACTATGAGGAGAATGTACAAAGTAAGATACAATCCCTACTACAAATGAAATATCAGGATGAGTATGGGTCAAGTTAATGATACTTCCAACATGGGATAACAAAGTGGAGTGAAACATGTGGAAGTAATAGTAACCCCATATTGAAAAGGAGATGGACTTGACTTGAGATCAGTCATATCAAAGCGTTGAAGAAGATCATGGGTGTACTTTTGCTGACTCAAATGAATCCTTGAATCTATCTGAGAAATATGCAATCCAAGGAAATAATGCAATAACCCAAGATATGTCATGTCAAATTGTGTAGAAAGATCCCTCTAAATACTCGAATGTTGGAATAATAACTACTAGTAAGTAATAGATCATAAACATACAATGCAAGTATCATAATATCCTTGCAAACATGTTAGAGATATATTGTAGGATCGGAGTGGCAACGAACAAAACCAGTAGATAGAAGAAAATAATCCATCTTCTCATACCAAGATCAAGGGGCTTATTTGAGACCATAGAGAGACCTTTGGAGCCTACAAACAAGAGAATAATCTTGAACAAATCTAGCAAGTTACTCCATGTATATTTCCTCTTGTAAATCTCAATGTAAAAGGAACTCTTCACATCCGTTTGGTACACAGCCACTCGTTTGATGCAAAATAGAAAGTACAAGGTGTACATAGTCCATCTTGGAAACATGTGTAAAAGTCTCGAGTAATCAATAGCTTTAACTCGTGAAAAACCATTTGCAACAAGATTAGCCTTATACTTGTCAATGGACCCATCAGTTGTGTATTTGGTTTGGTATGCCCATTTACACCTTACCATATTTTTTCCTTTAGGAAGAGATACCAAATCCCACATATGACTCTTCATCAAAGAATAATATTCAGCGGTCATCGCATCATCCCACTCCTATATCCCATGAGCCTTTAAAAATATTGTAGATCCTTAGAAACTACCCGACACAAAAGTCCAAAACACATCGTAAATGTGCATGATGATGCTTTTTGTGTGGAAACAACTGTATGAAAGGTTTTTCCTTAGAGAAATTGTATCACAATCCAACTTATGAATAGTGACAACATCATTAGGAATAAGATCCTCATCAGCATCTATAACCTCCTCATCAACCTCCTCAAAGAAAGGATCCTCAAGATGAGATAAAAAAATAAGTAAGCATGGAAGAAGATGAAGAATCATGATGTGTGAAGTGCTCATCAAATTGAACATGTGTTCAAAAAATACCTCATGAGTATCAAGATATAAAATTTTATAAGCTCTCATGTCCTCATAATACCCTACAAAGATCAAGGGTTTTTTCTTCTTATCCAAGGCTTTCCTTTTCTTCTTAGGCACAAAGGTCAAAGCAGGCTCCAATAGACTTGAAAAAGGAGACATCAGATTTAGTGTTGGACCAATATTCCTCTAAAGTCAAATGATCAATTTATTTTTGTGGTGTGTGATTCTAAATGTAGTTATCACAATTAACTGCTTCTACCCAATATATAGGAGGTAAATCTCTAGAATGCATCATGTAGTTAACCATTTCCTTCAAATTTAAATTGTCCCATTATATTAAGTCATTCTATTGTGGCATATGAGGAATATAATGGTTGTGAATAATGCCATGAGTTTCCAAAATTTAGAAAACTCATTGCTGAATTAAGCCCCCATTATCATTTTGAAGGTTCTTTATGCAACTAGAAGATTGTTTCTCGACAAAATCCTTGAAGACTTTGAAGTGTGAAAAACATCACTTTTGTAATTCACAAAATAAACCCAAAATAAATCTCCTCAAGACAAGAAACTATAGAAACAACATCAACCATACCATGAGTGCTCAACTTCTTCAAATATTTGTAATTAATATGTCCAAATATCTCATGCCAAAGCTTACTCTCGATTCGCATGAGAAAATGTTGTCACCAAATCACTACACCCCGAATGGCCCGGGAATGAATCACAACATTCAATGTGATTGGGATGCATGGGATCACCTCTTAAGCTGTGGGACTTGAAATCGAGGTGAACCTCCAAAGAAGGTTAGATTCCTCTTCCTAAACTAAACACAACTCTACTTCTAGTGTAGGAAAAAATGGCTACTAGTCCTATGCTAACATTTCATGGGATTACGAAAGATATTTTTCAAGGAAATAAAACCTATACTAGAAGTGGTGATGTACTAAAGTAAGGGATGTTTAACATCTGGAAGGGTTAATGTGGGAGGGATGCTTGCATCGTTGGCCACCTTCACCTATTGTAACTTGGAAAGGGTACAAAATACCACAGACTGGAAGCATGCGTTCTTTTGTTAAACTCAATCAAAAAATAAGATACCAATCTCCCAGTGAAAAGGATGAACTTGAAAAGGGTGAACAAGCACCACAACTCAACTACATGCAATATTTCACCACTTGATAAGCACAAAATTCCATGAACCTACAATGGAAACCAGAACTTGCACTATGCACCTGAAAACATGAGAGAGGAAAATAGAAGCAGGAAAATCATGGAAGGACATTCATATGATCACAAAGCATAATTCTCATTACTTCAAGCACTTACATAGTGCATCATTACATCAGGTGAAAAGGGCATAGGCTGCCATTACAATTTGAGAAGAAAGGCTTGAGAGCCTACAAATTCATAGATTGTGAAGAGAAGGGAAGATTGGAAGTGTCTAACTTGTCCAACTTGTATGACCTGTTGGAATCCACTTGTTGGAACCCCTTTGAATGAAATTCCAATTTACACTTATAGAAATTGAGAGAGAGGAGAGAAGGATCATAAATTCCCCTTCCTAAATGGAAGGCACATAATGTATCATTTATTACATTTGGTTGAACCATTTGAGGAAGTTCCATCATGCATCATTGATTGCTTGTTGACATAGTCTTCCTAATTAATTAAAATAATATTTTAAATAAAATATTTAAATAATAATAATAAATATTATTATTTAAAATATTTAAATAAAAATATTAAATTATTAGTGGGCCCCATATTGACTGGATTTTCCATGGAGGAAAAATCATGAGGAGAAGGCCAAAAGACCAACTCGGTGATTGGCTCGCCAAGCCAACTCATCGAGTTGAGTCCGAGATCCTTTGTATTGCATGCTTCCCACCAGTTCCACACCACCACACAACTCCTAACGGGCTCTATGTTGAATCCTCCCTACCAAGCTATGTAATTTTCTTGAGCCCTTTTCATACACCGACGGGCTCCTTTGCACGTATGTAGCTCACAATTTGGATCTACAAGATTGAAATGCTTCCGGCACCAAATATCTCAACACCGAGCCCTGTCTATTCTTCCTTAGCTCCACTCCCTCGACTCGGTGAGCTTGTTTACATCGTTGTGTTAACCTATGATTATGAGCTCAAAAAGATGAGCTCTTACCATCGTCAATTTTATGTTTTGAGTTCCAAATTGAGTTTTCTCCTTGACACCACCATTGAGCTCCGTAAGTCTATTCTATCTCTACTGAAATCCACTATGAATGAGTGATCTTCCTTTGTTTGGCAAAATTTGACTCTATTACTTTCTTAAGTTGGATGAGCTCCTCCGAAACCACACCGAGCTATATATCCCATGGTTGATCTCGCCACTTTCTCCATGCCCACCGATGAGTCACTCACCTAGGTTTCACCTCGCATTTGCCTTACGGAAATGAGATCCTCATTACATCATATAACTGATCTCTCCTATGATATCAAGCCACATCAAGCTATCTCTTTGATTTCTTCAATGCCAAGTTTTTCCCCTATCCATCAAATTCGATGCCATACTCCTTTTCTCCGAGCTTGAATTCATCGACACAACTATGCTCAATTCCATCATAGAGTTTGTTCAAGAATGTTCACCTTACATGTTGTGAATTCAATCCTTGGTCATTCAAAATGACATTTCGACCTCTCATTTATACCACCACGTATGTGCTCGGGCTTACTCCGAGCTTCTCTCCACACTGCCCGAGCTCACCACAAGCTCTCATTGTACCAATCTCCGATGTGCCAAATCAAACTACTTACGTCCATTTTATTCCTCCTAGATCACACAAAACTCACCTCTGAGCAAACATCCGAGTGCATAACCATTTTGAGTTCACTTTCCAACTCATGGCAAGCATGCACCGAGCCCACCTGGAAATGTGATTTTTCATGATTCACTCAAGACGAGCTTTACCAAACCCAACTAGCCTTCGTCACTCACGATCCACATTTTTGCACTGACCGATCCTCCTCGTAGCTTGGCACATGACTTATTCTCATGATCCTGTCACCTCCCTCACTACTTGGTGCATGACTCGAGACTTGATTAAGCGGCTCAACCATAACTCAAAGCGGAGCTCTCAACACCCAAAATATCCGAACCTTGAAATGTCGAAACTCTAAATTCGAGTTTTGAAGTTTCAAGCTTCGAGAGATATCCAACTCACTCAACATCTTTCAGCCCAAAATATCTTAATTTCCAAAAAGAAAAACTCTAAAGAAAAACCCCGAAAACATAACTTGACTCACCTACCTCCAAAGATCTTTGAGCTCAACTTGCTCTGCTTGAATGCCAAGCTCCTCTCCCGTAATGACTCCACAACAAGCTTTGCACCGAGGGCCAAACCGATGAGTTCCATCCCACACCCACCGATCTAGACTCCAACTGACCTGGCTCGAGTCCATTTGTTCTCCTTTGATCGAAACACACAAGAATTCACCCAAAATGGAATGTAAGAGTGAAAACTAAATGTTATCTTCATAGAAGCTCACTGCACGATGTCACAAGCTCTGCGCTTGATGCAGCGATGGTTCCCCTTTGTCGAGTCCATTATTGTAAGGATTACCGATACATCACACAATTCCTTGGAATAGCTCAATCTCACAGGTCTATTATTCATGTTTTCCTTCACTCAGTTCCATTTTCCCGGATATCAATCATTTCCCATTCGATCTTAAACCAATTTCAACCTGTACGAGCAAAAACTTGGCCACCACATTTCTTCGAGTTCATGATTTCAATTTAGTGTTCTGAACCGAGTTACCCATGTCTTTACTTTGAGCCATTCATAGCATCTTGAGGAGTTGCCTCATCATCGAGCTCCTCAACCTTGGCTCGTTAGGGCTCAAATCTTCCTTTCCACCTACCTGGATTCAACTATCACCCTGGGCTATTTCATGATTCCACACTTCCAAACAACATTCCATCTTTGTTTCAAAGAGCCGAGGAGGAGATTGTCCCCAAATTCCAATGAGTTCAACGGGTTCTACAACTCGGCACAACACTGAGCTCACCCCCATATGTTTGTGGCCTTGTCTCAAAATAATAACTTATCGATACCTCCTACACACTTTTCTCAACACCGAGTTTGTCACTCGATCTCAATTGACTTAGCCCATGCAAAAATGCCACTCACACGCATTGAATCTAAGTTCTTTACCTTCCAAGCCATGCAACTCCTGAACACCCGAGCTACGTGACCCATTTACTGGCTATGGTGAGCTTTGCATTCTTATTCAGAATAACCACCCACCTATTGTTAAATTTGACCAAGGTATTTTTCTACGATGTCATGTAGACCTGAGATCTACTCATTATGAGCTCATGCCCTCATCCTTACACCTTTTAGCTCAACAAATCTCAGCTCATGACATTTTCATTTGTATCAATCCAAATTTCTACCTTCACGACTCGACGAGCACAAGTCCTTAACTCGATTAATTGACCAACTCGTTTACAATAGGGTCACTTTAGCTCACCGAGTAATTCAAGCTTATTTACCCTCTAAGCCTAATGTTGAGACAGTTTCAACTATCTTAGGTTTTCCTCTTAAACCAGGAGTGATTGAAACTTGACAAGGCTTATCAAACATAATTTATTGATTTTATCACTTTCTTGCCCTTGTTGAATGAAAGTGGGCCCGCAGATCATCAATTTCCTGTTCGAGACCAATTCAAACCTCCAAGACATGGAAAAGAAAGAGCAATTCAGGAAGATCTAAAACCTTCTAGAATGACATACAAGACTCTCCAAGCTTGAAATTATACTGATAACCCCAAATCTCTATGGAAGAATTTTTCAGTTTCAGGGTATTATCCTATTGTCCATTTTTTCCCGGGGGCAAAAATTGACAATGTAAAAACATTCTTGTCCCTATAGAGGAAGTGTCATCAAAACCCTCAAAGTGATATAGTCTATAACTATGATCAACAATACCTTGAGAAACAAGTGAATGAGGCTCCAAAAAGTTCGTACTTTTGCCCCATGTGGTGTAAAATTCACTATTTTCCCTTGACAAGAATGACAAATCTGATATACAAAAAGTAAATTTGTAGTGATGTTAGGAACATATAGTGTATCTTGGATATTGCTACCATCAAGGTGTATGTCACATTTTACTTTAACAAAAATAAAGGAAGAATCTCCAACCTCAATTTAGAAGTAGAACTCAAACCTAGAGATACGAAAGACTCCTTGGAAGAATTCATGTGATGAGAAGCACCGAATCTATAACTCAACTATCTACAAGTGGTGACCGAGATCTCCCAACAACATTAAGTGCTTTTCTGTGCTAATTAGAAGGATTTGGAGTGGAGATAGAATTTTTTTCTTGATTGCATCCTCTAATGCTTTCATTCGATTATAACACTTATGTTCTTCATGACCAATACCCCCACAAAAATATCATGAAAGGCTAGACTTATTCTTGGATTTAGAATACTCCTTGAGTTTAAAGTTATTTTCTTTGGGTTTAGGAACAATTTGAGATGGAGAAGGGATGGATTTGGTTTTTATTTTTGGTTTCCCTTTCCCTTAGGATTAGATGCAATTAATTTCTTTTGATATGTGGAAGACTCAGGTTAGACAATTTGGATTCTTCCCTAGTAAGTCTTTCACAAAATGTTTCTAAGTCGGGCATTTGGAATATGTCACCTAAGGAATCCATGCTAGAGAAAAAGGTAGAAGAAAACATTTGGAATGTTCCTCTCAACTTGTATATAATTAATTAAACACACTCTTTATATTTCTTATCTCTTATACTCCCCTTCAATTATGTCAACAAATGCTTGATCTTGGTAAGATAGTCTATAATTGATGGAAAATCTTTAGGATTAAGAGAGTGATATCAATTTCAAGTTGCATGGCTCTCATGTGATCCACCTTACTAAATAAACCCTCCTATTTCTCCCATATTTTGAAAGAAGATTCACATTTTTCCAAATGAAACAAAATAATATCACTTACATAAGTTCTTATCAAACCCATACACTCTTTAAATTTGCACTTTGTACTAAATTTCTCATATTCTCTGGTGAACATTGGTTGTTCTAAAGAAGTTAAAGCCCATAATCCTTTTTGTTTAATTATTATTTCTATTCTTAGTTTCCAAGTGTGGTAATTATGTATTGTTAATGGTTTAACATAATCTAATGCGTAAGTAGATAATGATGTCATTCTCAAAAATAAAATTAAAAACAAGAACCAAATGCAACAAGAATCCCCATATTTTGTAACTTTATAATTGAGTGTGTGTTACAATATGTCACCTTATAATTATATTGTGTTTCTCATAATAAATATTTCCAATGGAAAAAGCACAAAAAAATAAGCACTTTTGTAAAAAAATGACACTCAAATCCGAGTAACCGATCAAAAGATACTAGCTTTTCAATTTTATGCTCTACTACTTATTTTAGTTGCCACTAAAACAAAATAAAATTCTCTTTCTTTCACCACACAAATTAAATCAAAGGGGGTAAAGTTAAGAACCTAATGGAATCACAAGCTTAAGCTCTCATATGACTAGGGGCTAAGGATTTCAATGGGTGTGTGTAAAACTTACTATTTCTAGATTGTGCTAAAAATGACCTTCGCCGCCTAAAATAGAAGTGTACGGATTTTCCCAAAAAGAAAAAATGTGCACAAAGAACCCGCAAGACCTTCCAAAAAGGGAAACAACCTTCCCTCTAGAAAAATACTACTCCACGCTAACCGTAAATGTTGTAACAGAACACCAAGAAAAATACCCAACACGAAAAACAATTACCTCTAGTATTGGTTGAGTTTACGAAATCATTCTTAATATTTTTCCACCTTCCGAATCAAATGGAAGACTCTATTTTGCATAAAAATACATGCAGCAATAAAAATAGTAACAAAATACAAATATATGAATATACATAAAAACTTGTTTGCAAAATGAAACTTACATAATGGATGTCAACAACAATCTCCAAATTTGATACCATAAAAGGAACAATAACCAAATTGTATTAAGCCACAAAGAAATTAGATGATAATTAAACACCACGCTCAATAAGATGAAAGTAATTTTCCAAAATAACTTTACAAAAACCTTTGTAAACAAATGAGAAGTAATATCGTATATTATTATGGAACTCTATGAAATACAATGAGAATGGGCTTTGAACTTATATAGGTATAGAAGATTGATCTAAGAACCACCAAGGTTGTAGTTCAAGCCATAAATCAAGGAAAGAACTATTCAAGACCATAGATTTAGGAAAGAACTAGTCATAACAACTAGATAACATCTTCCTAATACCTAAATAAGAAAAAGAAATATCCACACACATAAGTGGGTGAGGATAAAATACATTAGGTAAATAAAATACATAGGTGAACATGAGCTAAGGTAAATACCTACTCTAATAAACTTCATATGAGCATAACTTTCTTTCTACAACTCCAAATCAAACAAATTTGGTGTCGTTGAAATTTCTCCTCAATCACTTCAAATTAGAAGAGTAATAATAATTTGTTAGTGGATTTAATAAGGAGAAAAATTGAGGTTAACATCCATTAGGCATTTTCACTAGCCTATTTTGGAGCCTAACAACCGCTAGGCATCATTCACTCAATCCCTAAAGCTTCAAATGAGCTTATCTTTCTTTCTACAACTCCAAATCAATTGAAATTTCTATTAATGGAATGGTATTGGGAATATATTCATGATGGATTTATTAGATCAAGTATTCAATGAGGTTAAAAGGGTGAAAAATAGGAAAAATAATCTAGAGGTTGTTTCATGTCACTGTAAAATAGGGAAAACGTCCATGTTGTTTAATGATGCATTTTTTATCTTCTCTCATTTTTTAACATATTTCCATTCTATGAATATTATCTAAAACTTAATGGGCATATGTGGTTGCTAGCCTTATGTAATTTATCATCCACTAGTCTTATGTCCCTTAGCAGATGTTATCCTTGTGTTACTTATTAGCCACTAGCCTTGTGTTACATAAGGCTAGCTGGCCGCTAGGGATAGAACAATAGCAACCACTAAGTTACATAAGGCTAGTGGTCATGACACCCATTCTCGGTATAGATAATATTCTTAGAATGGACATATGCCCATTCTAGAAAATGTCCATTTTTAGGATTTCAATAGATAAACAAATAATATATGGTATATCCCTCACATACGAGAGTTAGTTATAAAAATTTATATAAATGTTTGAGGTGAATATTTCTTGAATTCCTCCATTTAAGCAAATATAAAAAAGTATACAAGCTATAATTTATAGGATAATGAGAATGGGCATATGTCCATTCTATGAATATTGTCTATACCAGAATGGGAATCTGTGGCCACTAGCCTTATGTAACTTAGTGGCCTCTAACCTTATGTCCCTTAGCAGTTGTTAGCCTTGTGTTACTTAGTGGCCACTAGCCTTGTGTTACATAAGGCTAGCGGCCTCTAAGCGAAAGAATGGTAGTGATTGTTGAGGTACATAAGGCTAGCAGCCGTAGAAGTCCATTCTTGTATAGATAATATTCGTGGAATGGACATATGCCCATTCTCGAAGATGCCCATTATTTACAGTTTTTAATTTACAATCTAAGTATCTATTTTGAATGGAAAAAATTGTTGAGCCACTACAAACATATATGAGTGGAGAACAATGTCCAAGCCATGAGGTTAATCTATTATAAGTTATTATTATTAGTCTCCTTAGCATGATTCCATCTAACTAATAAGATGTTCCCCAACAGAACATGGAATTGATGGTGATTAATAGTGAGCCTACATCAAACCCTACACCATCAATTTCGATAGTTGGCTCACAAATAGGTATCAAGTACTATTTATGAATTAATAAATTTATAATTACTTTTCAATGTTGGTTGGAATCAATTTGTTAAACATGTCTTAATTACAATTCTTATGTGTAGATACAACTGAGACAACCTACCATCACTAGGAATATGTAAAAATATAAGTTAAAATATATTGTGAAATACTCATATTGTATTTCAAATCAATATAAGGTAATAATTAAGCCTTGATTTTTTTGCAATGCCTCGAAATAAACATTTGTTTGTTCTTGAATTAGAAATATTGTTAGTACAAAATTAGACTTCTAAAAAATTCACGTACATTTCAATTGAACAACAAGCACATTCAATCAAGACCATATATTGCCATTTTCGAATAGTTGTATCTGGACAGTTTGAAATTACATTTTGGTCTACATTTGATGCATATTTCAATGTAGAAAAAATTGCAATCAAAATAATGCAAACAATTAAATTAGAGGTTCATCCATTGTTTTGTTGGGGTACATACATTTGATGCATATTTGTTGAGTTTACTTGATCTTTATTACATTGTCTAATACATATAAATAAATTGGTTTATCTCATAACAATACATTTCTTACATTCATTTTATGCAAATAAAATTGTAAGATGTATTATTTTCCAACATTTTAAATCAATAAGGTCAAGTTTTATCATCATTTGGAATCTTGTCAAATTTTATTCCATTTATAATGTTCAAGTATTTTCAAGACTTTCCCAATCTCGGTATAATGTGATTTGTGGGTCTCATGTTAAAAAAAAATAAACATGGGGAAGTTAAAAAATATACTAGCATAGATATCCTAAATACATCTATCTAAATGAAATTGATAGATATAAAATTAGTAAATATATTGTTTATAATGCCCACCTTTTTAGTTTTAAAATGTCTTAATGGCCGCTAGTTGAATGTTACTTGGTGGCCATTTGCCTTATGTAGCTTAGCGACCGCTAACCTTATGTATCTTCGTCAGCTGCTTCCACCATACGTGACTTAGAGGCTGATACCCTTTTGTATCTTAGTGGTCACTAGCATTATATAGCTTAATGGTTGTTAGTCCTATGTAACTTAGTGGTCAACACAAAAAAATCTTTTTGACTTGGCTATAACTATCTTACATTGATTTGTTAAAGGCATATAATCTTGTATAATATGAAATGTCTAGAATACATAATGCACATATTTATTGATAGCTACATAAAAGATAATGCTATACCAAGCCTAGCAGTTGCTAAGCTTGATGATTATTACATTTATTTGATGTAAACTAGGGGTCCATCTAAATTTCTTAGAAGAGAATCTCAAATGCGTAAGAAATCTAGAAAGTTTAACTTCTAAGTCAATAATAGAGTTATCCATCTAAATACATAAAACTAAGGATTCACCTTTACTTGTAATCCAATATTTATAAATGAGAAGGGACTTTCATCTTGAAGAAGACATGAAGAGCCAAATGTTGCTTAACACCTATAAACATTTATGTCTATGTATCCACTATTTTCTCCTTATCTAATGTATGTCAATGTTTCATCTTATTTTAACTGCAAAGATTTATAATAACACATCATTAATTTTTATTTGTTAAATTATTTGTTATTCTAGCCAAATATTTAGAGTAAAATAAAAATATATTTTGCTAGAAAATTGTTGTCGGGAAGGCTAAGAAGTACTCTACTTATATGGGAAGACAATGTTATGATAAATATCATTCTTATTATTATTAATAGTATTCTTCTCTAAACCATTTGGTGTTATTTTAGTTAAGACTAGTGATTGTTAGCCTATGTGTTGAGTTGTGGATCTCAATTACTTCAGATTAGCATGCAATATTAAAATTGCTTTGGAAAATACGATAACTAACATTGGTTATGGAGGGACTGACATCGGTCACTTATGACCAACATCGGTTAGGCAAGAAAGAACTGACATCGGTTAGGGATAATTGGTGTTGGTTACATGTGTGTGGGTGTTTTAATTAACTCATGGGAATTAGATCTATTTTTAGTATTAAAACAGATCTATTGATTGTAATTACATGGCTAAGTGCCCTAAGTTTGTATACACCTATATAAGCATGAAATCTAGGGTTTAGAAGTAATAATTAAGAAGAACTTACAAAAGTTGATGATTATTGTGAGAGTAATTGAGAAAAATCTTGGAGAAGAAGAAAAAGCTTTGTTGAAAGACAATATTGTACATCCGAGACATGTGGAAGATTGTAAATATTCAATTCTATATATTATCAAAACTTTGGATAATAGATTGGTTTTTTTCTTGGTGGATGTATCCCACACCGGGTGAATGCGTTAAATCTAGTGTTGATTTATGATGCAGTCTAGAATTCACTAGATAACACCCTAGATACACTGGCACATCACTCAACCTAGACTGAGCGCTCACCCAAAGCATGCAAAGGTACTAGGTCCCTCTTTAGGGTTGTTATAACAGAATGTTAACATGATGAAGACTTAAAGCATATAGATCCATAACTAATACATCATTATACAGTGCATGATAGATCTAGATCTAGGAAAGAATAGGTTTAAACAATAATCATGATAGAAATAATAACATGCACTACCCAATTACACATAGGAATGACACTTAGGTTCAGTCAATATCTTCCATCTCTTAATTATCACAATAACACATAAGCTTCTTACAATACTGGAAATCTATGTCGATGTGCGCATGGATCTCGATATGGTAATCCGTAAACACGTACATTCTATGTATACTTATCCCTCACACCACACACACACACACACACACACACACACACACACACACACTATTATCTATCTCTCTATATTCATTGTCTCCCTACCAGGTAATTCACTACATATATATAGGGTGGGGACTTTCCTTCACCGCTTATCTATTTCAAAATAGATCACATGCTATTAGTAGCCACGCGCCATTTTCATGTATAGCCACACATGCAAGTGTGCTATCTATAGACTACTGATAGTTAACTCGAGGTGAAAATCATATTCATAGACCGTCTCCATGCAAAAAAATTTGAATCCAATCCTCCGTAAATAGACAATACATGGCATGCACGTCTTTGTATCATTGGTGTGTTATGCACACTATCTTCTAAAAATAGATCTTCATACTCAAAAATGGCTAAGTCCCTCATGTTGGCTTGTCCTACATGCGCGGGTTCTTCTGTCCCTTTGTTCCCTTAAACTTGGCCCATTTTCCCGCACGGAATTCTTGTGTGACTTCATCAAGTGTTCTTTGATCAACATTACCCCACACTAATCTCATTATCGCCCCGACAATGGGTATCTCCAAAAAAATGTTGAATAGAAAGAATCAAAAATAATTTGAATGAATAAAGAATGCTTTTATGTGGTAGCCTCATCTGTCTCATCTTAAAGGATCAACTATGGATACTCCTCTTTTATTTCGGCCTCTAAGGCCTACCACTCAGTGAGAGCCTTCTCTGCTTTCTCTAGAATGTCCACAACGATGGACTCAAGTTCATCCTTCATAATTTCCCCTTTTTCATTTCACAGACCAACATGATGCTTGACATTGCAGTCATCCTTCCCTCTAGTAAATCCATCTTCTACGCAATGAGCTTCCCAAGCTCCTCCAGCTAATTCTTGTGTGGATCTTGTGTTGATGCCAAGGCCTCACGCTTCTGCTTAACCACTGATAATCTTTTTGTGCGGCCCAATGTGTCATCCTTCATCACTTTCTAAACCTCATTGTTCTCCTCCAAAGTTCTTACATTGATGAGCTCTTCTGGAGTTGTGCAGATGTTCAAGGCTTGGTCTTCTTTCTTCAATTCTTCTTTCAGTGCTTGTAGCAGTCCCTCATAGGATGCAATATTCCACATCACTAAATCCTTTTCTTGTTCTACCTCTTGTATTGGATCCTTTAGTGTTGGCATATGCAGAGGTTTATCTTCAAGCACTAGGTCTACTAAGGTACTTACATAGTGTATCGTCAAAGGAAACGTCTTTGGTGCTTTGAGTTCAAGGTACGGCCTATCCTTCATAACATTATCACCAATTTCCTCTGTGAGGCTAATAAATACAACATTTTTCTTCTACACGAAGTCTCTTTCCTATGTTAGGCATGTTATTTCCCCATCCTTAGTTATAATTTCTTTCCTGAGCACCTTAATTGTGGTGTCTTTTTCCATATTGTGCCTCACCACTTCTATTGAGACTTTGAATAATGCGTTACTCACCTATTCATCTAACATAATAGTAGGATTTACTGTCATATGTCTAGCTTGGGATGCCTTCTTCAACCATCTCGACACGCATGACTCCCCCATACATAAAATTTAGGCTCATACATGTGGGTTTTTATTGACCATGATAGCTTCTTTCGAGTGTGCATGGTCTCCATATCCTCATCCATTAGCTCCCAACCAAATAAATCCTTTTGTGTTATCGTGCTCTAGAAGTGGGTGCAGATAATCTTTCCTGAGTCCTCAACATATCCCATGAGATGTACACTATGTTCTCCACTCATCCTCTTTGTCCTTAGCCCTTTTGGAACTTGAGCTTCAAGGTTAGGAGTCTACGTAGTATCTTGGGTAGTCTCATGTGCGGTTTCAGATGTTTCCTTCTCTCCTTCTTCTTCTTTCATCTCTTCATATTTTGGCTCTTCTTCTTGCTCAAGTGGAGTAGGAGATCCTAGTGTGCTCTCCTATGATCCTTCAGCCTCTTCATCTAACTTCAACTTCCTTCTCCTTTTTGGCTCAGTGGGATCCTTGTGTGGAGAGAGATGAGGTGATCTCCTTACCATTTGTGGGGTTCCACCTTGAGTCCTTGTACATCTGAATACTTTCTTGAACATGTTCTCTCCTTGTACTACCCCATATCATCTTCTTCATCCTACCCCTACGCAGGTGGAGTAGTGGCGCATTGTGATTCCTTCCTATCTGAAGGTTGCCTCCTTCTATGCTCCAAGCCACCACTATCTTCACGCTCTTCTTCTTCATCTTCTACATCAATGGTTTCTGTGGGCTTTGGCGCTGGTATGTTCTCCATTGTATGTTGACCCTTTGGTGGCCCTGGGAGCGCAAACTCATTCTCCATGTACTTATTTTTTTCCATCTTGGGCTTCAGCTAAAGGTATACTAGTGTTGCCCCAATATCTCTAACAACTAGACTCATGGGCTTTATGCTCAATACTTCTGAAATGAGCCTCTCAATATACGTGCTTCACCCTAGATACACATATTTATTTCTTAGGGTGTGGTAGTCATAATCTACCTTCTCTACATTTAAGGCCAGGAGGCACGTGTATGTGAATCTATGGACTGATGTTTGAAAGTACCTCACTGTGAAGGTGTAAGGAAATTTGCACCAAGGGCTCCAGGATCCATCTTTCATTGGGAAGTGCACAATGTAGAAATGTTGATATACAACAAACTGAACTTGTTTCCCTATTACCGAAGGTAGGTCCTTCGGATGCGCCACTCTTCTTCAAAGGCCACATGGAGCCTGTTGTACCATTTCTCCACTCTTTGTTTGACATCGTCTGATCATGGACCCTTTACATAGGTACTTGCTAAACCTTTCAGCTGGTGACTTATTCTCCATGGGGTATTCCCATATCTTCTCCTTCAGTCCATCTAGTACTCCAATCTCCATGAATACTAGTGATAATAGAACAACTCCAAAGCTGATTTTTCCTCCTGTGCATGCTTCCTCAACTATCTGTTCTACAATGTAGCCTGCAATATTGTAGACTACTCCTTCTAACATCCGCTTTGCAACATGCAGACACATGGTGTTCACGTGTGACCACCTCTCCTGGTCATTCAACTTTGTAACAAGACATGTTCTTGCTTGACAAACCGAGATAATTCTTTAGTTTATCAATGTCCATAATACGTAGACCCTTCAAGTATCCCAACTCCTTCCTAGTTTCTAGAATCATGGCCTTATCTGATTAGGTCAGTCTTTATATCCTCTCATGTGGCCTTCAAACCTATCACTATGGAGATCAACACGGATGAGATTCTGACTCATCCTACAAAGTAGAAAAATTCCTCATGTACTCTGCTCATGAGCCATCGGTATAAAGGCTCATACTTCCCAAAATATGGAAGCTCATATAATTGGTAGACTCCAATTCTTTTCAGAAGTTTCTCACCTACATCATCATAAACCGGCATGTCATCTAGCCATGTGTTTTTTTGTCTTCGTGTTGAGCAAGGCATCGAGTTCCTTTTTGTTCTCTATGGTCCTGTGGTTATACTCACTCACTTTTCTTTTTCTTATATGCGAATCCCACTCCTAGCCGACTATGACGCCCTTTGGATATTGCATTTCTGAAAAATTACTTTCAGGTGTCATCTCTTCCTCCTCTACAACTACCTTCTTCTTCCCATTTGTTCTCATTAGCTACCTTCTTGGGTGCCATTTTACCTTGCAATCCTTTTGTAAACACTTGCCTCTTCAACTCTATAATGTCTGACTCAAACCCTAGATCGAGTTAGTGTGCCCTAGGTGAAATCATGTTCCCTAGCTCCTCTCTTCCATCTTGCTTCACTCAAACCCTTCACCACCAAGGACGCAAGCTTCTTCTATGCATAGATCTACTTGTCACGTCTAGTTTCACACCCTTCGCACCTCAAATCAGATTACTCGGCTCTTTGCACTTAGCTCTTTCTCAAATACTCTTAATCACAATGGTAAAAATGAACTCGCATCTTGTCCTTATATAGATTTTCAAATTTTGATGCATTTATTGCTTCTCCACCTACCAAATATCCTCTCATTCATTCACCAAATTTGTTCTTTCTGCGTGGTACATATTCGCGCTCTAGATATAACCTTCTAAAGCACACCTTCCCACCCTCTCGGTCACAGAAATTCTCTTCAAAGACATGCCCATGCACTTGAGTACCTTGTCATCACCAATCCGGCACTATGATAATTCTTCACCGGAACTCCTCGTGCTATGATTATTTACTAATGCACAACCTTTAGTTTGGTGGATGTAATCTGGAAACAAAACAACAAACATAACACAAGAATACCATCGACTATGATAAGACGAAATGATGACAAATCTGAAATATCAAAGTAAATTATAATATTAACATGAAATTGTTACAATCTCACCCATGAGGAACTTCAAGTGTTATTGACTTCACTTTCCTTCCACCAATACTATGGGAGAAACTTTACAATTACACCTCTTAATGGCTTCTTCAACACACCTTTAAACTGATGCTTCCTTTACACACTTCATACAATATTTCTCACTACTTCTTTCTATGCTAAATGAGGGGGGTGGCCTCTCTATTTATAGAACTTCCAGGCTTATCCATCTTATCTCTAAGATAGGATAAGAAATCCACTCTGACGAATCATATTCCATACCTTAACTCTTATCTGTACATGTAAGCTTATCTTTTAAGATAAGATAAACCTTATCATTTTACATGGGTTCCACATTTTTAGACTTTTTACAAATAAAATACACAAAATATTTATGACCTCACTCCTTGTCCTTATTACCAATATAATATTTCTAATTCCTAATCATGTAGACCTTACTTCTCTAATTACCCAAACTTTGACATTTTAACATTACCGGACCACTTACGACAAATATTTACTTTTTACAACATTCCTATTGTACTTTGACTGTTACCGTACTCCACATTATTGGTGGCACCGTACTGACGGCGCCGTTATCTTCTATCAGACGCTACTACTAATTATACTTAACAACATCATATTCCTAATACATACATTAATGAAATAGAAATTACGGAGGAAAATTTTAGTGTCGACATCTTCCCCCTTCCTAGCTTCTACTCCGTCCCTGAGTAGACTATTCTGGTGCTTGGAAAATCTTCAACTTGTCATGGTTGACCCATTTCAGTAATGGGAGTGCCATCCAATTCCTCCAGTTGGTACGTACCATTTTCATGCACAACTGCTATTTTGTAGGGCCCCATCCATTTTGGAAGAAATTTTCTCTGTCTTTTTTTTTTGTATCTGGAATCATATACTAGAACCAAGTCATTCACATGAAATGGAGACCAACGGATCTTTTGATCAAAGTATTCCTTCTGCTTCATTTTCTTCTTATGGCTTGTATCCTTTGCTATTTCCCTCATTTCCTCTAGCAAATGAAGATGTACCAACCTTTCTTTTACTAAATCACTTTCATCCATCCTTTCATTTTTCATAACTCTCACAGTGGGAATATCAAACTCAATAGGAAGAACTGGATCAATGCCATAGGCCAACCGAAATGGGGTATCCTGTTGCTGACTTTTGATGTTGCCCTATATGCCCACAATGCCGCATGAATCCTTTATCCCATTTATGTACCGCAAGGCTGCATCTTTTGCTAGAATTTGACACAACACAAAATTTGTTCGCTTCCACTCCGTCCATTTGTGCTTGGCTTGTATGTTGTTGCCTTCCTGTGCTTAATAGAAAACTTATTGACTAGGGCTTCTACCACCTCATTAATGAAGTGGCTTCCTTGATCTGTTATAATTTCTAATGGGCAACCAAATCTGGTGACAATGCGTTCATATATGAACCTTGCCACTTCATCCATGGAAGTTGTTTTCAATGGCCTAGCTTCAACCCACTTGGTTAAATAATCTGTGGCAACTACAATATACTTATTTTGGCGTGATGTAGTTGAAGTGGACCTACAATGTCTATTCCCCACTTTTCAAAGGGACCAAGTGGAAGAATAGGGCATAATGGAGCTGATGAAGTCTTACGGTTACCATGTGTTTAACAAATATCACATGTCTTACAATAATTATAACAATCTTTAAAAAGAGTGGGCCAGTGATAACCTACATCCAAGATCCTTCTTGCTGTAAGTTGTCCAGAGAAGTGCCCTCCACATGTACCATTGTGGAATTCTTCTAGCAGCTTCCTTCCTTGATCACGTCCAACTGCCCTCTTGTACTGTCCATCAGGTCCTATTCGAAATAATACTCCATGTAGAATAGAATATGGACGACTGGCTTGAGTAATCTTTCTCTTAGTCTTTGCATTGGCACCATCAAGAAACTTGAATTCATTCAGATAATTCCAAATATCTATGTATTCACTAGGGATTGTGTCAAGGGATAACAAGGCTGCATCGGGGAAATCATCATCATCACAAGATGATCCTAAACCATCATAGGCTCGAGAGAGTGCATCTGCATTGACATGCTTCTTTCCTGGCCTATCTATAATATCAAATTCAAATTCTTGTAGCAAAATTATCCATCTTGCTATCCTCCCTGATGGGTTAGGCTTATTTACAATATATTTTAGAGCCTGATGATCTGTTACAACTAGAAATTTTTGCCCTAGCAAGTAATTTCTAAACTTCTTTACAAAAAAAATGATAGCCAGAGCCTCTTTTTCAGTTACAATATAATTTACCTCAGCACTGCTCATTTGTCTGCTCCCAAAGTAAATTGGATGTTCATTCCCATTTTCATCCTTTTGGCTCAAAGTACTTCCTAGTGCTACATCTGAGGCATCAATGTACACAATGAATGGCTTGCTCCAATCTGGATTCTTCAAAACAGGTGAAGACACCAGGGCTTCCTTCAATTGTCCAAAAGCTTCATGCGCCTTATTTCCTGGTTCATAAGTAACATCCTTCTTCAAGAACTGGGTTAGTGGTCAGGTGAATCTTTGAGAAATTCTTGATGAACCTTCTATAGTAACCCACATGGCCTAAAAATGATCTCAACTTACTTCTATTAATAGGAAATGGTAAATCTTTGATTTTTGAAACTTTATCAGGATCAGTACCAATACCATCTCTGATACAACATGCCCTAACAAAACGCCTTTAGAACATCCAAAGACACACTTTGAGGGTTTAGTGAGGCTTGTGCTTCATCTAACCTTTGAAATGTTGTCTCCATCTGGTGCAGGTGGTCCAACTTACTCCCATAGATGCAAAAATCATCCAGAAATACTCTGATGAAGGTCCCAATGTAGGGTTCGAACACCCTATTCATCAAACGCTGGAATGTTGCTGGAGCATTACACAACCCAAAAGGCATAACTCTATAAGCAAACGTTCCCCAAGGAGTGGTGAACGTGGTCTTCAAATGATCTTTCTCTACTATACGAACTTGGTTAGCCACTATATCCATCAAAGAA
The DNA here is from genome assembly GCA_018340775.1 of Taxus wallichiana var. yunnanensis. Lineage (NCBI taxonomy): Eukaryota > Viridiplantae > Streptophyta > Pinopsida > Cupressales > Taxaceae > Taxus > Taxus wallichiana. The sequence goes on along the minus strand of CM031239.1, from coordinate 874,849,400 downwards.
AAACTATAGCACTCCTGGCCAGCTACTTCGTCCAAGATCTGATCTGAAAATGGAAGAGGGTAATGATCCTTCTTTGTTGCCTTATTGAGCTTCCTGTAATCAACACAAATGCGTAGCTTCCCATTCTTTTTTATTGAGATCACAATGGGAGAAACCCATTCTGAATTCTCCACAGCAAATATGAATCCTGCATCAAGCAACTTATCTATTTCTTCTTTTACAGTCTTAGGAAAATTAGGATTCATTCTATATGGCATTTGCTTTATGGGCTTAACACCATCTACCAGCTCAATAGAATGTTCTACCCAACTTACTTGACGGAGTTCCTTGTAATCAAAAGTGAATATGTGTATGTACCTTCGAAAGAGCTGGAGGTAGGATTCCTTCTCACTCTCCATCACAAAGATCACCAATCTTTATTTGTTGAGACGATCATCAACTTCTTCTTCGATAATTTTATGGGGTCATGAGTTGGTGTGACCGGAAGGATATCCATGACTCAAACATCAACCTCACTTTCTTCATCTTCAAAGTGTCCACTTCACTCGGTACTAGAGCAATCGTAGGATGTCCAATCATCGCTTTCATCACTTGAATCCATAGGTTCTCGCTTTATGATGTCGAGGGATCACGTTTATCTTCACCCTCTCTCTACCACGTCCAAGTATCATGAAACCTTCATTCCAAAGTAGTTTCTTGCATGAACTCTCCTTAGCCATGGTCTTCCTAGTAGCATTGGGTACGCAATGTACCATTTTTCATCACCCGAAAGTCTACCACACATACAACACCCATAATGTATATTGCCACATTTGAAACTACACCTTCTCGTTTAGTTTTTCCTTATTTAATGACCTTAACATAAGTGTCAAGGGCGATCAATTTTTAAACCCAACATATTCATTACAGACTCGGTCATTACATTAATCGCAGCACCTCCATCAACTAAGACATCATGAATTGAAATACCATTACATAATACCTCACCAGGAGCATAGGGATCCACCTCTACCTCCAAAACAGGGGACCTCAACCTCCTTCCTTCATCGAGCATTGAGTCCACTTCGCAACTCCCTCCTCTTCTCGAAGACATAGCCAAGAGTTGACCATATGTAATATTTGCAGCCTTTTGGATAGATCTTCCAAGATGGAGTATGGTCCTTGCCCCGTGAAATCAAAAATCCCGCACACCCAACTTTCTTCTCCTATGTTTCTTACTAGTTTCTTCTTTCATCTTCTTAGGATCATTTCCATCTTGATTATCTTTTTCTTTCTTTTTTTTTGTTACAAACACATCTACTTCATTATTTCTGCTCTTATCTACTACATCAAAAGAATTCACAGTGCTTTTCCTTTATCATTATCTCCTTTACTGATGTAGAAGCTCTATCTGACAATTATACTTATAATGACCCTTTTATAACAACCATAACATACAACTTCAGAAATATTTCTTTTTGGACCTCTATCTCCTCCCTGAGAACTAAATTCCTTTCCTTGAAGAAGATTAATAGTTAACTGACCCATCTTTTTGAGCAAATCTTCATACTCAATAGATGTACTAGGAGAAATATTTGTGCTCACCGGGAGTGGTTGTGGATTCTGACCAAAGGTGCTGGTGTAGGCTCTACTTTAGCAACAATTTCTTTGGGCTCCTCTTCCATGCTTTCTTCTTGCCTTCTTGCAATCTCCTTTGCTTGTTCAATGGTAGTTGGGCGGTCATACTTCACTCGTTGTCTGATCTCTGGCTTCATCCCAAGAATGAAGTGCTTACAGAGGAGATTATCCACGCCATTCATCAACCCATCCGCTAATCCTTCCTTCCGGATCTGGGCATCGAGCTTCCTCCTTAGCTCTAGAACACGAGCATGATAATCCCTTATCTTCTCCTTCTCTCCTTGGGATAGCTTTGTGATCTCGATCATGAGATCTGCATATTTCTGTTGTTCACCAAATTTTTCAAGAAAACTTTCGGTTAATAAATCCCATGAATTTTTCACATTATCACCTAGTGTTTCAAACCACCTAAGTGCGGAACCATCCAAAAAGGTAGGAAAAAATTCAGTCCATTGTTCCCTTCTTATAAGGCCATTACAAATACAAGATCGTTTAAACTCTTGAATGAAAGAAGAAGCATCTTCATTAGATTGAGCTGAAAAATAGGAATCTTTCCCATTTTCAAAAGTAACCACCGTGAAATACCAACCCACAAGTACAATCAACAAGACTTATGTGCACAAATAATTGGAATCACTATACTAGAAAGTGACTTTACACCTTTCTACAATAAAATAGAAATGACCACGGTAAACTATGGTAAAACTTGACTTATCATGCGGTAAAACCGACTTTACTATGGGTAAACACTATTCACGGTAAAAGTGAAGTTATCATGTAAATACTATTCACGGTAAAAAGTGACTTTACCATGCGGTAAATACTATTCCCAAAAAATGACTTTACCATGGTAACTACTATTCATGGCAAAAATGACTTTACCATGGTAACTACTATGCACAAAAAACAAGGTTACCCTCCAATTGATTTTTGACTAAGTGGGAATATTTCTCCAGAAAATCCACCAACGAGGAATAGTCCCGGCAACGGAACCAAAATGTCATCACCAATCCGACACTATGATAATTCTTCACCGGGAACTCCTCGTGCTATGATTATTTACTAATGCATAGCCTTTAGTTTGGTGGATGTAATCTGAAACAAAACAACAAACATAACACAAGAATACCATCGACTATGATAAGACGGAATGATGACAAATCTGAAATATCAAAGTAAATTATAATATTAACATGAAATTGTTACAATCTCACCCATGAGGAACTTCAAGTGTTATTGACTTCACTTGCCTTCCACCAATACTATGGGAGAAACTTTACAATTACACCTCTTAATGGCTTCTTCAACACACCTTTAAACTGATGCTTCCTTTACACACTTCATACAATATTTCTCACTACTTCTTTCTATGCTAAATGAGGGGGGTGGCCTCTCTATTTATAGAACTTCCAGGCTTATCCATCTTATCTCTAAGATAGGATAAGAAATCCACTCTGACGAATCATATTCCATACCTTAACTCTTATCTATACATGTAAGCTTATCTTTTAAGATAAGATAAACCTTATCATTTTACATGGGTTCCACATTTTTAGACTTTTTACAAATAAAATACACAAAATATTTATGACCTCACTCCTTGTCCTTATTACCAATATAATATTTCTAATTCCTAATCATGTAGACCCTACTTCTCTAATTACCCAAACTTTGACATTTTAACATTACCGGACCACTTACGACAAATATTTACTTTTACAACATTCCTATTGTAGATTTTGATCACTATTACCGTACTCCACATTATTGGTGGCACCATCTTGTGCGCCGTTATCTTCTATCGACGCTACTACTAATTATACTTAACAACATCATATTCATAATACATACATTAATGAAATAGAAATTACGGAGGAAAATTTTAGTGTCGATGACTCGTCACTATACCTTATCCTAGTAGTTATCATGGCCTCTACTTACCTCTCATTATACTGCTTCCTCCATTCATCTCCATCCTTTATCACTTTTGAGAAGCAATATTTTTACTTTGACAAATGCCCGTAGCAGCTTATTCCTTTCATCTCTTAATTCCAACAGTCTTGTAGAGCTTGATATCAATAACCACACCCCACACTAAAAGTATGTGCAGTCATTGTACATCAACATGCTCTATATCAGTAGTTAGCTTCATGTGTGCAAGTGCACTTATTACACATGAACAAAAACTAAAGTGACAAAGCATAAAGCAACAATAAAGGAAATATAGAATGGAAACCTAATCTAATTGGCAATATTACCTTATTGTTCCTTAAAACCTAGTAGATAGGGTGATTCCAATATCCTCCCATTCTATAATATTATCTCTGTGGACTACCCACCAGCGCTCTACTATCCGACATAAGGTATACACTAACATATCTCTTCTCTTAATTTGATCATTTCACTATGCTTCCATGGCTTTCAAAAATATAGGAAGATCTTCTCGCCCAAAGATACCAAAGTACCGCGCTACCTATCCATCGAACAAAATAAAGTCCATTCTTGTGTGTAACCTCACTTTTTACCTCACACCCCACTAGTTCATATGTATCATGATCCCAATTGTCACAAGCAATACTCGTAGTATCACTAATAGAATGAGAATCTTCCCACTATAGGATTCCTTTCTTTGATGGCTCATTGATCTTTGGGTCCTGAATAACCCATACATAGATTCTATTTAATTCCTTCTCACTTAGAGGCTCAACATATGGTGTATGCTTCCCATCTCACAAAGGTATTACAACCCTTTCCTCTTTGTTCTCAAATCGGATATACCCCTTATTGAATATCAAGTCAGCATTATTTGCATAACACAAAGGGCATCTAAGCAAGGCTGGAAAATGTCTACTTCCCGTAAGTGCTAATACCTCAAAATCCCCAAAGTGAGCTTGGCCCTCAGTATGGTTATAGATGCATCCTTCAAAACTCCTATGGGAGTGGCCTTAGTCCAGCTTTGCCATAAACAACACATTACATGATGGTTACAATGAAGGCCTCCCCATTTATACCCATGCATCTAATGTAAGCACATTCACTTCTACATCTGTATCAATCAATATATTTCTCAGCAGTCATCCATCTACAACAGCATTCAAAGTAATTTCCTTATCATAGTCAATGCTATCAGGGGGAATATTTACATGTAGGATGTTCCGTTCATTCTCAGTGCTTGTGCATGGGGTATTCCCCTTCACCCAATTTCCTAAACAATGGAATAATATTCTCCTGGCACAACATTTTACAAACCTCTCTGATGTCATCAATATCAGAGGGACTTTTTCTACTTCTTTCTTTTGTTCCATCTTCCTTGACTGCTCCTTTAAACATTGTATCTCACCTTGAAGATTCTTGAGGACCTCCATGGTCTCTTGATAGACTTCCTTCTGATGATCAGGATCTGGGTACCTTACATGCAAAAACATCCTCCTTGGTGATCATATGCTTTTGTTGCAATGCCTCTCTTACGCGTGTCACTTCAGCTCATGTAGTAATCTTCATTGTTAATGCCTCAGGTCCTAGTGCTATCTTGGGCATCCACTAATCTTCTACCACGTGCTAGATTCTAACCATCCCGACGCCTTTGTTTTCTTTCTTATGTTGCTTACTCAGATGCTCATATAAGTCTAAGCACTCTTCATAGCTATGGTTCTTTTCGTAGAAATAACATGCAATATTCTGGGACATTCGCGCCTATAGTGGTCAAGATATCCACACGTATAACAAGTTCCATGAGGGAACTCACCTCTTCCTCCACCGTGGCCTTGTCCTCCATATCCACCATGATATCCACATCCTCTTCCATGACCTCCTTCAAAACAGCCCTCATTCCTATCATGGAACATTTGATTATGATCTTGATCCTGGTGCTCATTATTACCATTAGAATTATCCGTTACACTTGTTTGTCATACCCCAATGTCTATAGCATCCTGGATCTACCAATCAACCTACAATATTTGGTATCATAGGTCATGGACTAAAAAAATTTTACAAAGAATAAGATACATTTTTCCTTATCGCACGCTATAACAAAGGACAGTGATTAGCATCATGATTCAAATGAAAATCTCATAGTCCAACAGTAACGAGTGTATAGATCTACGAGGGAAACTATCCTTGGTGTGACCTTCCACTTCACAATCTGTACACTAAATCCCTAAGTGCATTTCATGGGCTGAATTTACTAATACCTTCTCTAATTATTTTTCCATAGCTGCAATATGTGCCTCTAAGAATGGACTAATGCTAGTATCAATGCTCCCAAATTCGTCCAAAGATGCAAAGATGCTTCCAAAGGCTTCACATGGATCAGTGTATGTCTTATGTGATAGTGCTCTTCTGAATGGTGTAATCAATCCACCAATGAACCATGTTAGCTTGCGTGAATATCATAAGAAAACTTAGATAGGAGTGTTTTAAAATAGGCATCATACTCACGTACACTCTCAGTAGTGCCTTTCTTGATATCCTTGAGCACACTTATACTCTTCTGCTTAAATTTCGGGATATAGAACTCTTTCAAGAAATCATCCTTCAGCTACATAATCCACACAAGTTTGATCAAAGTCAAACTTCCTATACCAACTATGTGCACATCCCTGTAATGTAGTAGCAAATTGACTTGCCTTGCACTCTAGAAGTCATGATCCCTTTCATGTGCCACAATATTTCACACATGTGCACATGCTCAGCAGCATCCTCTATGCCTCTATACTTTGGAAGACAAAGAGACATCTCCATATAAATATTCTCAAGGGGGTCAGGCACCTTTCCCACCGTGATCCAACCTCTTATGTTTCCCCTATCTCCAGAACCACCAGATCCACCCGAACTAGAACCACCTATACCTCCTGATCCTCCACCTATAACTAGAATAGGACCTATAGATGTACTCCCCTGTACTCTGATAGTAGTACTATATTGAACCCCTATAGTCTGTGTGGTAGTTCTACTTCTAAAGGTGAATCCAACATTCTGCCCACTTACATTTTGTGCAGATGATACGCCTAAAAATGTTCCTCCAAATAACATTGAAGTCACCTATCCTGCCATTAATGTACTTACTCTATGACTTACTCCGGTTCTCATGTTTCCTAAATTCACTTGCTGATTAATTTTCGTACTAGATACTGGAAAACCAAGCGTAAGGGCTAGGTCACCAGGTGGATTAAGATGTGTGCCCACGGCCTAGGTAATATCTATTGATGCACTTTTGTGTGAGGCCAAGGGGGATCCCCCGTCATGCTTTCCAATATGGGGGTTTGATTCTATGGCTCCATGTCTTCTATGTGAGCTTCAAATCCTTCAAGAGCCATCTCTTTCCTCAATGTTATACTTTCTGTAACGGTATGTTGCTTCTCTATCTCCCTCTCACATGCCTCATTATACTTAAGCCACCTCTCCTCTCTCTACCTTTCTGCCGCTAGGTCTACCATCTTTCACCAAACTTGTTCCTTCCCTCGCACGTGGTGAGGTTTAGTTAGCCATCGGTTTACTCTCCAGGTTAAAAGTTACCATCAAGATTTTGATCGCCAGTGGAATACTTTGTAGATATGTTCCTCTAGGATACCGTAAAAACTAGAATTCAGATACCTTTGGGAAAGAATGCGTTGAAATTAAATATTCTAGAATATAACCGTTTTTAGAACACCACAAAACCATGTATCCACATCGTGAGTCTAGATCAGATCAGCATCATAAAGGGCCTAAAATTCTTCTTGTGTCCAAACAAGTGCGCGATACCTCCAATTCTACTTAGATGCATAAGCAATCAGCCACTCGTATAATTCTACTAGGAAATATGGCAAAAAAATCTCTCATATAAATGGTCATACAGGATCTATTCCACCCATATGTGTGCGTTAAACTCGAGATCCGGTGCTAAACTGCGCTATGCATATTCTTCCTCCAATCCTCGTATCTATTCTTCAATACTTGCTAGAGTTAATGGATACGTCTTCATCGTGAACCATCCTGAAAACAACTGAAAAAGAGGTTCCAAAAATGGAACCAATGATGCAGCCTAGAATTCACCAGATAACACCCTAGACGCATTGGCACATCACTCATCCTAGACTGAGTGCTCACCCGAAGCGCACAAAGGTACCAGTCCCTCTTTAGGGTTGCTATAGTAGAATGTTAACATGATGAAGACTTAAAGCATATAGATCCATAACTAATACATCATTATATAGTGCATGACAGATCTAGATCTAAGAAAGAATAGGTTTAAATAATAATCATGATAGAAATAAGAACATGCACTACCTAATTACACACAAGAATGAAACTTAGGTTCAGTCAATATCTTCCATCTCTTAATTATCACAATAACACAGAAGCTTCTTACAATACTAGAAATCTATGCCAATGTGCGCATGGATCTGATATGGTAATCCAAAAACATGTACATGTCTCTGTATACTTATCCCTCACACACACACACACACACACACACACACACACACACACACACACACACATATTATCTATCTCTCTATATCCATCATCTCCCTACCAAGTAATTCACTACATATATATAGGGTGGGGACTTTCCCTTCACCGCTTATCTATTCCAAAAATAGGTCGCATGCTATTAATAGCCATGCACCATTTTCATGCATAGCCACACATGCAAGTGTGCTATCTATAGAATACTGATAGTTAATTGAGGTGAAAATATTATTCTTAGACTGTCTCCATGCAAAAGTGCTCAATCCAATCCTCCAAAATAGACAATGCGTGGCACGCACGCCTCTCGCATCATTGGTGTTTTTACACGTTATCTTCTAAAAATAGATCTTCATGCCCAAATGGCTAAGTCCTAAATGTTTACTTGTCCTACATGCGTGGGTTCTTGCTATCCCTTCGTGCCCTTGAACTCCGGTCTGTTTTCCCACATGGACTTCTTGTGTGAGTTTTGTAAAGTGTTCTCTCGATAAACAATTTATATCTCTTGTTTTGTATAATTCTTCCGGTAGAATATCCGCTTTCATTGCATGTATGTTTAGATCCAATATATTATGTGTATAACCTTGTGCTAAACCCAATAATTGGTTTCATAACTTTGTTTGAGGGTTTTATGCATTGACAAATTTACTCACGAGGGTTTTCTCGATTGAGTGAGAGATACAACAATGGTAAAGAAACCAAATACAAGGTAGAGAAGTTTGACGGCTGAAATTATCAATTATGGAAGATGCAGATTAAGGATTATCTATATCAAAGAGATTGATATTTACCATTGGATGAGAAGTCTAGACCTACAAAGATGACCGATGAAGAATGGAAGATTCTTGACAGAAAAGGCTTCGAGATCTATAAGATTGAGCCTCGACAACATTTGTGGCTTCTAATATTATAGAAGCGAATTCTACGGTAGGGTTAATGGACTCTCTTCTTAATTTATATGAAAAAACTATTGCTTCAAATAAATTTTATTTGATGAAGAAACTATTTATTTCTAAGATGCATGAAGGTGGATCTACATCTTGTCATTTGAATTATTTCCAATCTATTGCAAATTAGTTAAAATCAGTTGATATTTTGTTTGATGATGAAGTGAACACACTTTTATTCTTATGTTCTTTTCCGATAGTTGGGATAACTTTGTAATGGTTGTTATTAATACAACATCTGCTAATAATATTTTGAAGTTTGATGATGTGGTTAGTGTAATATTGAATGAAGAAATTCAAAGGAATAGTACAGAGGAATCATCATCTAGGAATGCTTTGAATGTAGAAAGAAGGGGTGGGCGTAGGAGAGATCCAAGAGTAAGAGTAACGGGAAATCAAAGTAAAGGGATAGCAGATCTAAATCTAGAGGTAAGGTAATTACCTATTGGAAATGTGGAAAGAAAGGACATGCAAAGAAAGATTGTTAGTCAAAGGATAAAGAAGTGAATCTTGCTGCAGCAGAGAGGTAATACAAGATGGTCTTATTCTTTCTTTCAATAATAGAATTGAATCATGGGTTTTAGATTTAGGAGTTTCTTTCCATGCAACCCCTAATAAAGGTTATTTCAAAATTATGTCTAGGGAAATTTTGGACATGTTTATTTGGGTGATGATGAACCTTGCAAAGATTACTAGTAAAGGGAAGTTCATCTAAAATTACATAATGGAAATACATTGATATTGAAACATGTGAGGCATGTGTCAATTCTTAAGAGGAATCTTATTTCGTAGAGAGCAACTAGGTGAATCTGGTTACATGGTTACATTCACAAAAGACTCTTGAAAATTCACCAAGGGTGTTTTTTTGTGTGGCAAGAGGTAATAAGGTAGGAACATTATATTTATCTACTTGTGTTACTAATTCATTTTTGCATTATCTACTTCAGATTCAAATGCATTCATGTGGCATAATCAGTTTAGCCATATGAGTCAAAAAGGAATGCAGATATTAAAGGCTAAGGGTAAGTTATTATATTTGAAATATTTATATCTTGATTTATGTGAGCATTGTGTCTTTGGAAAGCAAAAGAGTGATATTTCTCAAAGTTGAGGCAACTAAGAAGGAGTAGAAATTGGAGCTTGTACACTCGGATGTGTGGGGACCACTCAAGTAGCTTCTCATGGAGGATCCTAGATTATGTTACTTTCATTGATGCTGCTACAAGAAAGGTATGGGTTTACCGTATTAAACATAAATTTAATGTTTTTGAGACTTTTAAAAGATGGAAAGCCCTTGTTGAGAATGAATCAAATTCAAAGTTAAAGTTTCTTAGATATTAAAATGGTGGTGAATACCAGTAGCAAGGATTTCAATTATTATTGTTCAAGTGAATGGGATACGTTCGAAAGAATGGTTCCAAGAACACTACACGAGAATGGTGTTGCAAAAAGAATGAAAAGGAAAATCATGAAATGTTCTAGAAGTATAAGAATACATTCTAGATTTCCTTTACATTTTTGGGCAGAAAGTAATTGATACACCAATTTATTTGATTAATTGTGGGCCTTCAAGTTCACTAGATGGAGGAATACTAGAGGAATCTTGCTCTAAAAGAGGTAGATATTTCTTTTCTTATAGTTTTTAGTTCAGAAGATTTTGCACATATTGATAAGGAAAATAGGAAAAAGTTAGATGTAAAATCCAAGATATGCGCTTTCATTAGTTATGGACTGGTGATTTTGGATTCCATTTTTGGGATTTAGAGAATTCTAAAATTATTAGGAGTCATGATATTGAATGGAATGAAAAGAGAATGTACAGAGATCAAATTTTGGTACCCAAGGATGAACCGGTTGAGAAGTTTGTAAATGAAAATGAACTCTCAGATTTAAAATAATAATTTACATGGTTACATAAGAATCTAGTGTCGATTGACCCCTAAATGACATCGGTCAAAAGAACTAATATCGGTTATAGAAGAGCCAAACTGACATCGATTAGCAGAACTGAATTTGGTCACAGGTGACCGGTATCGATCATTGACATATTTGGATACAAATGTCTAGGAGGTCAATAATGAGCCTCTCGTTATTGGTACCCCAAACTCCTGTGAGAAGGTCACAAAGGATAAGTAAACCTCTGTAAACATTTAAACCTTCTCTATTTTATTTATTATTGATTGATAATGGTGAACCAAATATTTTTGAATAAGAAATGCAGATGAGACCCACGTCCAGTGGGAGCATGGCATGGATGAGGAGATGGACTCCTTAGAACCAAACCAAACTTGGGATTTTCTTAAGTTACTATTAGGTAAGAGGACATTGCAGAACAAGTGGGATTATAGGATCAAGGAAGAAGAGGGTGGATGTAAAAAGGTACAAGGCAAGGCTTGTAGTAAAAATATTTGCATAGAAAGTAGGTATTAACTTTAGTGAAATATTTTCTCCTGTTGTAAAGATGAATTATGTTCGTAGCGTATTGAGTTTAGTTATAATACATGATTCACATTTAGATCAATTAGATGTGAAGACAACTTTTCTTCATGGTGATTTGGATTAAGAGATTTATATGTAAAAGTTGTTTGGGTATGAAGTCAAGGGTAAGGATAAATTAGTGTGCAGGTTGAAAAAGATCCTATATGGGCTCAAGCAAGCTCCAAGGCAATGGTATGTGAGGTTTGATAGTTTTATGCATGAGCATGGTTACTTGAGATGTGAATCGACCATTGTGTTTATTTCAAGAAGCTTGAAAGTGGGAACTATATTATTTTGTTACTTTGTATGTGGATGATATGCTTATTGCAAGATCTAGTAATTAGGACATTGGTGAGCTTAAGGGAAAGTTAGCTCACACATTTTCTACGAAGGATTTAGAAGATGCAAAAATAATCCTTAGCATGAAAATACACATAGATAGGAAGAATAAGAAATTGTATTTGTCTCAAGAGGATTATATCTATAGTGTGTTAGAAAGGTTCAACATGCGTAATGTAAAACCTATAACTACACCTATGGTTGGACACTTAAAATTGAGAAAATATCGTGTCCTTCATCACACGAGAAGGTCAAATACATGACATGAGTGTCATATGCTTCAGCAGAATGGGAGTCTCATGTATATTATGGTTTGTACTGCACCGGACATTACACAGTAGTGCAAGTTTTGAGTAGATATATGGATAATCTAGGTAAAGAGCATTCAAAATCAGTCCAATGGATACTCATGTATTTGAAAGGGACATCTAGCATGCGGTATGCTATGGAATTTTAGATATTTCATTATGTTGCTATGTTGATTTGGGTATGGCTAGAGATCTAAATCGTAGGAGGAGCACTATTGGATATATTTTCATAGTAGGTGGGATGACAAATTAACTAGATTTCAAGATTGCGGAAGGTCAGGCTTTTATACTATAGAGGCAAAGTATGTTGCAGCTACAAAGGCTAGCAAGGAGATGATATGGATGAGTAGGTTCATGAAAGATTTGGGAAAGGAGTAAGATGATTGTAAATTATTCAAAGGTGACAATCAGATTGTAATTAATTTGGAAAAGAACTTAGTGATTCATTCAAGAAAAAACACATTTAGTTGAGGTATCACTTCATATGACAGTATTGAGGATGGGTAGTTGAATCTGGAAAAGATGCATACAAGTGAAAACCATGCGGATATGCTAATGAATCCATTAGAAAAGGAGAATTTGGAGCTACACTCCACTTCTATTGGTCTTTGAGTTTGAGACTTGAAGAGGAAGAAACAAATCTAAGGAAGGATCCAAGAATGATGTTGTATAGGTATGGTGCAGTAATTAATCTCCAAGTGGGAGATTGTTGAGTTGTGGAGCTCAATTACTTTAGATTAACATGCAATATGAAACTTGTTGGAAAATACAGTAACTAACATCGATTATGGAGGGACCAGCATTGGTCACCTATGACCGGCATCGGTCAGAAAAAGGAATCGATCGGTTAGGGCTAACCGATGTTGGTTACTTGTGTGGGTGTTTTAATTAACTCACGGGAATTAGATATATTTTTAGTATTAAAGCATATCTATTAATTGTAATTGCATGGTTAAGTGCCCTAAGTTTGTATACACCTATATAAGCATGAAATATAGGGTTTAGAAGTAAGAATTAAGAAGAACTTGCAAAATTTGATGATTATTGTGAGAATAATTGTGAGATTAATTCTTGGAGAAGAATTAAAATCTTCAAGTGAAAGAGAGTATTGTACATTTGAGACATGTGAAATATTTTAAATCTTCAATTATATATCTTATCAAAGCTTTGGATAATAGATTAGCTTGTTTCTTGGTGGATGTAGCCCACACTTTGAACCACATTAAATCTAGTGTTGATTTATATCTCTTGTTTTGTATTTTCTTCTAGTAGAATATTTGTTTTCATTATATGTATGTTTAGATATGATATATTATTTATACAACCTTGTACTAACCCCAACACTATGTTATTTTTGTTTTAACCACAAAGATTAACAATTTAGATTTATAATACCACATTATTATAAACATGATAAAAATAGTATGGTATTTCTCTTTAATGTCATTATATTTGTTAGTTGAGCCTAAGCGATTACTAACCTATATTATAGTTTTCAAAAAATCGTATTTAATGAGGCTAAAGAACCTCAAATCTTAACTAACTCAACCATGCACCATGAGATAAGAGCTAAACAAGAGTTAATCGCATACATGCATCATAACTTTGACAAAAACATCAAAACCTAGCATATATACTACTCTACTCTTTAGATCGCTAATTAAACATTAAACTAAGAAGATCAACTTAGCAATCAAATGTGATTAGTTGTTTATGGTTTTCAAGATTTCAAGAATGGAGTCTCACCATTAATGGCTTCAAGGCCAATGGTTCTCTCCATATTACTCAAAACTTGGTTTAAGGATGCAAATGGAGGTGTTAGCTCAATAATGGAGGAAGGCAAGCTTTAGATCAAATGTCTAATTAGCTTAAAGCTAATACAAATGAGATCTCAAATCTTTCTTAGGCTTGTTTTGGTTTTGTGTTATGTAAAGTTGTGTCTTTGAATGGGTAGGCTTAGCCTTGTATTTATAGTTTTTCCAACTTGGGAGAGTTTGAATTTGGGTGCATGTGGGACTAAAGTCTAAAAAGCACTTTAGGATTAGGAGCTAAGTAAACATGCTTTAGACTAGTTAAGCTAGGATTAGGCTAGTTAAACTTGATTAGCAAGTGATTAGAGACTCATTGAGAGTTGGGAGGGGTTTGGTTAATCAATTGTGACTTATAGATAGCTAGGAAGCCAATAAAGTGATCTAGAGAGAACTAGGGAGGTTCTTAATGGTCAAAAGGAGGAATGTTTAGCTAATAAGAGAGATATTATCCCAATTAGATGATTATAGGAGGAATATGACCGAAAGAGGTGTCATAAATGGGCATCCGAGAATGGAGTGAAGAGTGGGAAATTAACAAAGTGTCATCAATTGAATTAGAGGAAATGCTAAGTGTAAGCATATTTTAGGTGTCTACATTTTCCCCTCTTTGGGGTGATTAAAGTGACGTCACTTCAAAGAAAGTATAAAAGCATAAACAAGTAGAAAATTTTGAAGGGATAGAAGAAAAATGAGTAGAATGAAGGATGCCCCCTCGATTGTCGATGGGGTGATGGAAGAACTCGATCGATGATCGAAAAGATGAAGGAAATAGAAAAAAAAGAAAGAATAGTGTGAAGAAAAGAAAAGGGATATAGAAGAAAAGGAGTATGAGGAAGGGGAATGAGCTAACATCCATCCAGTGCCTTTTAAACAACTTTATTTTTCATCATATTGCTAATGATCTTCATCATCGGTCCTTATTAAAAATAATGAACAAAAGTGTAGTATGACATGAAAATCCATATACGAACAAATGTCCATTGTTAAAAACACCAACTCCATGCAACATACAAAATGCAATGTAATACAAGAAAGTAAAAGATGCCTAACTCCATACAACATACAAAATGCAATGCAATATGAGAAAGTAAACAAGCTAAACTAACAGAGAAACATAATGTAATGTTTTTGTTATCAAGCTTCAGTTCCAACCTATTCAAATTAACGACAAGGGTTAATGATGGTGCCCAAGTAAGATACATGTGAGGGGATAATGGAGGACACTTGGGTCAATGAAAAAGTAATGTGCACTATGAAATAGTACTAGAAAACTTGTTGTGCCCCAGAGTACAGATGAAGTAAGCATCCTAGCTTTTTGTTGATGGAGGTAGATCAAGATGATCCATGAGTCATGCACATGAATAGGTGAGAACCAAAGAGTGATTTTTGTAGGATGATTTATATTTTTTTTATGTTTCTGAAACATATTTGAATTTTTTTGATTTTTCTAACATATTTGAATGTTTTTTGATTTTGAAATTTTTCTGAAACTATGTACAAGAAGACAAGGAAGCGTGGATGCCCCTAGCAATAGATGGGATGTACAAGGGAAAAAGGCCACATGCGTATGAGAAAGGTGAAGATGTGAAAATTCCCCAGCAATTAGGTGGGAGTATTCAAAGGCAAACTCTTCATGCATAGAAGTGGGACCCAAGGCCATTATGGATAGGTTCAACATGATGATGAACGTAAACCAATGAAGTGTTGGGAAGAAGCAAGGATGCCCCCAATATAAGTTGGCCTAAAAGCACATGATAGAAAGGAAGGAGAAGATTGTTTTTTTTATGAAAAGGGACAAAGGTGTCCAAAAACAATGGAAAAAGGCAATACCATACACATGGATGTTTTGAATGAAGTAGAAGAATGATGTGAATGATATGAATGTAGCTTAGAAGCCTCATGATGAAAAGTGATTAGCGTAAGGCACAAATCGTGAGACGAGATATGGAATAGAGTAAGAGTCTTGAAAAGGTCCAAAAAAAGACACTTGGTAACATACTAATCCTTATTTTCTCATAGAGATCCATGTGTGTGCATGTGGAAATTTTTATTACCTCTTGAAGGAAGGCTTAATAGAAACAGTGAAGACAAACTAGCCAATGTATAGGAATGATTTATTTTGATAGGTGATAGGTGATTTGTGAATGGAGGGTGGAAGGATAGCCATACATTGCTCCACTTCCATCCAGGTGTCCATAGCCCCGATGGAGATGTATTTGATTCTAATCACAACATTTCTCTCTGTCAGTCAAGCATCCATAGCCTCGATAGAGATTATTGGAAATACCCCAAGAGAGAGTTATATATCAATTTGCTTTTTCTTTTAGCTTTTATATTTTTGATTTTTTTTTGATTGATTTTGATTCTTTTGCTTTCTGAAAACTTATTTCAGCTCTCTTGTTTGATAAGGGGTTAAGAACCACTATGGCTTGATGAAAGGAGGTGGAAGTGATTGTGATGATGACATTGGCTAGTGTCAACAAATATGTCCAAAAGTTCTTCACAACAAGTTTATTAGATGTTGAATGTGATAGGATCTCTAAGAGGTCAGTCGTTCTTTAATTTACCAAGGTGATGAAAGACCAAGGTCAAATAGATACCATAGAGATAAATGTCAAAAATGTGTGAATAGGCTAACCAAAATATCACGAAAGGATGAAAATGGTAGGAAGACTTGCAGAAGAATAATAAGAAAGGAAGAAAGAAACATCCATGTGTACGCAATACTTGATTGCAATGTTTGATCTTTGTACCTTTGATTTTTATTTTGTTTTCTCAATTTTTTGTTTTCTCATTTTTTGTATTTTTGAATTGATTTGATTTTTAGATTTTTGATAGTTTTTTGAAAGGTGGGAACAACAAAGTCACTCTACATGGTAAGATCCAACAACAATGTTTGTGACTTCCTTGATAAGGGAGATTAGTGCATTTTTTTATCAAGAGTCATGTTATCCCATCTCAATGATCGAGGTGAGCTCATACTCAACAAATGACTGTGATTTATCCTTAAACAAGGATTGTTCATGTGGGAGCTTGAGTTCCCTATCCATAGGTTTCTGCACTTTATGCCATACTTGATGGTTACATTGCTGTGCATTCTTGAATCACACTTGATTTTTAACCTTAAGATCATTTGATTTGTTAGGGAGCTTTGGAGCTCTTGGAAGTTTTGATCTTAGCTTGATTAAGAAATGTTTGGGTTTCTTATAAGTGACATATGACTTGTCTGATCTCGAGAAGGAGAAGAAAGTGAATGTGGACATTTAGACCTGATGTGAGAAATGACCATGGGCTTTCCACAACCATTGATAGAAGAAAGGTGATGGATGAAAAGGATACAATCCAAGAATTGAAGAGGATGGGCTACCAGGAGGTGAGCCACTATAGAAGATGATGAAGGGTCTGCTAGAATATGGCCCTAAGATGGAAGAAGTTGGGCTACGAGGACATGGCCCAAGAATAGAAGAAGATGATGAAGGGATTCTAGGGTGTGGCCCAAGTATAGATGAGGAGGGACTACTGGGAGGGGTCCCATAGATAGAAGAGGAAGGGATACTAGGATGTGGCCCAAGAATAGAAGGTAATGGGCTACCAAGAGGTGACCACAAGTAGAAAATGGAGGGCTACCTGGGGGTGGCTTCATTATAGAAGAAGATGATGGGATACTCAACTGGTGACCCAAGGCAATATTTTTATTGAGGAATGATGATAGATAAGGAATGAGTTGGTAATGAGAAGATAGGCCATGGATCAATGCTAGACCCCGACATCTCATCATGCTCAAAAGAAGGTGAAGATGGAATGCCAAAAGAAGAGTCAAGTTCCATGACCTTAGGATTTTCCTCTACATTCTAATAAAAGGAATCAACTTCTTCCTCCCCATACACAAGTGTATCAAGTTCTAGAAATAATCCTTGTTTGTAATCCTCTAAAGGGATATCATCATGTAGTCTAATTGTTCCTTCATTATGAGAGAAATCAATCAGTAGAGGTTGTTGTTCTTTGGACCATAGGAGGTTGACTAGAAGAAATGGGCCCGATAAGTGGGGAAGATTGATTGATAAAAGAAGATGAAGATGTTTCAATGATGTGTAGATGAGGGGAAGGCTTGACCTTATCACTCCCATGAAGAGTTTTGATAGTGCTTTGAAAAGATATCTTAGCACATGGATTTTTCTAATGGTTCAACATGGTCATAGACATTGATCTTTAGAAGATGGATGAGGAAATGGTATGATATGGTTGAAAGGGCTCAAGGGCCAAGAGGGATTGAATTTGGTTTGATAGAAGAAGATGACTCAAGAGAGGAAGTAGGCTTGGAGGCAAGGCATCTCATGAATGGATGATTTGGATCCGGACTTAGATCATTTTTCTAGAAGATGACGTAATGTAGGTTGGAAAGTAGGATCACATAGCCATCCATTAAGTTGTGATGTAGGAGTTGAATTGGATGATTGACTAGAGGGAATCCGAGTCGTGGAACTCTTCGATGGAGGAAGAGGTCATCGAGATGACTAATGAAGGAGGTCCTGCAAAGAAAGGGAGGACCGTGACTCAAGAACCGAATTAGATGTTTGATCGATGAAACTTGGAGTCACACAAGTCTTCAAAGGAGGAAGACATCATTGAGGTGATTTGGAATAAAGGTCCTTGTGAAGAAAGGGAGGACCATGATTCAAGATTTGATCTAGGGGTATCCGAACAATAGTTGGGATCCGAATCTTCAGAAGAAGAGTGGGAATCCAAATGGTAGTTTGGATCTGAATCAGAAGAAGAGTGGGGGAACCTGAATAATAATTTGGATCAGAAGCATCCAAACCATACCACCGACTATGAGTTAAAGGTGGGGAACAGGGTACCCGAATGGGCCCTCTAGCAGCAAAAGAACCAAATGAGGCTTAGTCATAATGGGAATCTTTTGATTTGAATTCCTAAACCTAGGTTCCGTATTTTTGTAAGTGTGAGAAACCATGTGATAGTCAGTCATTGTTGGCATCATTTAGGTACAAATGCCTAGACCTAGATAGTGTGATCAAATTCCTTCAAAGTGAAGAAAGTTCCATGTCGATTCGGGTAGCATAACGGAAACCAACTAGACATTTCATAAGTATGGAGATGCGTGCATGATTTTCCAAAGAAGGTCTAAGGAAAATAGACATCGTGATGATGCAATCTCGATGAGATCAAAAAGGATTGTCCTAGAAAAAAGTTTTCGGATGAATAATCACAAGGAACAATCATGCAAGTGTGAAACACAAAGCCAATCAATAAGGAAATACTCCCTATGTAAAATGTGTGTGCAAAATGATAGTTCGATGCAAATATGATCAACACAATGTCAATACTTACGTCAAGCTCAAAATGAACAAGGTGTAAATATTAACAAAGGGTAAATATGATTCCCACTTAAAGGATACTACGACCAATTTAGAGACAAGCAAGGCCTAAATGTCAAAGGGAGAGGATTACAAATATAAGCTACGTAACCACACCAATTGGACACGTCTATCAAGCTTCACGGAGAAGTGAGATATTAGTGTCAAATTGGTACTTGAAATGACACAAAATAAAGTAAGCGACACCCATTTAATATTTGGAGCAATGTTCAAATTTAAACCAAGTCAAAGTATACTAAGGATGTGCTAAAATGTGTGCAACGTAACACCACAATGTGGATACTTAGATCATGTTTACGAAAAACATGACGTAAGTATCTTAATTGTGTCGAGGCAATGTGAACAAGGTAACACATCAAAGGGGATCAAATGATGAACCAATCCTAACTATGAAGATGATCTTGAAATCAAGATCAAAGGACTATCAAAGATACAAAAATGTACTTGTGCACTTTAGACATTTAACAACCCAGCCACAAACATGGATGGGCGTAAATGGACAAAAAAGTGGTGAATACCATCTTTGATAAGACTCATGAGGTATGCTTCCTTCTCACCCCAAAATGGGCAGCGAGAATGCAAGGGTATAGATCAAAAGATGAAAATAAACTAAGCATCCACTTGGGTAGAGTTTCACCTCGTCCGAAGGTGAGAATGAAACCGAGCTAAGTGAGACGTCATTTAATTCCATGATGAAAGACACTTAGTTCTAACTTACATGGGGATCTTTTCCTTGTTTGAAAAACAAGGTTCAGACTCCAAGTAATTCGTCACTTCATGATGGCTTGATGCGTGAAAACGGACTAGTAAAGTGGGCTCCAAGACAGAATGGCTTCCCTAATAAGATCTCTCAACTAGGTGTCACAAGTTGTCTAAAGTGAGCTTGATTTACCCAAAGAGTCACACCGACTTGATTTGGGAGTATCTCGGCTTTACTTTACCCCCTTCAAATATGATGAGAAACTAGTGTGTTCACGTTGTATTCATCACCGGGGTTTGATACTGAACAACTTTGACTCTAACTTACAATGTAAAATCTAGTCAAGTGGGTAAGCGGAGTGCTTCTGTTTCATCCACGAGGTTACTCAATGGTGGATTACTTTAGGGTTCTTGGAACCACCCCCATTGTTATAGCTTAAGGCGTTATGCCAAAGGGGTTATGTTCTAGTTGAGTGGATAGGGACATACCCTTTTCTAAAACCTACAATATAGTGTGAAGTGAAATGGTGTGTTTTTTATCTTGCTTAACTTAATGTGGTTTTAAGTAGCACACCATTTGGCAACCTATATGAAAACACGTGTATTAGAAGGTTTTGTTTTGTCTTGAATTCTCCTTTCTTTGACAAGTGTTAGGCCCTACATGCAAGAGTTAGTAATTTTCCATCAAATAAGAAAGAGAGTTTGCACGTTGTTTTTGATTCCTAAGATCACCAAAAAGGCACGAAGGAAGAGCATACACAACGTGAAAAACTCAACTAAAACAAGTTTATGGAAAATAATTTAAGTGTTTTGTAAAAGGAAACTTTGTTTTAGAAAACTTTGAAAGTTAATCCATTTTAAATCTTAAATTAAGTGTTTTGGAAGTAAAATAGAAGGTTTTTGAAATGTTTTTATTCCCAAGATCACCTAGAAGGTGCGAGGGAAGAGCATACATTTCAAAATCCCCTTTTAATAAAAAATGAACACTTAACTAAGTTAGCATAAAAATATGAAGGAAAATAAACCTGCAAACCACTGTTAGAACCCTACGAGAAAGTTAGAAAACCAAGAAAATATTAGAAAATTCCATAAATCTATTTTTAGCAGTTTTTCAATGGTTTTTAGTATTTTGCATTTTTGGAGGTCTCCAGGGAACTTTGGGAGTTTGATGATAGAAGTAATGATACTAAAGGTATATTAATTTTATAACTTCCCTCACAAATTTCACTTTGTTCTCTTTCGACACCTATTCAAACTCTCGAAAATGGGTCAACGGGTCAAAAGATATGACCAAAACTAGGAGCACTAAAAATCATATGAACAAATCCATCAAACAAAGATGTCTGCACCCCCTTCAAGGTGTATGCACCATTTTAGGCATGTGCACATGGGTTTTGGGTAACATGTTCCCTCTATATAAACCTAGTGGATCTCTGGGGTGCTGTGCTACCCGAGAGATGCCTACGCTAGGGTAAGTGTGCCTACGCCAAGAGAATAGTGTCTACGCTAGTGAAGAAAAAATGGTAAAAACTATGACAGTGTGTGTGCACTGTGGCAGAGGGGTGCTTTGCTGCCAGAAAAAAGGGTGTATGCACCATGGTTTGGGCATGTGTGTGCTTGGTAAAAAAAAATTTTTGACAGAGGGTCGAGAATACATAGGGTGCTTGCGCGTGGGTTTGGGTGCTGCGCTGCCTAGTAAAAAATGACAGTTATAGGGTGTCTGCACTGCAGAGGAAAGGGTGTGTGCATGATGATTGGGTGTGTGCACCTGGTTTTTAGGTACTATGCATGGTTTTGGGTGCCTACGCCTCTGCTAAAAATGACAGTTTGAAGGTGCTTGTGCTGGCAGAAAGGTGTATGCGCCCTTCCTGAAAAACCACCAAAAAAATGGAAAATGAAATTTTAAAAGTGTCAACAGTTAGAAATTAGCCATTAAATGTAGTTTCTAGCATAAACTTAACAAAGAAGCATGAAAATGAGGGTTAACTACATAAAACCTAGCTAAAAATCCCAAGGCAAAATATTTAACCCTACAAAAACATGTAAAAAGTTAGAAACTGAAATAAAAGCTTTAAAATGACTCCATTAATGGAGGATGGACTTCAAGTGTCCCACCGAGGCATGCCAAATGTATGCAATGGAAAAGTTACAAAGCTATGGAATGAGGCTAAAGAACCTCAAATCTTAACTAACTCAACCATGCACCATGAGATAAGAGCTAAACAAGAGTTAATCATATACATGCATCATAACTTTGACAAAAACATCAAAACCTAGCATATATACTACTCTCTACTCTTTAGATCTAATTAAACATTAAACCTAAGAAGATCAACTTAGCAATCAAAGGTGTGATTAGTTGTTTATGGTTTTCAAGCTTTCAAGAATGGAGTCTCACCATTAATGGCTTCAAGGCCAATGGTTCTCTCCATATTACTCAAAACTTGGTTTAAGGATGCAAATGGAGGTGTTAGCTCAATAATGGAGGAAGGAAAGCTTTAGATCAAATGTCTAATTAGCTTAAAGCTAATACAAATGAGATCTCAAAAGCTTTCTTAGGCTTGTTTTGGTTTTGTGTTATGTAAAGTTGTGTCTTTGAATGGGTAGGCTTAGCCTTGTATTTATAGTTTTCCAAATGGAAGAGTTTGAACTTTGGGTGCATGTGGGACTAAAGTCTAAAAAGCACTTTAGGATTAGGAGCTAAGTAAACATGCTTTAGACTAGTTAAGCTAGGATTAGGCTAGTTAAACTCGATTAGCAAGTGATTAGAGACTCATTGAGAGTTGGGAGGGGTCTAGATTAATCAATTGTGACTGATAGATAGCCTAGGAAGCCAATAGAAGTGATCTAGAGAGAACTAGGGAGGTTCTGAATGGTCAAAAGGAGGAATGTTTAGCTAATAAGAGAGATATTAGCCCAATTAGATGATTATAAGAGGAATACAATTGAAAGAGGTGTCACAAATGGGCATCCGAGAATGGAGGATTGAGATTGATAGTGCATCTCCATCAAGATGAGACAACTCAAAATATTTAGCCTCCTTACAAGCACCGAGTATATATGGCCCACTCCAAAGTTTATCAAAATTTGAATGGAACCTCGGTTTAGCTTTTTCAAAGATCCCATTTTAAGAGCAGATCACCCACTCTAAAGATTTGAGCTCTAGCCTTTCTTTCAAACCATTGCTTGGTTAATTTCTTATTATGTTCAAATATGATCATAACATAATTCCTTAGTTCTTCATGTTCAAATTATTCCGCCATTCTGATTTCTCTTTGGTTTGTGCCCTTAAAATCTTTTAGTTGTGCTGAACTCTAGTGAAGGAAATTTTAAGGAAAAAGGAATCCTAGCCTCCTTTCCATAGAAAATATTATAAGGTGAAGTACCAATTTCCTTTTTCATTATGATTCTATCTATCCAGTAGTGCGCATAAGACCTTTTTGTACCACTACCTCTAGTTGATATTCATTGTTTACTTCATGATTCTAATCAAGTTCTTACAAGTAGACTCAACTAAACCATTACCTTGAGGGTAATAGTTGGAAGAATTATTCAAGTATATTCCAAGAATAAGGGCCCAATCAGAAATTTTAGTACCAAGGAAGGATTTTGCATTATCATAGATAATGGTTTGAGGAATTCCAAACCTTGTTACAATACCCTTGAGAAATTCAAGGATGACTAACTCAGTTTCTTCCTTGAGTGTGACAACTTCTATCCATCTGGTGAAATAATCCATTGTTGTCAACACCCACTTGTGACCAATAGTTTAAGGAGGTTTGATCATGCCAATGAATTCAAGACCCCATTTCGCAAAAGTTTGTTTTTCTTAGATTGGATGGAGGGGAAGCGCTGTCAATTTCTTTATGCCTACAAAGAAAGTACATTCTTTACATTTCCGACCCATTTGTTCACATATGTAAAGAGGTTATGCCAGAAGTATCTTGCTTTGATTATCTTCATTTTTTTTACTTTGGCAAAGAAGTTTCCACTAGAGAATCCATTGTGAAATTATTCTAACACTTTTTTGGCCTATGTTTCATTAATACATCTTAAAGCAAAGACAACGTCAATGTTTCTTTTGAAGAGAGCACCATCAATCAATATATATGGAATATATTGCAGCCTCAAATGGATTCTCTTTACTTTACTTAGACCAGGAGGGTATGCCTTAGAAGAAAGGAATGTTTCCATGATATCCATCCAACTGTGTGTGCATTAGGGTTTTCATTTTACATAGATTCAAAGCACGAAGGTTCCTTTTCCAAGAACATAGAATTGTCTTGATCATTTTGCGCATCCTTAGCGAGTTGCTTGCAGAGAATTTTACCTCTAACCAGATTTGTGGATTTGATATTCACATCATACTCCATGATTTTTGTCACCCATCTAACTCTTTTCTCACTGATTTTTCTCCCATAATGAAGTTTCTCACACTTGAGTGTGAGACGAGGACTTTGACACGATTTGTGGTGAGCACACTCTTGAACTTATTCAACACGTGCATGATGGAAAAGATGTGTTTTTCCATGTGATTGTATCTAAATTCATAATCCTTCAGTGTTTGACTAATAAATTCATTGGTTGCTCCAGTATTTGGTTATTATCTTGTGTTAAGACAACGACAACACTAACATCAGCTCCACATGCATAAAGGATGAAATCCTTAGATTAATCTAGATTGATAAGTTTTGGGGTGCGAGAAATTTATTTCTTGATCTTGTTGAATATTTAGTTTCCTTTTGTTGTCCACTTGAAGACTGTATCTTTCTTGAGCATGAGGGTGATAGGCCTAACCAAACCTGTAAAGTTAGGAATGAATCTCCTAACAAAGTTGATTTTTCCTAGGAATGATTGCAAGACCTTCTTGTGCATTGACATAGAGAGAGAGGATGGTTGATATTATTTCTAGATCAATAACAATGCCATATTTTAAAATCACATGGCCTAAAATATTCCACTACGCAATAAGAAATTCACAATTTTTATGGTTAAGAGACATCAGAAATTGTCCGCACCTCTCAAAAAATTCTCTGGATGCATGATGTGATATGTTCTCTTCTTTAAAAATATAGTTATGTCATCCAAGTAAACTAGGATGAAATCATTAAAGTATAATTTGAAGGAAATGTCCATTACTCTTTGAAAGGTGGCATCTGCATTTGAAAATCCAAAAAGTATTTTCTCGATAGGAATGTGTTCCCATTTGGTTGTAAATGTAGTCTTAAATTGATCCTCTTCCTTGACCATGATCTAATTAAAACCTGAGTACCCATCCAACATAGAAAACCTTTGTGTGCTAGCCATAATGCGCAAAATATGCTCCATGGAAGGAAAAAGATAATGATCCTTTAATGATGCCTTGTTCAAATATCTCAAATCAACACATAGTCTAATTTTATGATTTTTATTTCACACAAGAACAAGATTTGCAACCTAAGTATAGTACTTGATAGGAAAAAAATAATTTTACCTTAATTAGTTTGGATAACTCCTTCCTCATGAGGGGCTTTATCTTAGGGTTGAAATGCCTTTGATTTTGTCTCGATGAGCTTGATGTTAGGATCAAGGTCAACGGAGTGTTGAGAAACACTTGGATCAAAAATTTTGAGGTCTTCATAGTCCCGTGAAAATATGTCACTATATTTTTGACACAATGATACGAAGGCCTCCTTTTCCTCTTGTGCGAAACCTTTCCAAGTAACAACTCTTTACAAAGGCACAATAATGAATGACTGGAAGTCTTTTTATGTTGCGTGCATGTTCCTTTCTTTTCCTTTGAACTTGTCATCGAGTGAAAATTTTCTCTAAGGTGACCAATCCTTTAGGTAACTTTTATTTCTTCAAGTGTATCATTTGATCACCATAACTATCATACAAATCAAATTACAATTTTGAAGAAAACTCAACCCCACTTTGGATGAACCGCACAATTTGCGCATCATTGTCAAACACTTGTCAGTTGGTTTCATTGTCCATAATAGATGGCTTGACCACCATCTTGATGTGTTGCACATTTCCTTGAACAATATCCTTGGTTGGTGAGAACTTTGAACCAAGGAAAACCATATGATCAACTTATTTTTTCAATTTCATTGGCACCATCTGCAGATTGAGAGCATCAAAGCTCTCCAATAGGTCCCAAACTCTATGTTTATAAGCCTTAAAAATATTATTCTTTGTTGCGCACTTGTTTGTGACCTAAGGGATGACCAATTCAATATCCCTAAAGATCTGCAATGCCTTGATTTGTTTCTTTTCAAAAATAAGAAGACCATGCACCAATGCTTCATAGTTTGCTATATTGTTAGAGCATGCAAACCGCAGCTTGTGCATGGAGAAGAACTTCTCATCCTTAGGATAGATGATAACAACACTGCGCCTATGACATTTCTACTTCTAGAACCATCAAATAAAATCTTCTATAGTCCATAAGGTTTATCTTCATTTTATTTCTTGAGCGTTGTAGGCAGCATGGCTTCTTCTTCAAGAATGGAATAGGTTCCAAGACCAGCTTTTAATAGTTGTATCATAAGAATCAAGTTCATAATGCTCCTTGGCCCATTCATCTAGTAAAAGATCGGGTATGGAAGTAGGAATAGGCTACTCTTCCGAAACCGACTCTTGTTCTTAGCCTTCTTAGATTAGGCAATTCAATTGGAGAGGAGGAGGATCATGTCAGATGAGGGGTGAAAAATATATTCACCAACTTAATTAAATGTAAAGTTAAACATTATAAATAAATGTAAATGTAACTATACAAATATTATAAATTAAATAATACATAGAACACAAAACACCACATCTAAATGGGTAAAAACCATGGAGAATAAATCCACTAATGAGAAACTTTTACATCCACCACCCAGAACTCCCTCCTCACTTTTATTCCTTGTATTTACCAGGATTTACCTTCATATTCCCTTTGGAATATTATTTTATCAATTGATCTAAATTAATATCTTAAATATGACCTATGGTCATATTTAAATAACCCAAAGGGTTATGTCCTTCTTAAGTGACGGGCACACCCCTGATTTAATTAGTTAGTTAATTAAATTAACCAACCACCTAATATAAAGTTTATATTTAAATAATAAGAATATAGTTTATTCTATATTATTTAAATATAAACTATATATTATGATACACTTAATATTATAGTTCTAACACCCCCTTAATATTAAGTGGGGATCAAGTGGAAGGAGGTGGCGCAGGTACACCCTGTTTGACAGATCCGTGGCTACTGGTAAAAATCTGAATGGAAACAAGGAATTCAGGGGTCCTTCTCCCACGAAGTCATAGGCCCGAGGGTTTGGCAAAACCGGCTTTGGGTCAAGCTCACGACATGGGGTCTCTATTGCTCCCCTCAACGAAGAAAATGTAGTTTGGCAGAGTGGCGGATCTGATTCGATTCCTACACTCTTTCCTAAAGTGTTGAACCAGGGAGGTGGGAGGGATACAGTTAATGGGAGATCCAGTGGTCCCTCCTTCGCCGATATACTATCTAAATAGTCAAAGAATACTGCAAAGACTACTATGAAGCCTGCTGAGAAAAATCCATGCATTACCTTCGGAGAGAAGTCCTCGAAACAGAGTCTTTCTATCAAGAACATGCCTTAATCTATAGATTTGCTGGACTTTGGCCTAGTTTACCAGTCCTACACGAATGGATCTCCAAGCACTGGATCCCGCTTCTAGGAGGAAGGTTAGATCTCTACCCATGTGCTAAAGGTATCTTCATTGTTGCTTTTGAATCCATAGATGATAAGGTTATCATTTCTAATCAACTTTGGCTCTGCTAGAAAAAAATACCTTATTTTAAAACCCTGGTTCCCATCTTTCAACCCTCTCACTGAATCTTTCTCACGCAAACCGATTTGGATCAGATTACCCCACCTTCCTCTGCAATTCTGGGATCATAAATGTCTGATAGCCATAGGCAATACATTGGGCAACATCATTAACATAGACTCCCAAACCTCTGAATTCACGCATACAACCTATGCAAGAATTCTTGTTGAGGTTGATACCTCTAAGGATCTTCCAGCTCATATTGAGCTAAAGGTGCAAAATCAAACTTGGACCCAACCTCTGGACTTCGAGGGCATACCTTTTAGATGTAGGAATTGTTTCTCTCTGGGACATTCTGCTGTTAATTGTGAAATGATAAAACACAAAAAGGAGAACGCTAACTGGTGGAAAAATGCTCTCCGGAACATTTGAGATTCGATCCTCTGAATATCCCTGTTGCTGAGAAGGAAGACATATTGGAGTCGGTCCCTGAAACTCCTTTGAACGAGCTCAAAAACCATGCAAATAAAGAGTCATCTGGGGAGGAGACACAGAGCATCGGAATTACTGAAACAAGAAAGTTCACAGCAGATAAGGAGAATATTCCTAGATCTCATTGCTCATACAATAATTTTCAGCCAATTAAGGATTCTGAAGTTCTCATTCCTTTACACAAATCTATGGATGAATGGATTACAGTTCGTAACAAGAAGAAAACTGCTCGAATTGAAAATAGTAGTAATTAATTGGAAACAATAGTAGAATGGTTGTTGGTCTTTTATGTAGCTCTGGGCAGCTGTTCTGTGGTTTAGGTGTTGTTTAGTTGTTGTTTTTTAGCTGTTTTTCAGCTGTTGGTTTGTTGGTTACAGGTTCTCTTGGTAGATTGTTTTCTGCCGTTGGGCTTATTGTTCATATCTGGATCCTGATCCTCTTTGGTTATGTTACTTTGGCTATATCTGGCTTTTGAGTCATGTTGTACAAGGGTATAGTCCCTTTCAAAAAACTATTTGCCAATAATAATTAAAAAAATATTAAGTGGGGATCCATATGTCAAAATTACTGCTTGTACAACAAGATTTACAAATCCATAAACCCTAAAGGTTTAGGATAGCACATGTATTTGTGATACTAAATCTCACCATTTATGGTGGAAATATTCTTATACTGCATCTCTAGGAGCCTTTTATAACACAAGGTCCTCCTATACAAATAGATGCACACTATAGTGTTATTTTCCTATAAACTCTATTAGTTTACTTGTAATATCTATTAGTTTACATAGATCATACAAGATCTTTTTACAATGATTTTAAACCATAATAGAAGTATAAAAGAGATGCATTCAACAATCGGTTGGTTGTTAGGAGGTGGCATTTCCATGCACACTCCCCCTCAATGACAACTCTGAAAGGCCAAACATTTAATGGAACTTGCAGAACTTTGCAACACACAATGGCTTTGTAAATAAGTCTGCAACTTGATATTCATTCAGGAAGTACTAGAGATCTATTTCACCGCAGAGAACCTTCATGTGAATAAAATGCATATGTATCTTGATATGCTTCATTCTTTGATGTTGAATCGGATTCTTTAAAGAAGACCATGAATTATGCTTTCAATTGAATCTTCTAAATATTGTAGTTGTTTACATTCAACATTTGAGATTTATGAATTGGAAATTGATTAGACCTCATTTTTACGTAAAATATAAATGAAAATAATTAATAAACAAGGATTAAAATAAGAGTTTTATAGAAATTCCCACCGAAGTATTTCAATCCTTATAATCGAACATGATCAATTTACGCCAAGAAAATGAGTTCTGTTAATTGAAAAATCTATACACGAATACGCTTGAATGATATCAAAAACTTAAATTGAAATGTAAGTGATTTTTTTAGTTTTGTAACAAAATGATGACGAAAAAATTGTCATCGTATATCATATCATTTTAAAATAAAAACGATACTATTTTACTATTTTTTACAAAATAATTTTTATAATTTGTTTATATTTTGAAAAAAAATAAACAAATAATTTATATATACATTTTTCGAAAGAAAAATTAATTTTAAAAAAATTGGAGCTCTTGCTCCTTATTAGGTAAGATTTTCTATCAACTTGGCCGAGTTGGCTAACTTGACTCATGCGAGCTATCCATCAAGCTATTATTGCAATGTTATATCATTTAATTTCCAAATTATAACTATGTAAATTAACCAACCAAGCCACATATATTCCAGCCAACCTATTTAATCACTGCGGTCAAGCCGCTCATAGATACTAAGTATGCATCCACAACCGAGCCGCTCACACAATGAAACCGAGCTCAATACGAGTTGTGCCCGCAAGGGCTTGCAAAAAATG
Source organism: Taxus wallichiana var. yunnanensis (assembly GCA_018340775.1). NCBI lineage: Eukaryota > Viridiplantae > Streptophyta > Pinopsida > Cupressales > Taxaceae > Taxus > Taxus wallichiana. Next base: position 874,819,191 of record CM031239.1, on the reverse strand, counting down.
GGGTGGTATGACCAAAGAACCTCGTTATGTCGCCTCCAATGTAAGACTAATCCCCATGCAAAGGAAAACCTGGGGGTTCGCGGATGGTAGAGTGGATGGGGTCCCGCAAGGGACACATATGCAGTGTGTGTGAGGGCTCGCAGAGGTGAGTAGGCTGTGCCAAGTGGCACAAGGCTAGAGGGGTGCGGTTTGGAGGGGGTCGTCCCCATATATAAGTTTGCATATATTTTTAATATATGTTTTTGTTTTAATATATGTGGTCGGTTAGGTTTTTAGGTTAGATACTTAGGTTTATATAATTTAGTTTTAGGTTTATATAAACCATAACCTTATATATTATTTTTCTACACACACACACACACACACATATGTGTATATATATATAAACTACGAAGATTTTATAAAAACTATACAAATATTATAGTTTGTATTTAAACTATAGGTGCAAATAATTTACAGAGGCCCTTTCCAAGACATGGAATGGGGTTCGAGTTCACAATGAAAAATGTAAAAACATATGTATTACCAGGGGACAAGGATTTTACTTAACCAATGGAAAAATTTAAAGGACCTATTTTCTTAAATCTTGTCTCCCCATGTAAACTCGAGTTTCACTTTGGATTTTTACTTTTCCTTTTTGATTTCTTGAATTCTTGCACACTATATAAACTATATAAAAATATTTCAAAAATGTATAGCCCTTACCTTAGTTTTTAGGGCTTGGTAATTCCCGAACATGGGTTTTTACACGCAGTTAAAAATCTCGAATAACTTTCCACTTGTGTAACCAACATCATTTTTTTTTACTATGCAAAGGGGGAAGAGGGGTTAAATAACAACCCAAATAATTTAACCACCTAACTTCCCAACCGTTACAACCTTAGGTTATTTAGGATTAATTTAATTTATTAATCCCACTGCACTGCTGTTAGGATGAAGGGTGAAAAACATATTCACTAACTTAATTAAATGTAAAGTCAAACATTATAACATAAATGTAAATGTAACTATAAAAATATTATAAATTAAATAACACATATATTAAAAATGCCGCCTATAAAGTGGAAAACCCCTAAATGGGTAAAAACCACAGAGAATAAATCCACTATTGAGAAACTTTTACATCCGCCAGTTCAGTAACTCCCCCTCACTTTTATTCCTCAGTATTTACCTTCATATTCCCTTTTGGAATATTATTTTATCGAGTGATCTGAATTTGATATCTTGAATATGACCTAAATCATATTTAAATAACCCGATGGAATATGTCTTTCTTAAGTGACAGGGCACACCCCAATTTAATTAGTTAGTTACTTAAATTAACCACCTAATGTAAAGTTTATATTTAAATAATAAGAATATAGTTTATTCTATATTATTTAAATATAAACTATATATTATGATACAATTAATATTATAGTTATAACATATCATATGTCTCAACATGATAGGAAAATATAGGCTTAGCTTGTATGGTAAACCCGGTACCATACCTTATTCTTAAGAGCATATGAGACCAATCTGATGACAAGTAACCACCCACTTTGGCTATGAAGTATCTTGATAGGAAAATGGAAAATAATGGAGGCAATTCAATGATTGACACATCTTGAGTTATGGTTAGACTTGGATAAGAATGAAGTGTTGACTCAAGATCCTTGATGATTCCTTGATGCTTAATAATGGAGCCATCAAGTTACAAGACTCCATTAGAGACAGGGTTATACTTAAGACCTAGGACATCAACAATTTTTTAAGCATGACAAAAGAATAGCCCACGAGTCAATCATAAAATTGTGAACAAGATGTTTACCTACTATCAAGGACATGTATAAGGGTTGGGTTTTAACGATTTTTCTTACTTGTTTCTCCTCTTCTTGAAAATTATTAACAATAGCTTTAGTTCTTTGGATAGTTGGATCATCTTGAGGGAGCTACATGAGAGATTTATGTAGGAGGCCACACTTGAGATGGAATAGCCAAGACATGCCACATTATGACATTTACATTTATTTTCTTCATTTGGTCCACAATGTTGAATGGAAGGCCCATAGACTTGTGAATTTGAGGTGCAACATCTTTTCTTGATTGTTCTTGTGTTGGAGGAGGCATCCTTAGTTGAAGCGAGAGGCTTGACCTACCAAATAAGCTCACACAACTTCATTTGCAACCATGCGTGGAACCTTGTGTGCTTCAACATGTGTGCTAGAAATATTGGGTGGATTAGAACCATCCTTTTGTTTTGAATTGGGTCACTCTTATTGAAATAATTTGAAGGTTGTGAGTTAGTTTCCAATATTCTCTTCTTGGACCTTGTATTGTTAGCAACTTGTGTGCGCAGTCTGTTAGAGTTATCCATGGCTTGATTCATTGCGTAGAAGTCTTCAACCCAAAATAAAATAAGGTTGGTCTCAGGAATGAATTCTGACACTTCTTCATTATCAAGTTCACTTGTGTTCATGGATGGCTCACAATTGGAAGTATTCTGGATCATGAAGGCTTGCACGCGTAGGGCATTTGTGTAGCTATACTGACTGTGTGGCAGCTTGCATGGGAAGCACCACTGAATCTTGAATCATGGTGTTCGATATTGGAACTAATGTTTTTATTGAGCTAGGTGAAGGAAGAGATCAGCAGAGCAACTATATAAGAGGAAGGTGAGCGTTATGACCCTATCATATCTCATTCTATTGATTCTACCCATACTTCTAATTTGTATATTAATTTCTAAAGGGTTGATGGCTTTGATTGAATCCTTGATTAGATTTATTTCTAAAGGCTTGCACTTTTGCTTCTGTAAATATATAACTTTTTTAGAGAGATTTATAATCAAGGCCTTCATTTATTCATCTTCTTTACGATTTTGGGGAGAGTAGGATGTGGAAGCAATGGGTTGGGAACTCTATTCAGAATGGGGCTAATGGAAGGCTAAGGTATTTGAGGAAGTTAAAGAAACAAAGGAATAGGTAATCTAAGGGCCATTTTATCATCTTGGATTAGGAAATTTTATGCCCTAACGGCCATAGGATAGGCATCATAAAGTTTCACATCACCCATAGATTGTATCATAACAATAATATCATAATTTAATGCTTTAAGAAGTAAAGAAAAGCACCTTGTGGGGTTTTTATTAAGAGAAGAGAAATTATGTCCCATGTTTTCTGAAATTTGCAGTTGAAATCAACCATGATCTCTTTGGGAGCTCTGTGGATGGTTGTCAATTGTTCTAACAAAGAGATATATTTTTCATTTTCCTAAAACTGATTGCAAAGTGTAGTGTCAAGCTCATCCCACATGTGAATAGAGGCAGTCTTAAGTTTATGTACTATTCAAGTTCTTTACTGAGTGAAGAAGCTAAAGAACCTTACAACTACATCATATTCTATAACTAGATGAATTGAGAAGACATTTGAAATGTCCTAAATGTGATCAATAGGGGTAGTTTGATTCCCTCCAATTAAAAAAATAGAATACTTTTGAGTGTAACCACTGGTATATCATGTTGCTGATGCGCAGAAGGGCCAAAGGACTACCACCATTGAAGCTGACAAAGGGAAGATTTATTTGCTAGGCCATGAAGATAATGGGTCATAGGACTCACGGACATGTACACAAAAGGTTTTCCAGGAGGAGGAGTGGAAATTACTCTGCGCATGGGAAATGGGGATCTACACTCGATTCTTCATCTTATTTTTCTTGGGGACAACTCGCATATATTCAAATGCCTCACCAAGGTTTGCACGCTGTCTGGTTTAAATCCTTCTCATGATAGAGGTGTGCTTAATGACCACTGGAATCAATAGATCTGGATTTTGGGAGTCACCAAATGTGTTGAAACAAGTCTCCAAAGGTTAGAAATCACTCGAATCACACACCAACTTAACAATGGTGAAATTTTATCTTTCAATACCGGTCCCATCAGGCGTGCCATAACTGTTATAGCTCAAAATTGCACCCACACCTAAGTCATGAAGATCCAAGGGTTTGAGGCAACATGGGACTATCTCCAAGTTTTGGGACATTGCACTTAAGACAAAACTTTGGAGAAGGTTAGCTTACTCGCTTATCTCTACTATTATAACTATTCTTAAGAAGATAAATGCAACTATCTAACTCTACTCTAAAATTACAAGGGACTAGTATGAGGAGGAGATGCATAAAACAAAATCTTAAGCTAAGGGAAGGTGATAGCACTAGAAATAAAGGGATGAACACTCTCAAATGAGTGAAAACGAGGGAAAATGTGCAAAGGGAGGGTGGACGTGCATACCACAGTCTAAAACAACATCCAAGAGCCCATTTTCATGGAGCACAATAGAAAATGGACCCTGCAAGAGATGTAAAACATGCACAAGATACCAATATTGCAAAGGAAAGGCAAGTAAATGCAATAAAAAATGAGCTAGGGTAGAAATATCCACAAAACAAAATTTTATTGTTTGAAGATGAATGCCCATCGATTATAATGAGAGGGTAAGGAAAGAATCTACACATAGTGAGCCAAATCTGAGACCTGCAACTCAAAATTCAAATAATACACTACTCTTAATAATGATCTTGCAATCCAAGAGGGTCCAACCTTTATAAATGAGCATTATTCAACAATATATAGAAGAATGGGAGAGAAAAGGAGGGAAAAGAGAGGGAAAAATCAAATTTCCAATCATAACCACCAACAATATGCAATAAATGCCTACAACTCTATCAAAATTGCCTAGCCACATCAAGTTTGCTTGTGGAATAAGGAAAGGAGCGAAATCACATGAAATCTAAGTGGTTTGAGCCGACTATGCATTAATGACATGAGTTGTGTTTTCCTATTTTCACCTACAAAATCTTGCCAAAATCCAATTTTGAAGAGTCATCGTAGTGTATCCCACATCAAAGATCTTTCCAATGAGATCGACACGAATGATTTTGAGCTCTGTGAGAGGAAGTTATGGTGATTTGAACTTTTGTAGTGAAAGAGGAACACACACAAGACAAGTGGCGCAATCTAATTGGCCATGGGGTTGGCTGATTATCTGTTTATTTTCCTCTGCTGTGTGTCGCACACACATTCGCCATAAGGATTTAGCACATAGTTGGCACTTTTCTATTTGTCGTGTGAGGTGCACTTTATTTGATAAGTTCCCAGAATTGGACATGTGGCACACTAGGATTAGCGCATGTCACTTGTAGTCTTGGGCACATGCATTGGAGTAAGAGGTATAAGAAATCCACCATCGCGCATAAGAGCATGTGTAGGGATATGAATAAGGGGTGCATATTTATTAAGGCATGCAAATGTGCAACGAAAGCGTGGGTGTCTAATAAGGGGAAGCACAAGAACTTTAAAGAAGGTGGCACATGAAGCCCACCAAGGGAAAATAACATGTGCACAAAAAGGATGTGTGGAAGGAAATGCAAGCGCGTGAGGAAGGGAGAACGAGGAAGAATGCAAACAGGAATGAGTGCATGAACAATGGTGCGTGGGACTTGGGATGAAATACATGCACAAGAAAAGCATGTCGAGGACCTAAAGAAATGGAAGGTAAGTCCACAGCGCACATGTTAGAGCGCATAATTATCGAGGAATGAAAGCAAATGTGTGAAAGAGTGCGTCTGAAGGGGAAATGAAGGGAGAAAGTGGAATATAAGGGAGGAAAGCGATAGTGCACTAAAGATATATGAAAGGAAGTGACTGAAAGAGGAAGAGTAAGGGAAGTGCACAAGGGTGCACGCGAAGAACTGCAACCAAGGAAATGCACCAAGGAAGAAAACCAATGGCACACTTAGCCTAGAAACTTGATGTCAGAGCCATAATGGAACCGCAAGTTGTCTAAATAACCAAGGAGGGGTTATTTTAGACAATAAGGTCCAAGATGATGCATGACATAACTCACATGTTCTCATCAACAAGAAGCAAACCTAGTTAGTCACATTGAATACATATTATAGAGGTATTCCTACCATTTAGTGCAACCACATGCATTCATTCCTATCTTTTCTTTTTGTATTTCAAGAGTTGCTTCATTATGTGTGTGTGTGTGTGTGTGTACATACATGTATGTAAATATGTGTTTGTACATACACACAAAGACACATGCGTAGATGCGTGTATGTATGTATGTGTATGTGTATGCACACATACATACATACACACATACATATATACCCACATATACGCATACATAAATACACACACACACACACACACACATACACATGCATACATTGAATACATAATCTAGAGGTATTCCTACCATTTAGTGCAACCACATGCATTCATTCCTATCTTGTCTTTTTTTGTATTTCAGTAATTGCTTCATTATGTGTGTGCATGTACATACATGTATGTAAATATGTGTTTGTACACACACACATTTGTATGTATGTGTATACACACATACACATATACATAGAAAAACCCACATATACACATGCACACACCCACACACACACCCACACCCACACATGTACACATTTTTTATTTGTTTGTAGTAACACATGTTTCCAAACATAGAAGCACACATGCTAATTACAAGATCTTCACAACCACTTGAGAGATAAGGTGATCTCACTCTCCTTTGACTTTACGCCCGCTTATGCTCCTTTACTAACTTCGAACTATCAAAAGATGGTGAGGTAACTGCAAAAAAACTTCTTCGTAAGTCTTTATTTGTATTTATTTATATATGTATACAAACACAATTATCAAAGAGATACCACCTAATTGTTACGTGTTAGTGCATTTATGTGTTTATAGATTATTTCTATGCTTTTAGGATTTAAATGGCATGTGTTTCTTGTGTTGTCCGTTCGTTGTCTTGTTCACTTGTGGCTTTTCCACCCTTTTAGCCTCATTTTCGATTTTTTTGCAGCTTCCTTTCTCCTCTTCATTGCTTCCTTTCTCTCCCATGGTTTTCTTTCTCTTCCCTATTTTTTTGATTGGGTAATGACTTGTTTTGTATGGTAGGAATCTAGTGACTAGTTTTGCACTTATTATGTTTATAGTCACTACCCATTTGGGCCTCTTAATTAACCTTAAATTTGGTTTCCATAGGGTTTTCGATTCGCTTGTTGGATTTCCCTCACACATGTTCTTTGTCGACTTTCATACAAATAGGGTCCTAATTTTAATTTCAAGAATTTTATATATTCACAAGTGCATTAATGCATTTATGAATAAGTTACACACTAAAGTTACAAGGGGGAATCAATTACAAGAGTGATATTGAAGTTATAAGAGCATATAATCTATTATATTTCTAAGCATTGTTGTGCAAAAATGAAGAATTCAAACATTTACAAGTCCAAACACATTTAAATGATGGGGATTAGGGAGCTTGCTTACAACAAATTAAATGTTGACTTGCATCGAGTGCTAATTGCAATTTTGTCAATAATGAGGGGCCTTATATTTATGAAAGGATAACACATGCCCTAGTTAGCATCCCAATTTGTATGGCTTTGTGAAATGCCCCTTCTAGGGACATCGAAAAACACATCAATAAAGACTTAGAAATTTTAGGGTAAATTTTTTTTTATAGTGTTTAGTTAAATACTAATACATCCTTTTGTATCTTTTCTAAAGAACTACTAATTCTATATCGTTTATTTATTTATTTATTTTTTTAAAACCTCATTCCTTCGTTTTAAGTTCTCCCATACATAATTTTCTTGTTTATTTTCCTTATATAAAATAAATATATTTACACTCATTTATTTTGTTTCGTTTTATTACACCTAGTTAGGTTTATGTATTGGTTTATCTGAGTTTACCTATTACTATTATTATCGTTATATTTATTTATTAATTTATTTTATTTCTTTTTATATTTGTATACCCTTCACTACTTATTCTATGTTTTATACACATATTTATACAATATATATATATGTGTATTTATACATTTATATATATCTATTAGGTTAGTTTTAAAATCGTAATATAAATTAGGTTTAGTTTTATTATTGTAGTATTAGGTTAGTTTTATAATAATGTGTGGAATGTTGAAGATGGCCGCGGAGTGGAGGAGGGTTGGGCGATGGCAGGGAGAGAGACGGCCGGTGAAGGGGACAGGAGGGAGCCGGGACAGGGGGCGAGGCCGGGCGCGGGGACAGCGCGGGAGGAGGGAGGGTGGCCGTAGGGCGGCGTGGCGGTGGCGCCGCGGCAGTCAGCAGGCCAGGAAACAGGTTGGGAAGGTGGCGGTGGCGCCGACGACGGGGTGGCTGCGGTTTGTGTGCAAGCGCGGCGAGCAGCGTATGGGGAAGCGGACGGGGTGTCCGTGGGGCGCGCCCCATGGCGTGTACTGATGGTGCGGGGGTTCGCCCCCCCAATCTTTTTTTTTAAAAAAAAACAACGTGATCGAGGGGGCCGACTCCACCGTAAAATTTTTTTTTAAATAGATTTTTTTTTTTTTCGTATACAAAGTTTCGTTTGTGAAACTTTCAAATGTATAAACGTATTTAAATTTTAAAAAAGTTATATATATATATAAACCAAAGGTATATGAGAATGGAATAACAATATATATATATATATATATATATATATATCTCTCTCTCTCTCTCTCTGTGTGTCCTTAACCTTAAAGTTAAACTTGCTAACATTGATAATGTGTTATAGTATAAGCCTTTACAAGTAAGTTTTAAAAAAAAAAAGTGTAAGAACCATTCAAATTGTAACCAAACAATAATGTATGGATTATTCATTTACAAGAAAAGAAGAACAAGAGAAATTATTTCAAGATGTGAATAGCGGACTTACACTTACAGGTAAAATATATTTTTCTATATAATAAAATGAGATTTTGTTCCATCTTAAGAGCAAGCACAAGTAAATGTACATTTAGAATATATAAAAAAAAAAAACAGATTGCTTCCTAAGAAAACTGACATTAGAATTTCTCTATATATTATTTTTTTTCCAAGAAGCTAAAGCAAAAGAAACTAAAGATAAGGTTCCTTCAAGATAAAGCCCAACAACTAACAACACTTTCATTTTCAAAGAGATTATCTACCATGCTTCATGCTTAAGAGATCAACCATTACAATACTTTATTTTATGTTCTTGCTCAAGTTCACAAATGCCACAATACATATCCTCCCAAAAAGGGTTTAATACAATATCCTTACAAGACAATGAGAGCTCACACAACCCATTCTTTTCAAGATACAAGGAAAGAGAGGTCCATAAAATGATGAAAGAAACAAGAAGAAGTTCCAAGTAGGCAAGTGTCTTCATGCACCTTCCAAAGCTTCCCAACTCCAAAATCTTTTCAAGGCCAACACAAAGAGAAAAGGCTTGTTTAACCACCCAACCTTTAGGCATCATCACATGCCTATCCCAAGGTTGGGATGCATGCTAGCCTCCCCCAAGCCCATGGGAAAGAGGATAGCTCACCAACACTTGCACAAGGTAAAGGGTAGACAAAAATGAAACAAACACACACAAACTTAAGACTCACAATCATCACAAGATTCCAACATACAAGGAGGAGAACCCATGTTCATCCTCCAAAAATGGGGAAGAGAGGAGAAAGTTCTCCAAAATAGAACATCAATATTATATGCACATAACACATCTTCTTAACCTCCTTATTGCTCCTTAGTCAAAACAAACCCTCCTTATTCCTCCCCCTTTCTCCATGTCCTCCTTGGAAGGATTTTCAAACCCCAAAAGGGGGTTTCCTTACCAAGGATGGGGAAGGAGATTCAAGCCAAATGAATCCACTTCCCCACCTCAACCATTGAGGGGAAAAAGAAGACCCTACAAGGCTTGGCCATCAAGCCTTGAGGGTTGAGAGGGAAAATTCCCTCCCTCTTCCCCCACACTCCAAACTCCATCATGCCATATGATGGAGGGAGTAAAAACACACACAAACAACACTAAAATTTTATTCAAAAATAACAATTTCCCACAATCAATCTAACAACTAAAATAAAGCAACACAACTACAAGATCCAAGAGCCTACCTCAAGGAAAGCTCTCCAAAAAGCTTCCTTACTTCAAGATTTCCACCCCTAGCTCCAAGCAAAAAAACCAAGCTCCACTTCACCCAAGCATCCAAGCAAGAAAACTAAGCCAAAAAGTCCATTTTTTTCTCCATGAATGAGAATATGAAGAGGAGAGACCAAACATCCTCACAAATCGGGGGTGACATGTGTCACCCTCTCCCTCCTCATGGTCAAAGATGCTAAGACAAAAAGAGAGAAAGGGTAAAATTATCTTTTACCCTCTTCTCCCAAATTTCCTCAAATGTTAGCAAGACAAAACTAGTTGCACTTTTGAAAAACACACAAATCCACATCCCTTACATGGATGTGACAAAACAAGGGCAGAAAGGAGGGAAAACTCCTTCTAGCCTTGAAAACAAGCCCCCTACCCATTAGGTAGGGTCCAAGGGCTTATTTTTGTGAAAGGGGACTCCCAGCTACAAAGGGTCCCCAAAATGCCCAAAATACCCTAATTTCGGGTTTTGCATTTTGGCACAAGGGTAGAGGGTGTGGGGACCACCCAAGGGTCTCACATGTGACCCTAAACCCTTGTGATTAAGGGACTAATTAACAAAATCAACAATTTAAAAGAAAGTGAAATTATTTACTCCCTAAGCAAGTTTACAACTCTACTAACAACCCTAAACAAAAATTAATAAATTAAAGCAAAATACTTTACATACATTGGGGTCACTCAAAGTGCCCAAAATTAACAATCATCTATCCTAGGGCTTCACACAGTGAACATGGCTAGGACTCAGCCCGTGGGCTGCTTGTGCAAGTTTTGAGTAACTGGCCTGAATCCCACGTTCTCCTGTAAACCTGTCACCTGCACACTCATTGCACACATTAACTGCACCTGTCCAATACAATATAAATGACATAGTAAGATATCAATGCATGCTAAACTAACCTAACATCCTACTGAAATCCAGATGTAACAACGTGCACAATTATATTCCACATTCCAAAAGTTAAACAAGGTGATAAAGCGACATATAATCCCACCATGCAACAACCATCCATCAATATAATTAGATTTCCAAGCACATCATATTCATTAGTTTCCATGTCATAACAAGAAAATGCGACAATAAGAAATTATGCTAAATTGGCGCTATACGCCTGAATGTCACATATGTCTAATAAAATCAATCATCTAAAAATAATGTCCAAGATAACACCAATCGCTGTCAAAACATGTCTATGAGCAAATAAACAACAAGCTACTGAGCTGAAGAAAATGTGGGCACTACACTTTGTAAGGAGTTGAGTCCCTATTGGGGTTTTAATGAAGGATATTAAGTTCCTTGTGATATGTGAGAGAAGCAAAGAAAGTGAGAGATGTTTTTGCATATTAGGGAATGAAGTTTGGATTCACACAATAATATTTTACCTTTCTCAAACACTACTACTTTTGTTGCTTTCTACCAAAATTGTAGCCTTTACATTTCTAATCATTTTTGTGTTTTTATTCATTTTTATTTGTTGGGACCTAGTAATTGTTGTTTATTAGGTTCGTCTCCGGAGGGTTAAGTCATCTTCTTATGTGGAACTAGCATCTGTCACTTTTTACCGACACTTATCTCCAAATTCTCACTAGATCTAGATTGTCCTATAAAATCACGATTTCTTAGTTATTAATTATTCTATAATATCCTATCCATGGTCTAGATTGTCTCTTATTTATACAAATTTTAGGTTCTATACTATGATTTACATATTTTATATGTGACAATGTGTTGTGGGTAGTTTAATGCATTTGTTAATGTAATCTTGCTTTCTACATATACACTTTGCACTCATCTAAGGAAAGTTTTATTATAACTAATTTATACTAGCATGTTCCTTTTATTGACACAAGAGAAAATCTAGAGCTATCATATCTCACATCCGAAACTTAGTATAATCTACGTCCAATCCCGAGCTCATGGTTCCCAATAGTGCCTTCTTTCCTAGATAGACCCCGTGATATGCTTTATGATTCGCTTACTCACATATTGAAGTTTGCATTGGGTCCTTGAATTCCCTTGCAATAGGAAAGTCTATGAATGATTCAAGTAAAGGCTATCTCAACCTTAACATTTACAACTATGTGTTGGACTTCTACCATTGAATTGCTACTTTAAGGAATCGATTTGTCGAAATGGTGAAGTGTTGTGGAAAATGACAACCCTTTATCCCATATTGATTGTGGGTAGCTCTATTAATGTCCAATTGTGGATAATTATACTTTATGCCAGTCGAAGCTTGTGGGACCCACACACGAAAAATTAAATGAAGTGTTGGGTTCATCTTGATGAGCAAGTGACATGTGGTATAACTTCGTTGCATGGTGTAAGGAAAACATGATGAAAGGAAATTCAAGCAAATTCGGATCGCATTGACTCGTGAAATAAGATCATGCCGAGCAAGAGGATGTTATTGCATGTAGATCAATGAGATGAAGCAAGGATTGGCATCCCTATAATCAACTCCTTTCAAGCGGCAGAGCTGTGACATGTGGTAAAGTCTCATTGCACAAAAACCTTGAAATACAACCATAGTTCACCTTGGTAATGGAATCCTTTGTGAAATGAGATTGGGGCATGTGGAACCATCTCACTTCATGGAGCATTTTGAAAACTCGAACTTGAGAAAGAACTTGTGAGTACCACCCTTTGTGAGCTAGTTATCGAGATCATGATACGTGAATCATATTGTTGCATCTGAGCAACGTGAGAAATGAAACTTGAGAACAATATGTAACACACCACTTTGTGAGGCAAGTCTACAAAAACACATGTAACATTCTCTTTGCTCCATAAATCTTGTTGATCTATCAAAACCTATAGAGAGTGACCTTACGATGACTTCTCTTACATATGACATACCAATAAAATCACACAAAATTAATTGTAATGATTCCTCTTTTTTGGTTTTTAAACAAAGGTACCTAAGTAGATGTGTTATTTCCTAGGTAGCCAAAAGGTAATGATGAGGAGATTGAAGGTTCAAAATCAAAAGACACAAGCATACCTTGGTAGGTAGTGGGCAGAGAAGATTTGAGATTTGGGGTGAGGAAGAGACATGGAAAAGGGACGGTTTCACAAAGCTGTTTGGTGGTCATAAAACAAAAATAAAAACGGATGTGAGGTCATGTGATGTGATTTTGCGTATCTTTTTATGCTCACATGCGTGGACAAGCAATGCCACAATCTTTTCCAAATCCAAATCCTCCGTCCTCATTGTTGAGCGTTGCAAACAAAAGAAATTAAGAAAGAGAGAGAAAAATAGAATTAAAATTTATTATTATTATCATTACTTACCATGCAATGCACGTTGTTTCCCATTTGTTTGTGTGAAGAAAATAAAAAGCAATTTGCAGCGCAATAACATTATTCTAATAATTAGCGTTGAATAAAAAAACAAATTTCAAATCTAATAATGTTATTCTAATAATAATTAGCGTGCAAAAAGATTTTCTGACAGATTTTCCAACAATTTCACCAAGATTCAGATTTACCATATGTTTTTCAGTTTTTTTGGATTCGGTAGAACTGCTTGGATTTTTATTTTGTGCTAAAAAATTAGGAATTTATTGATGTAATTCATGAAAATTTCTCGTACCCACCTCCACCAGGGATTTAAACTTTCTTCGTATAAAACACTCTATCCGAAAATTGCCAATCTTGATTTTCCCAACCGAAAAATCTGGTCATCTCACACTTTGCAATCACATTTTCTTTGTTTCCACGCTCCTCCAAATCACTGGCTGATTTTGGCCAAGTCTTTTTGGAGATTCGAAACGCCTGGGCAATCTTATTATTTTGAGATTCTGTTGCTGTGCTACTTGCCCACTCTCTGCCACAAGATCTTCAGCCGTTTTCATTTTTCTTTTACTCTCTTGATTGAAGAAAGGGAGCAGTTGTTATAAAAAGATTGTTTGGAGATTACAACAAGGCACTGTACAATGTATAATAAACAGAGCTGAGTATCAGAGATTGGTATCGGCATTTTTGGTTGGAAATTGTATCAGAGAAGATCGTCACTGTTTCTTGGAGAATTCTTGGGATGAGTTCGCGAGAAAACAATTTCCAGTAGTTTCATTAGTTTTTTTTTTTCTGGAAGAGTACTATTGGGGGCAGGTTTACATCACCAGTTTTCTGTGTGAATTGAATAATGGGAAGAAATGACGGGGAGTGGGATTAAGCTCTCAGAACCAAATGGCCATCGAGGAAGAACAGCCCAGTACATCGCAATTCCATGTGCTTGCTGTGGATGATAGCATTGTGGACAGGAAAGTCATTGAGAGGCTGCTCAAGATCTCTGCCTACAAAGGTCATTTTCATCTTGATGTTAACCATCAATGGCTGATCCTTTCTTTTTATACTCTGTTTTCTGTTGGGCCCTTTGCACATATCTTTAATTTATGTGCCCTGTATTCTGTTAATTTGCATAATCCAATTTATTCTTGAAGAAGGGTCTGAAAGATTAGGCTTGAAAAGTGGTAAAGTGAATTGGAAACTGTTGTTTTCGGGATTTTTTTTTTTTTTTCCAGAAAATGAGCTCTATGGAAATAATCTGATCGTATCTTAGGGGAACTGTCAATCCATGTACAGAGTGGTGCCAGAATATTGCAATTGGATGCCGTATGTTGTTCAATATGAACTTTCATACAGTATTATGGACCCACTCCATTGATTTTCTGCTTTTCAAGGCGATTTTTTTAGGTCATAGCCAAGCCACAGCTCAATTTTAGTACGAGATCCTAATGGCATCTCTCACCAATTGGCAATGCATACAACAATGGTTCTTTGAAAGGAACCTCCATAGATGAAAATTTGGAGCAATTTGCAAAATAATGGTGTCATGGCTGATGAAGTTTCCTGCTAGTCTACCAGGGTTCACATATCTGGATAAATTTGTAAATATGAAATTGGTGAGAGATGCCGTTAGGAAAAAGTTATTCCTAAAATTATTTGGGCTGGTGTTCGCCCCTTCTTCTGGCAGCAGCTCAAGATTTCCAATATGAACATTAAAAACCCATATCTTCCAACTGTCTGGTGAAGATCCAATTATTTATCATGGTTTTGTAATTTTTGTTATTGTGTGGTGAAGATCCAAATTATTTTTGTATGGTTTTGTATTTTTTTTTCCCATAAAAAATCGAAGTTGTAGTCCTGTAGTCCCCCATATTTAAGTTTGAGGACTGAAGGTCAATGATGATTTCAGAGGCTGATTATTTGTTCTGGATTTTTTTTGTTTTCAGTAACCACTGTGGAAAGTGGAAGAAGAGCTCTGGAGTATCTGGGCTTGGACGAAGAACACAACTCTGTAAATATTGATGTATGCAATTGTTACCTAACCCTAATTTAATTTGTTGTTACATTTCATAGTCATAAGGAATTTAGTTGCAAACCCTCGAATATAAATTATTACACACGATCTGATAGGAATTTCCATCCCTCTGTTTCTGATGCAGAGCCTGAAGGTTAAGGTTAATATGATCATCACAGATTACTGTATGCCTGAGATGACAGGCTATGACTTGCTCAAGAAGATCAAGGTATTTACTGTTAATTTGCAGTCCTTGAAAAGGAAACATGTATCATTGTTCATCTTTGGAATTCCATTGAAGTTAATGTTGTTCTTCACTCCCTTGCAGGAATCCTCAACGCTAAAGGAGATTCCTGTTGTTATCATGTCTTCTGAAAATGTGCT
Organism: Taxus wallichiana var. yunnanensis; assembly: GCA_018340775.1. Taxonomy (NCBI): domain Eukaryota; kingdom Viridiplantae; phylum Streptophyta; class Pinopsida; order Cupressales; family Taxaceae; genus Taxus; species Taxus wallichiana. The sequence continues at coordinate 874,803,507 of CM031239.1, read as the reverse complement.
GGCTCGAATTGACAGGTAAGAGACAGAAAACAATTGCTTTAATCTTGACGAGATAAAAATTGGAATAGAAAATTTTAGGGATAGAAATCAATAAAAAGTTAGAAATCCATTTATCTTAGCCTAAAATCTGATAAAAACACAGAATTTGTATAAATTCTGCTTTATAAACTGTATTCATAGTTCTATATACTGACGTTTCAGACCATATTTCTTGACCTTTCTTCAGCGTAAATTTCTTAAGTTTTGATCATCTTGAGGGTAATTTACCCTGAAGATGGGTCAAGAAGTATGCCTGGTTTATGCAAATTGGTTATGCCCTACGAAAACATAGAATTTACTTTAAATACTTGTAAATTTTGATGAATCTAATGCTTTGTGCACATTCTATAGAGAAACTTTGCCAAATGTGTTTTCTCTAGGAAATTTAAGAAATATAAATGTTGAATAATTTGTGAAAATCAGCGAAGCACCTAAAATAGCCCATGAAAGGCACCCTGATTTCCATCTCTGATATCTATGGATAATTGAGTATCATGGATTGTTTTTGGAATGGAATGTGATCTTCCCAAATTGTCATCGTTGGACAGATGTTTGGAAGAAGGTGCAGAGGAGTTCATACTAAAGCCTGTGAAGCTATCAGATGTGAAAAGATTGAAAGGTCATATTGTGAAGGGCCTGTCAAAGGAACAGCAACAACAACCGCAGCCTTCTTCATCAGCTAAAAGAAAATCTATATCAGAGAATCTCGAGAATCTTCCAGAACAACCTTCAGATAGAAGACCCAGGCTTGGACTGGAAGAATTGACTGTTTCATAGACTACTGTCATGGCACCCAACTGCTCTTGTTCTTAACCCTCTTCTCTTCCCTTTATTCTCTGTCAATGCAGCAAAGCTAATAACTGATGATCCAGAAGAATTATGTTTTCTATATGGAAAATATCTTGTCCTACAGGGAGAACAAAATTGAAATTCAAGAAACAAATGGAGCCAATTTTCAAGCCTTCATGATGACAACTTAATGGCATATGATGAATCAATCCCTCCTTTGGGCTATTGGACTTATTTTTGTGTTAGGGTCATCTATGTCCACCCTTAATTTTGCTGCATTACTTGCTTTTGCTGATTTTGGCTGCTTGAGCCTGATTTTTCCCAAGCGCTGGGATTGTCGTATTATGGCCAGATTCCAACTTCTCCATTTGATCGGGGTGAAAAAATCTATATGACAGAAAAGACTCAGAAGACCAAGAAAACCATATATAAAATCCAGGCAAGGACAAGGAGATAATGTTGTTCAAAAGCTAAACCAGCCCTACAATATCAGTATCAATCGGTTTACAGGCTCATGCACCCTGCAATAATAATGCAGTGATTGAGATCCATTTTGTAAACTGATGTTCTGCCCTCTCCAAGCAGATCAAATGTTGTATGGGAAGGTGAACAGAGAACATGAAGGAGAGGCAGAGTGAGTTCTTTGTTTTGTAAATTAAAAGGAGGCAAGGCAGTATACCATTTGGATTTTGGATTCCGATTTTTGAAATTTCTGGGGTTTATTTTATTGAAAAAGTAATGATTTTTGCGTCGATTGCTTACATAAATCAACATTTCAAACCAGGCTTCTTTAATCAGCATACCAAATACAAGCTTTATAGAAAACAAAGATTGTCATTTCAAAATTTTGAAAACTGAGATTGATTCTTCTTCTCACAATACTGAGAAATGTCCAGTATTCCATTTAAGAGATTGAAAACTGTGAGTCATCTGTATCTGATCAAAATGTCATTAGGGTAATGACTATTCATGGAGGTCATCATGAGATGACTAAAACACACATTTGTGAAATCCCACAAAAATGATTAATCTAAAGAACTTGATTGTACTCTTAACCGCGTGAGTGAGACCCAGAGGGGCGGAATTCTTACATAAGCCTTCTTTCTGTTCAATGACATTTCTACATTCATAAGGTAGCAGATGTTCATTGATAGATTTTCAAGCACGGCTCAGGTTCCACTTATCAGTCCTGTTTAGGTTATTTGTGTGTTTTTAAATTTCCATTGCATGGCAATGACCGGTGTTGATTTTTCAATATGGCAGTGACTGCACAAAGCTCTTTAATCATGGTGTGAATGGATTTTGTTCATTCATTTTCAAAAACAAAGATTACAGTACCACTTACAGAGCTTTTATATGATCCATCTTTTTCTAGATGGATTCAATGCAAAGCAAAATCTTGATTATGCTTTTTCTGCATATGCCTCCTCCTTTTGCTCACAAAAGGTTTTGTGGAATGGTGTACTAAAACAGTTAGTTGTTCCCATTGATGTTTTAATACAAGTTGGCGTAATAGTCATTGGGATTAGATTGTATCTTTACTGCAACTCGGAAATCTGCCACAAAACATCTTTATTGCAAATTTTTCAATTCACAATCTGCCACAAAACCTTTACAAAACACGCTTCTCTGAATGAATCCAGTATGCTCAGTAGTTTAAGATCTAAAGATACAGCAAAAGAACAATGCAACTAGCAAAGGAAGATTACACCAAATCTGAAAATTGTATGGTTGGTAAATAAAAAAAAACAATAGAAAAAGAATCACAGAAATGTCTGACTACAGAAAAAATTAAAAGTAAAACAGGCACATTTAAGATTAAATGAATGATGAGCTACAGATTCCTCGTGAATTTATTTCCTATTTTTCATAGCTGGCCTCTAATTAAAAAAGATGAAGCATCTTAATTAAAATGTAGAATTTAAAATGTGTGGACTTCGTTTTCTATATGAGATCCAATAAAACGGAAAGGAATCTGGATGAAATAAATGTAGAATCATTAGAGGCTGGTATCAACTTGACTTTGGAGGTTGACCAACGCTTGTGTCTTATTTTTATTCTCCATTAGGTAGCCTCCTCCAATTCATGAAGTTCAAGCCTCCTGGCTTAAATGATAGAAAATTAAAAAAATCCAAAACACTTCCAATTTTACTTGGGATAATTAAAAGAAAACTAGATAATACACAGATTGAAAATTTGACTTGGAAATTTGGTCAATCCTTCATTTTCATATATATTATATATAATCAATAAATTTAAACTTAATTGCACATTCCAATTCGAAAGCAATAAATATTAAAGGGATTTGACAAAAAAATTGGTGTTAAGATGCTCATGTTGATCCCTTGCTCATATTCTTCAATTCCAACTCCACTCTACCACCAACACCTTGCAAAAGAGTTAAAAAATGTGTGGAATCAAAGGTCTATTTTAATTAGACTCCCTTCTAGGTAACAAGTCTCGAAAACAACAAACAATGTGGTTTAGTAAGCAATTGGGTGTCTCAACCCTTGTTCTTTCAATAGATGCAACAAGTAGTAGCTACTAAATAAATTTTTGTCAACAATAAATAGATTCTCTATAGATTTCTTCTTGTATAAATGAACTACCATGTGTTTACTTATATATGACATTTCAATTTGCAATAAATAATACAGTGACCATGGTGAGTTTGAATGGCCAGGGCCTAAAAGAGAGGAATTTCACGTGAAAGGGGGACTACATAAGAGATCTAAAGCATAAGATAAGATAAGAATAAAAGGGGGTTTTAAATGATATGGGATAAACTAGAAGATGCATAAGAGGGTGGGAAGAGTGTGATCATCGAGAGTTTAGAGAAATTAGCACATTGAAGTGAACAAGCGACCCACATTGCTCCCCACATATTGAGAGATTTTGAAATCGATATCGCAATAATAATGAGCTGAAAATCAATGAGAGGGATCATTTGATCATTATAGTGGAGCATTGGAACGATCTTCAAACTAACATCCATGCTCATGTGTCAGGAGATAAGAGCTTGTGCTTCTTCAAACATATAGAAACATGTGCAAGTGAATTGGTGTGTGTGTGTGCATGTGTGTGCGCGCGCATGCGTGTGTGCGTGCATGTGTGCATGCATGCATGCACATGTGTGAGTGTGTGGTGGTATGTGTGTGTGTGTGTGTATTCTCTATAAATGACACAAGAATTACAACAAATACACTTGATTGTGTTGAAGATTGTGAAGATTTGTGCGCGCAGCAGGCCGCGTGTGCGTGTGCGTGTGCATGTGCGTGTGTGTGTGTGCGCGCGCGTGTGGCGTGTGTGCGCGTATGCGTATTCTCTAGAAATGAAGAGAATTAGAACAAATACACTTGATTGTGTTGAAGATTGTGAAGATTTGTGTGAATTTCATATCTTAGAATTTGTCAAGTATTTGAATATAATCTACGCATATCTCACCGTAAGACTAACTACAAAATATTGTGTAACACCATGTGATTTCTTGCATGCGAAGGAGCAAGGGAATTACTTGTAGGCATGCATTCTAGAGAAAAACTTAGGAAGTTTCATATGTACTTGGAGGAATGAGAGGGAAAGTCACGGGAGTTGGATGTGAAAGAAGCGAGAGATTAGGCGGTTGGAAACTACTTTCACCCCGAGTTTGGAAACTCCGGTAAAGTGCACCCTTAGGATCTACGAGAATTAACCAAGAAAGGTAAGGGCTATGGAGCTATAAAAGTGGGTTGTGAGTAGACTAATAGTGAACACTAATGTTATAATGTGCACTTTTGTATTTTTTTATTATGATAGCTTAACATTTTGCAACCTAACCATCTTGGTGGTTGATAGGAAGCTGATATATAAAGGATCAAAATAGGTTGTTCTCTTTTTTGTTGGTCTCAGTAAAGAGGATTAGCTCCTTTTGGCTCTAGTGAGCACATAGTAAAATCTATTTGTAGACACCTAAAATCCTCTTGCACTAATTATCCTCTTTCTCATCATTTCCGTAATAATTAGCGTTTTTCCACTACTTAGCTAACATTCCTCTTCATATTCGTTAATTAACGACATTTCGTTAATTAATTAGCCTCATATTATTACGGATGTCAATTAACGACATTTCGTTAATTAAAATCCGCTTCTACTAGGGTTAATTAATTGTTATTAATTGGTTACACTCGCAATAAATAAATAAATTACCATTTATTGATCAAATTCCTCTCTTACATCCTACAAATCATATTGATTTTCCTCTAATTAGCTTCTATAAGCTTACCTCCACCTATTAATTAATCACCTTTGATTAATTAAAACATCCCTCAACTCCCATGAATTACTAATGACAAATTAAACTCTTCTAAATCAATATTATCTTTTATAAAGCAACCTTATCCATTCCTAATCTTGTTTTACCTTTATCCCACATTCATCAATTTGCTAGCCTTGCCTCTTTAGGAAATCTATATAAAGAACCCCCCTTCTTACCTTTCTTCTTGCACCATGCTTTGAATAGTGAAATACTATAAGCATTTTGATCTTGAGTCATTTTCCATTGTTGGAAATAGCTTCTCCATCTTACATCCTTTCACTCAAAATTGAGTAATATGGGAAGATCCAAAATGACCTTGTAGCCATTCTTGGTGAGATTCCATTCTCAATCTTTGAGATCAAGTAACAATCCACTTTGATTTCTTATGTTCTTCATAGGTTCATAGTTTAAGTTAGCAATCATAGAGAGTAGGAAATAACTTAGTATGTAATTTCATTTATGTATTGAAGAAACATTTCCTTTAAGCTCTTATCTTGATGGTTCATTGTTTAATTAACATTTGCTTTTGAAGCTATGTAGATATTAGTTTCAATTTATAGCTTAGTTAATAAAACATGAGCACATTTGGCACGTCCGGTGAGACTTACTTCGTTGTCCTTTTCACTTAATTTCAAATTTTTGTAGTTAAGTTTCATTTTGGTTACTAACCTTCTTTTACACATGTTGATCTAACTTATTTTTCTTAACTTATTTTGTTGAGTTTGCATGTGTGTTGAGTCTTCCTTATAGGTATAAAGGAGGTGAAGTGTTGTCAAAATTAGAATTGATGGGAAAATTTTAAGATTTTTTCATGTTTTCTTTTTAGAGCTTAATTTTTCAACATTCTACATGCTAGTTTTGTCAATTTCTTGAAAATCTTAAATTTTTGAGCATGTAGGTTAGTGTTTGATAGTGGCGAGTCTTCTATTTACATATTAATGTGGTGGGTTGCTTTCAAAATTAAATCTTGGTGAGAAAATTTCAATATTTTATCATGTTTTCATTTTTAGAGTTTACTTTTTTCATCATTTTACATGTCTTTGGTTTTGCCAATTTCTTGAAAATCTTAAATTCTTGAGCATGTATGTTAATGTTTGATAGCGTTGAGTCTTATTCATATATTAATGTGATAAGTTATAAAAATTGAATCTTGGTTGAAAAAATTGACCAGTTTGCAGATTAAGGGACGTTATTTTTTACATTTTTGAGTGCGTGTCAAGTGCATATCCGTGAGCATAAGAACATATATCGTAACCCATTTTCCGAAGGCCATAACATTTGCTCTCGAAATCGAAATGACTCCATTTTTTTTTACGTTGGAAATGTATTGAAGTTAAATATGCAATGGAAACATAAATTTATGATTTATACTTACGAAATTATAAGTTTTTCTGTTAGTTTAAAACTAATCATTTTCTAACATGTCTAACGCTTTGATGAATGTTGTATTTTTATGCTTTACTTGATTTATACCAAAGTGTGTGTATGTTCTTCTCTTGCACATTTTGGTGATCTTGAAATTAAAAAAAAAAATTCTATCTTTTTAACATTGAGATTAAACTTAGAAATTTGATTATTCATTTTGCTTAAGGGAATGAACATTTTACAAAGCATTTTTCAATGGTCATTTGATTTGAAATTATCCATTTCTATATAGTTGGGCTAAAGTTTGTGTATGCTATTCTCTTGCACCTTAGGGTGATCTTGAGAATCAAAAGCAACTTTAGTCTTCATTTTATAACATTTGGTAAATTAGAAACTTCATCTTTCACTTTTGGTTTAAGGGAATGAAAATTTATCAAGATTTTTGTATGGTTCATTGATTACAAATATTTTCTTTACTTTTTGTTGGATTATTTTTGTGTATGATCTTCTCTTGCATCATTGGATGATCTTGAGAATCAAAAACAACTCTTAATCCTCTTTTAAATAATGTGATTTGCTTGGAGAACTAGTAACGCTTAAGTGCAAGACCTAAAAATGTTTGTCGAAGAAAAGAGTTTGAAAAAAATTAAACTACTAATCTAGTTTTCATGTAGGTTTCCAAAAAAGTGTTCAAGCAAACCACATCAAATTAAACAAGATAAAAATAACACCACATTCAAAAGCTGTATTTACAGTTCATATAAGGGTATGTCTCGTCCGCTTAAAACTAGGATATAACCCCTTTGGCATAAGCCTTAAGCTAAAACAATGGGGGTGGTCATAGGAACCCCAAAGTAGTCCACGCAAGAAGGAACCTTGTGGATGAAATGGGAAGTGCTCCGCACAACTTACTTGACTAGTTGTTCAATTTGGTTGTTCGTATGGCGATCCCAATGATAGTACACATGAACGCATTAGTTGCCTAATATGCTTGAAGGGGGTAAAGTAAATCTGAGATACTCCTAAATTAGTCATTGCGACTTTTTAGGTAAATCGAGCTCGCTTAAGACAACTTTGTAACACCTAGTTGAGAGAACCATCTAGGAAGATATCTTTGACCAGAAGTCCACTTGGACTACATCAAAGAAAATTTTTGAGTTAAGAGATATTGTTCATCATGAAACATATAAAGCGTTAATTTTGCTTAGTTTTTCACTTGCCCTAAGGCGAGGCGAAACTCTGCCGAAGTGAGGCCATCATTTTTCAACCCCAATTAATCTACTTCCTTCACTTTCTTTTGACACTTTGTTAATCAAAAGAAGAGTGACTGCCTTTGCATTATCAATTGATTGTTTCACCACTTTTTTATCCATTTATGCCCATCCATGTTTGTGGATGGGTTGTTAAACGTCTAAAGTGTGTGGAGACATTTTTATATCATTGATAGCCTTTTTGATCTTGATACTCAAGTCAAGATCATCATCATAGTTATGCTTGGTTCATCACTTTGATTCTCCTTTGAGCGATTATCTTGATTATATTGTGTTATAATTTTGGTATTTACGTCTTGTTTCTAGTAAACTTGACCTAAATACCTATATTATAAGTTACGCTATATACACTTTAACAATTCCTAGGTATACTATCGCTTTAGTTTGATTTCAATTATTACCTCGATTCTGAAGAGTGTTAAGCATTACCACTTGTGTGTGTTATATCAATATCATCTTGATATCAATACCTTACTTTCTCGTAAAGTTTGGTTAACATATCTTGGTGAAATTGTTGTGTCACCCACAATCGTAACTGACACCCTTTGGAATATAGGTCTTGATTGGATTCAAGCTCGCTTTTAGTATAATTTGTTTGGGGATCACATTAAATTCTTGTTATTACTTATGCCTTGTTCATTTATTTGAACTTGACATAAGTGGTGACATTTTATTAATCATCTTGAAACACCAACTATCATTTGGAAACAGACTTAGGAAGTAATTCGATGATTGATCGGTTTAAAACAAACCTTGCATGATTGTGTCTTGTGATTATTCATCATTTTGACTTATCCATTTATGACAATCACTTTGATCCATTAATCCTTTATCATTCATTATTATTTGGTCATTGTTTATCACTTAAGTTTGAGTGGTGTTGTGTTTTGAGCTTGCATGATTGTTCCTTGCGATCGTTCACCTTATAGACTTATATTTCTAAGGACAATCCTTTCGAGCCTTTGATTCTTTGCACTCACAACTTGTTGTCCAAACCTTGTTGGATTGTTGAAATTACGTTATCACAATCTATGTTTTTTTTAGCTTCCCTTTTTGGAAAATCACGATGTCATTATGTTGCTTTCAAATCAACATGAAACCTTCTTCACTTTGAAGAAGTTTGATCATACAATTTAGGTCTAGACATTTGAATGTAACACATGCCAAAAATGACGGATTCTCACAAGGTCCCTTATACATACGAATAAAATGAATCAAAGTTTCAGTGTACAAATCAAAAGATGCCCATCATGACCAAACCTTGTTTGGTTCTTTGTGCTAGAGAACCCATTTGGGTAACTCGTTCCCCACCTTCATCTCATAGTCGGTGGTATGATTTGGACGCTTTTGATCCAAATTATTATTTGAGTTCCCCCACTCTTCTTCTAATTCTAATCCAAACATTTCCTCTTCTTTTGAGGATTCCAATCCAAATATTTCCTTTGACTCTTCTAGATGATTCAGATCCAAACTACTATTCAGATCCAAACTACTATTCGATTCATCTAATTCAAATCCTAAGTCATCTAATGCGACTCCTATGTCATGGTACTCCCTATCTTTGTAGGACCCTCTTCATCATACATTTAATATGAATCCTACGTCGCGGTCCTCCTTTCTTCATAGGACCCCTTTTATCAGTCGCCTCAACGACGTCTTCTTCCTTTGAAGATATGCGTGACTCCAAATCCCTCCAATAAAACATTTAATAAAATTCTTGAATCATGGTCCTCTCTTTCTTTGCAGGACCCTTGTTATTATTCATCCAATGTGATTCTTGAATCATAGTCCTCCCCTTCTTCATAGAACCTTCTTCATCAATCACCCCCATGAAGTATTCCTTCTTTGAAGATTTGTGTGACTCAAAGTCCTTCTAGTCAAACTTTTGAATCGACCCATGCATCGTAATCTATAGACTTTGGACTTAATCCTACTAGTTTACAGATGATATACCATCATATAGGTAGGTCCACACCACCTTCTTCTACTCCCGAGACATCTATCTCCACATCTTCTTCGTCCCCACGTCATCTTCTTCTGTCAATCATCATCAAACATATTCTAAGTCTTCCACACCAAGTGAACCTCTTTCTTCCAATCAACCCTTGTGATCGATCAACAACTCATACCGATTGACTGTTTCAGAATGAAGAAATAATCGGGGCATTTATAGGGGCACATGAAGATATTCCTTTAGAAGATTACGAACAAGGATTCTCTTTAGACTTCGATGCATCCACATATTGTGAGGAAAAGGTTGATTCATTTTATCAAGAAACAAAGGAAGAGCCCTGGATCATGCAACTTGATTCTCCTCTTATTCTTCCATCTTCACAATGTTTATTACGTGAGGAAACTCCTAGGTCTTGCATTGATCCATGGCCTATCTTCTCATCACCCAATCACTCTTTGTCCATCATAATTCCTTGATCAAAATCTCTTATGGGTCAACACTCAAGTAGCCTTTCATCTTCGTCTAGGTGTGGGTCACCTTCTAGTATCCCTCCCTCTCTTCGTTTGTGGGACATTTTCTAGTAGTCCACTATCTTATATTCTTGGGGCATGCCCAACTAGCCTCTTGTCTTCTATGTATGGATCACTCTCTGGTAGTCTATTATCTTCTATTCTTGGGCAACATCCTAGTAGCCCTTCATCTTACATCTACGGGTCACGTCCTAGTAGACCTTCTTCTATTTTTAGGCCACATCCTAAGTAGCCTTCATCTTCTATCTATGAGTCACGTCGAGTCATAGTATCCCTTTTATTCTATTCTTGGGCCACATCCTAGCAGCCCTTCGTCCTACTATCTATGGCTCACCTCCCAGAGAGCCCATCTTCTACAATCCTTGGACCGTATCCTTTTCATCCATCACATTATTCTTCTACCAAAGATTATGGCAAGCCCACTTCCATTCCTCTCATCAATTCTAAACGTCCACGTGCTTCTCTCACTTCTCGGGATCAAACAAGTCAAGCATTAGCTTATAAGCAACCTAGACAGGTTCTTTATCAAGCCAAGATCAAAAATCAAGAGATCCAAAGTTACCAACAACTCCAATTATCATAAAATCCTAAATCAAATGTGATTCTAGAATGCACACCAATGTACCCATCAAGTATGGTGTCAAAGTGCATAAACCTATGGATAGGGAACTCAAACTACCACATACGAAACCCATGTTTCAAAACAAATCATAGTCATTTGTTGAGTGTGAACTCACCATGATCATCGAGATCGGGATCATATCACTCTTGATAAACAAACACACTTAGTCTCCCTTATCAAGGAAGTCGCACACATCATTGTTGGATCCTATCACACAGAGTGACATTATTGGTCCTAACTTCCAAAAAAATCTAAAAATCATAAAACAATTCAAAAATACAAAAAATGAGAAAACATTAAAACATTACAAAAATAAAATCAAAGGTACAAATTTCAAACATTGCAATCAGGTATTGCATACACATGGATGTTCTTTCTTCCCTTTCTTTCATATTCATCTGCAAGTCATCTACCATTTTCACCCCTTTGATGTTATTGTGGTTAGCCTATTCACACGTATTTTGTGACATTTATCTCTATGGTATCTGTTTGACCTTGGTCTTTCATAACCTTGGTAAATTAAAAAACAATTGACCTCTTAAAGATCCTATCGCAATTCTCATCGATAAACTTGTGAAGAAATTTTGGACGTATTTGTTGACACTGCCAATTTCCTCATTAAATCACCTCCACATCCTTCCATCAAGCCATCAGTGGTTCTTAACCCTTGTCAAATAAGAGAGCTGAAATAAGTTTTCGAAAGAAAAAGAATCAAAATCAATCAATTAAAAAATAAAATCTAAAAGCAAAAGCAAATTGACATATAACTCTCTCTTGGGGTATTTCCAATAATTTCTATTGGGGCTATGGATGCCTGACGACAGAGAGAACAATGTTGTGATTAGAATCAAATGCATCTCCGTTGTGGTATGGACACTGATTGGCAATGAGAGCAATGTACGACTCTCCTTCCACAATCCATTCACACATCACCTTTCAAACTAAATCATTCCTACACATTGGCTAGTGTCTTCACTTATTGTCTATCAACTCTTTCCTTCAAGAGGTAATTCATTTCCATGTGCACACACAAGATCTCAATGAGTAAACAAGATTAGTATGTTACCAAGTGTTACTTTTTGGACCTTGTTCAAACTCTTGCTTTAGCGCATGTCTTGTCTCATGATTTTGCCTTGGGCTAATCACTTTTTCATCAACCTCCTTCTAAATATTTTCATAACATATTTTGTTCTTTAAAATCGTTTAGAACATCCATGTGTATAGGATGGCCTTTTTTCTATGTTTTGGACACCTTTGTCCCCCTTTAATAAATCAATCACCCACTTCCTTTCTATCATGTGTTTCTTGGCCAACTTACGTTGGGGGCATCCTTGCTCCCTCATGATTGAACCTATTTTATATATTGGCCTTGATACCCCTTCTATCTGTGAATATTTTTTTCTTTGAATACTCCCACCTAATCGTTGGGGCATATCGCATCTTCACTTTCTTGTATGCATGGCATTCTACCCTTGTACATCCCATCTATCGTTGGGGGAATCCACACTTCTTTTTCTTCCTGTACATAGCTTCAGAAAACTTATAGAAAATCACAAAAACATTCAAATATGTTTCGAGAAAAATAAAAAACAATATAAATCATCCTAAAAAACATCGCTCTTTGGTTCTCACCTGAGCTTGTGTATGACTTGTAGATCATCTTGATCTACCTCCATCAACAAAGCTGGTTTGCTTACTATGTTTGTACTCTAGGGCACAATGATTTACTTGGAACTATTTTATAGTGCATGATTGCTTTTCATAGACCCAAGTGTCCTCTCGTTATTCCCCTTGCATGCATCCTTGCTCGTGGCACCATCTTTTAACCTTTGTCATTAATTCACATAGGTCGAATAAAAGTTTGATAACAAAAACATTACATTATGTTTCTCTCGTTAAGTTATCTTGTTTACTTTATCATATTGCATTGCATTATGGATGTTGCAAGGTGTTAGACATCTTTTACTTTCTCGTATTGCATTGCATTTTGTATGTTGCATGGAGTTGGTGTTTTTAGCTATGAACATTTGTTCGTATATGGCTTTTCATGTCATACTACACTTTCTGTTCATTCTTTTTAATAAGGACCGATGACGTCGATCATAAGCAAAATGATGAAATAAAGTTGGTTTTTACATTGGCAAGATGATAGCTATATCCATCTCTTTTCATCTTCATTTTTCTTCCATATCACTCTCATTTTATCAACTTTTTTCTTCAAAAGCAACTTGGGGCAATAGGGATCAATTATTCAACTAATTCTATTCTGCTCTTTCATCTTTTCGATCATCAATCGCCTCTCTTTATTACTCCATCGACACCCGAGGGGACATCCTTTATTCTTTTAATTTTTTCTTCTATCTCTTGAATTTGCTTTTGTACTTATCTACTATCTTTGAAGTGGTATCACTTACGCCACCCCAAAGAGGGGTAAATGTAGACACCTAAAATCCTCTTACGTAGGATTTAATGCTAATATTGCACTAATTATCCTCTTTCTCGTCATTTACGTAATAATTAGTATTTTTCCGCTAATTAGCTAACATTCTACATGCTAGTTTTGTCAATTTCTTGAAAATCTTAAATTATTGAGCATGTAGGTTAGTGTTTGATAGTGTTGAGTCTTCTATTTACATATTAATGTGGTGGGTTGCTGTCAAAATTAAATCTTGGTGAGAAAATTTTAATATTTCATCATGTTTTCATTTTTAGAGCTTACTTTTTCATCATTCTACATGCTAGTTTTGCCAATTTCTTGAAAATCTTAAATTCTTGAGCATGTATGTTAATGTTTGATAGCGTTGAGTCTTCTATTCATATATTAATGTGATGGGTTGTTTTAAAAATTGAATCTTGGTTGAAAAAATTGACCATTTTACGATTAAGGGACATTTTTGTTTACATTTTTTAGTGCATGTCAAGTGCATACCCGTGAGCATAAGAACATATACATAACTCATTTTCCGAAGGCCATAACATTTGCTTTATCGAAATCGAAATGACTCCATTTTTTTGCATTAGAAATGTATTGAAGTTAAATATGTAATGTAAACATAAATTTAGGATTTATACTTACAAAATTACAGGTTTTATCTGTTAGTTTAAAATGGTCATTTTCTAACATGTTTAACGCTTTGATGAATGTTGTATTTTCATGCTTTACTTGATTTATAAAAAGCGTGTGTATTCTCTTCTCTTGCACATTTTGGTGATCTTGAGAATTAAAAAAACTTTGATTTCTATCTTTTTAACATTGAGATTAAATTTAGAAATTTGATTATTCATTTTGTTTAAGGGAATGAACATTTTACAAAGTATTTTTCAATGGTCCTTTGATTTGAAATTATCCATTTCTATATAGTTGGGATAAAGTTTGTGTATGCTCTTCTCTTGCACCTTAGGGTGATCTTGAGAATCAAAAGCAACTTTAGTCTTCATTTTATAACATTTGGTAAATTGGAAACTTCATCTTTCACTTTTGGTTTAAGGCAATGAAAATTTATCAATATTTTTGTATGGTTCATTGATTGCAAATATTTTCTTTACATTTTTGGGATTATTTGTTGTGTATGATCTTCTCTTGCATCCTTGGATGATCTTGAGAATCAAAAACAACTCTTAATCCTATTTTAAATAACGTGATTTTCTTGAGAACTACTAACGCTTGAGTGTAGGACCTAAAAATGTTCGTTCACAAAGAAAGGAGTTCAAAACAAAATTAAACTACTAATCTAGTTTTTATGCAGTTGCTGAAAGGTGTTTAAGTAAACCACATCAAATTAAACAAGATAAAAATAACACCACATTCAAAAAATTGTACTTGTAAGTTCGGATAAGGGTACGTCCTGTTTGCTTAAAACTAGGACATAACCCCTTTGGCATAATACTTAAGCTAAAACAATGGGGGTGGTCCTAGAACCCCAAGTAGTCCATGTAAGAGGAACCTTGTGGATGAAATAGGAGTGCTCCTCACAACCTACTTGACTAGTTGTTCCTTGTGAGTTAAGCGTTATCGGTTGTTAAATATGTGACAATTCCCAAAGATAGTAAACATGAACGCACTAGTTGCCTACTATGCTTGAAGGGGGTAAAGTAAAGCCGAGATACTCTCAAATTAGTCATTGTGACTTTTTAGGTAAATCGAGCTTCTTAAGACAACTTTGTAAAACCTAGTTGATAGAACCACCTAGGAAGATATCTTTTACCCGAAGCCCACTTGACCATATCAAAGCAAATTTTGAGTTAAGAGATATTGTTCATCATGAAACATGTAAAGTGTTACTTTTTCTTAGTTTTTCACTTGCCCTAAGGCGAGGCAAAACTCTTCCAAAGTGAGGCCAACATTTTTCAACCCCAATTATCTACTTCCTTCACTTTCTTTTGAAACTTTGTTGATCAAAAGAAAGTGAAGGAAGAGATTAATTGAGTGACTACCTTTGCATTATCAATTGATTGTTTCGCCACTTTTTGCTCATTTATGCCCATCCATGTTTGTGGCGTGGGTCAAGATGTTAAATGTCTAAAGTGTGTAGAGACGTTTTTATATCATTAATAGCCTTTTTTATCTTGATACCCAAGTCAAGATCATCATTATAGTTAAGCTTGGTTCATCACTTTGATTCTCCTTTGAATGGTTATCTTGTTTATATCGTGTCACTACAATTTTGGTATTTACGTCTTGTTTCTTGTAAACTTGACCTAAATACCTATATTGTAAGGTTACGCTATATACACTTTAACAATTCCTAGGTATACTATCACTTTAGTTTGATTTCAATTATTACCTTGATTCTAAGAGTGTTAAGCATTACCACTTGTGTGTGTTATATCAATATCATCTTGATATCAATACCTTACTTTCTCCTAAAGTTTGGTTAACATATCTTGGTGAAATTGTTGTGTCACCCACCATCAGTGTAACTGACACCCTTTGGAATATAGGTCTTGATAGGATTCAAGCTTGATTTTAGTATAATTTGTTTAGGGATCACATTAAATTCTTGTTATTACTTACGCCTTATTCATTTATTTGAACTTGACATAAGTGGTGACATTTTATTAATCATCTTGAAACACCAACTATCATTTGAAATAGACTTAGGAAGTAATTCGATGATTGATCGGTTTAAAACAAACCTTGTGTGATTGTGTCTTGTGATTATTCATCATTTTGACTTATCCATTTATGACAATCACTTTGATCCATTAATCCTTTATCATTCATTATTATTTGGTCATTGTTTATCACTTAAGTTTGAGTGGTGTTGTGTTTTGAGCTTGTATGATTGTTCCTTGTGATCGTTCACCTTATAGACTTATATTTCTAAGGAAAATCCTTTCGAGCCTTTGATTCTTTGCACTCGCAACTTGTTGTCCAAACCTTGTTGGATTGTTGAAATTATGTTATCACGATGTATGTTTTTCTTAGCTTCCCTTTTTGGAAAATCACACAAGCATCCCCATCTTTGTGAAATGTCTAGTTGGTTGTCATTATGTTGCCCAAATCAACATGAAACCTTCTTCACTTTGAAGAAGTTTGATCATACAATTTAGGTCTAGACCTTTGAACCCAACACATGCCAAAAATGACTAATTATCGCAAGGTCCCTTATACATACGACAATAAGGAATCAAAGTTTCGTGTACAAATCAAAAGACGCCCATCATGACCAAACCTCGTTTGGTTCTTTGCACTAGAGAACCCATTCGGGTAACTCGTTCCCCACCTTCATCTCATAGTCGGTGGTATGATTTGGATGCTTTTGATCCAAATTATTATTCGAGTTCCCCCACTCTTCTTAATTCTAGTTCTAAACATTTCCTCTTCTTCCGAGGATTCCAATCCAAATATTTCCTCCGACTCTTCTATGTCATTTGGTACTCATCTAATTCGACTCCTAAGTCATCTAATCGTGACTCCTATGTCATGGTCCCCCTATCTTCATCACCCTACATTTTAATATGAATCCTACATCATGCGTCCTCCCTTTCTTCACGGGACCCCTTTTATCAAGTCGCCTCAACGACGTCTTCTTCCTTGAAGATACGCGTGACTCCAAATCCCTCCAATAAAACATCTAATACAATTCTTGAATCGTGGTCCTCTCTTTCTTTGTAGGACCCTTGTTATTATTCATCCAATGTGATTCTTGAATCATGGTCCTCCCCTTCTTCGTAGGACCTTCTTCATCAATCACCCCACAAATTCTTCCTTCTTTGAAGATTCATGTGACTCAAAGTCCTTCTAGTCAAACTTTTTGAATCGACCCATGCGTCACAATCTATAGACTTTGGACTTAATCCTACTAGTTTACAAATGATATACCATCATATAGGTAGGTCCACACCACCTTCTTCTACTCCCGAGACATCTAGCTCCACATCTTCTTCGTCCCCACATCATCTTCTTCTATCAATCATCATCAAACATATTCTAAGTCTTCCACACCAATTGAACCTCTTTCTTCCAATCAACCCCTGGTGGTCGATCAACAACTCATACCGATTGATCTCTTTCAGAATGAAGAAACAATCAGGGCATTTATAGGGGCACATGAATATATTCCTTTAGAAGATTACGAACAAGGATTCTCTTTAGACTTCGATGCGCCCATATTGTGAGGAAAAGGTTGATTCCTTTTATCAAGAAATAGAGGAAGAGCCTCAAATCATGCAACTTGATCCTCCTCTTATTCTTCCATCTTCACATTCTTCATTACGTGAGGAAACTCCTAGGTCTTGCATTGATCCATGGCCTATCTTCTCATCACCCAATCACTCTTTGTCTATCATAATTCCTCAATCAAAATCTCTTATGGGTTCAACACCAAGTATCCCTTCATCTTCATCTAGGTGTGGGTCACCTTCTAGTAGCCCTCCCTCTGCTATTTGTGGGACATTTTCTAGTAGTCCACTATCTTATATTCTTGGGGCACGCCCAACTAGCCTCTTGTCTTCTATGTATGGATCACCCCCGGGTAGTCCATCATCTTCTATTCTTGGGCCACATCCTAGTAGCCCATCATCTTACATCTATGGGTCACATCCTAGTAGACTTCTTCTTCTATTCTTGGGCCACATCCTAGTAGCCCTTCATATTCTATCTATGGGCCATGTCCTAGTATCCCTTCTTCTTCTATTCTTAGGCCACATCCTAACAGCCCTTCGCCTTCTATCGATGGCTCACCTCCCATATCCCATCTTCTTCAATCCTTGGACCATATCCTTTTCATCCATCACATCACATTATTCTTCTACCAAATATTATGGCAAGCCCACCATCCATTCCTCTCATCAATTCTAAACGTCCACGTTCTTCTCTCACTTCTCGAGATCAGAAAAGTCAAGCATTAGCTTATAAGAAACCCAGACAGGTTCTTTATCAAGCCAAGATCAAAAATTTGAAGATATCCAAAGCTACCAACAACTCAAATGATCATAAAATCCAAAATCAAACGTGATTCCAGAATGCACACCAACGTACCCATCAAGTATGGCACAAAGTTTAGAAACCTATGGATAGGGAACTCAAACTCCCACATACAAAACCCATGTTTCAAAACAAATCACATTCATTTGTTGAGTGTGAACTCACCACATCATCGAGATCGGGATAATATCACTCTTGATAAAAAAATGTGCTTAGTCTCCCTTATCAAGGAAGTCACACACATTGTTGTTGGATCTTATCATGCAGAGTGACATTATTGGTCCTAACTTCCAAAAAAATCTAAAAATCATAAAAATCATAAAACAATTCAAAAATACAAAAAATGAGAAAACATTAAAACATTACAAAAATAAAATCAAAGGTACAAATATCAAACATTGCAATCAAGGTATTGTGTACACATGGATGTTCTTTCTTCCCTTTCTTTCATATTCATCTGCAAGTCATCCACCATTTTCATCCCTTCGATGTTATCGTGGTTAGCCTATTCTCACACACATTTTGTGACATTTATCTCTATGGTATCCGTTTGACCTTGGTCTTTCATAACCTTGGTAAATTAAAGAATGATTGACCTCTTAGAGATCCTATCACAATTCTCATCTAATAAACTTGTTGTGAAGAACTTTTAGACGTATTTGTTGACACTAGCCAATGTCATCATCACAATCACTTCCACATCCTTCCATCAATCCATCATTGGTTCTTAACCCTTGTCAAACAAGAGAGATGAAATAAGTTTTCAGAAAAGTAAAAGAATCAAAATCAATCAATCAAAAAGTAAAATCTAAAAGCAAAAGCAAAAATTGATATATAACTCTCTCTTGGGGTATTTCCAATAATTCTACCGAGGCTATGGACGCCTAACTGGTAGAGAAATGTTGTGATTAGAATCAAATGCATCTCCATTGGGGCTATGGACGCTTGACTGCAATGGAGCAATGTACGACTCTCCTTCCACAATCCATTCACAAATCACCTTTCAAACTAAATCATTCCTACACATTGGCTAGTGTCTTCACTTATTGTTTATCAACTCTTTCCTTCAAGAGGTAATTCATTTCCATGTGCACACACGGGATCTCGATGAGTAAATAGATTAGTATGTTACCAAGTGTTACTTTTTGGACCTTGTTCAAACTCTTGCTTTAGTGCATGTCTTGTCTCATGATTTTTGCCTTGGGATAATCACTTTTTCATCAACCTCCTTCTAAATATTTTCATAGCATCTTTTGTTCTTCAAAATCATTTAGAACATCCATGTGTATAGGATGGCCTTTTTCTATGTTTGTGGACACCTTTGTCCCCTTTAATAAATCAATCACCCACTTCCTTTCTATCATGTGTTTCTTGGCCAACTTACGTTGGGGGCATCCTTGCTCCCTCATGATTGAACCTATTTTATATATTGGCCTTGATCCCCTTCTATCATGTGAAGATTTTGTCTTTGAATACTCCCACCTAATCATTGGGGCATATCGCATCTTCACTTTCTCATATGCATGGCATTCTTCCTTGTACATCCCATCTATCATTGGGGAATCCACGCTTCTTTTTCTTCCTGTACATATTTCAAAAACTTTAAAAATCAAAAAACATTCAAATATGTTTCTAAAAATTAAAAACAATAAAAATCATCCTACAAAACATCACTCTTTGGTTCTCACTTGTTCTTGTGCATGACTCACGGATCATCTTGATCTACCTCCATTAACAAAGCTTGGTTTACTTACTATGTCTATACTCTAGGGCACAATGAGTTTCTTGGTACTATTTCATAGTGCATGATTGTTTTTCATAGGACCCAAGTGTCCTCTCGTTATTCCCCTTGCATGTATCCTTTGCTTGGGGCACCATCTTTTAACCCTTGTCATTAATTCACACAGTCGGAATCAAATCTTGATAACAAAAACATTACATTATGTTTCTCATGTTAGGTTATCTTGTTTACTTTCTTGTATTGCATTGCATTATGTATGTTGCAGGAGTTAGACATCTTTTACTTTCTCGTATTGCATTGCATTTTGTATGTTGCATGGAGTTGGTGTTTTTAGCTATGGACATTTGTTCATATATGGATTTTCATGTCATACTACACTTCTGTTCATTCTTTTTAATAAGGACCGATGACGTCGATCATAAGAAAAATGATGAAATAAAGTTGGTTTTTACATCAGCAAGATGATAGCTATATCCATCTCTTTTCATCTTCATTTTTCTTCCATATCACTCTCCTTCTATCAAAACTTTTCTTTAAAAGAAACTTGGGGCAATAGGGATCAATTCTTCTACTTCTTCTATTATGTTCTTTCATCTTTTCGATCGTCAATCGCCCTCTTTCATCACCCCATCGACACTCGAGGGGAATCCTTCATTCTATTAATTTTTTCTTCTATCTCTTCAAAAAATTATTTTTGTACTTGTCTACTATCTTTGAAGTGGTATCACTTACGCCACCCCAAAGAGGGGAAAATGTAGACACCTAAAATCCACTTACACAAGCTTTAATGCTAAGATTACACTAATTATCCTCTTTCTCATCATTTCCATAATAATTAGCATTTTTCTACTAATTAGCTAACATTCCTCTTCATATTCATTAATTAACGACCTTTCGTTAATTAATTAGCCTTCCTATCATTAAGGATGTCAATTAATGACCTTTCGTTAATTAATATCCACTTCTACTTGGTTAATTAATTATTATTAATTAATTACACTCAACTCTAAATCAATAAATTACCATTTATCGATCAAATTCCTCTCTTACATCCCAAATCATATTAATTTTCCTCTAATTAGCTTCTATAAGCTTACCTCTACCTATTAATTAATCACCTTTGATTAATTAAAACATCCCCCAACTCCCATGACTTACTAATGACAAATTAAACTCTTCTAAATCAAGATTACCTTTTATAAAGCAACCTTATCCATTCCTAATCTTGTTTTACCTTTATCCCACATTCATCAATTTTCTAGCCTTGCCTCTTTAGGAAAGCTATATAAAGAACCCTCCTTCTTACCTTTCTTCTTGCACCATGCTTTGAATAGTGAAATATTATAAGCATTTTGATCTTGAGCCATTCTCCATTGTTGGAAATAGCTTCTCCATCTTGCATCCTTTCACTCAAAATTGAGTAATATGGGAAGATCCAAAATGGCCTTGTAGCCATTCTTGGTGAGATTCCATTCTCAATCTTTGAGATCAAGTAACAATCTAATTTGATTTCTTATGTTCTTCATAGGTTCATAGTTTAATTTAGCAATCATAGAGAGTAGGAAATAACTTAGTATGTAATTTCATTTATGCATTGAAGAAGCATTTCCTTTAAGCTCTTATCTTGATGGTTCATTGTTTAATTAACATTTGCTTTTGAAGCTATGTAGATATTAGATTCAATTTATATCTTAGTTAATAAAACATGAACACACTATTATTATGGATCTTTAATAGAAAGGGGTAAGGGACCTAGAGGCCATATAACCCTTTTATTTACCAATAAGAAAAAGATGTGGGATGAACCTACAAATCACATAGCTCAAAACAAAGATAGTGCATATGGTAGGAAAATAAAGTTCGATGTACACATAGTAATATATTATCATGTATTCATGTATGTATTAAGCAAAAAAAATCCCATATGTGGGCCTAATTATATGGAATATAAACACAACTAGTAAAATGTCGTAAGTGGACATAATATATAATCGATGTAAGCATAAGTGTTATATACCCCAAATGGGCCTAATTTATGTGAGTACAAGTGTAATATGTTGCAAAGTGGACCGATGATATAATATATGTAGGAAAAATTATAACATTGCCCCAAGTGGGAAATATATAAGCGATATAACACATACATAATACACCCCTATGTGAGAAAAATATAGTAATATAAGGATCAAACATAGGTCTTTTCCCGATAGATACATGATATAGATCATACCAATGTAGGTACGAACATGAAATAAAAATTTGGCATGGCATGCATCATGGTATCAAAAAACATAACAAACACGTAATAAAGCTAAGCATAGTAAAAACACATCATGTATATAAATTATGAAGGAAATATCTTAGGGGTGTAATAAAGACCATGAAAATAATATATGCTAATCATATAAATCATAAAGGGTGGTGAATACACATCAAGGACAAATTAATAAAAGGAAATACACCAAAGCACATCAAACACAAGATAAATCTAAGCATAATATAAAACATGACACATATGTAATCAAGCATATATAACAAATATATCAAAAACACCATAGACATTGAATACTTGACAATCATTTAGAAGCATATAAATAATTAATATATCTTGGGCCTAAATAAATAAAAGGAAACATGCGGAATCACATCAAACACTTATGAAGGCACACCAATACATAATAAAGCACACTACACAAGGACCAATCATGCCAAACAAGAAGCAAAAACACGATAGATAATGCAAACATGCCACACAAGACAAAAACACTAAAAAAGGCTCACACATATATTAAAGAAACACTAAACACAACGAAAATGCTAGAATCATGGATAACAAGCATGATGCGGAACACATAGAATTAAAGACATGTCAAGAACATAATAACACACACACACACACACACACATATAACGTATAAGGCATAATACGCTAAAAATAGTATAGATAATGGGTATAATGTATCGGTTGAAAGCATACTAGTCCAAAACATAATCGATGAGATAGATATTGAAGCAAGATAAAGATATGCCACACAACACCTCCATAGTTTCTCTCGAACAAACATGAGACATTTCTCTATCTTACTAACTCCATAATTACGATCCTACCTAAATATGAATTAAATGCTATACCAATCTCAATGATCACATCAATATCATGGATATAATAATGCAACCCATACAATGTGAACATATACTATGTATTTTAAATAAGAAAATAAACATAAGAAATAAAACAAATAGAGAGTGTTCAATGTCTAAGGAAAATGGTATAAAATTGTATCCAATAATTCTAAGAAATCATTCAAATTGAGAATATTATTAGTCCAAGGAAAATGACTAGCTAGAAAATTTAACCAATAATTATAGGAGCTTGATGATAATCACTATAAAATGTGAATAATAAAGCACTAATTTTAGGTAAGCTAATATGGTCAATACAACAATCCTTTCTCTATAATGTAGGATATGAGTAGAAGACATTACTAGATCAAACACACAAGAAATATATATAGTGTAAATATATTAAGATAATAAATGGATTGTGTATATAGCAATCCACACTCGATATCGGGAATAGGGTTCCAAAGTCTATACTAACGATATGTGATATGAGGTTTAACTAGAATCCCAAGGGTTGTAAGAAAGATCTCTGGTAATAAGAATGAACTGATCATAACTTAAGGATTTTGTAATGCCATTAGATAGGAAATATGTTATTTAACAAGAGAATTTTGTAATAGAATAAGGAATGCTACATTATCCTTGTCTTATGATACATCAATATAATAAATAAAAATATATAAAGAAAATAGTTTAGGGTTAGGGATACTTAATTGTGTTGGACACTTTTGATGCATTAATCCCCCTCATTGGTTTGTAGCACCTTGTGACAGATTGTTGTGGTTGGATCACAAAAGTGGTAGGAAGAAGCCTCAAGTAGAAAAAGTTAAAAGTTCCAAAGAATTAGGTAGACCTTGTTGGATCAAATCCTATTCTTGATATTCCTATTAACCGAGTGCTTCAATGATGACCTCCAACAATAAGCTCCATCAAACCCTAAAACCTCTCAACCTTTAAGGGAATATTTTGAGTGTGTAGGCAGAGCAGAGTATTCAATGATACATATGAGAAATGACAATGATGACACCTATAGATAGGGTAACATATGTTATGTACCTTGGGATATGATATGGGTTGATGGAGATGTTGACATGTTCCACACATCCCCTTCGCTTAGTTATATGTTTATGATATATGGGGTCACATATGAGTTAGTTATGTTGGGTAATGAGTCCGCTTACATTGGGATTAGGTGTTACCCATCCATTATGAGTAATGTATGTATATATAAACCTGATGTGATTATCATTATGAGATATGTCATGGATGTATGAGTTGAGTCTTTACTTGGTAGAGATATATTGGAGGTGTCCCCTCAAAGTGAATTCCCATCTTGGGAGATTGTGGAGTTACTCCTTCCTTAAGGAGCATTCTATGGTGTTTCCCTACCTCAAGGGTATTATTTTGCATATATTGAATAGTTGGGAATATTGGCCCATCAATATCTCATGTTGTTTTATCTTCTTCATATTATTCATTTAGCATATGCAATCAAGTGGTATCAGAGCATCGATCCATGCAATTTGTGGGATGAAACCCTAATGTTTCTAATTCACCTATACCTTGAGATCGAATTTGAATTTTCAAATATTTTTTGTGTGAAGTGGATAAATCATTCGAGTGATCTTCCCTCCAAATTTCATATTTTTGAAGCTATTATTGAAAGATATGTCTGTTTTGGGGTTGAAACCCCAATTTTAAAGTTTTGTCTATATCTTCCTAATTGCGATGAATTAGATCTTAAAATTATTTGGGCTGAGGTAATTATATTTCATGGTGAATCCTTGAAAATTTCTAAATTTGGGATCTGTTTTGAGAGAGTTATTTTAGTTTCATGTATTTTTAAAGATTTGCTCCATAGGGCACAATATTACAATTTTTTGTGAAATTTTTACATTAATGGAAATATCTCAAAAATAAATTGTAGTTTGTGTTTTGTGTTTTCATATTTTTGGACGACCTCTAGCCCAAAGGGTTAGAACAAATTTTGATCAAAAAGGGTCTATTCCTAAACCCTAGTTTTTGTGGATCATGGGGATGATAATTTTTTATGGAGATGGCAAGATTGATGCTAGATAACGTGGAAAAAATTAGGGAGAGATGTTATACATCATCAAATATTTTCTTATTCAAGTTTTGGATTAGTGGCCTGCATTTTGGTTTTCTGATTTTGAAAAGGAAAAGTCTAATTGGCCTTGGGAGGAACTGAACAACTTTTCATGGATAGATGGGAAACAAAAGAATAAAATCAGGAGGAAGAACAAGAATTTAAGGATAATATTTAGGAAGAGGAAATATCAAAATGAGAAGAAGAAGAAGAAGAAGAAGAAGAAGAAGAAAATGTTGATGTGAAACTGCTACACATGATTTAGAAAGAGAGACAATATATCAAGATACGAGTTCAAATAATGCATCTCCAAGGAAGGAAGCTTCAATATTTCAGTTTGAAGGGTGCATTTAAAGGAAAAAGGCAATTGTTTCCATAAACCCTAGAAGTAAATATAATTTCATCAATATGGTTGTAGCTCAACATCTACATGTTCAAGCAAAGAATATCAAGGAAGCTCAAGTGGATGGTAAACAAATTCAATTTTTGAAGATTTAAAGCTCTCTATGGATAAATATGTTTTGCATTCAGATTTTTATGCTTTAGATATGTATGGTATGGATATTGTTATTGATATCCTTAGTTAAGGACCTTAGGAGAAATCAATATTAATGTGTACGATAAATTCATGAAATTATAGTACAAGAGAAAGAAAATTACATTGCAAGATATCACACTTAGTAAGGAAAAAATTAATGTAAAGAGGGAGCATGAAGATGAATTTCAAGATGGTGAAGAGAGGAACAAGGATGATTTATAAGGAGAGGATGAAGAACATGATGAAAAATATTAAAAAATAATTCATCTATTCAAAAGAAAAAGAAATAACAAACAAGGTGTAAGAGGAAAATAAAGTTGAGGAAAAAGGTTAATGAGGTTGAGGATAATAAGGTTGGACCATATAGACACCCACATCATCATGATAGGAAACAATCATGGATACATGTTAGGACACACGAGGGAAGAAATCTATATGGATATTTAGGGAATCGAAGGAGCAATCATTATGGCTATACATGGAATCAATGCAGCAATAATTATATAACATGGAATCACAGGGAATACTTATTAGGGATATACATGGATGTTGAGGAGGAATATATATGGACACATATGGAATTAGACAAGTGCAATGAAATATGGAATTGGGTTTGGAGAATAATCACCCACTAATATCTCATATGGGTGGTTGGTTGATCGAGCATGACAAAAAGTGTGCAATGCTTTAAAGCACACTTATTATATGGCTTCTTCTTATGTTTCAGGATGAAACATGTCAAAGAGGGAGGGAATGCTATGTACCTTTGGATATGATATGGGTTTGTAGACACCCATAATTATGCCCAAGAAATTTAAATACTTAAATTTCACTAATTATCCCCTTTCTCGCAAATCGACAACATATCATCAAAAGCACTCATATTCCCTCTTGTTTTCGTTAATTAATTACAATACACTAATTTATTAAGTAGACTATCTAGCTAATAACATAATTAACGACCTTCCGTTACTTATTTACCCCTTCTATCTAGACTAATTAATTAATTAGCCTTTCACTTCATTTAACTAGTAAATCAATATTTAATTGATTTAATCCCCTCCTCATAGCCTAAATCGTACTAATATTCCTCTAATTAGCTTCTATAAGCTTACATTTACCTATTAGTTAATCACCTTTGATTAATTAAAACACCCCCCAACTCTCATGACTTGCTAAGCATAAATTAAACCCTATAAAGTAAGGTTACCTTTAATAAAACAACCTTATCCATTCCTAATCATGTTTTACCTTTATCCCACATGCAAAGGGATGAAGTGTTTCCTTTATCCATTGGGCTATATAAGGAGCCCTCCTTCTACCTTTATACCTACACCTAAACTTCTTAAGAGAGCAAATGCAAAGTATATAGCAAAGAGACTAAGAGCTTGCATTTTTTCTTCTTGAGAGGTCACCATTGTTAAGAGCTAAGCTTCCTATTCTTACATTTAGGTGGTAGTTCTTGCTCCATTTGATTTAGCATTAAGCAAAGTACACATGCACACATTTGGCATGCCCGGTGGGACACTTAGTCCCATGGCATTTTAGTTTAAGTTTCATTGTTTTGGCTAATTTTTGATATGCACATGTAGTAATTAATGTCCATTTTCTTGGAATTTTTGCTAATTTGATATGTGTAACTTCATGTTCATAGCCATCATTTTAATGGGTAATTTCCATTCTTAAGCTAACTTGTCAAAATTTGAGATATTGTGAGTTTTCTTGTGTTTTTGCCGTATTTTGGTTGCACGTATGACGCATGAACATTTTAATTAGTGTAGGCACAATTTTTGTGGCGCACACACCTCTTTGGTGGTGTAGGTGCATTGTTAAAACCTGGTTCTCTATTTACCAACCCTGGCGCATGTGCACTAACCCTAGTGCACACACCCTAACCAACACATATATATGCGCTAACCTAGGTGTAGATAGCATTTCATACTGTACCTTCACTGCATTACGAAACTTTGTCAAATCGGCACACATACCCTAACCATAGTGCACACATTATTTTAGTGGCGTAGACACATTTTTGGTGATGCAGACGTTACCACCGAAATTTGGAGCTGTTTTATAAAGCAAAGGCACACACATTTTCCCGTGGCGCACACACTTTTCCTCGGTGACACACACGTTTTTCGGTAGCACGAGTGTTCTGTCTATTTTTCTCGAAGGTGGCACATACATTGTTTTCGTGGTGTACACACCTCTTGGGTGGCGCAGTGCACTATAACTCGAAAAAAATGTAGAGTGGCGTATGCGCGCCCTAACCCACACAGTACACAAAAAGGGGTAAAAGGGGCGCAAGTGTCATTTCATATTTTTGAAATTAATGTGTTGAGGTTCTAACATTCTTACAGGTTTTATCTAATCATATACTTGTCTTTACAGTTGTTTTTACATGTTTGTACTTGATTAGATAATATTTTGCATTGTTTACTTATAGGAATAAGATCACGTATGCTCTTCCCTCACATCCCTTGGGGCAATCTTGGGAACCAGAAACGATTCTTAAGTCCTTTTGATGATTTGAGGTTGTTAGGAATATTTGAGTTGGAATTGGTTACCTTGGCGTAGTTGAATTAAAGTGTTTTTCCATTTTGATATCTTTTTGGATTTTGAAGGCATCACGTATTCTCTTCTCTTGTGTCCTTGACGATCCGGAGAATAAAAATGGTGCCTTCTCTTTTGATGGAAAACTACTAAAAATCATCATACAGGACCAAAACGCCATCACTTGTCAAAGAAATGGAGGAATCAAAACAAAAGTCAAAAACTACTAATACAGTTGTTATATAGGTTGCCAAACGGTGTTCGAGAAAACCACACCTAATTAAAAAGATAAAATGAACAACATATTCAAAACACTTTGTATTACACGTTTGAGAAAGGGCACGTCCCCTCCGCTCAACTGGAACATAACCCCTTTGGCATAACGCCTTAAGCTACAATAATGGGGGTGGTTCCAGGAACCCCAAAGTAGTCCATGTAAGAGGGAACCTTGTGGACAAAATGGGAAGTGCTCCACACTACCTATCTAACTAGTGATTCCTTTGTGAGATAGAGTTACAAGTTGTCCCTACGTGACCCTTTTAAGTACATGATGGATGCATCTAATGCCCACTGTGCTTGAAGGGGGAAAAGTCGAGATACTCCCAAGATAGTCGGGACTATTTGGGTAAATCGTCCCGCTCGTGGATAATCTTTGTAACACCTAGGATGAGAGAACCACCTAGGAAAATATACTTTGGCCAGGAGCCCACTTTGACTATTGTAAAATAGTGTTGAGTTATGAACCATCTTTTTATTGCGAAACGTGTGACGTGTTACTTTTGCTTAGTTTTTACTTTCCTTAGGGCGAGGTGAAACTTTTCCAAAGTGAATCCAACATTTTCATCCCATTTTTGATTTACTTCCTTCACATTCTTTTGACACTTTGTTGATCAGAAGGAGAGTGACTACCTTTGTGTTACCAATCGATTATTTCTACCACTTTTTGTCCGTTTACGCCCATCCATGTTTGCGGCTGGGTAAGTTAAATGTCTAAAGTGCGCGGGGGCATATTTATATCATTATCGGCCATTATGATCTTGGCACCCATGTCAATATCGTCATTGTAGTTAGGCATGGTTCATCATCTTGAACTTCCTTAGAAGGGTTAGTTAGTTTGTATCGTATCACTACAATTTTGATATTTACGTCTTGTTTCTTGTAAACTCGACATAAATATCTATATTGTAAGGTTACGCTACACACATTTTTAACTATTCCTAGCTATACTTTGAGATTTTTAGTTCGGTTCTATTATTACCTCAATTTTGAAGAGTGTTTCGTGTTACCATTTGTGTGTGTTATATCAATAGCACCTTGATATCAATACCTTACTTTCTCATGCAAAGTTGGTTAACATATCTTGGTGATATTGTTGTGTCATTCACAAATTGTAATTGGAACTTTTTGAGATATAGGTCTTAATCGAGTTTGAGCTCGCTCCTAGTATATCTTGTTAGGAGGTCACATTGACTTCTTGTATTTACTTACGTTTTGTTCATTTTTGTGAACTTAGCATAAGTAAGAACATCTTGTCAATTATCTTGCGATGTGAAACTACTTTTTTGAAACGTAGTCTAGGAGGTACTTCATTTGACAATGTTAGATACCAAACACTTGTGTAACTAGGTGATTTATCACTCTATCACATTGGTATTCTCACATTGTTTATTCACTCATATTATTGACAATACATCTTGCATTTCACTTAGGTGTGGTCACAAAGTTTTGAACACATT
Organism: Taxus wallichiana var. yunnanensis; assembly: GCA_018340775.1. Lineage (NCBI taxonomy): Eukaryota > Viridiplantae > Streptophyta > Pinopsida > Cupressales > Taxaceae > Taxus > Taxus wallichiana. The sequence goes on along the minus strand of CM031239.1, from coordinate 874,773,416 downwards.
TAAAACTTACCCTAGTGAAACTATCACAAAAACATGGCTCCTAAAACACGATTAGGACTCAAGAAATAGACATACGAGGAACAAAAAGCACAAGCTTGGGAAGCCTCTAATAGACAAGGGTCAAACCCCTTCATTGGACATGATCTAGGACCTCTGTTTTCTGCGGAAAAAGAGATAGAAGATATGGTTGATCATAGTGGAAATGAATTAGAATCCCCACACATAGAATTTGATTTTGACCCCACTTTATTAGATGAGTTTCTTTTCAGAAATAAGGATAGAGTGCTAGCACGGGTTGTAGAATTAGGGGCCAAATTGCCCACTGAAAATGAAACAATCCCACCTACAAATAACGCTACTGAGGAAGAATGCCCCCTTATCAATATGGAGGATATTTTGACGCATGGACATGCTTCTACCTCTAACGCAGGGAATGATAAAGTGGTGGGGCATAGAATACCCTTTATCAAAGTGCCACGTAGAAACAAGACAGAACATGAGATGGGTGAAGAACCTCCACAATACGAGGAGGAAGAACCTTTAGAAGAAGAAACCACAATTCAACAACAGATTAGTAACCTAAGCCGACAATTAGCTTTTCTAACCTCCCATGTACAGAAGGAAGCAAACAAGAACGTTCAAAATTCAAAGCCTAAGGTTAAGATCAATGAACTCCATAGAGAAAACCAAGGAGAAGAAGACACAGGTATCATCGTGTATACATCCCCGCTTCTCCCACTAGAGAAAAATTGCTCACACAAGAGGTACAGTCTATGAAAGTGACACTCACAAGCCTACAAGAGAGCAATATAGGGAGCATTAGAAAGTATCAATATGAATAATTATGCCCCTATCCTTTTGACAAGATAATGACCCTTCAACCCTTTCCTAAGAAATTTGATATGCCAAAATTTGACAAATATAAAGGGAAAGGAGATCCATGGGATCATGTCAAAGATTTCTATATGGCATGTCAAGAGGTATCTTATAGTGACAATTATCTCATCAAAATTTTCCCCAAGAGTCTCGGAGGCCAAGCCTTGGAGTGGTTTACACATTTAGAGGATCAATTTTCACTGGATAGAATTGGAAGAAAGGTTCGGCGTCACTTATCGTATAAAATAGAGAGTGATGTCACCATGGTAGATTTATGTGGCACCAAGCAACGCCATAATGAGACTTTTTCCAGCTTCCTCCAATGGTGGAGAGGGATAGCTAGTCGCTTCCCTTGCGCTTTCCTTGAAAAATAGCTGGTTAGTATTTTTCATTCCCAACCTAAACCCGGATATAGCTTTCCACCTCCAAATGCATTGTGTTCACACTTTTGAGGAGGTCATCGAAAAAGGGGTTTAGATAGAGAAATATCTCATTGCCAAAGGCACCTCAAAAACCAATCTAGAGATAATCAAAATTTCAAATCCACGGAGAAGCCGGAGATCTTTAACAAAGAAATGTGGTGGGAGACGGAATTAATGATTCCAAACATGTTCAAACAGATCCAAACTGGTCAACCTTTTAAACCGACCAAGGGACCAATTCAACCACCACCAAAGAAAAGAACGTTCACCTCTCTTAATGAACCTTTCTCGGTTATACTAAAACAATTGGATGTGGCCCACATGATGACATATCCTACGATGCAACCATTTGATGACAACGCTCCAAAACCTTCATGGTACAAGGAGCATGAATATTACAAAATGCATCATGTCAAAGGACATAAGACAAAAAAATGTTTACGACTTTGTCATTATATTCAAGACCTCATTGACAATGGGGAGATAGAGGTGGACAACCCAGGAAAAACATAGACACCTAACGAGAAAATGGGGATATATAAAGAACCATTCCCCAACCATGATAAGTCAGAGAAGTCAAAGCCGGATCAGGGAGAGTCATCCCAAGGTTATAAAGTAGTGAATTACTTGTACACCAAAAGAGACAACAATCATTATGATTCACTTATTGGATGTATTCGCTCTCCTAATGATCATGTCAACACTATCTCGAATCAAGGGAAAGGATTGCGCTGTAATAATAAGGTGTGCCTGCCTCATGATTCCGGAACCTTCTCCATCAACCCCAAAAACTGGTAAATATAACCTTTTAGAACAACTTGAGAATATGTCTGCTAATATTTCGATCTTATATCTTCTTAAGATATCCAATGTGCATAAAGACATTCTATACTAAACTCTTCAGGGGTCGGGAGTGCCTTTAGAGGTCGATCCTAGACACCTTCACGCCGTAGTGGAAAAAATTGTACCAAATGAACATATTGCCTTCAACCAAAGGGAGATCCCTACTGAGAATCCAACACATAATCTTCCTTTATATATTGAGGTAGTTGTCACCCATAGGAAGATCAAACAGGTGCTTGTGGATAACGGATCTAGGTTGAACATTTTCACACTCAAGTTGGTTAAACAATTAGGACATATTGAGGAAAATCTTGAGTCCAATATCATCACTTTCAGCGCATATGACAATACGAAAGGGAGTCAACAGACACAATCACGCCCGCCTATGGAGAAGGGTCCCACTTTCCATCAGACAAAGTTTCATGTCCTAGACTTGGAACTCTCGTATAATATGCTTCTAGGCTGACCATGGATTCATGCCATGTAGGTCGTGTCATCAACATTTCATCAATGCATTAAATTAAAGCATGAGGGACACACCATTACAATACAAGGAGATTCAGAGCCCTTCGCTCACTATAGAGCTCTCAATAGCTTTACACAAAAGGGTACATACACATGTTCCTTAGCTGATATAGCTATCCCTCTCCAATCTGAGGCAATGGAATCCTGTGGATTGATTATCTCAATTCTTGCGCTCATGGTGCGTCTACTTCAACATCTCCTTTTGATTCCTGGGAGATGAAAATCCTTGAATATGGCTATGGAGAATATAATGTACAATAAGTGCTCTTGGTTTCAGACCTCTCATTGTCACCCAAGACTAGAGGTCGACCTAACTACCGCTTCAGAAGACCTAGAAAGGAACACACTATTGGGTCATTCTTACTTGGAGGCTTGTTAGCTGAGGAAAAATTGCTTAATCCACCTACAACTTGGGTCCTAGAGGATACTCAACCATCCTATTATCGAACCCTAGAATATGAAAAATCTAGTAAAATGATGTACTCCATGGGCTACAAGGGCCTAGGATGTGGAAGAAACGAACAAGGACAAAGAGAACCGGTCCCTCTTCCGCATTTCAAAACAAAAATATTAGGCATTAGGATTCACCCTTATGGAGCACACCCTAATGACCGAGATGCTACTTGTTCTGAACATGAGGATAGCTCTGACTATCTAGACAGTGATACGGATTCCCATTGTAGCCAATATGAGGATTTGGCCTCCACAAACCTTTTCATGAACAACGTTGTCCTAACCATAACCCCCACGGAACCAACCCTTGACCTTGTATACCCTTCCCTTGTTGAATGGGACCAACAATGTCACATGTTGCTAGATTTATTCGAGAATGATGAGGCTATCACGAGTTCATGGGCATAAGGGATACAATTCCCATTGGAGATCACAAGAAGGGTTTCTTTATTGACTTAGATACCTGCACCTACTTCGGCGAGGAGGCTAAGCTTCATGGTCGAAAAACTTAAAGAAAAGTGAGGGCAAAAGTTCCAACGTAAAGCCTCGGCAAAAATCAAAGTCCAAGTCGCACAGTGAAAACCTCTTTGAGGCACTAGCCGACAAATAAGTAAAAAAATCAAAGGACAAACAAAGTGACCATGCCAAGGATGAAAATCTCATGGAGACATCCTTGGATGAAGATCTCAACCTTCCTCCCGATCCTACGTGCATGGAGGACTTATCAAAATTACTAGTCGAAGAAACCATTGATGTTAATATTGGTACAGAAGAAGATCCCAAGATAGTAAAATTGGGAGCATCACTCTCTGCTAGAGAACAAAAGACCTTCACTATGCTACTGTGAGAGTTTATAGACGTGTTCACATGGTCTTACAAAGACATGCCAGGCTTAGATCCAACTTTGGTCGTGCACAACCTAGTTGTGCATGCAGATGCTAAGCCTATCAAATAGAAACTCTGAAAGATGCACCCAAGAGTGGCCTTATTGGTTAAAGAAGAGTTGGAAAGATTATTTGCAGCAGGATTAATCCGGCCTATTGATTATTCTAAATGGATATTAAACATTGTTCCTGTCTAGAAAAAGCCTCACCGGATCCGAATCTACACAGATTTTAGAGACATTAATAAGGCTTTCCTTAAAGATGATTTTACGTTGCCAAATATTGACATGATTGTAGACTCAACAATAGGATACGATATGCTATCTCTCATGGATGGATTTTCCGAATACAACCAAATCAAAATAGCTAAAGAAGATCAACACAAAACGGATTTTATGACTCCTTGGGGCACCTTATATTATCAGGTGATGCCATTTGGCCTCAAAAATGCAGGAGCTACTTATCAGTGGGCCATGATAATAATTTTTCATGATATGATTCATGATATCATGGAGGACTACGTGGATGACATCCTGGGAAAGTCTAAAACAAGAGAGGATCACCCTGTCATTTTGTGGCGTATATTTGAACACCTACAAGAATACAAAGTCAGGATGAATCCAAAGAAGTGTGTCTTCAGTGTGCTATCAGGGAAACTGTTGGGATTCATTGTATCAAGATGAGGTATTGAGGTAGACCCTGCTAAAGTGTCTACTATTACTGAAATGCCTCCACCTAAGAATATCAAGCAACTACATAGCTTATAAGGGAAAATTCAAGCCATTCACCGCTTCATCTCCTAGCTTGTAGATAAGTGTCACTCATTCACCCACTTGCTTAAAAAGGATGTTGCTTTCATCTGGGGACATGAGCAACAACAAGCCTTTTCTTTTCTTAAACAATACATGGCTAATCCTCCTATCCTCATGCCGCCAACTCCTGGAGAACCGCTCTTTCTCTATATTTTTGCTACGTAATTTTCTATTGGTGCATTGCTCACCCAATACGACCTTGGTCATAAGGAAAAATTAGTGTATTATCTCAGTCACACCCTCATCACCTATGAGCTCAACTACCCACAAATTGAAAAATCTTTCTTGGCTGTAGTTTTTACTTTTCAAAAACTTTGCCATTATCTATTGAATACCAAAACCAAGCTGATATCCAAAGTTGACCCACTCAAGTACTTATTGTCTAAACCCACCCTCACAGGTAGAATGGCTAATTGGATCATTCTACTCAGTGAGTTTGACATAGAATTTGTACATCAGAAATCGGTTAAAGGACAAGTACTTGCTTGACCAAATTAGCGTAAGCACCTTTGCAAGGCACTCGAACCTCTAAATGCTGGATCTGCCCGGATGCCTCTTTCTCTACATTGTAGAATCATTTGTATGTGGCGAGATACATTTTGACAGTCCTTTACATTTCATGGTTCAAAGGGTGCAGGAGTGGTCCTTATTACTCCTTCTCGTGATCCTATAATGCGGCTTTTCACCTAAGCTTCCCTTGCACAAACAACATTGCAAAGTATGAGGCACTTATCAGAGGATGAAGCTAGCTATCAAGTGGAATATTCATCATGTCAAGGTTGTAGGAGATTCTCAGCTAATTATCAAATAGGTTAATGATGAATATAAGGTTAAGGATGACAAGCTCATACCTTACAAGAAGTTGGTCGAAACTCTAAAGGAGTACTTCATGTGCATTACATTTGAACAAATCCTAATAACGTAGAATGATTGGAAGATGCCATGGCGATAGCAAGTGGGTTCTATGCTTCGTATTCCACTAGGGAATAATGACATGCCATTCTTTGTAGAAAATTTACATCAGCCCGCATATGACATGCCAAAATATTGCCTCGGCTTGTGATGTTGTTGGTCCTAATTCCCATGGTATGAACCCATCTTTACCTATCTTAAGGACAACACATTCCCTCTCCGATATCTCCCGTTCTGAAAAGTAAATCCTGATTCACCAAATAGCCCATTACACCCTTTTAGGAGGTACACTTTATCGTTGTGGCTACAATGGGAATCTGTTACATTATCTGGATGTGACGGAGTCAATCCAAGCAATCAAAGAAGTACACGAAGGGGTGTGTGGAGCACATACAAATGGAATGGTCTTAACTAAGAAATTGTTAAGAGTAGGCTACTATTGGCCTACCATGGAAACTAATTGCTGCAATTATGTCAGGAAATGTCTACTTTGCCAAAAGTATGGAAACTTCATTCATGCTCCATCACAACCATTGCAACCTATCACTACCCCATTTTCATTCTCTAAGTGGGGACTTGAATTGATTGGAAAACTTACTCCTACCTCATTTGATGGTCATAAACACATCATCACGGCTATAAAATACTTTACAAAATGGGTGGAGGCTGTCCCTTTAACCTATGTAACAGGAGCCCAAATTTCTAAATTTATCATGAATCACATCATTTGTCGATATGGCATTCCCACAACCATCATTACAGATAATGGGAAGTCATTTAAGAAAAACTGTAAAAGGTCTTTGTCAATGGTTCCAAATCAGGTTAAAATGGTCCACGCCATATTACCCTCAAGGTAATGGATAGGCTGAAGCCACAAACAAGACTTTGGTGAGGATAATGGAGAAGATGGTCAACAAAACAAGTCCTAATTGGTACTTACAAATCCCTCCAACCCTCCGGGCTTATAGAACCTCCCTTCACACTCCTATGGGTGCAACACCATATCTCTAGTATTTGGGACATAATCTATCATCCCACTAGAAATTGAACTTCCTTCCTTAATCTCTCGTGGACTATTTAGATAAATATGAGGATTACTTGGGTAGCAAGATTGGCTGAATTGGAGCTCCTAGATGAGAGGCGCATTCGCGCTCTTAATCACCTAAAATTATATTAGAATAGAGCCTCCATAAACTACAACAAGAGAATCATCCTTGTCGGTTTAGGTTGGTGATTTAGTCATGAAGGAGAACTAGTTCAACACAAGAGTGAAATGATAAAAGAAAGGGAAGTTCGAACCACATTGGTTGGGACCCTATGTTATACTCACCAAGTATGGCACAGGGGGTATACAAACTTGCTCACCCTAATGGTGATGAGCTACGTGAGACCATGAACACCATGCATCTTAAGCGAGTTCTATGCTTAAACATGGCGCAAAAAGTCCAAAAAGCAAAAAAATTGTAAAATGATCAAAAATACAAAAACATCAAAAAAGGAGAAAAAAAAAAAAGAAAAGCAGGTCATCCACAAGTGAGAACCACGCAATTGTGGCACTTTGGATAAGTCCTTGGGTGAAAACCGGTTTCTGGCACCTTGGGAGGATTCGTTGTTCATAGGCATCTTGCATATGGAGGGTAGTTTTTACTTGGCCTAGCCCTAGTCCTGCCTTTGTGATTCCCTGTGAGCCCCATCTTGTCTAGCCTTGATCTGGATTTGTCTTCTTTTATTCGTCTGTGAGGGGTATGGTCTTTCGCTATTTCCCATCTTACGCTGGGGGCAATTCAACAACTTCACCTTCTTGTTCATAGGTGTGTGGCTTCTGCCCTTGTATATTCCCCATCTAACACTAGGGGCATCCATGCTTTCTTGGTTACCTGTGCATAGCTCTAGAAAACCGTTAGAAAACAACACAAAAACAATAGAAATTTGTTTCACAAAAACCTAAACAATAGAAAATTGTTTCTCAAAACAAAACAAAAATACTTTGCAAAAACATTCAAAATGTCAAGAAACAAAAAAACAATAAAAAATCGTTTAAGCATAAGCTAAACAATATAAAATTGTTTCAAAACAACAAAAACAATAGAAAATTGTTACATGAAAACAAATCTTACAAAAACATTTACTTACATTTACTTGCATTGTCTTGTTTCTTTCTTTGCTTGTTGCTTGTATCGTTGTTTTATGTTTTTTATTTTTGGGTTATCTGTTGCTTGGGCATACTTTGTTAGGATTCATATTTTCTTTCTTAGTTTAGATTTATTCTTGCTTGTGCATATTGAGGTGTGTTTTTGCATGCTAGTGAATCATGGTGTATTATGTTAATTCATTGTGTTCTTTCTTAGCATTTGATTGTGTTTATTGCATGTGCATTGTTTTGTTATCATACATCACATTACCATCATTATCATCACATCTAACATCATCTATACATCATATATCAAGAAACAACTAAGTATACATCATACATGAATGCTAAGCTAATCATCACATATCGTATCATCAAATGGGGGCAAGAGGGATCGCAAATATCAAAATCTATCCCCCGCACCCTTATCATCATATCATCTTATCCATATACATCTACAGTAACACATGAGAAATGCATTTGATAACATCTAAGGATCTATCATCTAACATCCACAAAGACATGTATACATACCATTGTAGACACCAAATTTGTGTCTTACAACCCCTTATGACCCGCATCTCATTTCGCAACCTAACCTCATCACCTAAACCTTACACAATTATTTATTAATTACCTTGTAATTGATAAATCCACATCACCATACCTCCGCCACCTCATTTTGCCACCTCGTCATGACCTAGTCCTAACCTAAACTAACCTAATTTAGACCTATAACTTGGTCCACACCTACACCATGACTAAGGACCCCTTTCTCGCACCTAAAACCGACCTTCTAGTCACTTGACCAAGCCCACAACTAATCTCTCGGGAGAAAAGTAGAAAGTGGGCTATTTTACTAAAAATAGCCTCGCTTTTTCCTTACCGATACCGGTTCCTACTCGACCGCCGTCGGTTACGTAACCACCATCGGTTCCCTGTAAATGGGCTCCCCAAACCAAAAACAAAGGTGGAAGGATTTTTGAATCGAGAGAGAGCATCAGGAGCGATCAAGAGAATCCGGATCTTGACTTGGCTGAGCAGAGACAAGTGAAGAGACAAGAAGAGTTTGCAGCAAAGGAGATCAAGCCCAAGACTGCAATCGGATACTGAGCCCCTGTGATACTCAGCTGATCATCGGGAGGGAGATATCTCATCTTCTGTGTGTCAGGCCATCCTACCTCAGTTCTACCTTTGTCATCAGAGTTCTTGGACCTGCATCTTCGTCAATAACTAGTAAGTTACATCTTGCATGTCCTTTTAATAATACTTCTTAGACTTTTGAATCATAGTCCTCACAAATCCATTCCTAGATCCACTACCCAGCAACATATTGCATCTAACTATCCTTCATCTACCTCTCATCATCTCATTACCTAATATCACCCATATACCAGCCTTACAAACAACACAGCTACCCTACAACAACAACCACTCCACAACACAACTAACCCACAGATCCTAGGCCCTACCGATATCGGTTATCAGTAACCGGCATCGGTTATTGTGGTTTAAAACCAGAAATCAGCCTTTCCCCTACCTGTTTCAACAAAGCAACTTAATTGATATTTTACAGTCTTTGGCGTTAATTCATATTAGTAGGAAACCGACCACCTTCGAAGGAAGTTTTATATTTCCTGGCCCAAGGCGCTTTCCTCATTTATTGTCTAATCAAAATCTTGTGGTCTTGTGTTCTTATTTGCGGGTAGTCCTTCCAAGACAAAAAGGAGTTCTTCGCAGTCAGCCTGATCTTTCTCTACGGTACGCGCACACCATCTCGACATTCAATAGGTATTCCTCCTAGCCCCAACCCTTATCTGTTTCTAAAAGGAATGAAAGGATAGAAGCAACTCTATCACCAGAAGCCCAAACATTCCGAGTGAAACATTTTGGCACGCCCGGTGGGACCCATTTTGGGTTTCTGTTTCTCTTGCTTATTTTCATTTTAGGAAGCATACTTGCTGTTGTTGTTTTTGTTATATTTAGTGAAGAATTTGTCTTGCTTTCCTAGTTTCGCATTAGTGAAAGTCATCTCATTTGCTTCATCGAATATCATTTTTGATTTGGGTTTAAAACACGTGCATTGCATTCCTGCTTGCTGTTTTCAATTCTAGTGAACGTAGATTAAGTAACAGGTCGTACACGTGGGGGTGATATCCACGGTATTGACAGGAAATTAATCTTACTTTCACTGCACAACACATACCGAATCACTTCACAATTAACTCAACAGCTCAAACATCCCCCCTTTCCGCGGTATTCCTCCGCCTGATTGAGGTAACCTTATAAGCCAAAACAACTTGACATTTCCCCTAAGTCTTTTGTTTAGGATTGACATCATTCCGCGTCTAAAGGCATAAGCCCACAATAATTAAAATTAACCCTAGGGTTAATCTCTGGATTTGCGTGTGCATCTTGTTTGTTTTTAGTTCTGTTTTCTCTGTTATACACTGTCTTCTGTGATTACCTTAGAACAATTTGATAAATATACTGAGCAAATCAGCAGCTTCTTATATTTTCTTATACCAGTCTTATTACACCGACATCGGTTACCTGACCGACGTCGGCTATAGTATAACCGACATCGGTTATCTAGACCGATATCGGTTACTGTCTTTTCCAATTCCTGACAAACCAGCAACCTACCAATTTTACCAGTCTGAGTTTGTTTCTGTTCCTGACAGATTGAAACCCTACTGTGAACTCCTGTCCATGGTTGTTATCACTCGAAAGCAAGCCGCCGCCATGGTTTCACATGCTTGCTCTGTTTCTTTGCCTGAATCACCCCCTTCACATTCTGTGGGGAATCCTACGGATACCAGCGAGGTTCCTAAAATTCCTGTGGGAGATAAGGACTTTGCCAAGTTTCTGGATGCTAATCCTAGTGTTGTACAATACTATTTGTCTCATGCCCCTGACCGTACGCCCGATGGTCAGCTCCTTGTTGGTATGCCTATTAGTATAGCTGCTCATTTAGCTCCCACTCCGCCTGATGACACCGCCTTGCTTCCCGCATCTTTAGCCCCGTCTCCCAATCCGATGGCTTCAGAGGTTCATACGACCCCGATTAGCTTTCCTTTGGTTAATCTTGGACCCCACATATCACTACCACCGACTGCCCCTACCTCATCTCTCTTGCAGACCGCTCCGTTTATGACTTGCTCTCTGCCACCTATCCACACGAGCTTTCCTTCTCAAGCTCCGCCTACCTTTTCATTCCCATACACGTATCCAGTGACCTCAACATCCTATATGGGACATCCCTATTCGGTCGCCTCAACATATTCATCCTCCATACCTTATCAACACTTAACCCCACCAGTGTCTAGCGGTGGCCCTTGGCCCAATTTGCCTCCGTTTACCACAACCACACCATCATCTCATCCAACTACTGATTTAATTAAACAAATGATGGACAAAATGCAAAACCTGGAGGCTTCTGTTTCAGGAAGTCGTAGCGCCTTGACATACGAGCAAGTTTGTCGGGAGCCTATTCACCCTTCTGTCCCCCTTCATTCATATCCTCCTCAATGGGAGTTGCTGAAATTTACTCGTTTTAATAGTAAAGAGGATCCTCAACAACACTTGCGATCATTTAGACATGCTTGTTATTTGATTGCTCATGATGATGCCTTGTTACTCCGCACCTTTCCCATGTCCTTATCAGGACCCGCCTTGGAGTGGTACAATGCTTTAACCCAGCACTCAATCTTCTCTTTTAACCAACTAGCCCAATCTTTCTTGGATCATTTCTCCATTAACATTGCCAAGAAAGTATCTATCACCGACCTTTATGCCATCCGACAATTCGAAGACGAATCTATCGCAGATTTCGTTGGACGATGGCGGGGCCTTATCAACCAACTTACGTATGCCTTGCCTCAAACCGAACTTATCGAACTTTTTACGCGGGCCTGCGCTAAGCACATCTCTCCTACCCTCCAAATTCAAACTTTCCGTACATTTGATGAGGCCTTTACCATGGCTCGGAAATTAGAAATTCGAGCCTTAGAAGAAGAGAAATTGCGGTTGCGCAACAAAAACCCCAATTTCCGAACTCCAGATTCCACCAACAAACCTAACACCACCAATCCTCACCCATCGACCGCTTCGAAATCAAAAGGGGCCGTGCACGCGGTGATGGTCAAATCCCAACCACCATCTAATACCCCGCCAAAAACCACCTATAAGTATAAAGCAGAACCCATCAACTATACTCCCTTGGGAGAAACATATGGTGTGATATTGGAAAAATTGCTCAAAGCAGGAGCCATTACCTTACCTCCTGTTAAACCTCATTCCGGGTTTGATTCCACTCGCGCCATACCTTCCTGGTACAAAGAAAATGACTTCTGTAACTTCCACCGCGTGAAGGGACACAGTCATGAGAACTGCAAGATGTTGAAAAACATAGTGCAGGAAATGGTTGATGCGGGGGATATAGCCCTCGATAATCCTAACGCCCCTGCTAACCGAAATTTGAAAATATTCAACAAACCATTCCCGAATCATTCTTCTAACAGTAATCTAAATCAAGATATCTTAGCCGAGGAGAGTGTTCATGAGATCCATGCAGTCTTCGATTCCCAGCCAAAGACCTCTATCGAACAAATTCTCAATCAAGCCTCTTCACTAACGCAGGAAACCGAACCCCCTTCCTCGCCATCAAGACAAACTGAAATCCTTTCCGTTCCTTTACCCATCAAGGAATTAGCTGCCCAGAGTTCCCTTCTCACAAATGAGCCTTCTTACACCACGTCCTTGCAAGATTGTGAGCGGATGTTATCTAATTTATCTATTTCCCAGACGTCTCCTTCTACCATTCTTGCTTGTACAAGAGGAAGGCTCGCCACTTCTTTTGTCATCCTTAGATGAGAAACCTCTTGAACCGACATCACCATATTCTTTAAATATGACAGATCCTCTCAAACACGCCCTCCTACCTATTAGTCCTTCATCACCTAAATCTTTTCAACGACCAGTCGACCTCTTAACATCTATTGATACAGTGCCTCATCTACCCCCTGTATCACACCCACAGTGGACTGGAATCACAACCCGTCTTTCTTCCGTACAAAAGTTCCTATTCACACGTGAGGACTGTCATTCCACAGAAGATAGACAGGTCCTATGGGAACGTTTGAGTACGCCGTATTCTACTCAAATGCAAATGACCGATCCTGATGCCTCCACCATATACCCGAAGTGTTTACAGAAGCTTAAAATGCCCATGTTCTCACCTTCACCCCCCTCATCTCTACCAAATACCTCGTCCACTTCTATTAACTTAGCCAAATCTTCCCCTACGCTTGGGACCTCACCCATACCTAGTCTAACACACCCACCTAAGCGGCTTGATTTATCTAAAAATAAAGCCGTCCACCCCATTAGGAGACAGACTCAATCTCCTCAACCTATGCCTCTATCACAACTAAAACCATCATCGTCACACCTACCTTCCATATTGGGACCCCATCCCTCTACCTTACATCAATATATCATACCTCCTGCGTTTTCTTTAAAGCAACCTACGCCTTCTGCGCCCATACAGAAATCCAAGGGTATAGCAACACCGTCACCCCGCGTATCCTATCCACCTATCAACCCTAAACAAATTCCATCATCAAAAGATTTGTTTTCGGTCACTCCTATTTCCCCGTGGTTGTTTTCTGATACCACATCATCTGTGGCCTCATCATCCAACATAGCTTCTACGTCAAAGAAACCACGGTTAGGGAAAACCCATTATCAAAACTCCTTGGCTAAACAACCCCCTATACAAACCAACCACACCACGTCATCACCAGAATCGACCCAGTCAATAGCCTCATTTTCCTCTGACTTTGACCCACTCAAAGGGTCTTACGCCAAAATCCTTGCTATGTTGGTGGAGAATGCGACCATTTCCCTACCCCCACTTAGACCTTATGATCCATCTAAACCTCGACCTATAGGTTACGATGAGTCTAAAATCTACGCTTACCACCGCACACCAGGACATGACGTAGAGGGATGCAAAGCGTTGAAAGCCATACTTCGTCCGTCACCTCTCTCAGACAGAAAAGTTAAGAAAGACAACTTACGAAGAGAGAGACCTTTAGTTTCAATTCCCTCTCCTATACCACCTATCCCCGCCTCACCAAGATCTATCATCATTACAGCCCCACCTCTCGAAAACCAAGACCTATCCCTACCATCTTCCTCCTCTCGTATTCACGAGATCAATATGATTAGTGTTGCTACTCGAGGGCAGAAAAACAATGGGAAAGCGAAAGAAAACACACCTGCGGCATCTCTTTCTCCGTCAACCATCCCGATTGCACCACCACCTAAAGTGGTTATTCGCGGACCCACCTATCCCGTCTCTAATGGCATTGCCCACCGAACTATGATCAAACAGCTTCACCAATCACCTATAAAAATGACATTGTATGATCTCATTCAGACTTCTGAATCTCATCGACAAGCTCTCGTTGAAATCCTTCAAGGGATAGAGGTTTTACCTAATGAAACATTTCCTGTTACCTCTATTCTAACACCCAATCACGTTGCTTCACTCACTAAACAATCTATCTCCCCAACCACTTCTGTCTCTGTACAGCAAGCCGCTGCTGTCAGTTTCTCCGAAGACGAAATTATCGACTTTGGTGCCGAAGATCCTGACCCTGCTCTTTTCATCTCAGCGTACGTTCGGGATATCCGGGTACGTCGTGTTATGATTGATGGGGGCGCTAGCCTAAACATCATCTCTTCAAAAGCCTTCCAACAAATGAATATCCCTTCTAGTTGCATGTGTGCCAACCCCATCATGTTGCGATCATTCAATGATGCTATTACTTCTACTTTAGGCACCGTGATCCTTAACATTCGTGTAGGACCACGTACTTTACCCGAACTCTTCTATGTCCTTGAGGGAGAGTTCCAATACAATATGTTGTTAGGCCGCCCTTGGATCCGGGCTATGGGATGCGTTCCCTCCACCTTACATAGATGCATAAAATTTGAGTACGAGGGGAAGTCCTACACCGTAAAAGCTGATCCTCCCCCCTTCAAAACTTGCAATATGTTGTATCGCCCTAATGATGTACTTGTACCAGTCAAGACACCCATTCATCCAACCCAGCCATCTACTTCCGACACACCTACACCTTCAACCAATGAAACCCGTTACAAATATTACTTCCTTTCCCGCAGATAACATCCCAACCTCCGACCCCTTAGTAGATGTTTTTCAACGCCTTACGCTGGGGGAGTACCGCCTATATAACGTTAGTTCTTTCCCTACCCCGCAGGAGTACGGACAATTACATGCACATCCCACCTACGACCGTCGCGTGGGGGAGGTAATCTCTTACGGACCACCCCATTGCCGCACCAACCTAACGTATGGGGGTGTTGACGCATCCTCCATTACCCCTGAACCTCCTCTTGGTGTGGTTCCCTTCCAATCTGATTTTCAATACTTGACAAATCGTCGTTTCACCCTCACCTTCTTGACTCGCTGTGCTTGGAAAGGCTTTGGTTTTGGTCTTTATGAACAAGGCCGACATACACTCATTCCGTGACTACACGCAAACACAATGATCGCAGTGGTCTCGGTTTTCCTGAAACACCTACACAGGAGACACCTCGTGTCAGCTGTATCCTGGAAGAAGACGACGTCACCCCTACCAAACCATCATCACCCACAGAGTCGATAGACCCTGAATCTATCCCTCCTAACTTTTTTTTTTCATAAATGCTATCTTCATAGGTCCTCTCACTTATCAACGCGATAATGAGGACCCATCTTCTCTTCCCCTTCTGTATCCAGACATGATCGAAGAGGATTCACCTTCGATTAATGTTGTTGAGTGCCAGGATGACGACTCCATCCTCACTTACCTTGGGCGGACGACTCCTATATTCAACGCACCTTACCATCTGAAACTCAAACCATGTTGAATGAGTCGACTATAGAAATCAACATCCACACGGAGGAGGATCCTCACATTGTGAAGATCGGACAATCCCTTAACACATCAGAACAAGCCGCCTTTACTACCTTTCTCCGTACCCGCAACCAAGCTTTCGCTTGGTCCTACGCTGACATGCCAGGAATTGATCCTACCATTGCCATCCATAACATCACCCTAAACCCCGATTCCAAACCAGTCAAACAAAAACTGAGAAAAATGCATCCACGCATTGCCCTCTTGGTCAAAGAAGAGCTTCAACGACTTCTTTCTGTGTCCTTCATCTTGCCTATTGACTATCCTCAATGGATTTCTAACATCGTACCTGTCACTAAAGCGACGGGGGGACTTCGGATATGCACGATTTCCGAGACCTTAACCTCGCTTGCCCCAAGGATGACTTCCCCCTCCCAAGTATTGATCAACTTGTTGATCTCACTGCGGGCCATGAAATGCTTTCTCTCATGGATGGCTTTTCGGGATACAATCAAATTTTGGTAGCCCCGCCGATCAACATAAAACCGCTTTCATAACTCCTTGGGGAACCTTCTGTTATCGTGTCATGCCGTTTGGCCTTAAGAATGCTTTAGTCTACCTATCAGCGGGCTATGACTTACATTTTTCATGACATTATGCACACTATCCTTGAGGATTATGTCGATGATCTTCTTGGCAAATCTAAACATCGCAGTGAACATCTCGATGTTTTAACCATTATTTTCGATCACCTGTTACAATATTCTGTCCGTCTTCAACCAAAGAAATGTGTCTTTGGCGTCCTTTCGGGAAAACTTCTCGGCTTTATTGTCTCTCTGCGTGGCATTGAGGTCGACCCATCTAAAGTCAAAGCTATTCTAGAAATGCCCCCACCTACTAATCTTAAACAATTGCGTAGTTTACAAGGTAAGCTCCAATCTATCCGACGTTTCATCTCCCAACTCTCGGATCGATGTCAACCTTTCCATCACCTCCTTAAAAAAGACATTGACTTTCAATGGAGTGAAGAGTGCCACCAAGCCTTTGAGGCTCTCAAAGCTTATCTCTTGCAGCCACCCGTGCTTATCCCACCCCAGGATGACCACCCTTTCTACCTTTATCTTTCCGCCACCGACCACGCTGTAGGGGCCATGCTTGCACATCGTGACTCTGAGAATCGAGAACAAGCCGTTTATTATATAAGTCATACTTTGGTGGACTATGAGACTAGGTATACACATGTAGAAAAGTTGTGCCTAGCCCTATCATTCGTGGCCACCAAACTCCGACACTACCTTCTGAATCACAAAACTTTCGTCATCACCAACACGGACCCCATCCATTACATGTATGCCAAACCTCATCTCAACCAACGCATCGCCAGATGGCTCATGCTCCTCGCCGACCTCGACCTTGAGTTTGTCCACCAGAAATCAATCAAAGGACAAACCATCGCAGACCAACTTGCGGAAGCCCCTTTACCAGGGGAACAATTTACCAATTTTACATTCCCCGACGAACTCATCGCCACTCTTTCACTCAGGGAGGAGTCGTATCCAATGACCCTCTTCTTCGATGGATCCAAATGCCAGCGCGGCGGAGGAGCCGGCGTTGTTCTCATTCCTCTCGACGCTGAGCCTATGCCTCTCTCATTCCGACTCGATTTCCCTTGCACTAATAATACAGCGGAATACGAGGCCCTTGTTCTGGGTCTCCAAGTTGCGTTACACTTAGGTATCAAATCTATCAATATTTTTGGTGACTCTCAATTGGTAGTCAATCAAGTTATGGGCATCTACCAATGCAAAAATGAGGAACTTCAAAAGTACAAACACTACGTGGATTCACTTCTGGCCTTATTTACTCGCTATTCTATCCAAACCATTCCCCGCTCCACTAACAAATTTGCGGATACTATGGCTGCTTAGCCTCGCAAATTCCAGCTTCATCAACTGACTCTGACATTTTCATCTTGGTCCAACAACTCTTTGCCCCATCTTATTCAGCCTCGGTTGTTTGTACGATAAATAATGTGTCTGCTAATTCGCAGGATACTTGGTACCACCAATTCCATGACTACCTTACAACCTCTGTTCTCCCACCTAACCTTACTAGTAACAGCAAACGTGCTTTTCTTAAAAGTGTTTCTCGTTATGTTGTCATGGGGGGACTCCTCTATAAATGTGGCTTTGATGGCATCCTCCTTCGCTGCCTAACCGGCGCGGAGGTCACCTATGCCATCCAACAAGTCCACGATGGGATTTGTGGTGGACATTTTAGTGGCCTTGCCATGGCTAAACGAATCCTTCGCCTAGGTTATTATTGGCCTACTCTCAATAACGATTGCTACGAATATGTTAAGCATTGTGTTATGTGTCAACAACATGCCAACCTTCAACATACTCCTAGCCACCCGCTACAGGTCACCCGAGATCTTTGGCCTTTCTCACAATGGGGTTTAGACCTTATTGGTGAGATTCATCCGTCCTCTTCGCAACGTCACCGATGGATTATCACAGCAACCGAATATTACACAAAATGGGTGGAGGCTATTCCGCTCATTTCAACTAAAAAAGAAAAAATTGTAGAGTTCATTAACCACCACATTATCTGTCGTTTTGGTGTTCCTCATCGCCTGATAACAGATAATGGAAAATCTTTCAAAAACAAGTTGTTGCAGGACCTTTGCGACAACTTTGGTATCAAACTCAGCTTCTCATCACCCTACTATCCACAAGAAAATGGACAAGCTGAATCCTCTAATAAAACCCTAACCAAAATCCTCATGAAAGTTGTCAATGAATCCGGAAGAAATTGGCACGATCACATTCCCTTTGCCCTTTGGGCTTATCGTACTAGCATTCGTACCTCCACTAATGCCACACCTTTTTCTTTGGTATATGGTACCGAGGCTGTCCTGCCTCTCGAAGTACAAATACCCTCCCTTAGAATATCTCTTCAGGATATTCTCACCAACGATGATTTCCGCCAAGAGCGGTTAGCCCAATTGGAGTTTCTTGACGAGCATCGTCTTACAGCTCTTGATCACCTCCAAATCTATCAAAAACGTATCAAGCGTGCTTATGATAAGTGACTTCATGAGCGTACCTTTAAGGTTGGTGATCTTGTCCTCAAAGAGAATCAACATGTAACCAAACTAGAAAAGAGAAAACATGGAAAATTTGCTCCTAATTGGATTGGGCCTTATATAATCACTCACACTTATGGATCAGGCACTTATCGTTTAGCTTCGCTTAATGGTAAACCTGAGCCTGAACCCCTTAATGCCTTGCATCTTCGACCATTCTACTGTTGAATTTAGTGTTATATCACTTCTTATCTACCTGCCGCTCGTCCCTTGAGCTCACTTACCACCACATACACTTTGTTTCCTACACCTCATAATAAAAATCAAGCTCACATAGTTTGATTCTCACTTCACCTCAGCAATGCCTTCCCTTTTTAGTCTAGTCCATGACTTCAAAGTATTAAAATAAGCCGTATTCTTATGGGATTTTCTTGAGTCAAACTTCCTACAAAAACTAGATGCTTCACGTCAAAAGGACATCTAGCTATCTACCTTATATATAGACTGCTCCCTCGAAGGACAGCTATATGCCAAACTATTGCTGCTATTATATATAGACTGCTCCCCCGAAGGACAGCTATGCACTAAAATCATATCTGCTACTATAAATAGACTGCTCCCTCGAAGGACAGCTATACACAGTCAGCCTTTATCAGAAGCTTCTCGCATGGATCAGCTTTGTGAAGACCTCAAGAATAGTACAATCAATATCCCTTGTAGACTTCCCGCATCGATCAGTCTATATTCAGTAAAATAAAAGCCTCATTCAAAAGAACTTTTGGGTCATGGACTTGTCTATTTAGGGTAGGTTCTCTTTCGTCAGAACACTCGCTTTGTAACAAGTTCTCTTTACCTCAGTTATATCATCCACCTCACCTCACCATTTGTTTCAACTCAAGGGACGTGACGTACACCCGATATATTGTGATCATACAACTATTGACTTCTCGTCTATGCACGGTACCTAGGGCTTCAGGCTCGTTCTACGTTGTGTGGTTTGTTTAGCTCTTTTCACCTACGGAGCACTCTTTCCTCTTTGCCTCGCATCTAGGATTGTGTGTTGATCTTAATCAGGACATGGTTCCCTTCTACTTGGGTAGGCTAACTTTCACTTCCCTTATACCTTTTACAACATCACCAATTCATTACCAACACCAACAACCTTACCTTACCAATATTAATATCAATATTTTTACCAACCAACCAATTGCCTAAACCGTACCAAATTGCCTAAATTCACCTCTCCCTGGTCCTAAGGGAGAACTACATCGGTCTGAGGCCCCTCCTTGCTTTGTGCAATGGGCTATGTAGGCAGCACTTCGGAGACATGGGGTCTCCCAAGGTTAGCTCGACCATCCCCTACCATAACCTATCATGTGTGGTAAATATAAATATTTTTGTGTATTTCTATTTAATCACATTCCTCTTTATCCTTTTTCAAAACACCAAAAATCACAACGCAAACATTCTTATTATTTTCATAACTCAAATCAACATACATATTCAGTTTTATTTAGATGTTAAACAAATACGTCTTCTCTATCATCGACAGCGTGGTTGACATCCTTATTTATTCTTATACCTCGATAACATTTACTTAGACCCTCACGACTCATCCCGACCCAGGAGATGATCATGATCGTCGACGCCTCTCGCCGGGCCTCTCCGTCCTCAAAGGTACCATGGCTATTGGTACCGCCCACTGATCTGCCAATCTCTCCTGTAACATATGAATACGCCCTCTCGCATGGAGGAATCCAGCCTCTAGTCTCTCTGCTCGTGACTCCGCAACCGCTAACAATCCTCTTGTCTCATTCATCTGCGTTTGGAGCTGATGAACTAAACTCTGCAGACGATCTCTCTCTGCTGTAATCACAGCTATGTCAGGGCGATCACGTACACCTCGCAGCTCTACTACCCACCATAACCTATAGGCCTCTGTCATTCCTGCATCCATTACCCTGCGATCGGCTGCTATCTCCTCTGGCCCTTCTGGAGGTGTTGGCCGGGGAGGTGAGAATGCTGCCTCGGCGTCGATCCTCATATATGGTCTATAAGCCAGGGGTATATCCTGCACAAATCCAAATTTTCGCCACACGCGATCTAGAGGAATCCTCTCATACTCACCTGGCTTTGCCCTGCGATCCACCTCAATCGCTCTACACCCCTCAACTCCTCATCATCTATGTTCTCTATTACCATATAGTTCCCGTAAGGCCTCAGCCAGAGATATCCGATAAATCGTCACCTCTCCCATACACTGCTGTAATACTCAATGTCACCCGTCACGGCACGGGATCTTGCCTCTTGTTAATACGGACCCATCGTCGAATCCCAACCTTTGTACTCCGGTCTCCCGATTTGGATGGGTCGGCCTATTGGTCGCACACACCTGATGTGCTCATAGGCCCAACATCTCGAGTGTAATAAGTATGAACAATCCGGTGTCATCTGTGATTTCACCTCTGAAGCCCATAAACCCTGTATAGATCCGCCAAATATGCACGAGTGCCCATGCAAAAGTCACGTTCCTTTCTATCATCTCCCAAATAACACACATCAATGCTTTTGGAAACCTTCCCCCATCCGCCCTCGGCAATGCATAATACCCTACCGCTATCATTAATATCACTGCTAACCTTGTCTCCTCAGGGTGTGCTGCATACATTATCCCATATGTGAATGTCAAACCTCGCTGTGTCAAATCTCGTGCGTATGGACCAAATCTGTGTTATAACTCCCAGCCGCGCTAGGTAATGCCTGATATCTTGGTTTTCCTATAATAGGGAATCTCAAAATACGAACACATCTTCCATATTCTGTCATCTCCCCGTTGGCGGATAGAAGGTATTCTTCTCTGGATTCCATCTTTGATCAATGCAATGAACATAGCATGGTTATGTGCGATTCGTGAATAATAGTGGATTCCACTTAACCCCAAACGATTTATCGATGTCCATTCAGCTGGTGTTACATCCACTCGGATTCGTGACAACAGTGCTGGTACACTATCATTCATCCTCGGCCTTGCCTCTGCCTGCACATGTCACAACAACAAATAACCATTCAATCCATCGAATCCCTAAAGGTTTTTTTTTTTTTTTTATATATACACATTTTGGAAATTCCTCCGATGAACCGGTATCGGTTATAAATAACAGTGCCGGTTCGATGAACCGATACCGGTTATCCCTAACCGCTATCGATCACATATCGATTACATACACCTTGCCTAAACAACCACCTACGACAATAAATTGATCATTTATTCCTCTCTGTATACAGGACATATACCAAACCCCGATTACCTACCCCATAACACTCACCTCACCTATAACCCTTGCTATCACGTTTTCCTTCTCATATCTACCCACTTAATCTCCCTCCTCCTATTCACAAAACATCATGAAACACCAAATTACAACCAAATCGTTTACCTCTTGGGCTGTGCAGCAGACTTGCGGTGGAACTTGTCTTCCCTCTCGTCCATGCCTGCTGGATGCTTCTCCTCGTTCAGCCATGCTCACCACCCTCTTCAAATATAGCTTGGATTTACTGTCTTCTTGATCTCATTACCCACAATCACGTTACCTGTCTCTTTCCTCCTTATCACTCGAATCTCTCATGCAATTACTTGTCTCAGTCGTTAAAACAGCGTCGCATTCGCGTATTTAACATCTTGCATGCCTCTCAAAATAAGAACTTCAGTTGCCACCTACGCTTTTTTATTTTTAGAAAAATCTCATTTTGGAATAACCGCTATCGGTTACCTAACCGATATCGGTCTATACTATACCGACATCGGTTATCTAACCGACGTCGGTCACATTCCCACCTTTTTCAAAACATAGTCCTTTTCTTTATTTTTTTATCTAATTTTTTGGAGGCGCCCGCCTCTTTTTCCTGCATACCAACACCGATAGCTATAATATTTTCATCAAATCCACATCTCATTACGATTTCATCCATATCATCTATCTACATTACCAAAACAAACAAATCATCAACAAACGATATCAAACACCATTACTCTATACACCATTTGGATCCAAATCAACAGCTACAACCATTTAATATTCACACACCAGCGACCAAACATACAACATTTCATAAAATAACATGTCAATTAAACTCATCATTTATATCTATATACATCCCATCAACAAAAGACACCAACATCATTCATATATGACACCATGTAAATCCAACTCATCATACATCAAATATCACAAACCATCAACAAAACATTTAACGCATTTTTAAACACAGCATGTGGATCAAAACATCATATCTATATATATATACAAGGTTTCAAATATACAATGTGCCCTGCATTGGGGCCTCTGTGATCTCATAATACAACAAAGCCGGCGCGCAGGCCGCAATAACCATCAAAAACCTCAACACGGCTCGCAGGCCGGTCTCTCATATAAAAATGCAGGACTACTCGCGAGTGCAGGTATCAATCTTGATGACCCGTACTCGGCTCACGGGCCAGTATAATAAATACATGAATGAATCGAATGAATAATATGTAGGCACGCAGTGCCTCTATCAACCTGGCATGTTCGCCCATGGCGGTGCCCATGTCCAATATACAAAAAGTGCAGGGACCCCTCAGCTCTCTCCACCTCCCTCTGCTGTTTACTGTTGGTCCCAATGTCTGCCTCTCGCCTCCTCCCGCCCGCGACGGACCCACCGGTGTGGCTGCCCCTCCTGAGACCTCGGCTCAGAGAGGTCTCGCTCTATGTGCCGCATAGGGCTAATAATCAGCCCCCGTACCATCAGAATATCCTCGATAGTATCGGGCCTCCGCCTAGCCTCCATGTAACGCTCTCGAGCCACCGTAGTCTGGGTGGTCCCCGACACCTCTACCGATGCCCGTGCCTATGCCATCTTTGGTGCATGCTCGTCCGATGGTGCAGGTGGGCACTGTACACCTGCACATGATAGCCCGGTGTGCACTGGTTGTGGCTGTCTGGCTTGGTGGTGGTGGTGCACTGTGCTCAGTGCACTGAGCTCGGGCTAGCAGCCTGTAAACACCTATCTATGCTCATCTGACAAGCAGCCCTCTACCCCTATAATATGCACTCACCCTGAATCGATCTCGCTCTGCTATAACCCCTAACTTGCCAGTCTGGGCTGTGTTGTCTACCCTCCCGCTGCTCTCTGACCAGCCCACCAAACCATATATGCTCCCGTACAGCCAGCATCATCTACAGTGTCATCTGCCGGCCTCTCCGCAACCCAATCTGGATCCACGGGCTGTGGTGCAGGTAGTGGGGCCTCTACATCATCCCTCCTAGATGCGAGGGAAGCGAGGGGGCTCATCTGTCATAGCCCCATCTGCTGCGTACCCTCCGTCAGGAGGAATCCTCTCATACTCTCCCGGCCTCCGTCCCGCTATCCAGAATGTGTACTGGATCCACTGCAACTGTCCTCGGGCTCCTCCACGGGGGTGATGACCTCTATACGGTCTCCATACAATATCTGCCGCTGTCAGGCCCTCTAATAAATGCCTGTAATAAGCGACGTCTGTCCCTGCAAGCACTGCTCGTGGCTGGCCCACGACCCCCAACCACCTCTGAAAGCCATATCTATATATGACCTGTGGCCCTGGCTGCTGGGGTAATCCTACTGGTCTAATGCATATGATGTGCTCATATGCCCAACAGTGAAGCAAAAATGTCAAACAAATCCCAAATCGCCTCATCCGGCGATAGCCCCACAGCTCTCTATATAACTGCACCAGGTATACTGGTGCCCAAGCATAACATGTGTGCTCCTCCACCATCTCATGTAGCACCCCCATCAGCGCCCGTGGAAAGCGGCCTCCCTCTGAGTCTGGGAGGGCGAAGCAGGTGATCCCGATCATCATCAACATGGCAAGCCGTGTCTCATGTCGGTGCGCACGGTACATATCCCCATACCCGATACTCACGCTGTGATATGTCAATAGCGTGGCTGCATCCCAAAAACAGCCGTAGGATCTTGTCCATGGCTGTCTCTGCATCCACCTGAAAGACTGCCTCTCCATCGATAGGTAATCGAAGGATGCGATACACATCCTCCAATGTGATGGTCATCTCTCCAGTCGGGAGATGGAACACATTGGTCGCCGGATCCCATCTCTCGATGAGGGCAACCATCAAACTATGATCTCTGTCGATCGCTCTGTATCGCTGGACTCCGCCGAGTCCCACCTCGCGCATGATAGCCCAGTGTGCTGCGGACACATGTGGTCGCATCCGGCTCAACAGTGGGGGCATCCTGTCCCGCATCGTCAGCTGCTGACGTGCCTGCAAAACCAACCCACTACATTAGCCCTACTCTTTATCACAACATCTACTTTACCCTCTATACCCCCTTTTATCCCCCCGACCACACCCCGACTCTCTAACACACCCCTCTACCCACCTATCTTCTACAATATCCCCCTCCCTCTTCACACCCAAACAAACAACCCACATCATACTACCACGAAACCGAAACGATACCCAAACAACCAAATCCAACAATCGACACAACTTAAATCATACCAAAACACCCCAACCCCATCCCAAAACCATAAACCACAACACGTAAACCACACTCACAACACCTAAACCACAACCAACAATTCAACACCAAAACATAACCCAAACCAACCAAAATAACTACAAATCACTCCGAACCGGTACGGTCACCCACTGACCGACCCGGTCTCCTTTCCACCGATGCCGGTCAACTCTTGACCGACACCGGTCTGTCGATCAACCACCTTTTTGGATTTTACGGGACCGATGCTTTGCTTTAGTGACCGACATCGGTCGTTTAATTACCGAGCCAACCCGCGCGGCTACCCAATTCATTTTTTTTTCCTATTTCTCCCTACATACCCACCCAAACACCCTAAAACCTACCCACCCAACCGCCTAGGCATATTATATCACCCTTGTTTGGATAAACTATCGACCTTTGCCTATGCATTGTTGGTTTGCTCGTCAAATCATGCACCCTAGTCGCACTATTGCATTTCAACGTGTGTCTGCTTCCTTAGACTTACCCCACCTTCTCCCCATCATCTCTACACCATTTACCCTTTATCAACCCTATCCCTGATTTCAAGTTCTCTCAATCTGTGATAGATTTGAGGGGGATTACCTATACCCTTAACAGGAGAAACCACTTCATATTATTGTCCGTGCAGCTTTACAAAACAAGCTACACGACAATAAGGGGCTAATGTAGACACCAAATTTGTGTCTTACGACCCCTTGTGACCCGCATCTCATTTCGCAACCTAACCTCATCACCTAAACCTTACACAATTATTTATTAATTACCTTGTAATTGATAAATCCACATCACCATACCTGCCACCTCATTTTGCCACCTCGTCATGACCTAGTCCTAACCCTAAACTAACCTAATTAAGACCTATAACTTGGTCCACACCTACACCATGACTAAGGACCCCTTTCTCGCACCTAAAACCGACCTTCTAGTCACTTGACCAAGCCCGCAACTAATCTCTCGGGAGAAAAGTAGGGAAAGTGGGCTATTTTACTAAAAATAGCCTGCTTTTTCCTTACCGATACCGGTTCCTACTCGACCGCCGTCGGTTACGTAACCGCCATCGGTTCCCTGTAAATGGGCTCCCCAAACCAAAAACAAAGGTGGAAGGATTTTTGAATCGAGAGAGAGCATCAGGAGCGATCAAGAGAATCCGGATCTTGACTTGGCTGAGCAGAGACAAGTGAAGAGACAAGAAGAGTTTGCAGCAAAGGAGATCAAGCCCAAGACTGCAACTGGATACCGAGCCCTGTGATACTCGGTGATCATCGGGAGGAGATATCTCATCTTACGCGTGTCGAGGCCATCCTACCTCGTTACGCCTTTGTCATCGAGTTCTTGGACTGCATCTTTGTCGATAAGTAGTAAGTTACATCTTGCATGTCCTTTTAATAATACTTCTTAGACTTTTGAATCATAGTCCTCACAAATCCATTCCTAGATCCACTACCCGGCAACATATTGCATCTAACTATCCTTCATCTACCTCTCATCATCTCATTACCTAATATCACCCATATACCAGCCTTACAAACAACACAGCTACCCTACAACAACAACCACTCCACAACACAACTAACCCCACGGATCCTGAGGCCTTACCGATATCGGTTATCGATGTCGGCATCGATTCTTACATGTGGTTTAAAACCAGAAATCAGCCTTTCCCCTACCTGTTTCAACAAAGCAACTTAATTGATATTTTACAGTCTTTGGCGTTAATTCATATTAGCAGGGAAACTGACCACCTTCGAAAGGAAGTTTTATATTTCCTGGGCCCAAGGTAGTTTCCTCATTTATTGTCTAATCAAAATCTTGTGGTCTTGTGTTCTTATTTGCAGGTAGTCCTTCCAAGACAAAAGGAGTTCTTCGCATCGGCTGATCTTTCTCTGATGCTGCGCACACCATCTCGACATTCAACAGGTATTCCTCCTAGCCCCAACCCTTATCTGTTTCTAAAAGGAATGAAAGGATAGAAGCAACTCTATCACCAGAAGCCCAAACATTCCGAGTGAAACAACCACATCAAGATAACATACATGCAAGTACAAAATCAGACAACATCATAACACATCCATAAGTGTTGAATCAAAACAAACAACATGCAATAAGATTCAACATAGAGTAATTTATGATAAAGGGTATTTTACGTCATAGAATTATGCCCACTCGTGTCACATGCATCAGGAAACAAAACAATAAAGTACATCATCTCATAAACACGTGTATCTGAGCCCAAAAAGTAATCCTCTATATACATGTGTGTCATATACATCTATATCAACGAAATGGATATACATCGGTACTCTATATCAAAAATGCCTTCAGCTGAGGCGTACAAAGATGATACATCAAAAATGTCCACATATCTATACAAGTATAAACTGTCTAGATCGGTACTCAAAATGATACATCATAGATACAATGTGCCATAAAAAAGGGGCATGCATCAGAAAGAATCAAGCCTTCATCACGAGGCATCATCAAAATACAAGTATACAAAGCTATACATCAAAATCAGCCTTCATAAGAGGCATGTATACAAATAATTTGTACAACAAAAATATGGAGCTCAACCACAGCTCTCGCCCTCGCCGAGGCTCCCAGATTTGTCACTGGGTGACAAACAATGGTGGGCGAGATAGCCCCAGATCCTTCCGGCTACTCTGGTATAGGTTGCCTCATGATCTCGTCAGTGGCACGATCTCCTTGACTAAGATCCTATCGTGCTTGACCACGATTGCTGAGGCAATACCACTCACTTGCTCTTGAGGAACTACCATGTAATAGGTAGTCCTGTAAAATAAAGCCTCGCCACCAAGCCTCGTGGCATCATGTATCAAGTCAGCATCTCTAGAGGTGAGGGCTACCTGAAGGGCAACATCATGCTCGCCTATCACTCTACCTAAATTGGCCTCATCCTATCTCACGGAGATAGCCTCTTGATCTCTCTCGGCGGTCATAGTCTCGTAATTTAGCTCGTGCGAAGGCCTTTGTGATCATGTATAGACATGATCTCTCTGTCTGCAACCCATCCGCTTTGTGGATCTGGGGCCGGTGTAGGAGACTCGATGTCGGCCTGTCTCGTGCCACTTTGTCTCTCAAATTTGACTCTACCATGTCACTCTATCATCTCCTAGGCCAGCTGGCTTGAGCCTAGTCTCGCTCTAAAAGTAATGTGATAATGTGAGTCTCGAGCCTCATCACGCTCTATTGTCGCAGTCACACACCAGCCTTGGGCCTCATCTCTCTTGTCTCTCATTATATCTCTCTTAGCTAAGGCCTGTTGTAACTCTGTTGTACTGTGGCTATCTGTGCCACTAGATGTGAGGTCAGTACATCATGCCATCGGACTAGTCCCAGGGCACTCTAGATGACTGGCCCTACTCTAGGACCCTCGCTCTAGGTGGCTGAACTAGTACATGTACTAGGCCTTGTGGCCTCGGTCCCTGTGCCTATGCAACACCCTACCCATCATGAGGAATGCCATCAAAAGGATCCTCTAGATCCGGCCCCACTGCTCTCGCTCTACGCTCTGAACCATGCCATACCTCTATAGGTGGACAAACACCTCTGCCTAGGCCTCCTTCAGAATGGTGAGATGCCGGGGTAATACAGTGGCATACCAAGCTGCATAATCTGCTGTGGTCCCCGGATCCCGCACTTTGTCATCTTTGGGTCCCATGCCTATGGGACCACCTGTGTAAAACTTGCCCTAGCTTAGGCCACTGGGTATGCGAGGCCCCATGGTCTACCTCTCTGAATCTCTGCGTGCATGCCAAATGTCTAGCTGTGGGACCCCTTGTACTCTGCCAAGCTGCCACTGACACCTGTCTACTCGATACAACTCAATAATGTAGCTGTGGTGTCGATGATAAAATGCTCTACTAAGCACACACTGAGCTCTATGGCATCCTTTGGCCACTGGAAATGTCTGTAAGGCCGTTAGATAACATCTATCGTTGGTAGCTCGTCGAACTCTTGCCTATATCTGAATAGGCTACCGAGGTGGCCACATACATCACCACCTACTACCACCCACGCCATGTAAGATGGCTCCTCTGGGTCTCGGACATGCAAAGTGCCCACAGGGCATCCGATGGTAATATGGTCCCATGACCAGATCTGAAGTAAAGAAGCTAGACCCACGGTCTTCTGACCGTGGTATGTAATCAAATGTAGGTCCCAATATAAGTGGGCCAAAATGCACTGTCCCCAGTAGTATCTCTCGCCGTTGAAGATGCCATGAACCAAAGGTAACAGTCCTCTCGGGAATGACGTCCTGTCTTATCAGTGAGTAAGAACCCACTGATAAGAGACATAATATAGAGAGGCCCCTAATGCAATGTGGGGTCAGAGATGCACTCATGTAGGGCTATGGTCATCCCATCATGTGGAATATCATCTACATCAAAAAGGTCACTACAGGCTGCTCTAATCAGCCCTACATCTGAGTTGTACTCAATCAAGGTGCCTATGATCGGCATCAAGGATCTCGCCATACATCCTCGAGGGTCACCGTCATCTCCCTATGGGAAATCTGAAACATTGACTCTCGTTATGCCATCACTCAGCTAGCACAGATCAGTAGGCCATGATCCAGTGTAATGGAAGGCATCGAGACACAGGGCCTAGCCCCACCGCCTCGAGAAGTATCGCCATGGCTTGCCGGTCTCGCCGGTGCATGCTCCCCTCTAGCTCTGCTATCTAGGAGTGGTGCTCCCACATCTGTAAAACTGGTAATTGTCTCTACAAAATATCAAATCACTCGTCAGTTACTAACATTTCTTCTAAAAATCTATCTACCATTTTAGGGTTAACCCAAAAATCCTAAAAATTCTTCTAAGTGTCATCTTTTTGACATTTTCCTATCTTTTCTCCACCGATGCAGGATGCTTGCGCACCCTTTTGGGCATGTGCGCCCCATTTTGGATGCCTGTGCACCCTTTTGGGTGTGTGTGCATGTGCACATTTGTCTTCTGGTGCTTGCACCCTCATTCAAGTGTCTGCGCACCCTTTTTGGCATGTGTGCCACACATTTGGTGCTTGCGCTTGTGCGCGTGTACCCCTAGGTGTGTGCACCCCTTTTAGTATATGTGCCACGTTTTTCATGTGTGTGCCCCCTTTCTTGTATGTGCGCATGCACACACATGTGTTATGTGTGTGCGTACACGTGAGTGTGTGCACTTCATGCCTGCATGTGTGTATTGTGGTGCTTGTGCCCCTAAAAAGATGCATGCGCCCGACTGACACACCTATGCTTGCATGCATGCATGCGCCGATGCCACTTCCTAGAGCTAAAAGAAAAATTTAATGCATTAATGACTAAAATTAATGGGCAAGGGTTCGATACTCACGAAGGGTCCATCGTCATACATGTCTTTGCCCGGTACCCTCGGACTACATCTGTGTGCCTCACTCGGTCTCGTGCGATCACCATGGTCCTCGTCAATATCAGAGCCTCACAATAAAAATTCTAAATTGCTCGGTTAAAATGAATTGGTCATGATGTTCTTACCCCCCTGTGGGGTAGATTAACCCGTTTTCACCATCGGGAGGGCCCAGAGACCCATTTTGATCATCATTTTCTCCTCTGTTCACCGTGGCATAATTTTTTTTATTAAATAATTGTTTTCTCTTATTTTTCACCGTATTGGGGCATTTTTTGCTGTCTGGTACCCCTTTCTTCTCCCTTGGACAATTTTTTTTCTCCTAGGTGATTTTTCTTCTTATCCACACTCTCGTAAATAATTATTTTTAAAATATATATATTTTTAAATTTTTCCACTAAATAAGGACATTATTTGTGCTTGTTTCTTCTTTCTTCCACCTAGGGCACTTTCATTGCACCTAGACCCTTCATTCTCTTTCTTCTATTTTCTTCTACTGTTCACCACAATTTGGACAACAAGAAAAATAAAAACAATATATATGTCAAAAATCCAAAAACAGGGCAATTTTTTTCACAAAATCCTAAAAAGTAAAAAACCTACAAAAATGGTAACTTGCTTATTACGGCTGAAACTTGTGTCTTGTGCATGGTATCCTCTCCATATCTTACTATTTTGTTTCACATCTTCCCCAATTAATATGACTTGTGGATCACTTGGATTCACAAAGCTTCACAAAGCTTCTTGCTTCATCGTACTTTTGGGGTACATTTTTTGCACAGGTGTTTTTTTGTTGCGCACAACACTTTTTACTTGGACCTAATGTCCATTATCATTTCCCCTTGCATGTATCCTTGCTCGGGGCATCATTTTTAACCCTTATCATCAATCACAAACTTGTGGATCTCTTCAGCATTGATAACAAAATATTTGTACAACTATCTTGACCATTGTTGGGTTGGGTATGTGCATTCGTACTTGTTTTCCCTGTTAAATGAGCTTGTTTCCTTCTTGTATTGCATTGCATTGTTTTATGTTGCGTGGAGTTGGTATTTTCAGTAATGGAAAATTGTTCGTAGTATGGCTTTTCATGTCATTCTACCTTTGTTGTATGCTTATATTTTTCATAAGGACCGATGACGTAGCTCCTATGGTAATATGATGACATCAAAAGTGTTCCAATACACCGCAACTAGAGGCTAAGCTCTTCTCTCCCCTCCATATTTCTTCTACATCACCTTCTTCTCACCCCTAATCTTCTCTCTCACCGGGGCATCCTGCCCCTTCCCATTCTTCTATCTATCTCTCACTTTTTTTCGATCGTCGATCATCTTCTTTCATCACCCCATCGACACTCGAGGGGCATCTCTCCCTCCTACTAATTTTTATTCTATCCCTTCAAAATTTTCTTCCGTCTACTATCTTTGAAGTGGCGTTACTTATGCCACCCCAAAGAGGGGCAAATGTAGACACCCATAATTACGCCCAAGCAATTTAAATACTTAAATTGCGCTAATTATCCCCTTTCTCACAAATCGATGACATATCATCAAAAGCGCTCATATTCCCTCTTGTTGTCGTTAATTAATTACAATACGCTAATTGATTAAGTTACCTATCTAGCTAACAACCTAATTAACAACCTTCATTAATTATTTACCCCTTCTATCTAGACTAATTAATTATTATTAATTAATTAGCCTTTCACTTCATTTAACTAGTAAATCAATATTTAATTGATTTAATCCCCTCCTAATAGCCTAAATCGTACTAATATTCCTCTAATTAGCTTCTATAAGCTTACATCTACCTATTAGTTAATCACCTTTGATTAATTAAAACACCCCCAACTCCCATGACTTGCTAAGCATAAATTAAACCCTTCTAAAGTAAGGTTACCTTTAATAAAGCAACCTTATCCATTCCTAATCATGTTTTACCTTTATCCCACATGCAAAGGGATGAAGTGTTTCCTTTATCCATTGGGCTATATAAGGAGCCCTCCTTCTACCTTTATACCTACACCTAAACTTCTTAAGAGAGCAAATGTAAAGCATATAGCAAAGAGACTAAGAGCTTGCATTTTGTCTTCTTGAGAGGTCACCATTGTTAAGAGCTAAGCTTCCTATTCTTGCATTCTTTAAGGATCAAACAAGCAATTTTTGATTGCCATTGGAGCTAAATAGGTCCATTCATTCTTGTTGGCAATCTAGGAGAGTAGAGATTTTAAATAGCATGCTAGTTTTGATCTTATGTATTTCAAAGTTATGATGTTAATTTAGATCTTGTTTAGCTCTTTATCTTGATGGTGCTTATGCTTTGTTTTAGCTAGATTGTAGAACTATTTTAGGTGGTAGTTCTTGCTCCATTTGATTTAGCATTAAGCAAAGTACACATGCACACAAGGTTGATGGAGATGCATACATGTGGCACACATCCCCTTTAGTTAGTTATATGTTTATAATATATGGGGTCACATAGGAGTTAGTTATATTGGGTAATAAGTCGACCTACATTAGGATTAGGTGTTACCCATCCATTAAGAGTAATGTATGTATATATAAAGGATGTGTGTATCATTGTGAGATATGTCATGGATGTATGAGTTGATTCTTCTACTTGGTAGAGGTATATTAGAGGTGTCCCCTCGAAGTGGATTCCCATCTTGGGAGATTGTGGAGTTATTCCTTCCTTAAGGATCATTGTATGGTGTTTCCCTACCTTAAGGGTATTATTATACATATATTGAATATTTGGGCATATTGTCCCACTAATATCTCTTGTGTTGTGTTATCATCTGCATATTATTCATTTAGTATATCAAAGATCTTATCAACAAAATGTAAATTCACAACTCAATTTAGCATATACCATCGACCATAGTCAATGATGTCAACTGGACAATTTTTTCTACCCAACATCATTGGCCATGGTCAATAAAGTTATATAAAGTTAGTATAATATAATAAAAGGGAGTTTTTAATTTATTTACACGAAAGGACATAAATAAATTGTAAACATGTAGTTATTCATATTACATAAATAAGGGCATTGAATACAATAAATATGAACTGTTTAAAAATAATGAATGTGTGATTAATTGATTTAGAATTATCAAAAACATATAAGTGTTTAAAACTTAATTAAATTTTAGATCAATTTAATCAGGTTTTAGAATGCGTCGAGTTGATTACAGATCTTACAAAGATGTTACAATATAAATACTAATCTAAATGAGATGATCATCATCTCAAACCATATCCATGTGTGAAATTCTTGCAAAGAATATTAGAAGGAAGAAAACAACAATTGTGTTTTTCGGGAATGGATATGGTTTGAGATAGTCAGGGATAACAAGTATCTCCCTTTACTGGGAGAGGTTCCCTTATTGAACCAGGAAAAAATGTATAGAAAATATAATAGAAAAATATTATCGGGATGGGAGAAGGAAGAAAACAATTAAATTCACCAACTAATAAAATATAGAAAAGGATCGATACCACCAGATGCATAAATCTCCTACTGCAAATTGAGACAATAAAGTTATAAAAGATTACATTCACCACCGATGAAAATCAGAACACAAATTTCTATTATAGAATGAAAACAAAGTTTCTATCAAAACAAATGATCCATTGAATTGAGCAAGGAGAGAGAGATATAACAGAGGAAAATAAGAAAGAAAGAACTTCTGTATTGAATTACTTCAGAATTTACAACCTTCCCAGAAAACCAGAATCCCTTTTCCATGGCCAAAACCATGTTCTTATAACAATCCATGTACATCCATACTTTTTCCCCAAGAAAAGAATATCCAAAAGGAATAATGTTTGTTGCAGATCCGCTTTTGGAAAGTGACATGAAACAAACACACTCATGAAAACCGAGGTTCAAAAGGTGAATATTTCATCAGTTTGAGCATGATTACTTTAGCAGGGGGCATCTCATGATTTTATTCTTCATGTGGTCCTACCATTTCTACCTTTTAACCACTTTCATAACACTCAAGTGCTTACTTGGTAAGTTTTCTCCCTTTTATCACATATGCCCAATAAAATCCATTTTCTGATGATCAAACTTTACATCCCTTCAAACTTATCGATTTGGCTCCATAATAAACCAAAAATACATCTCATGGAGAAATGACAAGAATACAAAGAAAAAGAATGAAGAATGATCCATTTTTGTGTTTTGCAGAGCTCTAGTTTGTTAATGGCGTTAAAAACCAGATGAGTGCATTTGGCTATCTTTTCCCCCTTTTACCTTCAAATTTGGACCCTACACGTGGCAAGATCCAAGCAATAATGGCCCTGGGGAGAAATCTACATTTCCTGACATTTGGGAGAAAAAGTGTGATTTCTCATTTTCTCCACCCCTCCGCAGCTCCGCCAAAAGCCGGACACGTGGCGCCATCTGAGTGGCTAGAGGAAATGTGGTTCAAATCTACCATTTAAACTCTTTTTAACAAAAAGCTCAAATTCTCAAAAACCTCTCGCCGGCCCGCTTTGAATTTTCAACGTGAACACGTGGCACACCATGATTGGAAATGGGGTCATGGCTCAATTTGCAACATTTTAACCCTTTGGTGAAAAAGGCTCAAATTCTCAATTTCCTCCATGGGCCCGCTTGTTCCGATTTCATTCTTCAACATGTGGCATCATGTGACTAGTTGCGGGAATGCACTTCAGTTTTATACTTTATCCACTTTTGAAAAGGGGAAAATTCCAACCTTTCCCCGAAAGTCCATGCCTCTGCCATTGACTTTTCAACGTGAACATGTGTCCCTTTCTGATTGACTACGGGCTTCCAACTCAAAATTTATCCTTTCGCATGAGCGGGACCGCGGGTCATTTTAGAACTTTTCACCCTTTCACCATAATGCCTTGGAGAACAAAATGGATCCATCACTCAACTTCCGCCAAAACTACTCAAGCGCCAATCAAGGACCGGTGGGGATGTAGGAAAAATCGATATTTTTTCCAAAATCACCAAAAGTGATAAGTTCAAAAAGAAACCCGTCTGACGCATCCAATGAGAAGAAAATGTGTAGCTTCACCTTTCGAGAAAATAATTTTATGGGGAAAATAATGTAGGAAGTTGTAGGAAATGGGAAAATGCCATTTTTGCTCCCGATGAATAATTTCTTTCTCTGCAAAAGGTTAAAAATGAAAGATGCAAGGTCCCACGCATTCCAAATGCATAAAAGAAGAACTAAAATCATTTCCCATCCATTGAAAATAGGTAAAACATTTTAATGGCCCCAGAGAGGCGAGAAATTTGATTAAAAATGTCATGGGAAATGAAAACAAGCATATAGTTTAAAACATGAATTTCTTCTATGGAAGGGCTCCAATTTTCACGAAATTAGATTCAAAAGGGTGGGAAAAATTGAGAGGACAACATCTAGCTCCTTCTGGGGATGATTTGGTAGAGGAAAGAGGCAAAATCAAGAACCTTAGAGAATTGCAGGGTAATCATCGAATCAGTTTCTTATCCATTGGGCAATGGAGTTAAAAAGAAGCAATACCAACACAAAGAGACATAGAAGAAAAAAACACAAAAGGAAACCAACAAAATAAAAAAAGGAAAGAAAAATATGCTATACAAAAATACAAAAAGGGGTCCTAATCACTTTGGACTTGAAATTACACAACTCCAAAGATAGGCTGAGAAAAATAGGTACCTTTGTGGAACAACCAAGTGAAAGTATGAGGTACCCATGAATTGGGAATGAGAAATTGGGCATACCAAAACATCATGTGAACACTATGTGGTTTGAAAAGAAAAAATGAGGCAAGAAAACCATCCAGATAATGATACCCAAGACCAAAAACATTCAATCCTTGTGAAGAGTTGAATGTCTACCAAAAGCTCTTCTTTTGTGAAGGAGTAATGCCATTTTTAAGCTTTAAAAATGTCGATGTCTTCCACAATGATCCCTACACACCACTGAATTATGACAACTGGATTCATGATAAAATCCAATTCTTATAACACCAACTTCTTACTTCATGAATTACCAATCACATTTGTTTGACAATCATCATGAAATATACCTTGAGACCCATATATTTGCACAAAATATTTCTTGTAATAATCCTCAAAAGGAAATGGGAAAGAGACACTGAATGATTTATCATTATCATTTCCTTTAGCCTACATTTTCTAATTTATCCTCATGATGAGCAATTTCTACCATGCCCATCAGAAACATCCCTGCTGCCTTTGCAAACTCAACAAATTTGTTTTCCACTTCAAGGGGATCTTGAATCTTGGGTACAAGTTGCACTATTGATTTGTCTTCATGACTGGAAGGGAACTTGAAAGCTGATAGACTAGGTAAAGATGAATCAATCACATCATCCCCTTCTCCTTGTTTGCATCCCAAAGGGTGAGTTGAAATAGGACTGTCATAATCGTGAAGAAAAATTTCCAAGTGTGGCTCATCGACTTCTATTTGCTTTGAAGGGTTGCAAAAAGGTGTATGTGTGCTCATCTCATTATTAAATATAGCAAGTGGACTAGTGCTCCAAATGACTCCATTTTCTTAGGTAAACACACTTGTTTGTCATTGAGGTAATTTAAAATAGCAAGATAATGGTCAATAGAGATCTCCATCTCGGTATATTGGAATCCTCAAACACAGGAGAAGAAGAAAACCTATTCACTCATATTGTGATGCACCTCCTCTTTTACCAAAGCATGAGGTTACTTCCTTCAAAACAAGAACATCCAATCCTAGCACATGACATATCTTCCATAAAATCCATTTCAGGCTGAAACAAAGCCTCAAGTTGTTTGTCTTCCTCATTATTTGAAGGAATACCAAATTGGCATGCATCATGAGGGGCATTAAGAAGACATTCATTGGTGAAAATAAGGTAATGCTTTGAGGAATGAACACCTGAAGGTGTGGGGAATCACTATGAGTAGTTTTAAGAACTTGAATGTTCTCTTTTTTGTTGCAAGGTATCCCAAATCCATTGGGTGAGTTTCTTTCAACTTGTTTTGTCTCACCTTGTGACATAACCATGTAATTACCATGCCCAATATCTGCATACAATATTTGTGCTTTTGGATCATCTATTTTTTGCACAATATATTTAGTTTTCTTTTCAGGCATCAACTTCCTCATCTTCCCATTAACTGGAATAAGGGCATGTGACCAATCCATCATGATTTCTCCTCCAACATCTTTGCAAAAATTTCTACTCAGCAGCATGTCATAGGAAGGAGGAATATCAACTACCAAAATGGTTGCTAAGACTCTCTTCTCTGGCATAGCAGCAAAGGCCACTTGTGCATCCTTGATTCTTCCAACCAATGACACTTCTCTACTTTCCATTGAGTAACATGAACCAAAAATGTGGGTTAGGGTTAAGCCTAGGGCATGAGCTACCTTAGCAGGCATCACATTATCTAAAGCACCAGAATCAATAACACAATTGCTTGAGTTTGTGGCCAGCTATGAGGAGAGTGACATAAAATGGTTTGATCTTCTCATCAGATGAAGTGATTGCTACCACAAGGCTTGGTTGAGATGAAGGAGAAGGAGTGGGAAAGATACCTTTAGAACTAGGGATGAAGGCTTGGATTTGGAGTTTACAAAGTCTACCATCTTAGCAAAGGCCTTGGGATGGGTTTGGTAGAATTTGGCTTCTGAGATCTGGATCTTAGTTTTCTTGAGATGGTCAATAATGTCAAAAGAACCAGAGGTAGATGGAGCATCATTGATAGGAGTAGATGAAACTTTTGACTTATCAACTCTATCATTTGAAGGGCAAGAAGTTTTAGGAGCAGAAATAGAGGAGGAAGGAACAACAAAACTTACCTTGGGTGTGGAAGAAGTTGGAATAGGAGCTCCTCTCCTTGCAATCACTAGAATGACCGTAGGAGGCTCCTTAGATCTTTTAGCAGGATGCACCACTTTCTCCTTCTTGTTGGCTTGCTCACGAGTCATGAAAACATATGATTCATTATTCATCTCTGTAACTCTTTCTTCATAATCATCCTCTTCATCTATACCTTTAGTGGTGAGAAAATGGACATGAGATCCACTCAACTCTTCTAATTCTTCATCAGCTTCCTCTTCATGTTCTTCACAGATTTCATCCTCCTCCTCATCATCAAGCTCCAACACTTCACATGTTGCATTGACTGGAACTTTAACAGGTGGGCCTTCAATTTCCAATTTGGTTTGAGGAGAGGGCAACCGATTCCTGGGCTAAAATTTCTTCCTAGGAACATCCTGATAAGGAGCATGTTGGGCTAACTACTTCTTGAGAGAAATAAGATCATTAGAAAGTTTTTGTACCAACTAATCTACATTAGCTCCAGGAGAAGATGTGGAAGAAGGAGATGCTTTGGATTTGGATGATTCTCTCCTTAGCTTTCTAGACATGATCAGATCATCTTCAACACTGACAAAAATATCTGATTAGCATCTAAAGTGGCAAGATTAGCTCTTCTAAGTGCATATCTCACTTCAGGTAGTTGGGCATTAAGGAAGAAACATTTCTGAATCTGATCCACAGGGCGTGTGTTTTGTGGGATCTTGTTAACCAGCTTGTTGAATTTGGCCACAAATTCCCTCATGGGCTCATGTGAATCTTTCTTGATTTGAGAAATCGGGCCAAGAGGGCATGTACATCCTCAATAGGTTTGAAATGCTACTCAAACTGGTCATCATGGTGTTCCAATTGGTGATGGATCCAACAGGGAGATGATAAAACCAATCAGCATTATCTTGCAATGTCTCCACAAAAATTCTAATGGAGATATCCTCATGTTCAACTCCGAGAACACCACAAGCAACAATGAAGGCCACAATATGTTCATCTGGATGAACCTTCCCATCACCTCTGAATTTAGGGAAATTCTTTCTATTGCCTCTAGGAAATTCATGCAATGGCTGGGGAAGAGAAAGAGGCCCAACCCTTTGGCCCCAAGGTAGAGGAGCTGCCATCCTTGGAAATATTGTTTGGAGAGGAACTGAAACACTAACAGCGAGAATCAAAGCATGCAAATTAGGACTGATTTGATCTTGAGGGATGTCACTCCCAGAATTTTTGTCTCTAGCAGGAGGAGTGCTTGCAGATCTTGTTCCTCTTCTTTTTTTGTTGATGAAGGGAGAGAGAAACCTTGATGATCTAGAAGTTGGAAATGAGGGTCTTCTTCCCCAAGGGTTCTTCTACCCCGAGTGTATCTTGGAGTCACTAGATCAAATATGATCAAGAAGTTGTTATTCAAAAATTGGAATCCATTTGCAATGAATTCCCCAATGGAGTCTCCAAAAATATTGGGTTTCAGAATGGAACATGGGTTGAAACCACAGTTAGGGGACAACAAGTCCCTCCTCTTTAATGGAGAGGTTCCTTATTGAAAGCAGGAAAAAAAATGTATAGATATACAACTCTCAATGTTTGGACCCTGATATTTTGGAATGTTTTCATACTTAAAATATTATCAATTAGAAGGAATGGAAGAATAAAGAGATGGGAGAAGGAAGAAAACAACAATACTTTTGGGAAACATAGATAGCGAGAGAATATCTCCTACTCACATTGAACCAAGAAATATAGAAAAGATCAATTACTTCACCACCGATGCAAATATGCAGACACAAATTTCTAAAGATTACACAGACCAGAACACAAAGTTTCTATTGAATGCAAAAAAATGATCCATTGAATTGAGCAAGGAGAGAGAGGATATAACAAAGGAAAATAAGAAAGAAATCACTTTTGTATTGAATTACTTCAGAATTTACAACCTTCCCAGAAAACCAAATCCCTTTTCCATGGCCAAAACCATGTTCTTATAACAATTCATGTACATCCATACTTTGTCCCCAAGAAAAGAATATCCAAAAGGAATAATGTTTGTTGCAGATCTGCTTTTGGAAAGTGACATGAAAAAAATGCACTCATGAAAACTAGGAGGTTCAAAAAGGTGAATATTTCATCAGTTCGAGCATGATTACTTTAGCAGGGGGCATCTCATGATTTTATTCTTCATGTGGTCCTACCATTTCTACCTTTTAACCACTTTCATAACACTCAAGTGCTTACTAGTAAGTTTTCTCCCTTTTTATCGTGTATGCCCGATAAAATCCGTTTTCTGATGATCAAACTTTACATCCCTTTAAACTTATCGATTTGGATCCACAATAAACCAAAAATGCATCTCATGGAGAAATGACAAGAATAAAGAAAAATAATGAAGAATGATCCATTTTTGCATTTTTCACAGAGCTCTAGTTCGTTAATGGCGTTAAAAACCAGATGAGTGAATTTGGCTATCTTTTCCCCTTTTACCTTCAAATTTGGACCCTACACATGGCAAGATCCAAGCAACGATGACCCTAGGGGAGAAATCTACATTTCCTGAAATTTGGGAGAAAAAGCGTGATTTCTCATTTTGCTCTACCCTCCGCAGCTCCACCAAAATCTAGACACGTGGTGCCATTTGAGTGGCTGAGGAAATGCGGTTCAAATCTGCCATTTAAACTCTTTTTAACAAAAATCTTAAATTCTCAAAAACTCTCCACCGTCCTGCTTTGACTTTTCAATGTGAACACGTTACACACCATGATTGGAAAAGGGGTCACGGCTCAATTTGCAACATTTTAACCCCTTGGTGAAAAAGGCTCAAATTCTCAATTTTCTCTACGAGCCCGCTTATTGATTTCATTCTTCAACATGTGGCATCATGTGATTGGTTGCGGAAAGCACTTCAATTTTATACTTTATCCACTTTTGAAAAGGGGAAAAATTCCAACCTTTCCCCAAAAGTCCATGCCTCTGCTGTTGACTTTTCAATGTCAACATGTGTCCCTTTCGATTGACTACGGGCTTTAACTCAGAATTTCTCCTTTCGCATGAGCGGGGCCGCGGGTCATTTTATAACTTTTCTCCCTTTTGCTATAATGCCTTAGAGAACAAAATGGATCCATCACTTGAACTTCTGCCAAAACTACTCTAACCAATCAGGGACCGGCGGGGATGCGGGAAAAATCTGACATTTTTTCCAAATCACCAAAAGTGATAAGTTCAAAAAGAAACCCATCCAGATGCATCCAATGAGAAGCAAACACATAGCTTCACCTTTCTGAGCAAGAATTTGACGGGGAAAAGAATGTAGGAAGTTGCAAGAAACAGGAAAATGCCATTTTACTCCCGATGAAGAATTTCTTTCTTTGCAAAAAGGTTAAAAATGAAAGATGCAAGGTCCCATGCATTCCAAACGCATAAAAGAAGAACTAAAATCATTTCCCATCCATTGAAAATAGGTAAAATGTTTTAACGACAACAGACTGAGGGAATTTAAAACACGAATTTCTTCTATGGCAGGGCTCCAATTTCCACAAAATTAGATTTGAAAGGGTGGGGAAAATTGAGAGGACAACACGTTGAAACTACTTTAAAGAGGCCTCAAACTACACGTTGTTTTCCACCTAGCATGTGATATCTAGATAGATCAATCAAATTTGTCAATTTCTTTGACCATGTTTTCTTTGACTTAGCTCTTGCTAAAATACTTGGATAGATGATGTTTGAGATCTTGTAGATAAGATATAGGGCTTCCCGACCTAGTTTGTAGCTTCAAATCCGATGTGGTGCTTATCTAATGACTTCGATGTGTTATTACTATATTTATGGAGCTTTGGATGCCTTTCGCAAGTGTATGAAGTGAGTGCTCTAGTGTATTGACTTAGGAGTTCCAAGTTAGCAAATGAGGTTGTGTTTAATTTCTTATATAGGGTTCCGTGGATGATTTATCTAAAAATGCCGACCTAGATGAAGTATGAGTATCATGTGATTACCCGTCACCTTTTAGCCTTATCTTCATATGAGTGTCACGGATCTACTCATAGCATGATTCTCATGGATACTTTTCGTCTTCTTCAAGATGGAATCCCATGGTCGTTCATCACTCAAACAACCTCTTGCATAATTAACCTCTGTGTGCTATGGTCTTGTCTTCTAAACAAGGACCTAATCTTCTTATATAGTCTTTTTAATGACTTAAACGTCCAAACACAAAAAGGGATGCAAATCCTTGAGTCAAACTTCCAGCAAAAGATGACTCCCTCAAAGAGGGACATCTCTTCACTCTATTTCCACCACTATAAATAGACTTCTCCTTGAAGGATAACTATATAAATTCATTGCAAAAATACAATAAAAATATCCAAAAGCTTCCTACATCGATCAGCTTCACGAAGACCTCAAGGAGATACTATACTCATCCCATATAGACTTCCCACATTGATCAGTCTATTAAAAATACAAAAAAATGAAGAAAATGATGAAATTTTCGTCATGGACTTACCTATTTTTGATCCTAGGTTTCTTCTTTGAGACAAACATGCTACTCTTTGTACACTAAGTTACGCTAAACCACCCACTCTCACCTCATTGCATTTTCATCCTAATTTCCTCTTTACTCAAGGGACTTGTTGCAACCATGACATTTCATGATTATGTGAATTTCTTCACCCTTAGAATGGTCCATTATGCAATGCCTTTAGGGTCTTACGTTCATGAGCCCATCTTGGGTATGGTAGACTCATTAGGGTTCTTATCAATTAAGCGGCTTTGTTTCCACTTCTTACCATTTTCCTTCCTCATTACTTATTGATTATCTTATACAGAACCAGATCATCGACACCTATATTTAAAACAACTCAACCATGCCTATGACCTAAACTCAACCATGCCTATGACCTAAAATCAATCATGCATATGGCCTACATTCACCCTTGCCTCACACCTACTAACCCATTTCTCTACTTCATCATATTCTTCCTTAGCTTATGGAAGAACTACATCAGCCTGAGGCCCCTTTTCACCAAGGCTATGTAGGTAGCACTTCGAGGGCATGGGGATCTTGGAGGTTAGCCCAGCCACTCTTTACCCTAAACAAATCCCCTTTCACTTTCCTATTCACATTCTACCTTAGTTTCCATTTTATATCAATAACTAGAAATTAAACCAACCAAGCATCGATTAATACACATTTTTACCACATCATCAAATCATGCATTTATCATTTTCACATTTCCACTATAGCACATATTCAGAAATTTAAACCATAACATGCCTATACATCACCATTTTTCTCCCATGTTACCAACCACTTGGATATTAAATCAAAATTAAATCAACCTAACTCCATCATGCCTAAACCGACTGACTCCATCATGCCTAATCCACTTGGTTTCCACCTACATACATATAACAATGAAAATTTTACAACACAAGTACACCATCCATACTATAAATATCATCATCTATAAATCATAAAGTCTGTGTATACATACATATGTACACAGATACAAATAAATACAACATCTCAAATCACTCATATACATCCTCACCATCTTCGACACGTAGGCTGGTATATGATCAAAAATCTCAAAAAATCTCATGTACATCCTCACTCTCTTCAACATGCAGCCGGTATATCTCAAAATACACAAAAATATGGAGGTACACACAACTATCAGGCATCTCCCCATCGGATATCCTCCATGCATGTCTCACCTATCTCCTCCTCCTCCTCTGCTCCTGTGTGGCATCCCGCTAGCATCTCACCACCCACCAT
The DNA here is from genome assembly GCA_018340775.1 of Taxus wallichiana var. yunnanensis. Classification (NCBI taxonomy): domain Eukaryota; kingdom Viridiplantae; phylum Streptophyta; class Pinopsida; order Cupressales; family Taxaceae; genus Taxus; species Taxus wallichiana. Next base: position 874,728,986 of record CM031239.1, on the reverse strand, counting down.
GGGCCTTGGTCTTCCCTTTACTAGTACCTAACATGGATCTAGCCTCCGTGCACTAGTGGCCTCACCACGACCCCCGTCTCGGGATCGCCGACCCCCGTACTCTCTACACTGCTTGTGCATGTGAGACTGCTCCTCTCACTCGAGGCATGTTGTGCTCTATACTCTGTACTTTGTATAGGAAGGGACATCTATCCATGTAGCCATCAGGTGATCCTGATAATATCTCACCTCTCCTAAGGCATCCCCAACCAGGCCATAGGTACTATTTGCGGTGGTGCTATCGCTTCCGACCCTGTACCTATCTTGAGGGACCTTATCATGCCCCTGTCTATAAAATGGGACCCTATCCTTGAGCTTGTGTAGGTGCATGTGCTGTAGGCTGGGCTTGTAGGGCCACACCTATGCTGTGCGGTGGCTAACCGGCCCTACTGACCATATAATTTATACTTGTAACATGACCACTGTGCCTTTGACCCGTCGATTATCCTCGCACTATCCCTAGCTGCGTAACAAGAGTCACCACATGCCCCAAAGAGGGAATCTCTATGAACTATGATAGTGGCCAATTCTAGATGCCCCAACCTTGATGGTACTACTCACAAATGTGTTGCCCACCAATTTCTTTACATGTCTCGTAACTCGACATAGTTAATCCATCGCCTACCACCTGCTCCTCCTGCTCTGTCGGCACCATCAACTATGGTAGAGGCATAGGCCTCTTTAAGTCATCTCTCATGTACTATAGAAATGGTGAAGGTACATCCTGGGAAATCCCAACCGTTGCTCGACCACCTCGATGGGGATAATCTTGTGCTCACCAACACAACACCCTCTATCCATATCACCACCTATAATCCATCCAACTCCATGGCCATCTTCTGTATGAGGGAAAGCCAACATATAGCCTCGAGATGATGTCCACACTAGATAACCACTCTAGTACACACATGTAATGTGCTACATTGTGTGTAGCCCCTGGAAGATCGAAACTCTATAACAACAGTACCCATCACCTATAGCCCACCCAAACCACACCCACCTCGAATGCATTAGGTCAGGGCATGCCTATTGGACGCACACATGATGAACTCATATTCCTAGCAAAGTAGAAGGAAGGTACAACATAAGCTGAACTGTCATAATCACCCATAGGCCCATAACTCTTTGTACAACTACACTAAGAATGCTGGTGCCCATGTAAACTGGGTCTTGTCCTCCATCATATCATTCATAACCCCCATCAATGATCGTGGGAATCTCCCACCCTCTGCATCTGGCAGTGTAAAACAACACACTGCCTCCATCATCAGAACTACTAGCCTCATCTCCTCCAGATGGGCTCGGTACATATCTCCATAACTCATGTTGGCGCTATGGAACCTCAACTCCACCAGCCCCTCACCAAACATTGTCAGCATCAACTCCTCAGATGCCTCTAAAGAAATCGAATACACCTGCGTCCCTACTATCGGTAGCCGTAGGATCCTATACACATCCTCCAAGGTGATGGTCATCTCACCTGTTGGCAAATGAAATGTGTTGGTCACCGAATCCCATATGTTGATGAGGGTGACCATCAAACTCAGCTCTTGGACTACATACCAGTAACGTCTAACCCCAATCAGACCTATCTCGGCCACATGTTTCCACTCCTCATCTATCGTGCTCCCTTGTACTACTACTAATATGGGTGGTACCCTATCGTGCATCCGCAATTTGTTCCCTCACCTTCATTTAGAAAATCATAACATTATTAAACCTTGACCATACCATAATCAAGTACCCCTTGACCCCCACCTATAACTATTACCCTTCACCCTTGACCCCTCACCTATAACTATTACCCTGCCTATTTTCATTCATCCAACAATACCTTCCTATCTCACCCACCCACCCTTACTCATCTCCTGGCCCATTTTCCTCTCAATGTCGACCAACATCGGTTCTTCTTAGGCGCATCGATCACCCTATCCATGACCAATCTTTGGCTACCTCCTTCTAACGTCGGTGACCCTCGACCGACATCGGTCCACTGTCGTGGTGATAATCCGTGAAAACCCTACCCTATTTCCCTAAAAATTTACCATTCTACCTTACCTACCCACCCATTCCTACCCCAATCTCACCTAAATTCATCCCCACCCCTCTTTAACCTACATACAACTTCCTACCCTTCCTATTTCACCCATTTTATTCCAAATTTAAATTTAATTCCCCCCAAACCCACTTCTACCCAAACTTACTTTTTACCAATGATATCACCTCACCAACAAAGAATGTGATTGGATATTACCTCATCTCGGCACCGTCTACGTGGTGACACGTCTGCCGATGCATCGGTGGTCTACCCGAACCCTCTCCCACCTCTATCATGCCAAAATCTACCTCAAATCTCTCCACCAATCAACTCGGTCTGCCCCTAATCTCGTGGACCCGTCTACCTAGCTCCTCTCACCAACCGGATCTCTCCACCTTATCCAGTATAGTCCCTTGTACTTTCCTCTCGAAAAGCACCAAAATTCAACCGCTCTGTCATTTTCTCCAATGGTACAACACAACAATGATTCTGTAAAATACGAGAATTTTTGTTTTATAAACCCACCCCAACCTAACCGACACCGGTCCTATTTGTGCCCTAGCCAACGACGTCGGTCACCCTATAACCGGCATCATTCCACCCTTATCCCTGTTTGGTCTTTCTACACTTCCTTTTTCCTACAACCATTCATGCCCACGTCCCTTTTTATCATCTCGGACACCCATTGAACCATACCTACAAACCCAACCTACCCCTACATTGCCTTTGTTACGTCTTAGGAGTTGTTATTTTACCTATACCTTGGCCTTACCCATGTTGTTACCTATATACCTTGACCTGAACCACTTTTTGTGACCTTTGACCCTCCATGCTTGTTGTACCTTAACGTGGTTACCCGTGTTGTCCGAAGATACCGACCTATACCTTGGCCTTACCCGTGTCGTTACCTATATACCTTGACTTGAACCAATTTTTGTGACCTTTGACCCTTTGTGCTCGTTGTACCTTACGACGTGGTTACCCATGTTGTTTGGCCTACCAACCTTACCTTGCCTATTACCGTTATTTATCCTAACTTGACCTTTGGTGTACCGGAACATACCTACACGTTCCTGCACCTAACCTATGTTATGTTTCCGCACCATATCCAATACCTTGGATACCGGAATCACTTCAAACCTATTTGGATAGACCTATCATCTTAAACAACGTAAAGTTTGAAAGCTTCTCAATATGGTACCATGCCATAGTTTCAAAACGTGTGCATATGTTCACCTACCACTACCTTCGACCCTAGCCCACTTCCCTGTTTACTCGATTTGACCTTTTACCTTTAACCAATACAACCAATGATCTTCATTTTCCCACCTCCTCATTTTATCAAACCACTCACCACTTCCGTCTCTCACCTCATTGGTTCCTAGTTTGAGGGGGGTTACCTTCACCCATGCTTGGGGCAACACCACCCTCACTTACACTCGACACAACCATTTCCTATTTTTCTCAAAGATCGCTTACTGCAAGACAAGCTATGTAACAAAAAGGGCAAAATGTAGACACCAAAATTGGGTCACACTCCCCTTGGTCCCCTTTCAAATAACCAACTTAAACACATTCACCTAACCATGACCCTTATACCCCACATTAATATTAATTTAATTATTTATAATTAAATTAATACCCATCCTCACCCCATTATTAATTTAATTACTTTAATTAAATGGATGCCCACCTCACCTAGACACCTCACCATAGACCTATTCATAGCATGTTTCCATAAATGAATAAGACTTGGTTCAACCCTAAAAATCAAGGCCTATTATTCCTCTAACCACCTTCCCGCTCATAAAAACATAACGTCCATTTTGATCCGGAATAAATGGATGACTGCCCAAATGATTGCAAGATATGCTATTTTTAGTAAACCTAGGGAATCCCACCTTAACCGACATCGGTCAACCAGGAACCATCGTCGGTTACCATTTATTCACTTTGGAAACCTTGTTTAGGGGTTGGCACATTCTAAGATCGAAGAGAAGAGAAGAGAGCTGCATGTAAGAAGAACTAGAGTCTTTTCACACCTACAGACATCCATAGCCAACATCAAGATAGATCCAAAGGTATTGCACTCATGGTAACATTCTAAGAAGCACCACTGCGGCACCAAGCTCCATCCCACTAATAAATCATCACCACCACATAGCCATTGGACCTGCAACACCAGTAAGTACATTTATCACCTGTGTTATTTTAGCCTTGTCTGTTTTAAAGGTTTTTGTCACCTTTGTTGTCATTTCCTACTTGCATTCCCTTTTCCCCACTATTCCTCTTTCTGTAAACCCAACCATTCCTCCACCCACACCATAAAACCACCTATACCTGACCTCTACATATTTATGAGTGTTCCTAAGATCCCCATATACCTCGTTATGCCCTCTATCATCTTTTCTTGACCTCAGCTCAAACCCCACTAACAAATCTTATTGAGTCTTATCAGCCCGCCTCTACCAACGCCGGTTACCCATAATTGTCATTGGTTCTTCTTAACTATGATTAGTCATACCTTGACTGATGCCGGTCTCTATGTCTACCAACACTATGTAAACTAGCAACCACATACCTACCAAGACAACCCAAACACCTTACCCAACCTTGAGAAGACCTGTTTGTGACTGCGGACCACACGAACAACCTATAGCCCGATCGAAGACCTTGACCCGCATAGTTTTAGTATTTAATTGGATCGACGCTGATAGTGATATGAGGTACCCAAATCAGAATACTAGCACTAGATTCGTTTATGTACATATTTCAGTTACTTCATAATTTGTTTTATAAAACAGTGGGTTGACAACCTTCTAGGAAGTATCACACTTCCCAGATCTAGCATATGCTAGGCAGTCCACTATCATATATTATTTAACTCTTCTTTAGTGGTCTTGTTTTCTATTTTAGGTAGTTCCTCCTAGCCAAAAGGAATCTCTCACAGTTAGCATCGGATCGAGAAGTCAGAACGTGCGCATCAACCTCCAACCAACCAACACAACATGTATTCCTCCTCACCCATAACATTATCTATTTCATCACATTTCAAAACGTAAAGAAAATTATTAAACACCAATTAATATATCATTCCCCATAAATCCTTATCCCCCACATTAGGAAATCCTACAATTCTCTAAGTTCAATAATAAGGAGGACCCCCTAAATCATCTTCATGCCTTTAGGAACACATGCTATCTCATTTCTCATTATCAATACCTTATGCTTCATACATTCTCCATGTTGTTTGATATGTAAACCTATAGCTTTGGAAATTTACGAGACCACAACAATTACTCTTCTATTTCCAATTATTTAAAAGGACAGTTCTTAAATGCTTAGTGAATGCAATATGAACTTAGAACTATTTTGCAGTAAAGGAAAGATGACAATTTAACACACACACATATTTTGTTCTTGAAACCCCCAGTTTGAGGAAAACCATTATGGAAGGGAATTCTTTATTTCTTCCCACTTATATATTGGCCAAATTAAAAGGAAATACAAATTACAATAAGATGAAGGAAGATAAAAATGTCAACACCTCCCTTTTGTATTTGTTTTCTCTATTTTCACACCTTGCTTCTATAAAATAATTCTAGCTTCAATGGTTTATTTCTCACTTTTATTCATTCCAACTTCGATGCCTCAATTCCATTTGTTCTCTTGCTTAAATAGCTTTCTCCCCATGTCATCCCATGCATTGGAGAATGGGAAGAGACGCGTTCTAAGGAAGAGACACAACCAAACGTTTGAAATTGGCAATCATTCATGGATTTATTTATTTCTCTGTCCATTAGTGATAGGACCACCAATGTATGCAGACCGATAGTTACGTAACCACCTTGGCGGTTACATAAGCGTCATCTATGTAGAGGGGTGGTTACGCACCACCAGGGGTGGTTATGTAACCTCTACTCTATGACAGCTTATATAAATTTATAGTATACTCTTTTTTATGTCTAAGTTTACTTCTAGATCTAGTTGTTTTCATGAAGTGGTGTTTCTTTATATCCCTATGGATCACACCTCCCCTTCTCAGAGGCTTTTTGTCCCACAAAAGCTTAGTGGGGGAGTAGATGAGGAAATAATTCCCTCACTTTCTCCTTCGAGTACCACCGGGCCTACCTTGGTGTCTTCCCCTTGAGTCTAACCTGCCAAGACTCCTATGGACCTCTCCTTGTCTCTCTGATATTCTATTGTAGCACTACGTCCTCCTCCAATTTACCTTTTGATTCCATGATGCAATCCTCTATATAGAAGGTAGTAACCTGACATTCTTCTTCTTCATCATCAAGTATGGATGGCTCATATAGGTGTAAGTTTTCAAAATTTATGATTAAGTACCTTTGCATGAAATGTGGCAAATCATTCTTGAAGGCATTTTCTGCAACCTACTCCAAGATAGTAAAGGGTCCATACCACAATAAATTGAGTTTCCTTGCTTGGCCTTGTAATCCATCCTTGCTCAAGTAAATCCAAACTTCATCTCTAACATGGATTTTATGCTCTCTTCGATGTTGATCATGTCTAGCATTATAGTTGTCTTGAGATTTCTCAAATTTTTCTTTCATCTTGAGATGGATTTTTCATATCCTATTAATGAAATTTTCTGCTCTAGTTGCTTATGAATCATATATATCCCCTTATTCTTTCTTCCCAATTGCTATTTCCGGTGGATTGGTAGGTAGATATCCTAATCATGCTTCAAACAATGACTGTATAGTTGATGTGTGTATGAATCGATTGTAGGAATGTTGAATGTAGGCTAAGGAATCATCCCAAGTCTTTGGATATTTGAAATTATATCCTCTAATCATCTCGTACCAATGTCCTATTCACCATCTCTATTTTCCCATCTATCTATGGATGGAAGATAATGCTCATTTGTAACCTAGTGTCCATCTTGTCCCACAAAGTATTCCAAAACTTCCCCAAGAACTTGAAATATCTATAAAAATAATAGAATTTGGAAAACCAAAATGCACCCATAGCAAAGAAAAGTTTAGCTGCCTTACTTTCTTTTATTATATTTTTACATGCCATAAGAACACACATTTTTACTAAATCTATCTCAAACAACATATATATAATCATGCTCATGTTTAGACATAGGTAGTACTCCTACAAAATCCATAGAAATATCTTCCTACAAACGAGTAGGGACCGGTAAAGGCATATAAAAACCTTCCTTTTGATTTTAAACTTGCTTATACAACAAATTTTACATCCTCTTATAAATTTAGGCACTTATTATTGCATATTGGGCCATGTACCTTTGCAAGTGGGCCACGGTATTTCCAACACCAAAATTTCCAGCTACCTTTACAAAGCTTCCCCTATCGGTAGAGCATCCCATCTTTGAAATAACAATTTCAATACCCATATTTTCAGCCCTTTGGAATTCAACTGTTGATATGTCACACCAAAATATTTTTCTTGAGCATATGCCTCTCCATTAGATTCCTTTGTGAAGGGATCAAAATGAGAGATTGTGGCCAAACTAGATATTTTCTCCTATGTGGGCGGCCTAGACAACATGTCTCCACAAAATGTATGTTACTTTTCTTATACATGATCACCAAATGGAACTGCTAAAGGAATCCCATCCACTTGTAGTGCCTTTCCTACTGTAATTTAGACTATGCTTGCAAATACTAGAGAGGTTTGTGGTCAGTGTGTACAATAGTTTCTTTACCAAAAAAATAATGTTTCCATTTCTTTATTTCCTGAACTAGTGCATACATTTATTTATCATATACTGAATATCCTTTACCCGCTAAAGTGAAAGTTTCGAATGATAACATACTTTGGATTACCTCCTATAGCAAGATCGCTCCCATAACATAATCACTAGCATCTATCTCTACTTCAAAGGGTTGCTGCAAATTAGGAAGAGAAAGTACTGGAGCATGACTAATTTTTTTACTTTAATAACTCAAAATCATGATCTTGTTCCTTACCTTGATCAAAACCCTTACTCTTTGCACGAAATGTGTGTAGAGGTGTTGCAATAACAGAGAATCCTGAAATGAAATTCCTCATGTATTGTACTACTCTCACAAAACTCCTAGTCTTTATGGCTCCTGTTGGTGTTGGCTAGTTGGTGATGGCTTCCACCTTCTTCAAATCCACTCGTAGCTCTCCTCCTCCAACCACATGCCCAAGGTAGACAAGTGATTATTTATAAAATTCACACTTCCTCATATTGCATAGCATTGTTTCTCCTTGAGAACTTGTAAATGTGTTAGATGTTCCTCCCATGTGGCACTAAAAATTAAAATATCATCTAGATAAAAAAATGGCACATGAATCTATGAATTCCTACAATACATCATTCATCAATATCATAAAAGTAGTGGGTGCATTACATAAACCAAATGGAAGTACTAACCACTCATACAAACCTTGTTTTCTTTAAGGTAGTTTTCCATATATCCTCCTCCCTCATTCTAACCTAATGATAACTCCTGACTTAAGATCCAATTTCGTGAAGAAATTTGCATGTTGAAGTTGGTCTAAGAGATCATCTATGTGTGGGAGTGGATATATGTTCTTGATGGTAATTGTTGGTTGCTCAAATGTGCACCCACATCTCGGATCTCTAAAGAGGGCCGAGGTGTCTGAGACCACAATGGAACCATCCCCAAGTTGTGGGACCTTGCGAGCTTGGGATGGATCTCTCGAAGAAGGCTGGTTCCTCTATCTATTTCTATTGCTACTGCTACTCCTAATGTTGAAAGGGGAAACTAAGCTAAGAATGCCAAGGGATCGGGAAAGAAGGATAACATAAAGTAAAATACACTAAAAGGTGATAGCACCAGAAAAGAGGGATGAACACTATCTGTTTTGAGCAAGAATGATAGGGAATGTGTGAGAGGAGGCTAGGCATGAGTAGCACAAGCAAAACACGCATTCACCAAATCGTTCTTATGGAACACAACCAAACATGGAACTGCAAGGGACTTGAAGTAGAACAACAATACACAATGAAAGAGAAAAAGGAAAGAAGAAGGAAAACAAACATGTTAGGATAGAGAATAGCCACAAAACAATGCTTCTATTACTTCAAAAATGCACATAATTGTTATAATGCTAAAGAGGTGATATCCATGTGCTAGAGCCAAATATGGAGGTCTACAACTCAAAATACGAAAATATGGAGTCCTTAGCAACACACATAAGGATACAGAATATCCAACATAAAAAATGATCCTTGCTCTTACATTTATAAATGAATCCATGGAGCAAAGAAGGAAAAGGAGGGAAAACCTGAATTTGAAATACAACCACTAATAAGGAGCATACAATGTCTACAAATCCACTTGGAAATATGTGAAATATGATTCCCCATGCCTGTTTGGTGTGTAAGAGAGAGTGGATCATACTAAATCAGGTGGTTGGAGAAATCATATCTGCTCATCAATGTTCGAGAGATGTTTTCCCAATTCTCACCTACCAAATTCACGAAATTTGAATTTTGAATTTCTCGCACTTGTAGTGATGTCAATAGATTTTTGACAAGTCCATATGCATGCCGATCTGAGCTCACACGCGATGATATGGATTTCAAGAGATGTCAAAGTTGTTAGTGTACTGTGAAACACACAGGTGTGTGTTGATTGGTTGGAATGATGGCCAAATATACAACTATTTATCGTTTCTACCACATGTCTACCATTCATTTGTTACAAGGATTTAACACACTGTCTGTGCAGTTTTGTGCACGGACACTTTGGCGTGTCAAAAGGTGATCGCACGAGAGAGCATGAGGAGAAAATAGAGGAAAGTGTGGAGGAAGCGTGTGTGATGGGTGTGAGGAGATGAATCAAACTAGTGAGCATAGAACGTATGGTTAAGGTGTAATTATTACAAAGTAATGTGGGTGGCGCGTGAAGGGTTAAAGCTTTAGGCATGCGGAGTGGAAAGAGACCGACTAAGAAGAATTTGGACGCGCGAAGGGTGGGCGCAAGAGAGAGTGGAAGGAAGGAGGAAGGAAGGGGGTGCGCGGGAAATGCGACCTAAGGGAATGTGCCAAATGATTTTGAGCATGCACGATTCTTTAATAGATATATTAGGGCCAGAATGTGTATGTAAGTTATTCAAATTGCTAGGAGAGCTATTTAGATAACAGTTTTGGTGACTTTCGGGGCCATCTGCCTGCTAGATGAAAGAGACCAGTAGCTTGAAGCATCCATTAGGCATGGATTCTACTTGTACAATCATGAAAATGCCCTTGCTGTTCACTTTGAGTATCATTTCTACACTTTGTCCTGAATCTCACAACTGCTGAGATAAGCTTTGCACATTGGAAGCAACAAAAGAGCACGCGTAGGAAGCACACGAGAGGAAAGAACTATGTATAAACAAATAATGTGTGTAGAGCACACTTGAAGGAATTGAAACTACTTTAATATATACAATATGATGTAGTAAACCTAATGGAAGGGTTTGAGATAAATCCCATTTACTAGGATTTGTAGCGCGCTTCCATCAAGATGAGTTAACTCGAAAGAGTTAGCTTCTTTACAGGATTTGATGATGTATGGGCCACTCCAAAGTGCATCAAACTTTGAATGGCACTCTGGTTTAGCTCTATTAGTATCCCATTTTAGAAACAGGTCTCCACTTTGAAATATTGAGGCCTAGCCTTTCTCGACAAACCATTTATTTGTTATCTGCTGATGTTATTCTAGCTTGATCATGGAAGAGTTTTGAGTTCTTCGATATTAACCAGCTATGTTATCCTGATTTCTCTTTGATCCGTGCCCTCAAATTCCAGGTTCTTTGGGCAAGCGCCAATGAATTTAGCTCTTGTGTTAAAGGAAGGGTAGCCTCCTTACCATAGAAAAGCTTGTAAGGAAAAGTTCCTATTGCTTTTTAACTATGATTCTATCTTCCCAAAGCACGCGTAGGACCTTTGTATGCCACTTTGTCATGGCTGGTATTCATTGTGCGCTTCATGATTTTGATTAGGTTCTTGTTTGTTGATTCTCGCTGGTCATTTCCCGAGGGTAATAGTTAGAAGAAGTTTTCAGGTAAATGTCCAAACTTAGAGCCCAATCAGTGATTTTAGCACCAAGGAAATCCTTTGCATTATCAGAGATAATGGTTTGAGGAATGCCAAACCTTATGACTAAACCTTCAAGAAAGTCAAGGATGATTGCCTTAGTTGATTCCTTAAGCGTGACAAATTTTGTCCATCTGGTGAAGTAATTTGTAGCTGCAACACCCATTTGTGTCCAGTGCTTGTAGGTGGATTGATCATTCCTATGAAGTCAAGACCCCATTGCACAAAAGGATGGTCCACTTGGATTGGTCAGAGAGGAAGCACTTCCAAACTTTTCATTCTTGCAAAGAAAGCACATTCCTTACATCTTATGACCCACCTATGTGCATCTGAAAATAGGGTAGGCCAAAAGATACCTGCCATTATGATCTTCATTTTTGTAGTTTTGGTAGAGAAGTGTCCACTAGAGAATCCATCATGAAATTTTGCTAACAATTTTTCATTCTGCGCATTGTTGATACATCTTAACAACACACCATCTAGATTTCTTTTAAAGATAAGTCCATCAATTAAAAAATAAGGAATAGATTGCAACCTCAAATGTCTTCTCTTTGATTTATTCAAATCGGAGAGTAGGCACCCTCGAAAATGAATGTGATCATGTCCTTCATCCAGATCACGCGTGTTGGGGTTTATGTTACTGTTCATGTTCTACCCGCAGGAGGACTTCATCCGAAATAATGAAGCCTAAGGTTCACTCTGTGCATCCTCGCAATCTTCCTACAGAGTGTGTTACCTCTTACCAGCTTTGTGGCCTTGATAGCCACATCATATTCCATAATTTTGGTCACCCATCATGCTCTCTTCTCACTGATTTCTGCTCCCATGATGAAGTATCTCGATGGATGAGTGAGATACTAAAACCTTGATATGATTTTGGAAAGAATTCTCTTGAATTTCTTGAGCACGCCCATGATGGTGAAGACCTACTTCTCTGTGTGACTATACTTCAATTCATAATCCTTAAACGTCTAGTGAAGAAGGCCAATGGTCTGTTCCAGTCCTTGTTCATTTTCTTGTGTCGGGAAAAACAACGGTGCTTGCATTAGCACCATAAGCATAAAGGATGAAATCCTTTGAGTAATCTAACTTGAGGAGTGATGGCACACAAATAATTTCCCTCTTGATCTTGTTGAAGCTTTTGTTGTTGCAAATCAGTAGCACCCCTGGATGTTGATCAAGCTTCTAGTTTGACATCTTGGACATCCAGTGTGATTGCATACCATTGAATCCTCTCCCCAAGTGTGGGACTTGGAAAAAATGGGAGAGGAATCTCCATATTATAGGCTGGTTCCTCAACTCCTTTGATCAGATATATCACTTACAAGTTGCAGAGGTTTGAATTCCTAGTTCCTACCCTAAATTCCAAGGGGACAAAGATAGAGAATGCAAGAAAATGAAGCTAATGCTAATGAGGTGATGCACCAAAGGAGTTGCAGACACCTGATACTATAATACATACACAATCCACAAGAAAACACAACACAAAGCATGCACAAATTGCTCAAAATGTAATGAAAGATCAGGAAAACAATGGTAGATATATGAAAGGATTGAGGGATTTTAATCACAGAGCATATATTAACATTCCAGATCCAATACAATGCATTACAGTGATCAAGAGGAAAAAGGGGTGTTTTATTGCATGGAAAGGTAAAAATTTCCACAAATTCTGCCAAAAAGGAAGAAAAGGGAAGTTCTGAGCTGAAAATTGTCTCCTCTTTCAAAAAATGAACCCATTCTCGGCATTTACAGTGCAAACCACGACCCCGAGAGAGAGAAACATGGGAAAATGTGGGAGAGCTTCAACCACCAACCCAAAATGCATTAAAACAGCATGGGCATCCTTACAAGCCCATCCCCTGACATTTTTCGCCATGCTGGGAGAGAATGCGAGCCATTCTTCATTAAAAATGGTGGTTGAAACGTCATTTCTATCCATGACCACGTGCAGAGGCATTTTTAAATTTTATCTCTCTAAAATCTGTCAAAATGCAAAAATGACCTTGGAATCTTGTAGATAATTTCACCAGCTTTCCATTGATATAAAGAACGTGAAAAACCGAGCTCTTGGATCGAAAGATATGGCCGTTTGAAATTTTAGGGCAAAACAGGCCAAATCGGATTGGCGGGCAAATTTTTTTAAATTTTCCAATTTTTGGTCATTTGAAAATTTTCCAAAAATTCCCCGCACTCCACCATTTTAGGTGCCACATGGCATGTTTTGATTGGGTGCGGGCCTTTAATGCTTCATTTTCCATTGTTTTGCCCTTTGGAAAATTTTCCAAAAATCCTTGCCGGGCCGATGATCTGAGGACACGTGGCACATGTTGATTGGTCGCGGGCCTATCCTCCTAAATTTTTCTGTCACTTTTTGACCATTTTTCTGACCTGGACATGTGGCAAAACCCCATTCGTTGTGGGCCTTTCCCTTCAAATTTTCCATGCGGGCTTGTCTTGAGTTTTTGGCGCCACCTGACACGTGGCAAGATTCCATTGGTTCACGCTCGGGGGGGCGATTTTTCCTTTGAAATTTCCTTCTTTTTCCTTTGGGAAAATTTCCCAAACTCTCCTGCCTTCCATCGATGCCAGACATGTGGCACAATTTCATTCGCCGCGGACCCTCTGCAAACATTTTTCCTTTTGCGTAATCCCTTTGGGAAAAAATCACAATCTCCTCCCACGCTCCACCATTCTGGGTGCCCGGGGACACGTGGCATGCTCTGAATGGTTGGTGGGGCAGCGGGCCAAAAACTTCCTCTATTCCCTTTTACCAAAACACTTCGCCAAAATTCCAATCTTTCCTCCACCCTCCGCCGGTCTGATGTCATAGGACACGTGGCACAACATGATTGGGCGCGGGCCTTCCTTTTAAAATTTTATCTGCGCCAACACTTAGTCAAAATTTTCAATTTTCTCCCCTGGACACGTGGCAAAATCTGATTCACCGGTGGGCCTGCGGGGAAAATATTCCTTTGAAAACTTTTCCAAACACTTGGTAAAAAAATCCAAGTTTTCCTCCGACCCCGCCACTTCCTTGGACACGTGGCGTCATCTCATTGGCCGCGGGCCTTCCAGGGGAAAATTTCCCACAAAAAATCCGTCGAGCCATAACTTCAAAAATACATGGAGTTAGGAGGAAAACTTTACCTTTCTAGAAATTTGAGAAAGAGCTCTATCCAATGGTTCCATTTCCAGAAAGTTTTGAGTGCCTGAAAAGCAAAAAATATGACTGAGGCACAAGAGAGGGAAGAATGAAAGGAGTTAGCCACAAAATGAGCAAGGGGTACATTTTGGATAACAATTTCTCTTCCTTTTGATGTCCATTTGAAGGCTATGTCCTTCTTGAGCATAAGTGTGATGGGCTGAACCATTCCTGCAAAGTTAGGGATAAAACACCTAACAAAGTTAATATTGCCAAGGAAGGATTGTAAGGCTTTTTCCTGCGCCGATGGAAAGGGCTAGGATAGCTGAAATGCACTCAAGATCAATCACAATGTCATCCTTTAAAACCACGTGGCCCAAAATCCTTCCTGAGCCACTGTAAAGTTGCACTTCTTGGGGTTATAATACACCCCAAATTCTTTGAATCTCTCAAAGACTTTTCCCAGTGCTTTATGTGATCCACGCTCTTCTTTGAGAAGATAGTTATGTCATCAAGGTAAACCAAGATGAACTCATTGATGTAACCTTTGAAGGAAATATCCATGGCGCGCTAAAACATTGTGCCCGCATTTGACATACCAAAGGGCATTTTCTGATATGCTTTTATGTTCCCCACTTGGTTGTAAATGCCATTTTGAATTGATCCTCTTCCTTGACCAGGATCTGGTTGAAACTCAATACCCATCTAGCATGGAGAACCTTTGCCGCCTTTTTTTCTTCCCATATTTTTCCAAAATCTACTCCATCGAAGGAAAAGGATAGTGATCCTTTAGAGATGCCTTATTCAAATCTTTGAAATCAACACAAAGTCTGATCTCACCATTCTTCTTGTGTACTGGAACCAGATTTACAACCTAGGTAGAGTGTTTGATAGGAAACATAATTTTTGCCTCAATGAGTTTGAATAACTCCTTTCTCATGAGGGGCTCTATCCTTGGATTGATGCCACTTTTTTTTTTTTCGATGGGCTTTATGCCAAGATCAAGGTTAATAGAGTGTTGAGTAACACTTGGATCAAAACCTTGACATCTTCATACTCCCATGAGAAAATGTCACCATATCTTTGACAAAGAGAGATGGTACATTTTTTCTTCATGCGTGCAAGTCTTGCTGACATAGCGTGATCCTTTAACTGCGCACAATAGTAATGGGAGAAAATCCTCTTGTGTGGTATGCATGTATATTTCTTCACCCTTGAACTCATCATCAAGGCTGAACATTTTGCTCTAAGGTGACCAGCCCTTTAGGAAACTTATTTGTCTTTAGCATGAATCACTTGATCACCATAGCTAGTATGCAAGTCAACTTGCATACTTGATGGAAATTCAGCCTCATTCTGGATAAACTAGACAATCTACGCATTGTTGTTGAACACTTGCCATTGGTGTTATTATCTAGAATGGATGGTCTGATTACCATCTTAATGTCTTTGAGTGTTCCCTTTGACAAAGTCCTCAGTAGGAGAAAATTATGAACCAAGCGCAGCCATTTGGTCAGCCTCCTTGTTCATTTTCCGTGGGACTACCTACAAATTAAGAGCATCAAAGCTCTCAAGTAGGTCCCAAACTCTATGTTTATAAGCTTTAAGAAGCTTATTCTTTGTCTAGTATTTGTTTGTGACTTGATGGATGACCAATTCAGTGTCCCCAAAGATTTGCTTAACTTTAATTTTCTTCTTTTTTAGCAATAAGAAAGCCATGCACATAGCGGTTCATATTCTACCACATTGTTAGAACATGCAAATTTCAGCCTATGCGTGAAGAATAATTTCTCATCGTTAGGGAAATTAGAACCACTCCTGCTCTGTGCCATTTCGCTTTTGGATCCATCAAAGTATAACCAGTGAGACCGGTTTGAACTTTGTCTCTTATGAACATGCGTGGAAGTGTAGCGTCTTCTTCTAGAATGCACAAAGTACCAAGCCCAATCTCATAGGCTTCTAGTTCTTCAGCATAGGGATCAAATTTGTGATACCTCTCTACCCTTTCATCAATTACTAGGTCTAGAGGAGAGGGTGGAAGAGATTTCTCTTTAGATGACTGAAACTTGTTCTTCTGGATAAGACAATTGGCTTGGAGAGGGATAGAACATATGGCTCTACGTGATAATAAAATATAGGCTCAACTTGTATGGTAAACCGGGTACCATACCTTGTCTTGAACAACATATGATACCAATCCAAAGATAAGTAACCACCCACTTTAGCAACTAAATTCCCTTGATAGACATAGTTGGCAAATTCAAACAAAGGCAGGCAGTCAATAATTGACACATCTTGAGTAATTTTCATGGATGCAGGCTTGGACATGCATAGAGGGGTTAACTCAAGATCTTTGATGATTCCCAAGGTAGTTACAACTAAGCCATCAAGTTGTAGGACTTTTTTAGATGAAGGGCTATATTTCAGACCTAAGACATCAGCTATCTTCTTAGGCATAACATAAGTACTAGCACCTGAGTCAACTAAGAAGTTATACACTAGGTGTTTGCCTATAATCAAGGACATATAGAAGGGTGGGGTTTTAGCATTTTTCTTACTTGTTTCTCCTCTTCTTGGAATATTTTGACAAAATTTCATGGCTTCTACACAACCAATTAGCGTGTGGAAGTTGTGCCAGCTTCATGCAGAAATCCCACTAAGATGGAATGGTCAGGGCATCCCACATTATGATGTTTATGTTTGTTTTCTTCATTTGGTCAACAATGCTGAATGAAATCCATCCTACCTTGTGAATTTGGGGAACAACATCCCTTCTTGAGTGTTCAGTGTAGAAGCACAATTTTAAAATGAAGCAGGACTAGAAGGACCTCCTGCATATGGGTTTGAATATTTTTACTATAAGAGGTTTTGTCTTTTTTTTTCTTCTTCGAATATCTTCTTGTATTGATGGGATGTGGCCCACACACCGAATCCAATATTCTTTTCTTATATCTTGTGTTGTTTGCAACTTGGGTGCACATTGATCGGGGATCATTTTCAAAGTTCCTAAACATCCCTAAATGGTGTCGAAAATAATATCATCTTGAGAGCTTTCCAACGATGGTGAGAACATGAAAAATGGACATCGAATCTAAATATGTTCGGTCAAAGTTCGAGGCAGGAAAGTCAACTCGGCTCAGTAGTCAATATTGGACCAATCGCATTGTGACACGGGGCTTGCCACCACTCGTTGAATTCACTTGATTTTCCTATCGGGAGACAACAAGTGGAATAATTCTATTTCTAATTATTTCTATGCCACATTATATGGGTCGAAATTATATTATCTTGGTAAGTCCACTTTCCAAATGGCACGCATATATGCCAAACCACTATATATATATATTAATGTTTATACATTAGTATAAACCGCCACATGCTATTGCCAAACTTCCATGCACATGGAGGAGGTGGTGAAGCGGTGTTGTGGGAGGCAAATGCCATACGTGGAAGCTTCCACGTGGAGGAGGAAATGAAGCGGTGGTAGGGGGCTAGGCCCATGTGTGGAATGTTCCACGTGAAGAATGGAGTGGGTAAGGTTTGTTAAAACCTTACCCAAATATAAGTGGTGCCAAATGTGGGATATTACACCCACATCAACATGCAAACCGCCCACTTCTCCTAAGCCGCTCCCTATGGGATTTTTATCCCATTAAATATACAACGCCACCCATTTCGGATTAAACATGCTAATCCACCACTATGGGATTTTTATCCCTTATCAAATGCTATGCCGCCCTATATGGGTATGTAATCCCATTATACATGCTACGGGTAAGGTTTAAAAATAGCCAAGGATAATATGCAATGCATTTTTTAAGGGCCCTATTTTTTGTATAAATAGGGAACCCATTCTATTGTAATGGACACACATTAGTCCAACAAGCTTATTATTTGTTAAGCTTTTATTTGTGGGATGTGTCAACAAGTATTGTCTATTGGCCTATTATTTTAGGCAATAGTAGATGAAATATTTGTGATTGGGAGTAAATTATAAACTACCCAATAGGCCCATTGAGCCACACCAATTACTTGCAAATCCTGGATTGTCGACCGGAGTGCTAGCTTCGCATTGATAGCGTTAGGAAGGCCGATCGAAGCCAAGGAGATTGTGCATCAGGAAGGTGAAGAACAATTTGAATGATCATCGGAAGTTTTTGAAGAACTGGTGTACTGATAGGCAAGTAAAATTCCATTAGGTTTTCTTGTGAAAGTACTATTGTAACTTACAAGTTTTGACTAGTGGAACGGTTCGACCATGAACCCGGAGATGTAGGTAATTTCCGAACTCCGTAATCAATCTTTGTGCAATTGTCATTATTGTCTTGCATTATTTTAAATTGATTACTTAAAAGGAGTAAATTATCGGCAAATAATTAAAGCCTATAAGGGTCCGAGATCAGGTAGTAATAATCTGGTTATTTTCGGATCATTAGTTTGGTATAAGAGTGTTTAAAATCGATTAACAAAGTGATTACTTCAAGTTGGTGTAGTTGGTTCAGAATTTTGTGAGCAGGTACAAGTGCACTATGGGAAGATGTCTAAATAGGCAAGCTCGAGAAATTGAAGCTTATAATCACTAGATCCAGGAAGAGAGAACTCTCTCCTGCGATCAATGTATTACTCCTCGAAGAGGAGAATGCTCACTGAAATCAGAATTGCAAACCAAGGATGAGCTCTTGGCAAGGTTGCAAGTGGTGATCGAGGAAGGAAATACCTTCAACTTCGACTGCAGATGAAAGAGGCCATGGCGAGATGATTGCACTTTGTAAGTTGTTCACCATGGGAATCTTCTTCTTCCTCCCATTTGGTTTTGGATTCAGGTAATGAAGTCTTTGGTTTGTTTGAAAAGCATACTAGAGGCATTGGATCCAAGTTACTAGATAAAATGGGATTTGATGGAAGAGGCCTTGGTAAAAATGGCCAAGGCATTGCTAACCCAATACAGGTCGAGGATCATCCTCGTTTTATAGGTTTGGGTTTTCTAGTGTGGGAATGGAAATTGGAGAATGCTCCAAGAACGCTGACGGGAGACAAGCTTCCGAAAGCAAAGTGAATACCCCACTAGTCCTGCAAGAAGATTTTGAGGCAAGAAAGTTGTGCTTCATCGTCACGGAAAGATGTGGTAAGAGAAATCAGCAAAGAGGTAATGAGATTCCACCTCGAGGAGCTCTTACCATAATCGTAAGCACAATTAAAACTTCTGATCCACTTTTTCAGCTTAAGAAGTATGGTTATGATTTTTAGAAGATGTGGAATTATTTTCCATGTACTTTTTGTGGATTGCATAATCATTCAGTGGCCAGATGCTGGAAGAGAAGGACATTGATGAAGAAGTTGATGTCGTTCATCAGAACATGGCAAATTAGAAAGACCAATCTCGTCATGCAAAGTCGAGAAATGGCAGAAAGAGTTCCTCATCCCAGAAGAAGGAGATTAAGAGGAATTTTTGTGCTCATTGCCAGAGGAATGGGCATCGGGTGGAAAATTGCTTGGAAACTGCATCCATCTCACCATCAGATTTATGGCAAGCCAAAGATGGAATGGAGGCCTATTGTAAAGGTAAAGGAAGTTTCTACTCCACCACCAGTTGACAAGTCAACCCAGACCAGTAATACCTACGAAAGTGAAAGTCCTTTAAAATGGGTAAGTCAATAATTTTTCAATTATATATTGTATAATTTAGATTGATGGATCGTATGCGGTATTAAGTTTGGAGATCAGATATTGTGAGAAAATGCTTTGAGAGAAAGGTTTACAATACTCGGTGGATTTTCTTACTTAGAAAATTTGATTAATGCTCCAAACATATCTCCTAATCAGCTTGTGAGTACTTATTCTGTTACAACTTGGATACATGATTTAACTCATATAAAGCTTGGAGATTGATCTGCCATTTGTGCAGACAATAGAGTTCATAGAGATCAGCTTGGAACTTCATTACATGTAGAGGCATTGTGGCCGTGCACAAAATGGTAGCTTTGAATCACATTGGCATTGACGTTGGTCGGAACTTCATTCTGTGTAGAGGCATTGTGACCATGCGCAAGAATGGTACCTATATTAGTATGTCAACAAGAGGAGCTCTCAAAGGATTAGCTCGGAACATCATTCGGTGTCAAGGCATTGCGACCACACATACGAATGGTAGCTGATCAACAGACTTAGCATCATGTGCATCGGAGGCTTGAGGTCTTGAAAGAGGCTTAGCATCATGCATCGGAGGTGTTGAGGTCTGTAAGACTTAGCATCATGCATTGGAGGCTCGAGGTCTTGAAAGAGGCTTAGCATCATGTATCGGAGGCATTGAGGTCTATAGAGACTTAGCATCATGCATTGGAGGCTCGAGGTCTTGAAAGAGGCTTAGCATCATGCATCGAAGGCGTTGAGGTCTGTAACAGACTTAGCATCATGCATCGGAGGCTCGAGGTCTTGAAAGAGGCTTAGCATCATGCATTGGAGGCGTTGAGGTCTGTAAAGGGACAAGGCATTGTCCATCATCGACATCGGATCAATCAAAGCTCTACGTAACATGGAGTTCCTTCAAACCAGTTTGGATTCTGTGGAATCAACTCGGAGCCAGAGCTATGTTATAGAGTAAAATAAGATCCTTGTTGTCAGATATCAAGAATCTTAGCACCGCACAGAAGGAGCGTTGAGGTTTCATTCAAAAACTTAGCACCATAAAGCGGAGGTGTGGAGGTCTTCTTCGGATATCAGAGTGGCGTAGCGGAAGCGTCGTGGGCCCATAACCCACAGTCCCAGGATCGGAGCGAGAGTTTTCAAAGTGAGAAGGTTGGAGGAGAAGACCCAAGGGTCTACTACAACAGCACTTCTGAGGTGGCAGCAGAGTTTTTCAGATTCAGGATAGTATGGAAGCTTTTTGGGACAAAAAGCCTTTCTCAGTGGGGAGGTGTGATCAGGGGATCATTTTCAAAAGTTCCCTAAACATCCCTAAATGGTGTCATTGCAAAATATCATCTCGAGAGCTTTCCAACGACTATGAGAACGTGACAAACGGACATCGGGAGCTCTAGATATGTCGGTCAAAGTTTAGACATCGGGAAAGTCAACTCTAGTCAACTGGTCAATATTGGACCAATCACACTGTGACACGTGGCTTGCCACCACTCGTCAAATTCACTCGATTTTCCTATCGGGAGATGACAAGTGGAATATATGCTATTTACCAAGTTAATTATTTCTATGCCACATTGTATGGGTCAAAATTATATTATCTTGGTAAGTCCACTTTCCAAATGGCACGCATATATGCCAAACCACATATATATATATATATATATATATATATATATATATGTTTATACATTAGTATAATTGCCACATGCTATTTCCAAACTTCCACGCACATGGAGGAGGTGGTGAAGTGGTGTTGTGGGAGGCAAATGCCATACGTGGAAGCTTCCACGTGGAGGAGGAAATGAAGCGGTGGTAGGGGGGCTAGGCCCATGCGTGGAATGTTCCACGTGAAGAATGGAGTGGGTAAGGTTTGTTAAAACCTTACCCAAATATAAGTGGCACCAAATGTGGGATATTACACCCACATCAACATGCAAACCACCCACTTCTCCTAAGCCGCTCCCTATGGGATTTTTATCCCATTAAATATACAATGCCACCCATTTCGGATTAAACATGCTAATCCGCCACTATGGGATTTTTATCCCTTATCAAATGCTATGCCACCCTATATGGGTATGTAATCCCATTATACATGCTATGGGTAAGGTTTAAAAATAGCCAAGGATAATATGCAATGCATTTTTAAGGGCCCTATTTTTGTATAAATAGGGAACCCATTCTATTGTAATGGACACACATTAGTCCAACAAGCTTATTATTTGTTAAGCTTTTATTTGTGGGATGTGTCAACAAGTATTGTCTATTGGCCTATTATTTTAGGCAATAGTAGATGAAATATTTGTGATTGGGAGTAAATTATAAACTACCCAATAGGCCCATTGAGCCACACCAATTACTTGCAAATCCTAGATTGTCGACCGGAGTGCTAGCTTCGCATTGATAGCGTCGGGAAGGCCGATCGAAGCCGAAGGAGATTGTGCATCAGGAAGGTGAAGAATGATTCGACTGATCATCGGAAGTTTTTTGAAGAACTGGTGTATTGATAGGCAAGTAAAATTCCATTAGGTTTTCTTGTGAAAGTACTATTGTAACTTACAAGTTTTGACTAGTGGAACGGTTCGACCACGAACCCGGAGACGTAGGCAATTTCCGAACTCGTAATCAATCTCGTGCAATGTCATTATTGTCTTGCATTATTTTAAATTGATTACTTAAAAGGATTAAATTATCGAAAAATAATTAAATCCTATAAGGGTCCAAGATCGGAGTAGTAATAATCTGGTTATTTTCGGATCAATCTATTTATATCTTACTATAGCTCGATGATTGTAAGAGAAGGCACAAGAGGAACAACTTGCAAAGGTAGATGTGCATTAGGCTACCACCTATCATTACGCTGGTTGGGCATGTATCTTTGATTTTCGTATTGATTACGCCAAAGGTTGATTCCCTTGGCCATGCGTCGAGTGCAAAACACCTCTATATGCTTGTTCTTACTACTTTTCTAGTGATATGACCTTATTTGATAAGTTTTTATCAAGGCCTTCAACTCTTCATCTTCCTTGTGTTGTCTTTGGAGAATAGGATGTTGAGGCAATCGGTTGTATGCTTTGCTTAGGAGTAGGAATAGGGGCCACAGAAGGCTAGGGCGCTTGTGACATCTCTGGGAACAAGGGCATGGGTGGTCTAGGAGCTAACTTTCCCACATGTATGAGACTATTTTCTGCCCTTCTTTACAATGTTATAAGCATGGTAGAGTCCTACCCCCATAGATTGGATCATAACTAAAATGTCACCTTTGTTGAGCACCTTGAAATAATAAAGGAAATCATGTTAGGGAAATGTAGGTCTCACCACAAGAGGAATTCTATCCCATGTCTTATGAAATTTGATATTGAAATCAGTCATCTGCTCATTGGGTGCCCTTCTTATTGTTTTCAGTTACTCCACCAAAGATAGGTGATCTAACTTATCTTCAAAATAACTACATAGAGTTGTTCCCAGCTCATCCCAATTGGTGATAGATCCAAGTCTTAAGCCTTGGTACCATTGAAGTGCTTTACCTTTGAAAGAGGTTGTAAGCAACCTGACTTGCTACATCATTATGTGTGATCAGATAGAATGAACACACATTTGCTACATCTGGATATGCTCCTAAGGGGTGACTTGATTCTCACCAGTAAAGTAAGGAATAATTTTAAGCGCGCCATTTGGCATATCATGCTACATAGCTAGAAGTAAGGGACTCCCTCCATCAAAGTTTGCAAAGCTTCTTAATGGAGGAGGTGGCTGATGCGCCATTGCAGGGCACACATGTTGTTTGTTTTGAGGACGAGAGTTGAACAGTGCGGTGCGGCTGGAGATAGAGATGTGCGCGTGGGATTTTTGAATGAAAATTTCTTGGAAATAGTTGCGGTACTCAAAAGAGTCTTCGATTGCTTTGCACTTATTCTTGTATGCACTTTTCTCGTGAAATGTGCTCAAGACTACTAAAACTTTGATTTTTAAAATGTTGAGAGTCGTTAGATGTGTTTGTAAGGAGCCTCTTCTAAGGCTGAAACACTAAGTCCACACACCAAAACTTAGAGATATGAAATTTGAGATTTCAATGCTGGTCCCACTGGGCATGCCAGAAACTATTGGTTGCTCAAGCGTGCACCCACATCTTAGATCTATGAATAGGGGATGAGGTGTATGAGACCAAAATGGAAACATTCCCAAGTTGTGGGACCTTGTGAACTTGGGACGGATCTCCAGGAGAAGGTCGGTTCCTCTATCTATCTCTACTACTATTGCTACTCCTAATGCTGAAAGGGGAAACTAAGCTAAGAACGCCAAGAGACCAGGGAAAGAAGGATAACATAAAGTAAACTACACTAAAAGGTGATAGCACTAGAAAAGAGGGATGAACACTATCTATTTTGAGTAAGAATGACAAGGAATGTGTGAGAGGAGGCTAGGCACGAGTAACACAACAAAACACAAATTCACCAAATCGTTCTTATGGGACACAACCAAGCATGGAACTGCAGGAGTTGAAGTAGCACAACAATACACAATGCAAAATAAAAGGCAAGAAGAAGGAATGAAAACACGCTATGATAGATAATAGTCACAAATGATGCTTCTTTTACTTCCAAAAATGCACATAATTGTTATAATGCTAAAGAGGCCAATATCCACATGCAAGAGCCAAATATGGAGGTCTCATGACTCAAAATACATAAAATATGGAGTAATTAGCAACACGCATAAGGATCTAGAGTATCCAACATAACAAATTAGCCTTCTTTATTACATTTATAGATGAATCCATGGAGCAAAGAAGGAAAAGGAGGAAAACCTAAATTTGAAATACAACCACCAACAAGGAGCATTCAATGTCTACAAATCCACTTGAAATATATGAAATATGCTTCCCCATGCCTGTTTGGCATGTAAAGGAGAGCAGATCATACAAAATCGGGTGGTTGGAGCAATCGAGATCTGCTCATCAATGTTCGAGAGACGTTTTCCCACGGATCTGCCCGAATTTGAATTTTGAATTTTTGGCAATGTAGGCGATGTCGATAGCTTTCCGACGACAAGTCCAGCGCATGCCGATCTAAGCTCTATCACCGATGATATGGCTGTCGAAGATGTCGATTTGTCAACGTACCCAAAACACGTGGCATGTGCTGATTGGTTGGAATGATGGCCAAATGTACAATTGTTTGTCATTTCTACCACGTGTCAACCATTCATTTGTTGCGAGGATTCGGCACTGTTATGCAGTTGCGCACAACACACCGAGTGTGTCAAAAGCTGATCTCGGCATAGAAGAGCATGAGGAGAAATAGAGAGGAAAGTGTGGAGGAAGCGCGCATGGGGAGATAAATAAAATTGGTGAGCAGAGAGAACGTATGGTTAAGGCACAACTATTACAAAGTAATGGGTTCACCGCGTAAAGGGTTAAATACTTAGGCACGTGGGTAGAAAGAGACCGACTCGGAAGAACGTGGATGCATGCAAGGTGGGAACAAGAGAGAAGTGGAAGGAGGAAGGAAGGGGTGCACAGAAAATTATGACCTAAGAGAATGTGCCAAATGATTTTGAGCATGCACGATTCTTCAATAGATATATTAGGGCCATAATGTGTATGTAAGTTATTTAAATTGGTATGAGAGCTATTTGGATAATAGTAATATTGTTTAAATAATGGTAGTCAATGCATATTCTCCAAGAACCATCCTTTTTTGGCACCATCACAATAGGTGAACCACATGGTGAGGTGTTTGGGTGTATTACCCCTTGGTCTAATAGATCTTGGAGTTGCTTCTTTACCTCTATAATCTCCAATAAGGATTACTTATACAACCCAATAATTAGTAGAGGGGATTCAAGAAACATCCGAATCTCATGATTTTTCTCCCTTTTTGGTGGTAACCCATTGGGAGTCTAGAATAATTCCTAAAAATACTGAATTATGCTATCCAAATCCTTCATCCCTTTGTTATAAATATCTGAAATTTCTACCCCATCTTTCTTATCTTTCAATAAAAGTAAACAAAATTGATTATGATTTTCCTAAATTAGTCTCTTTGCTTGTTTAGTAATTTTCATAGCAATCTTTTCTTACGTTGGTGTGCCCGAATATTGTAAATGACTCCATCCTTGACCCATCTGTATCGGTTCTCCCTTCTCATGAATATAGCATCCTTGATATACAAGTAAGGACTCCCGAAAACAACATCAAATGCATCAATTGTAATTGAATTAACCTCCAATACATCTATATACGAGAATTTATCCCAAACTTGAAATTATATCTTCTTGTTACCTGAATTTCTACACCCTTATTCACCCATCCCAAATGATAAGGATGTGGATGCTCATAAGTTTCAAGACCAAGCTTCTTTAAAACTACATCAGAAATCAGATTATATTGAGAACCAATATCAACCAAAGTATTTACCTTAGTTCTCTTGATTTGGATTTTGATATGAAATAACTTACTCATCTCTTCCTCCTATTCTTGGTTGTCCATGTTGGTGGTTATGCATCCAAGCCTCTCATCTACATCATAATCATCCTCAATCTCTACCTCCACCTATGTCTTTACAGTGACATTTATTTTTTGAATCCTTGGTTCGGTTCTTTAGATGTAACTCCAGATGTAACTTCCAAGATGTAGCGTCAATATGACCATTGATATCACAATGCTTACAAAATTTCTTAGGATCTTTACAAGTATTCAAAGTAGTGGTGGTCTATTTACCTTTCCCTTTCCATTTAACTTTGTTACTTGTTTGTCCCTACTCTTTCTTTGGATAATTGGTTGACTATTTTTTCCTCAACTCTGTTCTCCTTGCTTCTTTTCATCACCAATATAATAGGCTTGCACACATGCTTCATTGAGATCCTTGGGCTTCGTGGAGATGACCTTCCTTCAAAGGTGAGTTTAAAGTCCTCCCAAATACTTAGTTAGAATATTCTCATCTTCCAAGTCCATACTAAGAAACATGGCTTCTTTCTGAAACTCCGTAGTGTAATCCTGCATACTTTGACCACTGTTTTTTCTAAAATGCTGCCATTTAATCATTCAGTTAGTCTTATGGCCAATACAGATAAAAGTTAGCTCTAAAAATTTCTTTAAAAACCTCCCAAGATATTACAATAGGATGTTTCTTCTTCTCACAAGTGGCTAGATGGGTTTCCCACAAAACCAGAGAATGTCTTTCCATTTTAAGACGTGAAAAGGTGATCCTTTGTGCCTCAGTGACATCATGTACACTAAAATAAACCTCCAATTGTTTTAACCATTTATCAAGCAATTCTGCATCTACTTTTCCTTCAAATATTTTTATCTTAACTTTTGTTTCAACTTTAAAAGGAGCATGATCATATTTTACCTTCTCTCTTCAAACTAGAGTTTCTTCTTCATGGTCTTCCACATCATCTTCCTCTTTGTGGCTCTTTCCTATGCCAAACATTTTAGCCAAAGATCGAACCAATATGCCCATGGAATATTTCTTAACTAAATCCTTCTTACGTAAATCTAAGAGTTCTTGTTGGTGTCTGTGCAACCTATCAATAGTTTTTTCTAGCATCTCAATTCTATTGACCAATTTCTCTTCCTCCGTTTAATCTCTAACTCTTTGTTTCCAGTTATTTGTAGATATGTCTAGATTAGAAGGTAAAAATTCTTCACCTTTAGACCTTTTCACTGTCATACAAATCACAAGAATGAATACTAGATAATAATCAACTTTGATACCAAAATTATTTGTAAACCTCTATCTTTGGAAATTTACGAGACCACAACAATTATTGTTCTACTTATAATTCTTGAAACTAACAGTTCATAAATTCTAGAGAATGAAATATGAACTTAGAACTATTTTGCAGTAAAGGAAAGATGAAAATTTAACACACACACAATATTTTTATCTTGAAACCCCCAATTTGAGGGAAAACCAGTCGGGAAGGAAATTTCTCTTTCTTCCCACTTATATATTGGCCAAATTAAAAGGAAATATAGATTACAATAAGATGAAGGAAGATAAACAATGTCAACACCTCCCTTATGTACTTTTTTGTTTGTTTTCACACCTTGCTTCTACAAAACAATTCCAGCTTCAATGGTTTCTTTCTCACTTTTCTTCATTCCAACTTTGATGCCTCAATTCCACTTGTTCTCTTGCTTAAATAGCTTTCTCCCCATATCCTCCCGTGCACTGGAGAATGGGAAGAGACATTCCAAGGAAGAGACAAAATCAAACATTTGAAATTTACAACCATTCGTGGATTTATTTATTTTTTTGTCCATTAGTGACAGGACCACCGATGTATGTAAACCATCGATTCGCAACCGCCATGGTGGTTACGTAGCCATCATCTATGTAGAGGGTGGCTATGTAACCATCGGGGAGGTTACACAACCACTACTCTACACAGAGTAGCAGTTTTATAACTTTATAGTGTGCTCTTCTTTCTATCTAATTTTTCTTTTGGTTCGGGTTATTCTAATGAAGTGGTATTTCTTTAGATCCCTATGGATCATTGTTAGCTGGACCCACCTTGGATTGGTATGATTTCATCTCACAACATTCATTATTTTCTTTCACGCAACTCATGCAATTATTTCTAGAACACTTTTCAATCAACATTGCACATAATATCACTATCACATACCTCTACGCCATTAGAAAATTTGATGACAAGTCTATCACATATTTCATCACATGATGGCATGGCATAATCAACCAACTATCATTCTCTCTTCCACAAATTGAATTAATCAAAATTTTCTCACGGTCTTGTGTGAAGCATATTTCCTCTACTCTTCAAATATAATCATTCCAAACCTTTGAAGAGGCATTTACCATGGCTCATAAACTTGAACTTCACACCCTTGAGCAAGGCCATCTTAAAATTTGATCAAATAAACCTAATTCTGAATTTACTAAATCCTCCACGCATGGTGAAAAATCTAAGAATGTCGTTAATGCCATTGTGGTTAAATCTTCCTCCACATCCACTTCTCACATGGAGCCTCCACAAAGAGCTCCTATACCACCTCCTAACTATACCCCTATTGGGGAATCTTATAGTGCAATATTCAACAAGTTAATGGCGGTCCATCTTATTCAACTTCCTCCCATTCGACCCTTCAATGAATCACGACCCAAACCAACATGGTATCATGAGGATCATTATTGTAAGTATCATCAATTCTATGGTCATGACATTGAGAAGTGTCACACTTTTAAATACCTTGTCCAAAAACTCATAAACTTGGTGACCTCCAAGTGGATAACCCTAACACACCACCTAATCATCCTCTTGACGTCTTCAAACAACATTTTCCCAATCATCTCGCCAAATAATCAAACTCCACCCCCACATCACAAGACACCTAATGCCCATACAATAAATACTATAAATCAAGAACCAACACCATCACCTACATCCATCATCTCTTCATCTATTACACCCACATCTATTTTAGACTCTTCCCCCATGTTCACAACTTCATCAACATCTACACATATCCCTAAACCTATTATATCTACATCGAATATGTCCAAACTACCACATCCACATTGATCCTAATTACACCCACTTCCCCATCCATATCTACCACATCCTCACCTATCACATCTAGTCCTTCACCTATATCTACCCCAACACCCACCTTAACATCTTCATCACACATTCCTACATCCACACCCACTTCCACATCAATCACATCTACTACTATGACCATACCCACATCAACATCCAAATCTATGTCCACATCCATACCATCTCTTGAAACATATATTATGCAGACACCCCCACTTAATATAACTACAAATGATACTCTCTCCCCATCTATAAGTCCAATCATTCCTACACCAACAAATCCTATACCTATACAATATACAACCCTTTTAGATCTCGTCAAGCACATCATACAAAAACCACTTCCACCTTTAATATCCACCTCTACAACACAATCTCCACTCGTGGTGCTGCCTCTACAAACCCCCAATTGAAATATTCATCATTCTTGTCAAAAGGAAAATATTTACAACCAAATTCTAAGAAGCTTGCATGCTCACTCAAAATACCTTACGCATTCACACAAAAATAATGTCACAAGACTAACCCTCCTAAGCAATATAATGTCACATCATCACTCTTAGGATTATATCCATCCATATTAAGGGCTAACCCTTCATCTAAAATCCCCATTATCAAAAAATCCAAGTCAAAACAATATAATCCTTCTTCCAAATCTGATCCCCCTTTAAAATCATCCATATCCCCAATTATCAAATCTGAATCCAAGCCATCTAAGTTACCAATCATCAAAACTAAAACCAAGATACAATCACCATCTTCTCCATCTAAGTCCAAGGTAGAACAAGATGATCCCATAAATCCTCATTGAATAAAACCATCCCTCCTACCTATATGTGATTCTTACAACCACTTCATCTACATCCTCTCCTTCAAAAACCCCCATCGGTTCCTACACAGAAATCTTCCAATGCTTACTTCAAGCATCCACAATCACCCTCCCCCATTAAGTCTTTTGATTCACATGGCCCAAGACCTTCATGGTTTGATTCTAATCTCATTTTTACATATCATCATGCCTTGGGAAATGATACCAAACATTGTAAGGCCCTTCAAACTATAATCCATAATCTCATTGAAGAATACAATCTCCTCATCGAGGAATATCATCCTCTTCCATCTACTAGTTCATCCACCTCCTTAATTATTCAATCCAATCTTCATCCAACAAGGTCTTTAAATCTCCTCATTCATCTAGGACCTTCTTCGTCATCCCTCCTCTAAATATGTGACGTATCCCAAATAAGGTCCTCCTCTTTTTATCAATGTTGTTCGGATCACCACCCATTCTCACCCTCATGAATTTTAACCACCTATTCAATTCAAATAAAAATTTGTTATCACTTTGCTCCCTCTAGTGATCCTTCTTCTCCCCTTCTTCATCGAAATATAAAGTGTTTATCTTAGCTACCCCATGACATGTTTCCATTGAATAGAGTGTTATGAAACAACTTCATCAGGCCCCAGTTAAGATGTCACTCTATGAGCTCATCCAAAGCTCTCTTGATCATAGAAACCCTCATTGAATCTCTCAAATGTATCCCTACCCCTAGTGATGAGGCTCAACCCTTTGAAAATCTTGTTGGAGAACTTTTTGCTTCTACCTCCATATCTTTTGACAATACCCAAATTATCGACATATCACATGATGAACATGGCCCTCACCTTTTCATCACTTTTCATATCAATGACACATTCATTCATCATTCCATGATAGACAATGGAGATAGCATAAACATCATCTCATCCCATACCTTTGATCAGCTCAAGCTCCCAATTTTTACTATCGCCAAATCACCCGCAGCTCTTACACATTTAATGACGTTGTTGCTCCCACTTTGGGAACAATTATTCTTCCTATCCATATTGGTGAAAAATCCTTCATGAGGTCTTCTATATCATAGAAGGGGAGTTCTAATACAATATCCTACTTGGATGATCATAGATTCACACCATGCATTGTGTTCCTTCCACCCTTCATCTATGTATCAAGTATGAACATGAGGGGAAGACCTAACTCTCCCCATAGACACTCCTCCATTCAAAGCATGTCATATGACTTATCATCCTAACGACGCTTATTCCCAAACAATATTATTCTGAATCATCCATGAGCTCATCTTTCTCTGCATCCAAGCTTCCTAATTATGATTCTTTAGAAAAATTAATTAACCGCCTCATGCTTGGGGGGACTATCACCTTCTCATGCTCAATGCTTTCCCATGCCTCAAAGACTCGATAAACCCGATAAATCTCTAATGTATCAACTTGATGTCGGGATATCATTTCTTTTGGTCAAACCCATCTTTTCACCAATCTCATCTATGGTGGCATCGATCGCCCTTCCTCCCACATTGACGCTCAACCACACACCGAGACTTACACCAATGGTTTTGAATTTTTACAACAAATCCTTTACCAAAAATTATTTTTTTGATTCACATAGAAAGGATTTAGAATGGGGCATTATGAACAAGGCATACATGACCTCATCATCAACCAATCTCACAAGCCCCATGAGAAGTTTAGATTGGGTAAAAATAACCTACCTAATCTCCCACACCTTCTTCATCTTCATCCCTTATGATCATTGATCCCCCATATTCTCCATCCCATGAGGTTATGGATATGAATGACACCATGTTCATATCCTCTAGCTTTGTTTTAATATCTACTATTAACTTGGGACAAGTCACTTATAAGTGTGAAGATGAAACTAGGTCCCTCCCTCTTCAATTTTCTGATATAGTAGAAGAATATTCCCCTACCATTGACATTATTTAATGCAGTAATGATGATTCCATCCTTACCTATATGGGGGTAGAAGATTCACATCTTCATAAGACCTTACCGCCCTTGATACACATCCATGCTTCTTAACAAATCCACCATCGACATCAACATAGGGACTCCATAAGAGCTTTCCATCCTCATAGTGGGTCAATCCCTTTATTCACAAGAAATTTAATCTTTCACCACATTTATTTCTAGACATAGCCAATACTTCACACCAACATGTCGGGCCTCGATCCTTTCATCATTATCTATAACATTGTTACCTTTCCTAACACTAATATCAAGTAAGTAGAATCTTTGCTACATGCACCCCCAAGTTTGAACTCCTTGTTAAATAGGAGTTACAACACATTATTTATAACAATTTCATCATCCCTATCAGCCATTTGCCATGGGTCTCTAATATCGTACCCATTTCCAAAGCCTCTGAAAGTTGTGTATCTACACTAATTTTTGGGATCTAAATCTCTCTTTCCCTAAGGATGAATTTTCTCTTCCCAAAATTGATCAACTCTTCAACCTCACAACTAGTCATGAGATGATTTCTATTATGGATGGATTCTCTAGGTATAATTAGATCCTTGTCACACCATAAGACCAGTATAAGACTTCATTCATAAATCCTTGGGGGAATTTTTGTTATCTTGTCATGTATTTCATGTTGAAAATGCGAGCCACCTACCAAAGACCTATGACCTACATATTTCATGATCTCATCCATAATACTATAGAATACTATGTTGATGATCTCTTGGGTAAGTCCAAACATCAAATAGACCCCCTTTCCATCCTTAAAGTCCTCTTTCAGCACCTTATACTCTTCTTCCTTCATCTCAATCCAGCCAAGTTTGTTTTGGGAGTCTTAATCGATAAAATCCTTAGCTTCATTGTTTCTATTAGGGGTATTGAAGTTGACCCTACCAAAATCAAATCCATCCTAGAGATGCCCCTCCTTCTAATCTAAATCCTCTTTGCATTCTTCAAGGCCAAATCCAATCAGATTTTTTTCATCTCGTAGCTTTTGACCGTTGCAAACCTTTTCACCATCTTCTTCAAAAGTTATTGAATTTTATTGGGATGAAAATTTCCCAAAAGCATTTGATGATCTCAAGCGGTTATCTTCTATCTCTTCCTTTGCTTACCCTCCATGTGATGGGGAGCCTTTCTATCTCTACATCTCTGCCACCAATCATTCTTTGGGTGCCATGTTGGCACATCATGATGACTAGGGTAAGGAGCAGGCCATTTCTTACATCATTCACACCCTTCATAATTATGAGACTTGTTAAAGTGAAGCCGAAAATATGTGTTGCACCATTTTCTTCACCACTTCTAAGCTTCGTCATCATCTCCTTGATCATAAAAATTTGGTTGTCACCAAATTTCATCTCCTTAAAACCATGCATTATAAGCCTTATCATAGTGATTGCATTACTTTCAATGGCTCACACTCATGATTGAGTTAGACCTAGAGTTCATCTATCAAAAATACATTAAGGGTTAGGCCATTACCAATCAGCTTAGTTGAGGCCCCTCTTTCTAATAATAATCCCTCTCACAAAATAATTTCCAAATGATTCTATCTTTATCATGGACTATGATTTCTCTCCTCTAAAAATGACACTGTTATTTGATGGGTCCAAGTGTTAGTAAGGGGAGGTGCCGATGTCATCCTCATTCCTCCTTGGGATACCCTTATCTGTATGGCTTATAAGCTCAATTTCGTATGCACTAACAACTACGGCCGAGTATGAAGCCCTCATCTTGGCTCTCAAATCACTGTTGTCATGCTCGATGTCCAAATCCTTGATATCTATGCTACTCTTAGCTCATCACCAATCAATTCAAAGGAATATATCAATGCAAAAATGAAGTCCTTCAAAAATATAAGGACCTCATCAAATTCCTTCTTAATGCCTTTGACTTCTATGCCATCTAAACTATCCCTCGCTCATCTAATCATTTCATAGACACAATGGCTTCCCTTGCATCTCTCATCGCATGGGCCATGAAAGAATATAAGATTTATGTTGTTTTCTTTTACCTTGATCAGCCATCTTATGTTCATGAAATCCCTCGTATTAATCATGTTAATACCATTCCATCGATATTTGGTATTCTCAAAATTTTGACTATCTATGTCAATCTATCATCCACTCCGACCTATCTAAAATGGTAGATGGTCATTTTTTCCAATGCACTAATCGCTATGTCATTCTTAGTAGCATCCTTTACAAGAATGACTTTGATGGCATCTTGTTTTATTTCCTTCAGTCTCATGAATCTAATTGTGTTATCCAAGAAGTCCATGGTGGCATATGTGATGGTCATTTTAGTGGGTTGGAATTTGCCAAGTGCATTCTTCGCATGGGATATTATTGGCCCACCCTTGATCAAGAATGTTATGACTATGTTAAGAAATGCGTAAAATGCAAACAACATTCTAATATCATCTGCATTCCTAGCCAAGCCTTATAGCTTGACTCAAGATATTTGGTGCTTCTCATAATGGGGACTCAACCTCATTGGCCTCATTAACCTACATTCCTTGCAACTCCATAAATATATCATCACTTCTACCGACTATTTTACTAAATGGCTGGAATCCATTCCAATCACATAAACTAAAACTAAATATATTGTCAATTTCGTTTATCAACACCTCATTTTTTTACCTTTTGCGTCCCTAATAAGGTCATCACAAACAATGAAAATTAATTTTTAAAAAATACCTCAAGAATATTTGCAAATCATTCAATATTAAGCTTTGCTTCGCTTCCCATCCCCTTATTATCCTCAAGATAACGGCCAAGCCAAAGCAACTACCAAAAAACCTTTTGTAACATCCTTGCCAAGTATATTGATAAATCAGTCATAATTGGCACCTTCATATTCCCTTCAATATTTGGGATTATCATAATAGCATTTGCACCTCTACACCCTTCTACTCCCTTTTCTTTAGTTTATGAATCTAAAACCATTCTTCCTCTTGAGGTCCGAATCCCATCCTTACGTGTGTCCCTTCACGAATTAGTCTCTTATGAATATTATCACCAAAAGGGTCTAGAAGAACTTGAGTTGTTAGATGAGCATCGCCTCCTCACTCTTCAAAATCATCATGTCTACTAATAACGTATCAAATGTTACTATAAAAAAAATCTCAAGAGCGTGACTTTAACATCGATGACCTTTTCCTTAAAAAAATAGAATATAACTACTCTAGAAAAGAGTCAACGTGGAAATTTTTCTCCCAACTGGATTGGACCATACATTGTAATACATAAGTATGGGTCGAGAGCCTATCATTTAGCATCTCTTAATGATATGTAAACTCTTCAACTTTGGAATTATTCACAAAATCAAAAATTAATCATTGTTGTTTACTTTCTATTAGAAAATAACAGAGATAGCTAGTGAATGAATTACTATTGTGCTTAGAATCAACAATTGTAGTAAAGGAAAGAATATAAGCTCATAACACCAACAATTTTATCCTGGAAAACCTCCAATGGAGGAAAAACCAGTCGGGAAGGGAAATTGCTCTTTCTTCCCACTTCTATTGGCCAATTTAAATCAACAGGTACAAAATTTACAATAAGTAAGAAAGAGAAGTAGATAATATCTCAACACTTCCTTTCAGTTACTTGCTTTCTCTGTCCAACACTCCTTTCTTCTACAAAAATACAATTTCCAGCACTAAGACTTCTTTCTCACTTGCTCCCATGCTTCGATGATCTTCTACACTTCTAAAATCATGTATTTATAGCCTTTCTCATGTCCTCTCGTGCACTGAAGAATGGGAAAGGTCATGAAGGAGAAGAGAAGCGAACATCCTTTCAAATTCGAGAGGTTTCTCGTTTTGATTTTAGTTTTCTCCATAATGGCCATAATCCTGCCACCAATGGTGTGCGATCAATTGGCGGTCTTGGTGGATTCTTGCCACCTTGTTTTCCTTCTTTGTCTTTCTTCTCTTTGGATTTTTTGATGAAGTAGAGTTATTTCAGATCCCTTTGGATCACACCTCCCCTTCTTAGGAGGATTTTGGTCCCACAAAAGCTTAGTGGGAGTAGATGAGGGAACAATTCCCTCACTTTCTCCTTCGAGTACCACCGGGCCTACCTTGGTGTCTTTCCTTTCAGTCCAATCTATCAAGACTCCTGCAGACCTCTTCTAGTCTCTCTAACCTTCTTTTGTAGCACTACATCCTCCTCTAATTCACCTCGTGAGTCCAAGATGTAATCCTCAATGGAAGGTAGCAACTATAGTTCTTCATCTTCATCTAGCATGGATGGCTCATATAGGTGCAAGTTCTCATAATTTACTACAGAGTACATCCTCATGAATGATGGTAAATCAAGTCAAAAAATTTTCCCCAACCTACTCCAATATGGTGAAGGGTCCATATCGTAGTGGCTTGAACTTCCATTCTTGACCTTGTAGTCTCTCCTTGCTCAAGTAAAGCCAAAATTTGTCTTCAACATGAAGCTTGTGTTCCCTCCTATGTTGATCGTGCCTAGCTTTGTACTTTGCTTGAGATTTTGCTATTTGTTCTTTGACCTTGAGATGGATTTGCCGGATCCTCTCAATGAACTTGTTGGCTCTAGTCACCTCTGTGTCTTGTGTATCCTCCTCATCTTGCTAGTCTAATTGCTATGTCCAATGGATTTGTAGGTAGATATCCCAAGCATGCTTCAAATGGTGACTTCATAGTGTATGTGTGTACTTTGCTTGGATATAGGAATGTTGAATGTAGGCTAAGGACTCATCCCAAGTCCTTGGGTACTTACTGTTATACCCTCTGATCAATTGTACCAAAGTCCTATTTACCACCTTTGTTTGTCCATCTATTTGTGGATGGAAATTTGTGCTCCTCTGTAACCTGGTATCCATCTTGTCCCACAAAGTAGTCCAAAACTTCCCCAAGAACTTGGAATCCTGTCAGAGATAATAGACTTTGGCAAACCAAAATGCACCCATACATTAGCAAAGAAAAGATTTGTTGCCTCATGTGCTTTTACTGTCTTTTTACATGCCATAAGAATACACATTTTACTGAATCTATCCACAACAACATAGAGATATTCATGGCCATGTTTAGACATAGGTAATCCTCCTACAAAATCCATAGAAATTTCCTCCCACAGATGAGTAGGTACTGGTAAAGGCATATACAAACCTTCCTTCCTAGTTTTAGGCTTGCTAGTACAACAAAGTTTACATCCATGAATAAATTTTGATACTTCTTCTTGCATGTTGGGCCAATATA
This sequence comes from Taxus wallichiana var. yunnanensis, assembly GCA_018340775.1. Taxonomy (NCBI): domain Eukaryota; kingdom Viridiplantae; phylum Streptophyta; class Pinopsida; order Cupressales; family Taxaceae; genus Taxus; species Taxus wallichiana. The sequence goes on along the minus strand of CM031239.1, from coordinate 874,691,419 downwards.
CATACCTTTGCAAGTGGGCTAGGGTCTTACCAACACCGAAATGTCCCACTACTTTCGAGGTATGTGCTTCCCTCATCAATAGAAGTCTTTCTTCTTTAGGCACACAAATTTTCCCCCATCGGTAGAGCATCCTGTCCTTGAGATAACAGTCTTCAATCCCCATCTTTTCAGTCCCTTGGGACTGCAAATTCTGAAATGTTACCCCAAAGTATTTATCTTGGGCATATGCTTATCTCGTAAGCTTCCTTCATGAAGGGCTCGATCTGAGAGATAGTGGCCAAACAAGTGAAATTTTCTGTGTGGGTGGCCTAAACAACATGTCTACCACCAAATTTATACTACCTTTCTTGTATTTGATCACTAGATGGAACTATTGAAGAAACCCCATCCATTTTTAGTGCCTTTTGCTGTAATTTAGACCATACTTGCAAATCTTTGAGAGGTTTGTGGTCGGTAATGTTTCCACACAGTTTCTTTACCCAATAAATAATGTTTCCATTTTTTAATTTCTTAAAATAGTGCATACATTTCTTTATCATATACTTGAATATCCTTTAACTATCTGAAGTGAAGGTTTCGAATGATAACATACGGGTTTACCTCCTTGAAGCAACATTGCACCCATAGCATAATCACTTGGCATCTGTCTCTACTTTAAAAGGTCTTGCAAACTAGAGAGAAAGTACTTGAGCATGACTAAGCTTGTATTTCAATAACTCAAAGTATTTGTCTTTTTCCTTACCCTAGTCAAAACCCTTACTCTTTGCGGGCACTATGTGTAGAGGCGCTGCAATTTTCGAGAAACTCGAATGAACTTCCACATGTATTGTACTTTGCTCCCACAAAGCTTCTAGTCTCTGTGGCTCATGTTGGTGTTGGCAAATTTTTGATGGCTTACACCTTCTTTAGATCCACTCATAGCTCTCCTCCTCTAACCACGTGCCCAAGATAGACAAGTGACTATTTGGAAAATTCACATTTCTTCATATGAGAAACTTGCTCCCTGAGACTTGCTTCTTGTTGCAAATGCGTTAGATGTTCTTCCCATGTGGCACTAAAAATCAAGATATCATCTAGGTATACAATGACACATGAATCTATGAAATCCCAATACATAATTCATCAATCTCATAAATGTTGTGGGTGTATTGTATAATCCAAAAGGAAGTACTAACCATTCATACAAACCTATTTTGTTTTGAAGTCAGTCTTCCATATATCCTCCTTTTTGAAAATTTGGTGATAACTCGAATTGAGATCCAACTTTTTGAAAATTTTGGCATGTCTTTGAAGTTGGTCCAAGAGGTCATCTATATAGGGAAGTGGATATCGGTTCTTTATGGCGATCTTGTTCAAAGCGCGGTATTTGATGCACATTCTCCAAGAACCATCCTTCTTTGGCACCATCATAATAGGCGAACCGTATGGTGAGGTGCTAAAACATAACACCCCTTGGTCTATTAGTTCTTAGAGTTGTTTCTTTACCTCAGTACTCTCAAGCAAGGATTTCCTATACAACCTAATGTTCGGTAGAGGTGACTCTAGCAATAGCTGAATCTCATGCTCTACTTCCCATTTTGGTGGTAATCCACTAGGAGCCTGAAATACTTCCTGAAAAGACTGAATAATACTATCCAAATCTTGTTTTCCTTGGTTAGAAATCTCTAAAACTTCTACCCCATCTTGTTTATCCTTTAACAAAAGTAAACAAAACTGATTATGATTTGACTAAATAAGCCATTTTTCTTGGTTAGCACTTACCATAGTAACCCGTGTCTTACACTGGTGTGCCCGAATGTTGTAGCTGATCCCATCCTTGACCCATATGTACCAGTTTTCCCTTCTCATAAAGATAGCATCCCTAACATAAAAGTAAGGACTCCCAAATACCACATCAAAAGCATCAAGTGGAATAACGTCAGCTTCAAAAACATCTATATATTGGGAATTTATCCCAAACTTGACCTTACATCTTCTTGTTACCTGAATTTCAACACCCTTCTTCACCCAACCCAAAGGATATGGGTGCGGATGCTCGTAAGTCTCAAGACCAAGATTCTTTACAACTACCTCAGAAATCAAGTTAGATTGAGAACCGGTATTAACCAAAGCATTTACCTTATTCCTCTTGATCTGGATTTTGATCTGGAATAGTCTACTCATCTCCTCTTCATTGTCCATGTTGGTGGTTGTGCATCCAAGCCTTTCATCTACATCAGAGTCATCTTCGATTTCCACCTCCCCTTCTGTCTTTATAGCTGTCATGGACTTCTTGGAGTCCTTGGTTTGGTTCTTTGGATGTAACTTCGATGTAACTTCCAACATGTAGCGTCAAGTATGACCATTGATATCACAATTCTTGCAAAAATTCTTGGGATATTTATAAGTATTTAAAGTAGTGGAAGATTGTTTACCTTTCCCTTTCCACTTACTCTTATTACTTGTTTTCCCATAATCCTTTTTCTGCTAATTTGTTGACTTCTTTACCCTCGGCTCTGCTTCTCCTTGCTTTTTCTCATCATCTATGTAGTATTCATGTACACATGCTTCATTGAGATCCTTGGGCTTTGTGGAGATGACTTTTCTTTGAAGGTGAGTGTGAAGTCCTCCCAAGTATTTGGTTAGAATATCCTCATCCTCCAAATCCATGTTCAACAACATGGCTTGCCTTCAAACTCCATAGTATAGTCTTACACACTTTGACCATTGCCTTGTCTAAAATACTGCCATTTAATCATTTGGTCAGTTTTATGGCCAATAGGATAGAAGTTAGCTCTAAGTAATTCCTTAAATTCTTGCCAAGATTTCACAATAGGACGTTTCTTCTTTTCACAAGTAGTTAGATGAGTTTCCCACCAAACTAGAGCATGTCCCTCCATTTTGAGACGTGCAAAGGTGATCCTTTATGCCTCAGTGACATTATGGACGCTAAAATAGACTTCTAACTATTTCAACCATTTATCCAGAAATTTTGCATCTACTTGTCCTTCAAATCTTTTGATTTCGACTTTAGTCTCAACTTTAAAAGGAGTATGTTTATATTTTACCTTTTCTCTTCATTAGAAGTCTCTTCTTCATGCTCTTCCCCATAATATTCCTCATGGTGACTCTTGCCTATCCAAAATTTTATAAGCCTTGAACCACCGAGTCCATGGAGTCTTGCTTGATGGAATTTGTCTTCTCAAATCTGCAAGTTCCTCTCGCCTTCTAAACATCATATCTATCATGGTCTCCAACATCTCGATTCTACGGACCAAGTTCTCTTCCTCCATTTTTCCCCAATCCTTTGTTTCCACTTGTTTGTAGAAATCTCCTGATCACAAGGTAAAGCTTCTTCACCTTTAGATCTTGTCACTGTCATACAAATTCAAGAATGAAATACCACAGAGTCTGGATATTTGTTAGGTCCGATACCAAAATGATTTGTAAACTCTTCAACTTTGGAATTATTCACAAAATCACAAATTAATCGTTGTTTTTACTTTCTATTAGAAAATAACAGAGATAGCTAGTGAATGAATTACTATTGTGCTTAGAATCAATAATTGTAGTAAAAGAATAGAATATAAGCTCATAACACCAACAATTTTTTCTGGAAAACCTCCAATGAAGGAAAAACCAGTTGGGAAGGGCAATTGCTTTTTCTTCCCACTTCTATTGGCCAATTTAAATAAACATGTACGAAATTTACAATAAGTAAGAAAGATAAGGAGATAATATCTCAACACTTCCTTTCAATTACTTTTTTGTTGTCCAACACTCCTTTCTTTTACAAAAATACAATTTCCAGCACCAAGACTTCTTGCTCACTTTCTCTCATGCTTCATGATCTTCTACACTTCTACAATCATGTATTTATAGCCTTTCTCATGTCCTCCCGTGCACTGGAGAATGGGAAAGGTCATGAAGGAGAAGAGAAACGAACATCCTTTCAAATTTAGAGGTTGTTTGTTTCGATTTTAGTTTTCTGTCCATAATGGCTAGGACCACCGCCCGTGCAGATCAAGCGGTCCTAGGACTGCTGCCTAGCCGGCGGTAGTTCCTCAGTAACTACCACTCAGCATAAGGCAAAGTCCTTTACTTAAAAGACAGAACCTCTGTTTCATTGTTTTCCTTCTTTGTGCTGACTATTTCTAATGAAGTAGAGTTATTTCAGATCCCTATGGATCACTCAATGGTAAATCGATAACAAAACCCTCAAAGCCTTGTACTTATGACCATTTCATCATTAACATATATACCAACATAGTCTTAGTCATTTATTAATATCTTTCTTCCATCATTAGCCCCCTCATCTCTCATCGTAATGATTTGGAATTGTGTGTTCTACCATCACTTTCCTATTTATGACCTTGAATATGGGCACCATGAATCTTCTCATAGGATATCCCTTATGGAAAAGTTCTTCCTTCTATATGGAAACCCCACAATCATTACATATGTCACCCACTTATCTACTTACTAGAACCATGCTAAGGGTCCATAAGTGTTTCTTGTACACCTTATCATCCCCTCCCCAAGTGTTTTACTTGCTATCCCCGATATATCCTAAAAAGTAAAAATTTAGGATGTTCCTATTAAAAAGTTATCATATCCAAAACAAAATGATCCCTTGAAGGGCAACTATTCATATAAAGTAAAAATTTCCAAATGTACGTGATCGATCCTCAAAGGAAAACTATCATGCATATATTTTGGCATCTCAAAAATCCAAAATATCCAAAGTAAAATCCTAATGTAGACCAAATCCCTCAAAGGATGGCTACAATTACATATCATGGAAGTAGAAGGCTTCCCACATTGATCAACATTCCAAATCTCATAAGAAAAAGTCAAAATCAAAAGTAATCATCCATAGAAAACTTCCCGCATTGACCAACTTTCTCACTTAGCAAACTTCCCGTATTGATTTGTTTACACTCTATTTCTTAGAGCTAGGGCATATGAAGGGTCATTGTGTTCTCCAATCATTTAACTAACATGATCTCCTGTTAGTTTCATTAAAAGCTAGGGCTATTTCTAGGTCCGTATGCAATGGATCTTTATGTAACCAATACCTGTTGGCTTTTCTATCGGGGTGTTGTGAGTTCTTTTAAGTCAGCTTACTAATCTATAGAAACCTAATGTAAATCTACGGAATTCATCTACTGTAATGAAAGGAAGTCTAAAATCTACACTTATAATTGAAATTGAAATACACACACACAATACTCAAACAAATGGAATTGCAACTGCACAATTGAAGCTAGAACTTAGTAAAAGTAAGATTACATGTTAATTAGACTTTGCATAAAAGAAAACACATATTCTAGATAAAAGTGCTGGTAAGGAAAACAAATACATTCAACCAAAGATTGCATGAAATATAATGAAACAAGGATTTCGTAAGAATTATCGAAAAACCGTATGTATAGGTGAACATAAAACAACCTCTTGTCTCCTCGATCAAGTGGGCCCTTGCTCTCCCTTGGGACGAGGAATTACCAAAGAGCTTTAGATCTCCAAAATGACGTTTACTTCTATTAATTTAAATAAGTTCCATATCGTAGACAACATATGAAGTTGAAAGTTCTGAATACCACAGACGATATATTGCAAAGTATCTCCAAAAATAACAGCTAACCATGTTCTTAAGAAGGTGTCTTAATATAGACACAAACAGTTACATAATTCACCATAATAGGTGACACTAACATCTTCCACTAATCAATATTAACTAAAACTCATAAATTCCTATGGGACAGTTAGAAACAAGTCCCATACTGATAGGTCGACTGGTGGAAAAATTCTTCGCTCCCATATTCCAGCTCCAAACTCGGACTTCGTAATTACATTAGCAACAAATGTTCATCATTTCCCTGCACACATCATCACATTTTCCTCACAAATATAGTTAGTAGGAATTTTATACGGTAATCAGTTTTCATGAACAAAAGCAAGGAAAATGCATCAAACTCACTATGATATAACTATACAAAGCATCCCCATGCATTAGAAAATCATATCTAAGTGGAAATTTACTGATCGTAGGAATGATATAAATGAGCCAAATAATGCACTCATCAGCATAGATCTATGATTTCCATCTAAGGATAACCTATTTTCCCTCGTATGCTCCTTCTTACTCTTTTTTTGTGTCTACAATAGGTTTTATAAGCATACACTCCATATTCTCCTCATGACCTTAAGTGTGACTTAAATATCGTTAGTTAAGTGTTAACACCGTTAATGGTCAGTAAGTGCAATGTTTTGTGTTATTTACCTCCAATATTGTTCAAATTAATATTTTTCCTCGTATGATCCTCTCTATGATGATGTGTACTTTCTCACATTTTGGTCATCCCATTAAATGTTGTTTACTATATAATTACTCTATTATCTTTCCCCTCTAAATCTGGGAATATCATCTTGTCACATCTCACATATATCTCTATTAACAAAATATAAACTCATATCTACACATCAACATATAAATCCATCATTTCTACTCTAGTCCAAATCATGTCATCTCATACCTACCACATCATAAACATTTTTATCATGCTATTCTAACATAAATATTATCCAATTAATCTTATCACATAATCATGTTCTCATCATACATCTCATCATCAAACATCAAATAACAACATCAAATCAACATAATCAAATCATGAAATTAAAACATCACATCATCAAATATACATCACATCTAATATCTAAAACTCATATCCATGCTATAATAAAGTAATCCACATCCATCACATAAAACATCATACAAATCATGATAAACCATGACAAAATCATATATATATATATATATATATATATATCCTCATCAAAACATGTACATACATCTGTGATAGGCCTCTATGGGCTCTATCTCAAAATATATACATCAAAATATGTCACCAAAATCTCTCATATAATGTCCACCTAATCAATGAACTACACATCAGATAATCTCAATGCCAAACCTTGCCCTTCTGGGATAGGTGCTTGCACATCTCCATGTCCATCTCGCTCTCCGCCTGCCTCTTGGCCTCGCCTTTCCTTGGTTACGCTACACAAGCCATGCTCCTAGACAAAAATGGTCACACTTTGAACCTCTTGTGCTTCAATTCTCTATTAGGTATGCCACATATCTCGGTAAACGTGGTAACCTTGATGTCACAATGTGCTCATAATAGCACACCTCCTTTCCTAGTGCCTTGTACTACTCTAAAGGGATTTTACTCAGTATTTCCATCTGACTAGCTCCCTACGATGCCATTGGTGCTCCACTCTCTGAATCCGTAACTATTATGGGATTTAGATGTCTAAATTGAGCCTTGAGACCTTTCTTTGTCTCTTATATCGCTTTTTGCTAGATGGCCATATCCCTCTCCCCGTGTAACCTCTGTCACCTACCGATGTGCTGCATCTCTCTCATGAAGGGAGGTGTCTCACTCCACCTATAGGTGGGATATCTCTACTAATGTTTTATCTCCACCCCCATCTCCTCTAGGTGTTGCATCCTCCTCATTTGTTAGCTCGTCCTCCTCCTCATCCAATCCTAACTCGAATCTCTCCTCTACCACCTTGGCCTCCTATGCCACCGTCATCCACTTTGTAAATACAACCCCTACTATGATGTCATTATCCTCATCCAATGAAGCCCCTGCCTCCTCCAGTGGATCAACCATCACCTGACTAGGTAGGTCTCTCTCTTCCTCATCCCACTTGTATCTAGTAGGGTCTCTTGGTGCTATTTGGATGACCCCAAACTGTCACATAACTTGTGGAGAATATACCACCTCCATAATTTCCAGCCTCCTCCCCTACACCCATCTAATCCATCTCATCCCATATACTTGTATATCTTCTCCGAGACATTTGGGAAAATTGTGGTATAGATGCTATATGATTTGATCCACATCTAGCTCAATTAATTGATCAATATACCAATCCTCCCTCTCTCTCTCTCCCATGTCTCCACGATCCTAATCATCTCGCCATCTCAAATATCCAACTATTAGCTCAATGTGGTCTCCTGTCACCCATGGAAGCTCTGGTGGCCTAATCACAACAATATGCTCGTAAGTCAATAGTGTAATAGAAACCCACATCTAATCCCGACCTCCTCTTGGTCGCATACATTCACAACTTATGATAAATCATGCTAACAAGGCAAGCCCAAAGGAAAATAATATCTTGTGATTAATAATATCCGTAAGCTCCCCGTAGTGTCCACGTAAATATTGCTCCACCCGAGTCTCAGGAGTGCATAAATAAGAAATGACCATCATAATCACATAAATAAATATACTTCTTGTTGCCTCGGCTCATACCAAGCCTCTATGTGGAAGGCCCTTGATGTGAATGTAATATGTTGGGCATCATCTCCAAATCCTTGTGTCAAGACACCTAGTCTCCTCTTAGATTTAATCAGCTCTATCAGTTCCCTAGTATCGAAACCTCAAAATATGGTACACACCCGCTAAAGCATTTACAAAGCTCATTTTGCCAGGTTCTAAACCAAAAAGTGATAGTCCACATGTCCCATATCTTAATAAAAAAATCATCAAGATAACATCTCACGTATCCTCTGATAGTGTCAGAATCCACCTAACCCTACAGAGATAAGTGATCCCACTCTACATCGCAACATCACCCCTAATCTGATCATACGAAGACTAGGACTTTGTCTTGAGATATAAAGTGTCTTTGTCCTATAAAACCCATAAAAACCATCATTAGCATCCCCACACAATCTAAGCCTCATCAAAAATCACAAAAATCCAACAATCTCCAATCCTAGTCTAGTCGACATCGACCCAGCCTCAAGTTGATGCCATCGAGCCTCAAGTCTCCACTTTTAGGCCCCACCGATGGTGACCACCCTTAATGCCAACCCCAAAATTCTGAAAATGAATTTAAAAAAAAAAAAACTAAATAAACTAAAAACTAAGCTAAGGCTTAGGCACTTACCATCTTATGCATCCTCTAGCACTTCCTCATTGCTCCATTGGCCTCCATCTTTCTCAAATTTTCAACTCTCTTTTTTTCTCATAGATCTCAATCGCCAAGTCATTCCGAGAAAATTATCTTAGTTAGCCGACTTAGGAGATTCTATAGCCCACTCGACCCCGGTTTCCATTGATCCATCCTAGTAGTCAAGACTAAGTCAAGTTTTTGGCTTGACCCAACCCTAAATTTTTCTCTTTGTCCTATTTCCCTAATCTCTCTTCCAAATTATCTTTTCTTCCACTTTTGACTTGTGTGTTATTCATAACACTCTTTATATTTTCCCTTGGGGCTCATCTCAATTTCAACAATGCATCCAATCGATTTCTTTGCATGACCATATTTGTGTCCCTCTTAGGGCACCATATTTCATTTTAAAATCCACCTTTGTGTCCATTCCTTATTTTTGTCCCACCCGGATGCATATTGACCCATTCCCCCTATATGCTCCACATTTAGTTGTGACCCTTATCCTTACCATCTTCACATTTATTTGTGCATAATTGATGCCTTCCTTTGACTCACTAGTCCCTTGGCCTACACATCCATTTGAGTATATTCCCATTGGATTCCCTCCATATTGCAGTGGTTTTCACAAATCATAGGTCCGTAGGACATTTCTGTCATCTCTATTGAGGCCGTATTGTGTTCCCTACCGAAGTGATTACAAAATCATCACCACATTTTGATTTTTTGTTTATTCTTTCTCCACTTGCCCTCCCTTTTTCTCATCATTTCCACCCTATCTTTCTAATATTTAAGATCTATAATTTCTAGCATAAACTTAAAACAAGACTATGCATTTATGGGATATTCACACTTTTCAATTTCTCTATCAACAAAGATCCATTCTTATTTTCATAAAGAAATAATAGGTGATGATGATGGTACAACAGTGGAATTGAACAAAATAAACATAATAATAGTATATTGTATTACACTATTACAATGGCTATTATATAGCCATGGAGGTAGGCAAACTACCTCCTATAAATTAGGAAACAAATAACCCATTTATAATATTACAGGTATACCAATTTAATGAACCCAAAACTCATTTATGTAAGCACTAGTAAAGATATTTCCTAACATTCCCCCTTAGTGAAAACATGGTAGAAAAACATTCACACACTCATCTGCAATATGATCACCCATGTGAAACATGTCCTACTATGTGACTCATGATCTTGATCAAAAGAAAGGCTCTCTCCTTCCATGGTTTTAAACAGGCTTACCACAAACCTTGATGTGAATACACCCCATCAAATGTCCACCACGTGTGGTTTCTCGATCCTCCCACAAACCATTTCAAGATCCATGAACTGACTTACACCGATGCTTTTGTTCGTTTCTATGCTTGTACATCAGGGAAGTACATAGGAATCACAACTTGCTTATTACAAAATTACACAATATAACACATACTAGAAAGATATTTCACATTACTTCCTATAAGAATCACAATGTTCTTAATTGTAACCATTTTTGTTGTTCGCTTCCACTCGATCTTGAACAATATAGGAAATTTCCATTTCCTCCGAAGTCACCTTTGACTTTAGTCATTTTGGGTGTAGAATGGAAATGGAACATTGGTGTCATGTTCCCCCACAATGTGAAATTTCCACACACAAACACTGAGAAGTAAACTATATCAAAGAAATACAAATGACCGTATCTTTCTAGTTAGATTTTATTGCACATGGTCACCATTGCAAGTGAATGTATTCATAAGTGGACCATCTTCATAAGTACGAAAGTCAAAGGATCACATCAGTTAGAGGATCAATGATAGTCATTTGCACTCCAACACAACTCATTTTCCAGAATCCAGAACCACACAAAATGGTAACTTTGAAAAGAAACATACTACAAAATGAAAGTAAATACTCTCACCTTAAGATTTACCACCATAATTAATATGCGGCCCTACAAGCTTGGTGATCGACGAGAACTCACTAAATGACCTCCAACCTCCGATGCCTACATCCTCTAGTTAATGACGATGCTACCTCAATGGAATGTGATAATGGAGCTCAAATAGATGTTAGATTCCACCGAAAATGAGTCCGTAAGGTAATTTTTTATTTTTAGACTTTTACAATGATCGACTTCTTGATAAAGAAAAGACATTTAAGCTTTATTTTTGACTCATTTAGCGACATAAAATAACACTTATAATTACATGACTTTTACAATAAATATAATTTTGATAAAACAAGGACTAAACGATACTTGACTTTTGATGACACATTTTAAAATTTAATAATAAAGACCCACAAAAACTTAATTATCTTGATACTTTACAAAATTGGAAGACTTTACTTTTAACAACCTACTAACAAAATACTAGTCAATAACTAATATGATATATTACAAACCAAATATATACTATAAACACGACCCTAATTTTTCAAGTCATAGCTAAAGTGAATTATAAGTGACTCGACTATATAGAGACACATGTCAAAGAGCAGAAACGGCAAGACAATCACATTGGTGGATACTTCATGCATGTAAAATGACAGATCGTGGACAAAAATAAGGTCAAATGGGGGCATCAACAGGATATTCTTAACCAAGATGTGCAAGAGACCGTAAAAAAATGGTCAGATACCCAGATGGGATTTGCGCTTGGGTATAACCCCAACAAACAACCATGCATTTTATATTCCTCAAAAATTATTATGTATGAGAATCAAACCAAATGCCAATAATCGAAAAAAGACATAATTCTAAGGCACAAATATGAAATAAAGAAATAGTGAAATTGTATATGCATGATAATACAACCTTAGAAAAGTTACATATATTATTCACCACTATATATTGTAAAATATCATCTCATACTTGATGAATTCGTATGCATGGGCATTACAAGATTGGTTGCCTGTTGGTCCCATTATTGAGTTTTCATAATGTGGCCTAATTTTCTATGTCCAATTTTGGCTCGTAAATGGTTTTATTTTTTCAAGCTAGTGGTCTCGCAATTCAGTTTTTTCAGCTTGAGTGCTTTCAAAATGCTCATAAATGTTGTTGTTTTTCCTCATCCAAACAAATTTCCAAGTTTTCCCCTTTTGTGCCCTAATTTCTTCATTTTTACGGGTTGTGTCATTTTTCCTTTGTCAAATCATGAAAAAACTCAAGTCTGATCAAATCCCAAATTTGTGCAAGTATTTTCCCAATCCCAAGGTCAAAAATAAGGTCAAAAATGATTCAGTTGGTTTGAAATCAAGAAATATGCCTCCCTTGTCGAAAATTTCGAATTCTAGGGCATCCTCTATATTTTCCATGTTTTTACAGTAAGTGGGACGTCATCGGTCCGTAAAATTCATCATCACACTATTATTGCAATGTGGCGGGCTCTATTGGCCGGGGTGGTTGGGAAATATTTCTAACTTGTTAATTTTCAAAATTTTGGCTAAAGGGAAAATTTTGACCCATGGCTCCACCTTTTGCAAAGGATGCCTACGTGGCACATTCTGATTGGTCGTGGAGTGGTAGGTGGCAGAGGTTCCTTAAGAATTTTGGCTTTCATTTTGGCAAAATTCTCAAAGTCAATTCTAGGCCTGAAAGCCTGCAGCTGAATGGGAAGAGGACACGTGGCTCGGGGACATGCGGGTGGCAGAGGGAGTTGGTGATTTTTGACTCAAAGTGTCAAGGGAAATTTTTGACCCGAAGGCCTACATCCAATTACAGGTGGACACGTGTCCAGAAAAGACAAAAAGTCAAACAAGGGGGTCGAAGGAAATTTTGTTGACATTTTACCGCTCCAATCTAGAGCTAACACGTGTCCACAAAGGGTCAGGATGGGGCAGTGAGTTCCCGCGATGAATTTGGAGTTTTTAACTCCAAATGGTAAAAGTAAAAATTGGACCCGAGGTTCTGAAAACCAATCAAAAAGGACACGTGTCCAAGAAATGCAAAAAATTAGGCAAAGGAGCTCAATTAAATGAAGGCATGCCTCCGCAGCCAATCTATGGAGGACACGTGGCATTTTTCAAAGGAGTCAAATGGAGAGTGTGGGCCCAAGGAGAGTTTTGAAACTTTGCATTTTGGTAGGTAGAATTGGAAGCTTGGACCCACAGTGAATGGGAGAGTGCCACGTGGCAAGGAAGAGAGTGGGTGTTCGGGCCGCTGGGAAATTTTGCAAAATTTTCCAAAGATTCAAAAGGGTCGCAAATGCATTTTTAAGGATGGGAACCCGATCCAATCATGTTTTGACATGTGTCCCACCTTATCCAAAGGGAAAAAGGGGATATTCAAGAATCTCATCCTCCACGTGGAGGGCTAGCATTTAAAGTTGATCCAAAATCAACAGCAATTGTGCATTCACCCATTTTGCCACCATGGGAGCTCCAGGAAGCTCGGATTCGTTGTTTCTTCACCAAATCACATCAAATTTTATATGATTTTGCATCCTCTCGGCCTTCTGAGTGCAATGACACTATTTTCATGACCTAATTTGATGGTCTATGATGGATTTGATATAATTCTTGCCTTTTCCCGATAAAAATGTGAAAAGTGAAAATCAAAGGTTGTAGAGGTAAAAATTGAAAAGGTAAAAGGTGAAAAATGATTGATAAAACATGTTGGCATGCTTGAATGACAAAAACATGACCCTGGGATGGATAATGATCCAAATTTGTGTAATGATTTAATTTTTGTGCATACCTGGCAACCTGCGAGTTGTTTTTCTGTTTGGTGTCACTATCTTTAAATCATGAAGTTTTTGCAACAAATTTGATCCCATGAGCATATTCTTTGCTTGGGAAGCAAGAATCCAAGTAGACATAAGATATAAAATGTAATTTTTGAGAGAGAAAAGAAGAGGGGGAAAAGGACGTAGAATTTTCAAGGAAAATACTGAAAGAAATCCATTTCTCTAGAGAAAACCGCCTGAGAGCCATTTTCAATTCTATTTTGCATCATATTTTATCATGTTGAGTTGGTTTCAAGTTGTAAAGCCATCAATAAGATATGATATTGTTCTCATGAAATTCCCCTGCTGATATATTTGATCATTTTCTGGATTATTTGGTGTTATCTCTTGGCAAAATTTGTGTATGCTTGGAAAAGATATCATCCAATTGAAAACAAACACCATTCCTAGAAGTCTTGTGGCACTTGAGGGAAATTTTAACAATGCTGATTGCATCATAAATAGATATATGTATGCTTCAAGGGATGTGGAAGAGCATGACTTGGGAACAAAGGAAAAGCCAAGGAAGATTTGGTTGAGCAGCAATTTAAGTAAAGAAGAAAAATAGTCCTATGCCCAATTGTTGAAAAAATATCAAGATCGCCTTGTTTGGTCCTATTCGTAGCTGAAAGCATATACGTAAGATTTATTTAAGCATGAGATCCCTCTTGAAGAAAATTTCAAACCATTCAGGTAGAGGTAAAGGCCAATTAATCCACTTCTCTCCATGAAAATTCAAGAGGAATTAAAGAAATTGAGAGATGGAGGTATTATTCAAATTCTACTAGATATTCATCTTGGGTTACAAACCTCAGGCTACCAAAAAGAAGAACGGAGACATCAAAATTTGTGTGGATTTTAGGAATCTAAATAAAGAATCCATGAAGGACAACTATCCCTTGCCAAACATGGAAAATATGTTGCAGCTCATGACAGGATCGAATTGCTCTCTACTTTGGATGGTTTCTCCGTATACAATCGTGTAGTTATCAAAGAATCGAAAGACTTAAGACAACCTTCACTACTCCTTGGGGGACTTATGTTTTTGTTAGGCTGCCCTTTGGTTTGATGAATGCTGGTGCTACTTTTCAAAGAGAAATGGATGTTGTCTTACCCGGTTACATCAATGAGTTTATCATACTTCTACCAAGATGATGTGGTCGCTTTTTTTTCAAGGCAAAGTGAGGTGATCATTCGCAACACTTGGAGAAGATGATGATCAGATGTAGGGAGTATGGAATTTCTTTTAATCCAAATAATTTTCATTTTGATGTGTAAAAGGCCAAGTTTTTGGGACATGTTGTATCTAAATATGGTGCTATGATAAACCCCGAGAGAGTGGAAGCAATCAAGAAAGTACCTATCCCAAGAACCAAGAAAGGCATCCAGTTTTTCTTTGGCCAAATCAATTTTATTAGAAGGTTTGTTTCCAATTTTGTTGAGCTAACTCTTCCAATCACAAGCATGTTAAAAAGGATCAAGTTATCAGGTGGGAGAAGGTTGTCATTCAAGCTTTTGAAGGAATAAAGGATACACTTAAGCATGCACCTATTTTGGTAGCTCTAAACTATAAGAGGCCTTTCCAAATCTTTTATTTTTCCTCTGAATTTACTATTGCTTTTGTTTTATTACAAAAGGATGATAATGGGGCTAAGATGACTATTTCCTTCTTTAGCAAGGATTTACAAGCAGCTGAGTTGAAGTATACAATCATGGAGAAACAAACATTTTCCTCGGTGAAAGCAACAAAAGTTTTCGTGCCTTATATATTGAGTTCAAAAGTTGTTGCTTATGTTCACCACAACATGGTGAAAGACATATTTTCAGAGATGGAAATATCAAGTAAAATATGTAGATGGGTAAACAAACTACAAGAGTATGATATTGATATCCAAATAACAAAGCTAGTAAGAGGTTTGGGTCTTGCCAAGCTCATGGTTGAGAGCAATTTGCAAAATGTAGAAGTGAATCAACTAGAGGAAGAAATGGTAGATCATCTTGACAGATTGATGAGTTCTAAATGGTACAAAGATGTAATCTTATACCTCATGCACCTATGCTATCCTAGTCACTTGAATAAAAATAAGAAAAGAGCCCTCAAGCTAGCCTCTCAAAAGTATATCATAACAGACCTTGGGCTGGCTTGGAAGAACCCTGAAGGTGTCCTCTTGAAATGCATAACTAAAGATGAAGCTCCCAAGTTGATTGCTGATTTCAATGGGGAGTTTGTGGAGGAAATTTTACTGGGAGAGTGACATCACATAAGATTTTAAGATCTGGTTATTGGTGGCCTACTCTTTTTAAAGATGCAACCTAGCTGGTTAGAAAGTGTGATAGTTGCCAACGTTTCTCTGGAAGACTAAAAGCTTTAGGCTCCTTCCTTGCAAGTCAGTATCAATTGAATCCCCTTTCAAACAATGGGGAATGGACTTCATTGGTGAGATTTCATATCCTTCTAGTGCTGGTCATAAATGGATCCTCAGTAGCAATTGATTATTTTACAAATCGGTTGAAGCAATTCCATCTAGAAAGGCAACAAACCAAGTGGTAATGGATTTCTTGTTGAATCATATCATACGTAGATTTGGAGTTCCATTAAGATTATATCTGATAATGCCATGTGTTTTAGAGCCAAAATTTGATGGCAATGTGCAATGAATATGGAATCAATCTAACTTATTATTCAAACTACAATCCACAAGGGAATGGACAAACCGAGTCAAGTAACAAGAACTTTCTCAAGATCATTAGAAGGACCTTGGAAATCAACAAGAAGAAGTGGGGAGAGCAATTGAAATTTGCAGTTTCAATAACATGGCCCATATGAATCAAGAATCAATCAGATCATTGAGTTGGATGAAGAAAGAAGAGCCTCTCATCAAAGGCATATCAGATTTAGAGAGAAATTGAAGAGGTTGTTTGATAAGAAGGTCACTCCTAGAGCCTTCAATGTTGGAGATTTGGTTTTGCTGTGGGATAGTAGGCATGAAGACAAGGGCAAACATGGAAAGTTTGATGCATTATGGATGGGCCCTTATGCCATTGACATTAGAATTGGTGAGCATACCTTTTTCCTTAAAGATCTAGATGGGGAATTACTGGAGCTACCTGTTAATGGAAGACATTTAAAACATTTCTTGGATTAAACCCCAAGTTGAGGTATGCACAAATTGTACATTTGTATAGTCCTTGTTCTTGCTTTGTTTTTTGTTGTTTGTTGGTGTGTGGTTTGCCCTTTTGTCCTTGGCAGCCATTCTAGTGGTTTTCTTGGTTTGTTTTTGGTGGTATTTCTAAATTTTTGGGCTGCCCTATGTTTTGACTCCTTGCCCAATGGATTTTTGGCACTTGGTCTACATTTTGATCTTGTGGCACTCACTAGGAGTGCCCATCCCCAAGCAAGAGCCAATGTTGGTCCCATTATTGAGTTTTCATAATGTGCCCTAATTTTCCATGTCCAATTTTGGCTCAAAATGGTTTTATTTTTTTGAGCTAGTGGTCTGCAATTCGATTTTTCCAGTTGAGTGCTTTCAAAATGCTCATAATGTTTTTTTTTCCCTCATCTGAAACAAATTTCCAAGTTTACCCATTTTTGTGCCCTAATTTCTTCATTTTTATATGGGTTGTGTCATTTTTCCTTTGTCAAATCATGAAAAACTCAAGTCTGATCGAATCCCAAATTTGTGTAAGTATTTTCCCAATCCCAAGCTCGAAAATAAGGTCAAAAAATGATTCAGTTGGTTTGAAATCAAGAAATATGCCTCCCTTGTCGAAAATTTCAAATTCTAGGGCATCCTCTGTATTTTCCATGTTTTGACGGTCAGACGGGCATTCTCGGCCCATCAAATTCATCATCACACTATTATTGCAACGTGGTGGGCTCCTATTGGCCGGGGGTGGTTGGGAAATATTTCTAACTTGTTAATTTTTGAAATTTTGGCTAAAGGGAAAATTTTGACCCATGGCTCCACCTTTTGCAAAGGATGCCTACGTGGCACATTCTGATTGGTCATGGAGTGGTGGGTGGCAGAGGTTCCTTAAGAATTTTGGCTTTCATTTTGGCAAAATTCTCAAAGTCAATTCTAGTCCGAAAGCCCGCAGTGAATGGGAAGAGGACACATGGCTCGGGGACATGCGGGTGGTAGAGGGAGTTGGTGATTTTTGACTCAAAGTGTCAAGGGAAAATTTTGACCCAAAGGCCCGCATCCAATTACAGGTGGACACATGTCCAGAAAATGCAAAAATTCAAACAAGGGGGCCAAGGAAATTTTTTGACATTTTACCGCTCTAATCCGGAGCTAACACGTGTCCACAAAGGGTCAGGATGGGGCAGCGGTTCACGATGACTTTGGAGTTTTTAACTCCAAATGGTAAAAGTAAAAATTGGACCCGAGGTTCAAAACCAATCAAAAAAGGACACGTGTCCAAGAAATGCAAAAATCAGGCAAAGGGAGCTCAGTCAAAATTGAAGGCATGCCTCCATAGCCAATCTATGGAGGACATGTGGCATTTTTCAAAGGAGTCAAATGGAGAGTGGGCCGAGGAGAGTTTTGAAACTTTGCATTTTTGGCGGGTAAAATTGGAAGCTTGGACCCACAGTGAATGGGAGAGTGCCACGTGGCGAGGAAGAGAGCGGGTGTTCAGGCCCATGGGGAAATTTTGTAAAATTTTCCAAAGATTCAAAAGGGTCGCAAATGCATTTTTAAGGATGGGAACCTGATCCAATCATGTTTTGACATGTGTCCCACCTTATCCAAAGGGAAAAAGGGGATATTCAAGAATCTCATCCTCCACATGGAGGGCTAGCATTTAAAGTTGATCCGAAATCAACGGATATTGTGCATTCACCCATTTTGCCACCATGGGAGCTCCAGGAAGCTCAGATTCATCGTTTCTTCACCAAATCACATCAAATTTTATATGATTTTGCATCCTCTTGGCCTTCTGAGTGCAATGGAACTATTTTCATGACCTAATTTGATGGTCTACAATGGATTTGATATAATTCTTGCCTTTGCTTGATAAAAACGTGAAAATTGAAAAGTGAAAATCAAAGGTCAGCAGAGGTAAAAATTTAAAAGGTGAAAAATGATTGATAAAACATGCTGGCATGCCTGAATGACAAAAACTTGACCTTGGGGTGGATAATGATCCAAATTTTGTAATGATTTAATTTTTGTGCATACCTGGCAACCTGCGAGTTGTTTTTCTATTTGGTGTCACTATCTTTAAATCATGAAGTTTTTGTAACAAATTTGATCCCATGAGCATATTCTTTGCTTAGGAAGTAAGACTCCAAGCTGGCATAAGATATAAAATGTAATTTTTGAGAGAGAAAAGAAGAGGGGGAGAAAAAGGATGTAGAATTTTCAAGGAAAAGACTGAAAGAAATCCATTTCTCTCGGAGAAAACCACCTGAGAGCCATTTTCAATTCTATTTTGCATCAGATTTTATCATGTTGAGTTGGTTTCAAGTTGTAAATCCATCAATAAGCTCTGAGATTGTTCTCATGACATTCCCCTGCTGATATATTTGATCATTTTCTAGATTATTTGGTGTTATCTCTTGGCAAAATTTGTATATGCTTGTGTTTCAGAATGATTTCAATTTGTGTTCCTTGCTCATGTTGTAATCTTGTGTTTAGGATCTCTTTGATCATACATGGTCTCATTTCTTGTTGATGGTTTGATGGCATCTACAATCTTATATCCAAAAGAGCCTTCATCTGATAGAAGATAAATAGATTTAAAATCATTTTACTGTCCTTGAATCTTGAGATTATTTGTAAACCTTTGGGGGTACCTTAGGTCATGATCAAACAGGGATTTCTGGATACTTTGTTGATATATTTTCTTCAATATTTTGTAGCAGGTTGTCAAAGATTGTGTGGAAGAGTGCAGATCTGGGCCTCCATTTGTGCACATATCCTGGTTGAAGGAGTATTTTAAACCTCTTGAAGCATTCTTGTTGTGTAAGTGTTACAAATTTCTTGCAAAGGTCCTCAAAGAGTTTGGTAACCTTTGGTTGGTCTTGTCTAACATCTCCCAACAAAATTTCATTCAAAATAACTAACCCTACCCTATACTACCCCCGCATTGCATTGTGTGTTAACAAGAGAATACAATCCATTTACAAACATGCACAAAGCAAATCAGGACAATACTATGTCTCTAGCAGCCTCATCTTTGCTTTGAAAATATTTCCATCATTTAATAGTGAAAACTCTTTTGAGTTTGAATAATGGAGAATTGATCATGTTTTCCCAAGGCGTCTTCCCTACAATATGCAAAATACAAGTATATCCACACCTCCTTCACCAAACAAAGGTTGTAATATAGGTTCTCTTACCTTGGTTGATAGGCACAACCTAAAATAGTGAGGATCGATCAAAATCATTCTGAGGTGCTACCCACTCCTTCAAAATCTTGGGTCCTAACAAATGACATACAAATCATTTATTTGCCTCTCGAGTGTCTTGTGCAAATCCATGATGCTCGCTTGAGTTGTGAAGGAGATTAAGTTTGGGTACCAATAGCCCCTTCACAAATTAACTCTCCATACTAATCTCATTTTGAAAATGCTCGCTCGCTATGATACCAAATTATGGTACAAAGATTGAGTTGAACAAAATAAACACAATAATAGTATATTGTATTATGTTATTACAATGGTTATTATATAGCCATGGAGGTAAGAAAATATCTCCTACAAATTAGGAAACAAATAACTTGTTTATAATATTACGGGTATAACAATTTAACCAACCAAACTCATTTATGTAAACATTAATACATATATTTCCTAAGAGGTTGTTATAACTATATATATACATACATACATATGTATGTGTGTGTGTGTGTGTGTATTTGGATTCACTTATTTTAATTCCTCTCTCTTAGAATCCTATAACCTTAAATATCACAAGTTAACATAAAAGATGGCATGGATTTTGTTCTACCATTTAAACAATAGACATAAGCATTAATGTTTTAGAGGGAAAAGAGAGAGAGAATAATATTAATTCACTTAAATTTTGAAATATTTCAGTTATTATAAACATTGTTTATTCACAAGATATTCATAATCATTCAAATGTGTTCGAGAGATGGAAAGGGGAGAGAGAACAATATTTCTTCACATAATATTCTTAATTATTCAATTATTCAAGGTTTAGAGAGTAAGAAAACCATAACATAACATTCCCATTTATAAACATTAAATTATATTCTCTCGTGGTCACTCAATAATGTTAAGAAATATACATATTTATTGTGTACACAAAATAATCTTTTAAAAATTGATTTAGACCAAACACACTATAATAACATAGCCTAGTTCACAAACTTTTACCATGTAACCACAAAGGGTGATCGAGGTGTCAAAGATTTAATAAGGTTCTAAAGTGACGATGACACCGAATATGTACCAATAGAATCCCTCGCGAGTCAAATTGATAGCCCCAATGAAATTTGATTCATGTGATCAAAGAACAACTCCAACAACCTAGAGAAAAATCCAATTCCGTAATTAAATGACTCCTAAAGTAAATTTTCAATTAAGATAAAACCAAAACTATTACTTTCATGGAATTCTATTATATAAGGAAATATTATGGTAGTAGAAAAAAATTATCACTAAAGTATGCTCATTTAATCCATACCATTTTGAAATGCATTTGTAAAGTTAGAAGGGAAAATTTTGAAAACATCACATAAAGTGGCTTAGAAATCATGCCCAAATAAATATATTCCCACTGGAAGGAAATTTATCTAGTCGATGAAGTTTTAATTTAAATCTAAGGGGAAGATATTTAATTTATTATGCTATAGAAATAATTCTCACATGTATTTATTATACGATGGTTTCAAATGGATTTCACCTGGTCAAAAGAGTTGTTTTAGAGTAGAAAAGTGTGTATGACAGGTAAAGAGAGATTCCCAAATGGGTAACCAAATTTAGGGATCCTATCTAAGACTGACCACACCATGTAGATACAAAGGTGCTCAAGGAGTGCTAGTGTCATAAATCTAGAGGATAATAGTCCTAACCCTAGGTCAGCTATAGGTTTCTAATGCCTATAACCAAGATAAAGAGAGGTATCCTACTAGGATTTTGAAATAGAAGAGGGAAATAACCAAGAGGTGGATAAATCCAAGGGGCATAATAATAATAAGACAATGCAATAAACCAAAGAAAACATACATCTACTCTATCCTATAGCAATGAATGACCAGCAATCACAAGTACATACATACAAAATAAGAGACTAAAGAGAGTTAGAAATACTTACCTACACCATATGTGTGACTGCTGATGCATAATCCTCCCCAAAGACAACATCACTGAGAGATAATCATCATTGGTGGAGAAGGGGAGAGATAAACAAGAAGATCTCCAATCTTAACTCACTATTAGTGACCCAAATGAAAAAGAGGTAAACTCCAAGGCTCAAATCAACTAAGAGGTTTAAAATAATAAAAACAAGACAATATCATACACATTCTCGTATGTAAGAAAGTATTTGTAAAGTTGTGGTCCTCTTAAGAAATAGGTCAAGCATATATACCCGATGCCATCACCCATGAGAGATGACTCCAACCATGAAAAATCTAAAACAAATGCCATCCCTCGTGGGCGATGGCATCGGCCTGGAGAAACCCTAAGGTTAAGAGCTCAAATCACAAGGAATGGAGGTCAAGGAATAAATGGTGATGAATGATGGACATCTAGGATGACCAAAAATAAATATAACAATGTGTAATAAGAAGAAGTAATTAGATGTGATGGGATAAGTAGAAAAAATGAGTGCAATGTATGAACAAAGGGAGGAAGTGAGGTAAGAAGGGAAACTTAAGGATAATAGTCACATCTCTCAAATGTTGTGATCTAGCCCACATGACAAAATTTGATCATACCCTAATCCTCACTTGCTCAGAAGAGAATGTATCCATAGCTCATGCACAAAATAAATGGTTAGAAAGTGTCAAAACTACAATGTATACATATGCCCCAACCAAATATGATCATGTGTTATAATAGTGAAACATGAGATGGTCTTCGGAAAAATATTATAAATCAAAAGGAAATGTTGAAAGTAAAGATAAAATGAAAGTGTTGAAAGGAAGTAATTAAATGCTAAATTAAATATACCTACCTCATAATTACCTTTTGACGTCTCTCGATTTTCTATGACGGGTGTAGTAGTTTCATAGAACCCTAAATAGACCAGACTAAAAAAAAACACTAGAAGATAATCAATAAAATAAGACATAAATCACCTAGCTATGAGGGTCGTGGGAGGGATGATATCTAACATTGAAATGATGGGAAAATGAGGTTTTCAGCGAAAGGTGAGATAGAGAAGTGTAATATGTCAAAAGGAGTGGGTTTCCACCATGAGCATGGTACAATTTTTGGAATATTTTTAGGGTTGTAATGTGAAAGATATGGAGGTTTAAGGATTGGAAAAGATCACAATGATATTTATTTAAAATAAATTCTATAAATAGTAAAGGGAGGAATTCATTTATCACTTTGCTAATTGAGATTGAGAGAAACTAAGCTATAAAGTAACCCAAATTGAGTGATTTTAGTGATGATGGTGAGGGTACAAGGTGGCAAACAAGGTGGTCGAGACGGAACGTGATGCGGTGTGAATCCCATGGTAGGTGATGTTGTTAAATTGGGAAGGGTAGTTAGGTGAAAGGTGGTAGCTAGTGAGAATTACCCCAAAGGTAATTGAAATGTAGATCGAGTCAATGTCTAGGTGGTTTTGGGAGTGTTTTGAATTTTAAGGTCATTAGGGTAAAAATTTTAATTAATGCAAAAGTATTTGCTATCCCCTAAAATGGATGCCATCAGCCATGGTAGGATTACCATTCACAGCTTGGCCAATGGTGTTTGGCAAGTGTGATATTTTATATAATGTCCGATGAAACTTTGTTAACAAGGCCAAAGGTGAAGGAAATGTGTGAAAAAAATCTCAAGGGCTGATGGTGTTAAACCAACTAGGCCGATGTAGTAGAAATTTTTATTTTTTAATGATCATTGATGATAGATTTGGATTGAGATCTTATGGATACTTAATGTTTGATGATTTTTAGGTTCCATATAGGATTTAGTTTTGGAGATCCATGGATGTGACATGGTTACCTTAGATACCGAGGATGTTGTTTGCATAGGAAATTAAACAACTATAAGGCCTCATATTTGGAGTAATTATGCATATGATGAGGTTCCATTTGATGGAGACTTAATACGCTTATTTTTATGCATTCTAAGTTTAGGTCTAACTCTTTTAGGTGGAGGGCGAGTGGACAAATCAGTAGAGGGAAAGTGACAATGCATGATGTTAATGTCATATTGGGACCGCTGATTCAATGAGTCTATATTTTTATGTGTTAAAGGATACTTAGGGTAGGAGAGAACTTGCAAAATCTATGGAAATGATGAGTACCTATTATCCATTTTTTCCCCAGGAAAAATGGACAACAGAAGGATTGGACCCAAGCACTGACAGGGCCTTCATAGGTGAATCGAGGTTCACCGGAAGAATTGCATGTTTTGGGAGAATTACAATGTTTTAGGGAAGGTGTGGAATCATTCAAAATATTTTTCCTCTTCTCGGTTCGAAGGGACTTGGAGTTTAGTTAAGGTAAAAATGGGCTCCGCCGGCCCACTTTCAGAAAAATGAACAAAAAATTGAAAAAATGGATAATGATCCCAAAAGCCATTTTATCCAGGTCTCCATGGGCCCCTAGTTCGAGAAAATTCCAAAAAATACAAAGTTTTAGGGGAAAAAAATGCAAATAAGGGCCCAAAGTGGCCACTAAGCTATAAAAAAACTCACCGAGCTACTCGACAAGAAGCTTAGCGAGCTAACATGATGTGGGGTGAGCCGAGATCTAGATAGCTCAGTAAGTGATCAAATGAAGAGTGGTCAGTTAACTTTCCACACGGTGTCATTGAGGAGGGCAAGATTTGAATCAAGGAGAAGGCCGAGAAACTCGTTGAGTTTCTTGGTGAGGTGCCGCATTGGTAGGACGGTCACGATGAAGTATGAAGATTGGCTCGCCAAGCTAGTCAAGAGCCGGAAAAACGTTCTTAGTGGAAAAATGAATGGGGATGGAAACAAATCATTGCACGCATCGACGTTTAGTGGGCTCTAACTTGGTGGAGACACCGACTAGGGTCGATTGGGGTAGCCCGTAGTTGGTGAATGGGTGAGTTACTCACCACAGAGATTGCAAGTGGCTCAAGAGGTAGGCCATTGGGAGGTTGTCGATGAAAACTCACCGGAAGGTGGACTTTACAACGAGAAAGTTTGGGGAATGCTTGGTGGGTTTGAGGTGAGGCAAGGTGGAACATGTAAGCTCATGAGGATGTTGGATGGAGAACTTGAGTTTGAGTGTTTTAGACTTTAGAATTGCAGGATTTCAAGAATGGTAAGAGGGGATGCGTGCAACGAGGGGAGAGAATTTTGAAACAACAAAACCCTAAAATTCGTGGTGAGGTATCAAGAGTCAACTGATTTTGTGAGTCAATAATGGGGAAATTTCAGAGTTGCAAGGTGTGTCGGTCTAGTGTTGGTGTTTGGTTTTTTTGGGTTTTGGAAGTTGAAAATCCTGAAGCAAGTGAAAGCCCCAAAATCCAAAGTGGAAAAGTCTGATATGACAAGTTTTGGAGTTCAAGTTCGAGATCATGTTGACGGGTGCAATGCAAAAGGGGTGAAAACCCCAAAACTTTGAAGTGTTGAAATTTGAAGTCATCAAGCTAGCACAAGAGGTGATCCAGAGTTGTTGAAGCAAGAGGCATTAGATAAAAAAATTTTTGGTAGGTATTGAGATACATTGAAGAAGCATGGTCTAGTCGGTGGATGAGCTCTAGAAGTGACGTGGATTAAAACTTGAATAACTTTCTCTAAACACATCCAAATTTAGATTTCTTATACTTGTTGGAAAGATAATTCAGGGTCCAATTTAATGGAGGGATTAAATTTTGGAGATCAAGGATTTATGTGGATAAAAATGGAGGTGAAGGTGTAGGAAATTAGGGACATACCAGTACCCGAATGATGCAAATGAAGATATGGTGGTCATTCTTTCTTCACATGATTAGGTACAATCAGGAAGGAAAATTATTATTTTTTGTGGGTTTTTAGAGAAATTTCGGAACTCTCCTCTCTCTCCTCTCTTCACATATTCTTCTATAAATTGCAAGGAGGGAAATTGTTTAGAGGTTGGACATTTTTGTATTTGCCCCTCCCTTCTTTCTCTGTTGTGAGAAATTTATGGAATCTCAAGCCTCCATTTTTAGAGCTCTGTAATAGAAATATTTCCTCTTTCCTTGTAATGAGTTATTGTGTAAAATCATTGGAGAAATAAAAATCAGATCTTGTGATTGTTCTTTATCCTAGTCTAGTTTTGTTGCTTCAACTTACCTTTATTCATGTTTATGGGTATATTGTGCATCTCATTGTGTCTATTGCAGGTTCAAATTTGATTGTGCTTAATGAAATGGGTTTTTTGCATGTGTTATGATCTGTGGTGCTTGACCACCCTTCTCATTTTCACATATTTTCATTCTCATGCAAAAATATTGTTCAACATCCATTTTCTTTGTGCCATCACCACCCCTTAGTGTAGGTTTTATTTTTCATGTAATCTCCCTCTATCCATATCTCCTTGAAGTGTTAGGGTAGGATTAGATTAGGTGTTTTTCTACATTTTGGAGTAGTGTAGTACTAGGTTTAGGAAGAGGAAGGTGGCATTCTTCGGATATTTATCCCATCTATAATGTCCCATGCTTTAGGATAACTCCATGTTACCCCCAAATGCATCACCACAAAGCTAGCATTTCGGGGTGTTGTGATTCAATGATAATAGTTATGGAACGCCTAATGGGACAAGAAGCCATATCTTCATAGCTTTTGAGGCACTTGCAAGAAAATTTTGAATTTCAAGGTTGCTTTGCATTTCGTATTTCAAAGATTTCACATTTTGGATTTCGGAGATTGCACTACATTTTTCATTTCGGATTTCGTAGGTTGCACTACTGAGGTTGAAATTATGAAGTGAATTTTTCAAGGTTTCACATGTGAAAAATGGGTATTAAGTTTTGAAAAGAGTAGATCAGGGATTAGAGGTTGCAAAAGTGGTCTTAAATTATGATTTGGGCATTTCATAATTTTGGGATTATATTGCATTTCGGATTTCGAGAGATTTCAAACTTTGGAGGTTCCATTTGCACCTTGCATTTCAAATTTTTGTCCCTTTTCATTTCAAATTTCGCAGGTTGTTTTGCATTTCAAGTTTCAAAATTTGAGGTTGTTATGCATAAGCCAAGTTCTAAATTTCCTATTTCGAGATCCAAACTAAAAACAAGGTCTAACCTCCGAAAATCAACATCCATGCCCTTCAAGGTTATTTTTTCCATTTCATCAAGATTGATGTGTGTCTTGGTAAAACTCTAGCCTTTAGAGGCTCATTCTCAACACATCTTGCAACTCCCAAGAGCAGAACTCAGTGGTGTAGCAGCCCAAGTCCCTCAAGTTCATGAGAAGAATCCAAACTCGAGTCAAGGACAAGAGAAGAAGACATATTTGAGTATGTGCATCTATCTCCAGGAAAAGAAAGGAGAAGAAGAAGATTATAAATATCCCCATCTCCACCTAATAGAACACTATCAACACCTCCACCTGGTACACCTTTTCTCCAATCCACTAGGGTCATTAGGCAAATCAAAATGGCTCAAAAAGCACCACCAAATCCCTTTTTCAATTTCACGGGAAGTAGTCCACTTAATCTCAATGCTCAAAATCCAATTCTAGTGGGGGAATTAAAGAACATCCCATATTTCATTGGAGAAAATCACACAACTCGATTGATCACATTCAATACATTGCAAATGTATGTGTCATACATAAGGTTGCTGAGATGGATGTGGCAGTGAAGTTGTTAGCTTCTTCTTTTAAAGTAAAATCTTTGCAATGGTTCAAAATCTTAGCAAGTCAAGATCAATTCAGAATTGGGATCAATTGTGTTCACTCTTTGTAACCCCATAGAAAGGGAAGATAATTTGTCTTTATTAGAACAATTGACCACAATCAAGAGAGCACCAAATGAACAGATGGTTGATTTTAATTTTTGATTCCAAAAGACATGGGACAGAATCCCAAAGGTTGTAAGACCAATTGTAAAGGTGCGTTCCTCTACTTCTTGAAGGCTCTAAATTTTGACATTGCTATAATGATACAAAGATATGGGAGGGATGGCACCGCCTTGAGCCTATATGTCATAGCCATATAAGTATGGAGACCTATTTGATCCAAGTTGGTAAGCTTCCACCTAGGCCACCTATGGCTCTCTATCTAGAAATGGGGAATCCCACTACGAGTCAAACACCTAAATTGAATCCCATTCCATCCCCTAGAAACCAAAGTCCCAGCAATGCCTTCACTTCTACCAACACTTCAATTGAATTCTAAGAGCTCAAGAAAAAACTGCATGAGGTAATCAAGGGGATTTTTTTTTGGGAATGAGCTAGTGGCAATCAAGAGGTAGCTAGCTCAAAATTTTAGACCCTAAATAGGCCTCCAAGCTCAACCAAATAGACCTCCACTCAAGATGTAAATAAAAATTGAACCAAGGACAACCTCCAATTACTAGACCATTTCAACCATACAATCCTAATGTAACATCATCATCAAGGGCCTTGGTTCCAGTTTAGAACAATCTTGCACAATACTATGACTGGTGTTTCCCTTGTAGTCAACCTCACAATCAAACAACATGCTTAAATGGTGCCCTAAATTAGGATTTCATGGTGTAAACCATTTTTGGTGTATCTCAAAAATAAAGTGAAGAAGAAAATCAATAGCAAGAAAGTCCCTCGGAAGCACCTCTAAGTGATACTACACTGGTCAATTGGAAAATGGAAGACTTTTGTGGAGTTAATCAACCTCCTTTCCAAGGTGTAAAGAACCAACACAAGGTCAAAAAAGAGGAATACAGAGGAGGGGAAATCATCTAAACCAATTTTTTATCATCCTCCAATCATGCCTCAAGGAGTTAAGCAATGCAAAAGTGGTCTCAAATCCACAAAATCATCCTAAGGGACCCATTATAACAACCCATGTACAAGCTTAGGTACAAGAAAATATTATGCGAAACAAGGGAAGCAAAAGGAAAATCCATCTCCTTTCAAAATTATTTATCAAATGAAGAAGACGAATGTCAACATTTCCATGTGGGAATCACTAACAATTTCAGGACAACAAGATTTATTTCAAGATGCCATGGCTAATTGGTCCACCTCGAATGAGACATTCAAAATTAGGAGAAAGTAATCACCAATGCAAATCATAAA
Organism: Taxus wallichiana var. yunnanensis; assembly: GCA_018340775.1. Lineage (NCBI taxonomy): Eukaryota > Viridiplantae > Streptophyta > Pinopsida > Cupressales > Taxaceae > Taxus > Taxus wallichiana. Next base: position 874,662,371 of record CM031239.1, on the reverse strand, counting down.
AAGAAGGGGTCAACCAAGAAAAATTTTTAAGCCTCCACCTTTTTATGTGTCCTTGATTGTCAGGGACAAATTGGTGCATAACTACATGATTGATTCGGGGAAAGAAACTCCGTAATGCCAAAGCAAATAATAGATCAATTAGGCCTAAAATATGAACTGATCTCTAAAGGAGTGGTGCAATTAGATGGGACAAAAGTGGGGACAAGTGAGTGATCAAAGGATTAAGCATAACGTTGCATGTATGTCCCAATGTCACAGTCCTACAAGATGTATCCATGATTGACTTACCACCACTCTTTGCCTTGTGCTTATCAAGGGACTTCACAACTAAAATTGGTAGGTACCTATCTACTGATTGGTCCCACATGCTTTTTAAGACAATGTATGGAGCTAAATCTACAATCAGATTGGAGCCAATTGCAAACTTCCACATTGAACCCCACATGCTAATTCTGATCAATGCCAATTTCTCAACTTTTGATCAAGAAGATTTTCCAAGCACTCCCTAAATAGGTACTAAAGTTGGAGGTATTCCAGATTTAACATTAGATGAATGGGAAAAAAAAGGCATGGCTATGACCTTTACAGGGAGATGGAGGAAGTTGAGTTGGGTACTTATTGCTTGCATGAAGAAAAAATACACCTCTCCCTAGCATCATCAAACCTGATGATAATGAAGTATGGAAGCTATTTTTTTATGGTTCAAGGAGCATGTAAGGTGTTGGAGGAAGTTCGTGCTTGTGTCACCACGAGATATCGAGTACTACTCAACTTTCTGCTTTTAATTTACTTGTTCAAACAACATAGATGAATATGAAGCATTAATCCATGGGTTGCATTGGGAAAGGAAAATAAGTATCAAGAACTTACAAGTTTTTAGGGATAGTGAGTTAATCATCAATCGGGTTAAGGGAGAGAATTCTACCAAAAATGACCTTCTCAAAATCTATTAAAATTTGGGTGTGGGACCTCATTTAATATTTTGAGGCATTCAACATAAGTTCCATTCCAAGAAAGAAGAATGAGGTTTTGGATAGGATTGCAGAAATTTGAGCAAAGATTTGATGTTTTGAGAGTATCATGAAATATCAAACTCAGCCTCATATTAAGGTGATAGTGAGGCCAAATATTCCGCATAAAAACACAAGTTAGACAAGTGTTTGAGAATGATCAACAGATCATGAATTTCCTACATGAAGAAGTTGAATTCTCTTCCAAGAATTAGGATAAATGTGAGCAACAATATGGGGATAAAGTGGTTCAACTAAGGATGAACAAGCTCCTAAATTTTTGGTGACATTAGATTCAATCTTCAATCCTAATGACCAATTTTAGAAAGAGAGAAAAATTCAAGTCAATGGGGAAGATTCATAACCCATTTTGGTTTAGAGAGGGTAAAGTACTCCAAATTGGCAAAGTAAGTACTGATCAATAAAAATATAATTTCATACAATTTTCCAAGAATTCCGAGATTTCTTTACTTGAGCTACAAGGACTTAAGGGGATTTAATCCAAGGTTAGCACAACACACTATTGAACTGGATCCGAAGCTAAGCCTATTAGACAGAAATAAAGACCAGTCAACCCTCATATCAAGCTCTCATGAAGAAGGAACTAAACAAGCTCATGGAGGCAAGCATTATTTTTCCGATCGATAACTCTTAGTGGGTTGTTAGTCCGGTTTCGCTAGGAAAATAAACAGAGAAATCAAGTTATGTGTGGATTTCTCGAGACTTGAACATGGCTTCTCTCAAAGACCATTATCCACTTCCTTCTATGGAGCAAATCTTACAGTAGTAGCTGGTTCAAAAATATTCTCTCTCCTAGATGGCTACTCGTGCTACAATAATATTATAATAAAAGAGGAGGATTGGTTCAAACAACCTTCACCACAAAATGGGGTACATACGCTTATAAGAATATGCCATTCTGTTTGTCAAATGTTAGGAAAATTTCAAGAGGGCTATGGACATGGCGTTTGAGGGGATGATAAATAATATAGTTCTTGTGTACTTAGATGACATTACTATATTCTCTAAGAACGCAACAAGTCACCTCTTTCACCTCGGAAAGTGTTCCAAAGATGCAGGAGATTCAAAGTGTCTCTAAATCAAGAAGTGTATATTTCTGGCTCATGAAGGCAAGCTCCTGGACCACATTGTGTCTAAGGAGGGGTTGACAATTGATCCGAAAGGGTTAAAGCTATCCAAGCACTACCATTACCAAGTCATAAGAAGGCTCTCCAAATCTTCTTGGGGAGGATCAATTTCATCTAAAGGTTTGTGCCATATTTTTCCACTCTTGTTAAACCATTGACCATGATGTTGAAGAAAAGTATGGCATTCAAGTGGACAACGGAGGGTAAGGAGAGTTTTGAAGCTATAAAACATGCAATATCCCAAGCTCCAACCCTCATCAATCCAGATTTATCCATGGATTTAATTCTCTATGCCTTTGGTGGTTTAGACACCATCTCCATAATCTTAGTGTAGATAAACAAGGAAGGATTAGAACAACCCATTGCTTTCTTGAATCGAGCTTCAAGACTATGAAGTGAGGTATTATTTTATTGAGAAATATGTCCTCGTTGTTTTAAGGATTATGAATAAGTTTAGAAACTTGGCTTCAAAAAAAAATTCAATTGTTGGTGTGTCATGTTGGGTCAAGGAATTCCTCCTAAACAAGGATTTGAATGAGAAAAGGGTAGGTTGGATTACCCAGGTGATGGAGTATGACATAGAATTCAAGGTTACCAAGTTGTTCTATGGAAAAATATTATGTGAACAGATAAATTCTAATCAACATGTTGAACATGTTGAAGAATAAGTTGTTCTTTTATTTCAAGATGATCAAGAACAAGCCAACGATAATGTGCTCACTCTTTATTGGAATCAAGATATGATGCATTTTATACAACTAGGTCAATGCCCTATAGATTTGAGTAAGAAAAGAGAAGATAATTTATACTTCAATCCATCCCATATACTCTCATTGACAACATCTTGTTCAAAAAGGACATGAATGGAGTTCTATTAAGGTGTGTCCCAATAAATCGATTGAAAAGGTGCTACATGAGTTCTATGATGGAGATTATAGAGGTCGTTTTTCCCTACAAGTAAAAACTCAAGATTATGAAAGTTGACTACTATTGGCCTATAATTTTAAGTGACAGCTATGCGTGGATCAAAAAATGCAATAAGTGTGTATTATTCACATGCAAGGAGAAACTAACAGCATTTCCACTTCGCCCAATCTCAATTGCTCAATAGTTCATGTAGTGGGGATTGGATTTCTTTAGGTCATTGATCTGAATTCAATCTAAGGCCACAATTGGATTCTAACAAAGCAACAAACTATTTCACCAAGTTGGACCGAAGTGGTAACACTTAAGGAGGAAAATTAATCTAGCATATTGGACTTTTCGAGGGGATAATGACCAAATTTGGTGTCCCAAACACTATCATATTAGACAATGCTTTAGCATTCTTTGGGACCAAGATCACCGAATGAGCTATTAGAAATGGGATATACTTGAGCACATCCTCAAACTATTACCCCTAGGGTAACGGATAACTGATTCCACCAATAAGAAATTGATAAGTATTATCGAAGAACTCAGGATGAAAACCAAAGGACATGGCATACCAAGCTCAAATCAGCCTTGTGGGTTGTTAGAATCACACTAAAAATTTCAACCGGACATCTCTCCCTATAAAGTAGTCTATGAAAAGAGGTTAGGAGGCCCATATCACTTGAATTGCCAAAGAATGTATCTCATTAAACAAATAGAACCATCTGAATTCAAGCCCATGGAAGCCAAGTATGTGGAACACATGGAGTTGAAGAGATAAGAGAACATGCAATGCAAACCATGGAAAAGGATCAAGCATTGAACAAAAGGAGATTTGACAAGAAAGCTAAATCAAGAACCTTCCAGGAGGGAGACTTGGTTTTGAAATGGGATGAATATCAATCTAAGATGGGAAAGAATTCCAAATTTTATGCCACATGGAGAAGCCCCTACATGGTCACAAGATGTAAGAGTAAAAATGCTTTCAACTATCGAAGTTGGATGGAGAGGAATTGCAGATTCTGGTCAATGGAATCTACCTCAAACATTATTATCAAGGAATAATTCTCACTCTTGTATATATTAGTTTAGGATTTTAATTCCTCTATGTGCTTTTGTACATTGTCTTTTTGTTAGAATAGGTTTCAGTTTCCCTAAGTGCTACAGTCTAGGTTTTATTTCTCCTTTTTGTATTATTGCACAAATTTAGTATACCTCCTAGAAAGGAATGTTGTAACAGAAGCTCAAAATTGTAAGGAATAGTTGCAATCCTCAAAGGGTTTCAAATACAAAGCCAGAAAAAATCAGATTTAGGGACCAATTTCAAGATTTTTCCATTCTCTTGTCCCTTCAAGTCAATCACAGTTGAGCTTCTCAAACCTCACACAAAATTAGAAAGTTAACCTTAAGAGGAATCCTTCCTCAAATTCATCCAAGATCCTCTAGTGTTTTGAGTAGAAGACCAAACTCAAATTCCCCTTGCTCATCCTTTGGATCTAAGTTAGTTGAAAATCTGAAAAAATTATGAGCAGCTCAGCCCTCGATGGTATTCCAAGTAGTAGGTAAAATGAGGAAAATCAGTTTCAACAGATAGTTACAGTGTGTTTCCCGAATCAACAGGAGTCCCCGAACTCTACAATTTTAACATTGGCTAAGAAATCATCAATTAATCATGCTTTAGACTTGGAAGGAATCATACATTGGAGGCAAGTTGTGTGTTCTTATGCACTCCAAATGGATCAATTTGCAGAAGTGGAGAAGGAAAGAAATTTCAAATCAAAACAATTTTCCACTCATGCAAACTTTGAGTTTTTCTTATAAAGATTGGAAAGTGCAAGCGGTGGATCAATTCTAGATTCAACGGTGTTTCAAGTGGATTCCAGGGGGCAAGTTTTAAAGTTTCAAATTATGTCAAGCTACCAAAGGTGAATCCATGCCCAATACATGCATTTAGACTACCGGTTAACCACATCTAGCTTGATGTCTCTCGCAAGTAACCAAAAATGTTATCCATTTTTGTCCTAGGAAAATGGACAAGATGAAGGGATTGAACCCAAGCACTAGACAAAGCCTTCATAGGAGAATATAAGGTTCATAGGCAGAATTGCATATTTCGGGAGCATTATAATGTTTTAGGGAAGGTGTGGAATCAATTTTAAAAAAATTCCTCTTCTAGGTTTTGAAGGGACTCAAAGTTTACTTAAGGTAAAAATGGGCTCAATGAGCCCACATTCAAAAATGAACAAGAAATGGAAAAAATAGACAACTAGCCCGAAACTTATTTTACTCGGTCTCCATGGGTCCCCTGGTTTGAGAAAAATCCAAAAATTCAAAGGTTCAGGGAAAAAATGCAAAAAGGGCCCAAAGTGGCCACCGAGCTAAAAAGAGCTCACAGAGTTGCTTGACGAGCTAACATGAGGTGGAGGGGATCCAATATCTAGATAGCTCAGACGAGATGATCGAATGGATAGTGATCTGGTTAACTCATCATTTAGGTCATTGAGGAGGCGAGGCTTGGATGGGGAGAAGGCCGAACAACTTGGCGAGTTACTCAAATGAGGTGTTAGCACATCGGGCAGATGGTCACAATGAAGTATGAAGGATTGCATCACCGAGATAGTCGAAAACATGAGCAATGTTCACAGTGGAAGGATGACTGGCGCCAACAAGAACTCGCCACATGCATCAACGTTTGGTGGGCTTAAACTCGGTGGAGACACCGCTAGGGGTCAACAGGGTAGTTGTTCGAGATGTTTTTACCTTTCTACTCAAATTAATGTAGTGAAACAATAAAAACAAGATCAACCTCGAAGATGCGGGGTTTAAGGTACTCATAGACATTGTGGATGCAAATGGATAGTTTCAAAGTGAATGCCCTCGATGTGAGCTAGATAGACCTATGAAACAAAGGTAACAAACATGAAAATGGATCGATGGTATATGCAGGGGCTGCCCAATGAATTCATTCTAAGAAGCATGATATTCCTTATGGAGATAACAACATCTGTTTGATAAAATAAGATAAAATAAATGATAATGAACAAGATAATATGCAGATTTTACGGTACACGTAAACCGAAAAATGCAAAAAATGTAAGGCATGTAGAAATATGATCTAGATTAACATAAAATAAAGTATACCGGTTGGATCGATGAAAAGGATGTAGAGGGAAAGTCAATGGTGACCAAAGTGGATGGATCTAGAAAACAAGATGGAAATTCAGATATGGAATGATCTCGAGATGATAATGATGAGAGGAACCTACAAAAAAACTTCCAAATTCTTCTATTGTGGATTAAAGGATGCCAAGAAATGGGATGATGAGTGGAATCCCAACGGAATTGTGATGATATTATGATGATAAGTGGAATAACAAGAATGCCAAAAAATTTCTCCAATTTCTAGATTATTTGAAAAAGGGGGGAAGGATCTTATTTATAGCATAAGGAGGATATTAATTTAGATAATCCTGATTTGGAAAAGTAACTCCGATTAAGTGAGTGGGGGACATGATTAGAATATTAAATTCATGAGTGGATTGTCATGGATTAAATGTGAATATTAAATTCATAAGTGGATGAATATTAAATTCACAAGTGGATGAATATGGATTTACTATTCGAATATTAAATTCATAAGTGGATGAATATGGATTTAATATTCATAAGTGGATGGATATGGATTTACTTTTCAAATATTAAATTCATAAGTGGATGAATATGGATTTACTATTTGAATATTAAATTCATAAGTGGGATTACTTTTGAATTTTAAATTCATTAGTGGGATTAGATATGGACAATTTTTTAATATTAAATTCATAAGTGGGATTACTTTTGAATTTTAAATTCATTATTGGGATGACATGGATTACTTTTGAATATTAAATTCATAAGTGGGATTACTTTTGAATTTTAAATTCATTAGTGGGATGACATGTATTACTTTTGAATATTAAATTCATAAGTTAATTTAAAAGGGATTAACATTAATTAATTAGATATGTATTTTTGGTGGGAAATGGAATTCGAATGAAATTAGGAGGCAAACTCATTTGAATGGTCAAGCCTAATGTAGGAGAGCATACGCAAGGTGAAGTGGAAGAATGACACCAAAAATTGGTGTCTACATTTTCCCCTTTTTGATGAGTGGTTTGCGTCAAGAAAGACACGAGACAAAAATGATGAAGTATTGAAAATATTATTGATTGAGTGTTCCCCCTCAAACTTGGGATTGACGAACTAAGGTACGTCGATCCCGAGTTTGAAAGAGATAGATGTTGAAGGTCGAATTGGTGAAGATAAATGGGTAAAATGATAAGGCAAGGCAAGATTCCCCAAGCAAAAAGGATTTCAACAATAATAAAAACTATGGCGGTGACTTCGATATCACATCGGTAGGGGACAAAGGGAAGTCTCAATGGAGATGGAGGAAATTCTCTACGAACCAACGAGTGGTTAAAAATCACTGCGAAATGGAGGGAGTCTAATGGGAAACCTCTCAAATGGATGCAAGCCAATGGGTCATAGAAAAACATCAAACTATATACAATCAAATGTGAAAATAATGTGAAATCCTTCATACGTGAGGAATCAAGTGAAAGGTATGCATCCACAAAGGACGGGGATGTGAAATAATGATGCCCCAACATAGGGCATGAATATGGTCAGAAGGAGAGATGTGAAAAATTGATGATACAAAATGCCACAAGGGGAAATAATTATGGCCACAAAGGTGGAATTTGAGAATAGAAAGGAATAATTCCAATATTGGATAAAATGCCCCAAGGGGAGAATAATTATGGTTTTGAATACATGTTTCTTAAGAAAGATTTTCCTTCAACAATAAATGATTAGACAAAGAAAAGAGAAAGCATTCCTTTTTCTCCAGATGAATAGGGGAAGAATTCAATCTACTTTTGCTAAGAAAAATAGTAGAGCAGACATTTGTGAGGGAAAATAGAGGATTGTAAGTGATGACCATTATGGTATCCTCCAAAAAAAAATGCCTTAGGTATATGTGATGATTCCCATTCAAGAGTGTTGAAGAGAATGGAAGAAGCTCACGATAAAAGGAGAGGTCGATTTCAGTAGAGAGTAGAATGGGAATGGGGTGTAATATAATGGAGAAGTCATGGGTCTGCAAATGGGAAGATTTTTGTGACCTTGAATGTTAAGTATGAAGATGTGTAGAATGAATAAATGATTGAGAGTGGAAAGATATAAAAGGAAAATAGGAGTGGTTGATGAAGAAAAGAAAAGTCAGAGGTGAAGAAGAAAAGGATATGGAATAAAGCGAGACACGTGAAGGAGGAGAAAAAAGAGGAATGAATGAGGTGGAAGGATGATAGAGATAAGGATGGATAGTGAAAAAGTAAATGGTGAAAGTACAAAAAAGAGGAGAGAGATATGGATGAATGGAGAGAGAGGGTGGAGAGAATGGAGGAAATGATAAAAATCCAAAATGTAAAGAAGATGAAAGAGATCATTGATAGAACAAAGAAGAGGAAACAACTATGGTAGGAGGAGTGAAGAAGACCAGGGTATGGAATAAAGAAGACGTGGTGGAGGAAGAGAAAAAGGAATGAAAGAGGTGTAAGAGGATAATAGAGAAGCAAGATAGGAGAATAAGGTAATGAACAAGGGTGAACAAGGGGAGAAGATAAGATGAGAAAAGGTCAATGTAGTAGAAGTGAAAAATGAAGGTAGTGGAATAGAAAAAATGAAGCGAGAGAACTGGAGGAGATGAAGAAGATGAAGAATTTGAAGAAGAGGATAGATGATAGAACTGAGATAAAAAAGAAAGTAGTAGAAGAGAACAGAAGATGTGGAGAGTATCATAAAAATGAAGAGAAAGGAAGACATTAGGGTGGTAGAGAAAAGAAGGGAATTTTGAAGGTGAAAATAATGGGGAATGAAGAGATGATAGAGTGGAGACCAAACTAAGGAATATGGTACAAACCACATGGAAATACATGTAGAGATGCATGAGATGAGGATAAGAGGGCTACGATGAGGGTAGAAAAGGTTGCACGTTGAGGACATTAAATATATTGACGAGGGAAAAGGGAAGATGGAGAGGTGGGGAAGAGGTGAAAAGAAAGGATGGAGATGGAGACAAGGAAGGGGAGGAAAGAGGTAATGGATGATGGAGGAGGCTATGCCAGTGAAGGAATGTTAGGGGAAGACCAATAATAATTATTGTTGGTGAAGGATGAGGGGAAAAGTGAAGACAGAGAAAAAGGTAATGGGGAGTAGAGGAGGAAATGCCAACAAAGGGACATTAGGGGAAGACCAACAATAATTATTGTTGGTGAAAGATGGGAGGAGTGGAAAAGAAATGGATAAGGATGAAGAGAGTGAGAAAGGTGATGTGGGGATAATTAACGGAAGATAAAGGTGATGCGGGAGGATGGGTGGAGAAATGACATGTTGGCCATGGTGGGGGATGATGAGATGTAGGATAACGAAATCTCCTTGAGAGGGATCCTCAAGTAGGATTTACAAATTGCAACAAAGATCAAGTAGAATTCCCAAACCAAAAATTGCATTAGAGACAATGTTCATAGACGTTAATAGATTTCATGGATTTATTGATGATGTTAATAGATATCATCTTTAAAATTAAATGTATGGATATATATGACATAGTTTGAAATTAGATATTCAAGGATGTGATATTGATAAAAGGTGACCTTATCGAGTTAAACACCACATAATCATAGTAAGGATCATACAGGAAACCATGCTTCAAACTGGATTGAGGTAAACAAGGAAGAAAAAGCACTAAATACATTGCACTTGTAGCCAATAGTAGGTGTTAACACATAACCAACGATAGCTAGTTATACCAAAGATCAAGGGGGAAACATGGATGAAATAATCTCATAAACCTAATGTCGACACAACAAAGGGGTTTAACATGTAACTTGTACTTAGGAAGAGGGTTCTCCATAGGTGGGTGTTCTTAGGACTATACCCCAGCTCTAGGAAGGAGGAAGATGAAAATTGATCAATACAGGAAGTCTGTAATGTATATGAGAAAGATGATTGATGCGGGAAGCTTTCTTAGGATGCTATGATATATAGAAGGCTGATCAATGCAGAAGCCTTCACTACCATGATAAAATAGAGTAGCCATCCTTCGAGAGTATGGTCTACTTTTTTATTTTTCTTTAGGATTTTTTATTTTTATTTTAGATAGTAGGATAAGATATACATGATAGTTTTCCTTCAAGGGATCATTCTAGTTTTATAATATGCTTTTTATGAACAAATTTCCTTCAAGGGATCAGTATGATTTTAGATAAGATAACTTGAGATAGGAGCATCCATAATTTTGACTCTTTTTTTTTTTTTGGTGGGGAAGAGTTGGGTATAGCTAGGTAGACCACTTAAGAGGGGATGATGATTATATAAGTGACACCATTGGAACCTTAACATGTTTCAAATAGGTAAACAAGAGGGTGATGGATGTAATGATCATGAAATTCTCACCAATAAGGGAGAACCTATCCATAAGGAAAATGCTATAGGTAGAGCTGTGGTGCCCATATTTAAGGTCATGTCTAGGAAGTGACGGTGGACCACATAGTTCCATATCATTACAATGATAGATGGAAGAGGATCATGATGGAGGAATGATCTAAAGATATGAATAAGTGCTCATTGGTAGGTATGCTAACAATAGAATGGTCATAAGTGCAATGCATTAAGAGGTTCTGCTTCTAGTTTACCATCAAGGGAAGCCAAACTTTCCATGTAATGTCCTGATTAAAGTCATGTTAAAAATAGGATGAAAGCTTGATAGGATGACAAGATATATGAGCGAAGATAAAAAAAACTATGTACTACCCTTAAGGAAGTGAAAATATGCGTCCCTAACGAGATGAGTAGATGGTCCCCCAAGAGAGGGACAAATATGACCACAACGGTGGATTTAAGAAGGTGTGAGATAGATAAGATGGAAACCATGTGTTGCCTTTCGAAAGTGAGGAAGTGAACAAAATGTGTCCCAGTAAGACAAGAAAAATGGCCACAAAAGTGGGCTTATGATGAAAATATGGTGCCCCAAAGGAGGCACAAATATGGCCACAACAGTGGACTTTAATGAAGATGGTGCCCCAAGAGAGGCATGAATATGGCCACAAAGGTTAACTTAAAATGAAAAATAAGGTACCTCAAGGGGGAGATGAATATGGCCACAAGTGTGGACTTAAGATGAAAATAAATGGTCCCTAAGAGAGGGATGAGTAGGGCCACAAAAGTGGACGTTAAAATAAGATGAATACTTAGACAAGTTTAATTTGGATTTAAGATTAGATGAGATTAAATAAAGTGATGTCAAAAGTGAAGTTCCCCAACATCAAGGGATTTGTATTGATAAGAGATGAATTGATGCAGAAGGGATGCTCAAGGAAGAGGGGAGGATGTCCCCCTAGTGAGGGAGATTATATTAGATGTGGATGAGTTAGTGCATGTCGAAGGAGTTTAGATAGGATTTATTTGGATTTGGATTAGATAAACAGCTAGAGACCACAAGGGAGATTTGCAAGATAAATAATATTGATGAACAATAGAGAACCTTCCTTAGGAGGAATGTCATGTGCATGAGAGATGTTAAGGGATGATGTGGATGGAGGAATCTTGGGAAACCGATGGATGGGATATGAATTGGATTAGATGTAGATGGAGAAGGATATTCCCCCTTAATGAGGAAATCATATATCTCAATAAGGTCATGTACGATGGTCTCAAAGGCCTTACAATGCTCAATGTCATGGCCCGGAGTGCGATGATAGGAACAAATGAAATTGGGATTAAACCATGAAGGTTTCCTAATATAAGTATCAAAAGGTATCATGGGAGGAAGCATGATGGCAGAAATTTTGATCAAGTGTCTAAGGATCTCTGTGTAAGATCCAATAAAGGTGGTGCAAGGAAGAAAGCTCTTGTGGGTTTTAGTAGGATGTTTAGTCATGCAAATGTAGATTGGACAGTAACTTAGGTATCTTAGAAGATGAATCAAATTTTTGAGAGGAGAGTTATATTGTTTGGATTGGGATTTATTATTACGAGATGTATTAGATGAAGGGGCTGGCCCTAAAATAGATGAGGGTGTGCCTAGGATGGATTTTGTAATGTTGGATCACTGAGGAGAGGTAAGGTCTAATTTCTTACGAGGGTGCATGGAAGAATTTTGGGGATGCTTACCAAGAGTCTTATATTTTGATCTAGAGGATTTACCCTTGGCAAGGATGACAATAATATCAACTGGAGGATCCAAAGGTTGTGTGGTTGGTATTGGTGGAGGAAGTAATTTTGGTTTGAAAATGTCTACAAAAGATGTGGAAGTGTCTGATTGTGAGGATGAGATGGGAGGATTATTTGAATTCAAGGTGAGTTGAATGCTTTCAAAAAGTCAAACTCTTCAAATGATGAGAAATATGTAGGAGGAGAAGATGGAGTTGATGCAGTCATGATAGTTGATGTGGTAGATGTGGGTAAGAGTGAAGAAAGAGGAATTGGGTATGATTTAATGGATGGAATAATAGGTAAGGGTGGAATAGATGTAGATGAAGTAGTAGGTATGATTAAATCCAATGAATTGGATATGATAAGGGATGAATGAATAGGATCAAAGATAGATGGGGATGTTGATGGGGAGAGGGGTGTTTGTATGATGCAATTGATGAGGTCTATGCGAGATGAGGATTATGTAGGTTTTGGATTGTTTAATGTGGAAATAGATGGTTCTGTAGTGGGAGGACGAAAACCATTTGTGTTTGACGTAGTTGGAGGTTCTTGTTCCATAATTTTTCAAGGGGTATCATTGATAGATTTATAAATCGAGAGGGTGTGGATATGATAGACATCAAGGATTAAGTACAAAATATTGGGGTAAAATGGGTTATGTGGCAATGGGAAAGGATATAAGTATAGGTGATGAAGATGTCAAGGTAGGGATAAGTGGATTTGTTGATATGAAAAATATAGGGGTAGTTGGGATCGATAGGAGGTGGGCATAATTGAGACATTTGAATATGTAAGTGATGTAGTGATAGGTAAGTTTGATGTAGATGTGTATAAGGGTTTGAATATGATAGGTCACATAATAAATGTGAATGAAGTGGCATGTATAGTTTAATTCAATGCAGATGTGGTAAGAGTGGGAATAGTTTTAGATGTGTCCGCAACAATTGATGTGGTGGGTACAGAAAAAGTGCGAAGGAAGAATCAGATTGACTCTAAGGATGGTATAATGGGTAAAGGTGGAATAGATGTAGGTAAGGTAAAAAAATATATGATAGGTGATGTAATAGATGTAGGATTAATATCGGGTATCGTAGCAGTAGGTGGAAACAGATTGTTTCATAAGTTTCTCAAGGGGTAAGAATGATATGTTTGTGAATGGGTTTGATGTGGTAGGTGTGGATGTAGGAATAGGTTCCGAGATAGATGTAGGTATGATTGGTGCGGTTGTGGGTATAAGTGTTAATGGGTTTTTAGATGTAGGGGAAATGTCCAAGGAGGTGGATGCGATCGCGATGAAGGAGGGGAAGTTGTGGATGGGATAGGATCTTGATCCATGGTGTGAAGAGTGTTTATAGTATGAGCATTGGGCACTTGGGTTGTAGGTGGTGGTTTGACTTATCGGTGTGTGGTTAGGGAATGGTTGTTTAAAGACCTCTAGTGGTTGATTTGAAGGTGCATTGGGGTTTTCTACTTGGAGGTCACCATGATTAATGAGTCTTTGGTCCAAATATTTAAAATTTTGACATTCATCTATGTTGTGTCCTCAGACTTGGTGGTATTTGCAATAATGATCTTCACGATACCACATGGGTTTTGATCTGGATGCATCAAATGGTTGGACAGAAGAAGTGTGATTAGATTTACTATCATCAACTTACCAAATATTGAACCATATGATTCTCCAAGGGGTGTAACTAGGCGTTGGTTGAGGGGCTCGTTGTTGAGGCCACGTGCTAGATGTAGGTGCAAATGAGGTCTTAACAACCATGACATTGGCCACACCCTTAAATGCTTCGTTATGTGTAGATGGTTTAGTAAATTCATGTTTAGGTTTGTTTGATTTTAATTTTAAATGGCCTTGCTCAAGGGCATGTATTTCAAGTTTGTGAGCCATGGTGAAGGCTTCTTCAAAGGTTCTGAACAATTGGATTTGCAAGGTAGATGATATATGCTTCACACATGAACATGATAAGATCTCAATGAGTTTGGTTTGCGAAGAGAGAAGGATAGTTGGTTTATAACGCCGTGCCTTCATGCGACAAATTTTGCGATGGACTTGTCTTCAAATTTTCTGATGATATAGGTCGATGATAGTGATTTTTCATGCAATGTTGATCGAAAAATATTCTAAGAACAACTACGTGAGTTGGGTGAAGGAAAGTATCGAGTATTAAGGGATACTATTGTGTACTCACCTCTAACGCGGACCAGCCAAGGACATGGGGAAAGTACGAAGCATTAGGTCCTGATCATGTGCAATGAGGTAACATGTGTGTTTAAATGCACAAAGATGTTGCTTGGGGATCTTCCTTGTTGTTGAGTTTAATGAACTTGGGAAGCTCCCAATGGGGAGGGTAAGGTTTGATAGAACCGTCGAATGAATCGGTTCTTTACAAATTTGTTCGTAGGATCAAGTGACCTTGGGTGCCAAGGTAGCAACATCTAGACTAGCCAACCTATTCATAAAAGTGTGAATAGGATCATTTGACACAATGTTAGGTTGGGATTGTGATTGTGTGGTATGGGAAGTAGCTTGGTAAGGTAGCTGATACGTTTGTGGATGTGTGGGGGTTTGAGGAACCATTTGATAAGGTGGTTGATTAATTTGTGGATGTGCGGGTGTTTGAGGAACCATTTGATAAGGCGGTTGATTAATTTGTGGATGGGGTGTTTGTGGAATTGTTTGATAAGGATTAATATATGTCATGGGTTGAGATTGGGTAAGTTGTTGCAAATGTTGATGTTGAGAAATAGGGAGATGATGTGATTGTTGAGATTGACCAAGTTGTTGTGGTAAATGGTGCATGGGGATATGAGTGTTAAGGGGTGGAGATGGTTGGAGCATATGATGGGTAGAAATGTAAGTGTTAAGAGGTTGAGATGGTTGAGCATATGATGGGTAGGAATGTAAGTGTTAAGAGGTTGAGATGGTTGGAGCATATGATGGGTAGGAATGTAAGTGTTAAGAGGTTGAGATGGTTGGATAGGCATACTAGTAGCGGATGGAATAGAGTTGACATAAAGTGACGTGGGTGGAGTAGGATCAACCAATTGAGTAGATTGATAGGATTGAGAGATTGTGGGAGATTTACGAAATAAGAAGTCATAAATGGGGTTAGAAGGAGGTCTAAGAGTTTCTAAAGGAGCGGAAGATGGGGGTGTAGTTGGTCTAGAAAGGTTGGATTGATGAGAGATACAATGATTGGTTTCAAGATAGGGATGATTTTGGATGACATGGTCCTCATGAAGCAAGACCATGGAGACAAGGGGTTGGGTAACTGAAGGTGTGGTCTCAAGTTTAGAATCTTGTTGGGAAAGATCATTAGAGGAAGAAGTATCACTGGATGGAGTGGATTGTTGTGTTGTTTCAACTTGAGAACAAGTGACAATAGGCATAAAATAAATAAAGATTTGTCTATGTAATTTGTTAACAAATAAATCAAGCAACAAGTTTCTTATCATCATGATTAATTACAAGATGTGAAAAGAAAAGAAAGTGGATAACGAAGATGCCTAAAGAATGGCAAATCAAAGGATGGTTTCATGTAGTTATGGCTAGGGAAGTCTCGGGTGGCTTCCTATTGGGTAATGAAATCCCAAACAATCAATCGGGTAAGGAGATGTTTTGATGTGTTTATTTTTTTTGTGATTCTAGGTTGTGTGTGGTAATGTGAGATGCAGAAGGTTAAACCCTTATTTAAGCTATGTGAGCAAACAGGATGCATGGGGTTCTTTTTAGACCAAATCCCAAATGTGAAGTTTGATGTAGAAAATCACCCAGGAAAGGGAAATTATAATGTAGAAAGGAGTAAATAGGGAAGAACGAGGAATACTTGGAGAGCGTTTTCCCCTTTTATTTGCATACATGTGATAATGACGTATTTGAAAGTTACAATCGCGACCAGAACGTCAGGTACCCTAAAATTTGCACCATTCATGATTGTGGAAGGGGTTGATGAAAGGGATTTACTGGCGTGTTTATGTTTCAATAATTGTCTTTGACAATGATAATTTTGTGGTCGTAGTCTCATAGATTTCCTTGTAAAATCAAAGAACACAATTAGTTGCTTAGTCAGAAAATATGATAAGGAAAATGGAAAGATTGTAAAATTGATGTTTGATTAGAAAAATAATTAATCTAAAAACGATTGTGTATCCAAAAATAAGGCCTAATGAGTTGTGAATGAAGATCCAGTGAAAGTGAACATATGATAAAAAAGAATGGAAATGACCAAATGGTGGTTAGCACTTTATTAAAGTTGATATCAATGTAAGCACGAAACCTATTACCAACTTGATAACATGGGCTAATGAAATGTGAAACATATTACAAATTATAGAATATCATTTAGCTACTTACTGATTAAAGTGCAAAGTAATAAAGAAGCTTATCTAAGCAATGAATCAAATCAAAATGTCCTAAATAACAATAGTAACGATTGCTGATTTATTTTGATGATTTTAATTTAATCTATTAAGAAGGATTGGATAACGATAAGAACTCAAAAATGTTTGATTGTTGATTTATTAATTTAATCTATTAATATATTAATAAGAATTTTAATTTAAGTATGTTGACCAATGCGGTCAATTCATAGGAACGAATTGTGAATGGAGCATTGAATGTGTGGATGGTCATGGAGGAGGGGGCGAGTTGTGTAGAAGGTTGGGGGCATGTGGGTATCCACATGGGCGACAGAGGTCGCGGGCCGGGAATGGGCCATGTTGGGGAGGCAAAGCTATGGCTTGGATTTGATAGAATATTTTGGGCAATCAAACAAACACTCCTATGCATAAGCGAGCACAAATAACTTGGCACCCAAAAAAATGCGCTTTAAACGTGTCCCAAGTCACGAATATGCATGGTCAAATCCTTAAAAAAGGCTTCCCCACTTTATTCACCCACGTATGTGGAAAAATAAATAGCCCTCCTTAAACAAGCGGCTTATAGCATATGGGACTACCTCGTATTCACATTCGGGAAGCAACTAACTTTACTACAAACGAGACGTATAAATCCTACCCCCTGCGGGATTTGAACTTGTGACCTCTATTTCAAGAACACATGTTCTTCACCAAAAAGCAGATTGATTTACAACAATGACAGATCTAAGCCGATAAGTGGATAGTGGGAAGTGAATTCAAATTGTTAATGGCTCACGTAGAGGCGAGTGGGGCAGTGGACAGAGGGATTTAAATAGGTAGTGTCGGCTAACGAGCTACCCTGTCTGGCTGTAGTGGGAAACGTGTGTACAGGGGGTAAATGGGGGTCGATGTGGCATAGGACGTGTTTCGGTTGTGGGGTCAGGGACGGGGAGATCCTCTCTCTTGTGAAAAAGTAGGGTTTCGCTGCAGCAACTCGAAACTCAATGGCTTTGATGGCAATTGCTTAATATTTGAAAAATGACAGATATTCAGCTCAAATTGAATGAAAACTGGCCGATATCCTTAAAAAACAAACGCAATATTGATACAACTGATGGCCGTAACTCATTATTCACCAAATTCTTGACAATTAAGTCGTGAAACTTTGCATTTTATAGAATTCGAAGTTTTATGCGCAACCGCTGAAAGGATTTTGCACGGTGAACGACGATTACCAGGATTTGTGGGTTGGCTGGGACTGTGTGGGTAAGACGTGTGATTGGGTTGAGAAGGAATGGTCTTGCTGTGAGTGGAAAAGGATGCGGGCAGAGCTCGGGGAGATACACGTGGGCAGAGGTTGGACGTGACGAGGGAGGAGTCGGTTTGTGTTGAATATGGTGCAGAGGTGAGAGCGAGGAGCCACGTGGATTTGGGGGATAGTTGATGGGCTAGGGGTGAGAGGTTTGAGGTGAATCGAAGAGTTGAGAGTGTGGAGCCGAGTAGCTCGGTCGAGGGGAGTTGTGGGAGCACAGTATGCGGGAGTGATACTCACGTGGTTGGGGGTGGAGTGGGGGAGTCCAAATTGGTTATGTGGAGTTGGAAATGGGGTTAGGAACGGATTTGGTGGAGGAGAGGGAAGGAAAGAGAATGGGGGAATAGTTCCGCTGAGTTGGCCGGGTTAAGGGAATTAGGGATAGGTGAGAGGGGTAGTTTTAAGATAATTATTTTATTTTATTTATTTACTTATATATTATTATTTTTTATTTATTATTATTATTATTATTTTTAATAACAATAAAACTTTATACCAATTATAAACAACCAAATAACAAACCTTTTGAAAACAACAAAACCACTTACCTTAAGATGATATAAACTACCGAATGTAAGTAACACACCACACTGATGGAGACAACACTAAACCCTGCAAACAGGTGAGTCTAAAAATGAAATATTCGCAAAAGATATCTAAATAGATGACAATTATGAATCGGATAATTGATATACTTCCAACACGTGTATAAGATAGGTAAAGTAATAAAAAATGGCCGATCTTCTTAGGATTGGTCTCACCACGTTGCAGAATGTTTGGAGATGTTTTTACCTTTCTACTCAAATTAATGCAGCGAAACAATAAAAACAAGACCGACAAGACCGACCTCAAAAGATGCAGGGGTTTAAGGTACCCATAGATTTGATGGATGTAAATGGATGGGTGTAAAGTGAATGTCCTCATTGCGAGCTAGATAGACCTGCAAAACAAAGGCAACTAAGAGGAAAATGGATCAAATGGTATATACGGTGTGCCTTTGAAGTCGATTCCAAGAAGAACGAGCTTCCTTATGCAGATGTCAACCCCATTTGATAAAATAGGATAAAAGAAATGATAATGAACAAGATAATATGCAGAGTCTTGTGGCACACAAAAACTGAAAATGCAGAAATGTAAGGCACATACAAATTTGATCTAGATTGACATAAAATAAAGTATACCTGGTTGGATCAACGGAGAGGTCGAAAGGGCAAGGTCAATAATATGACCAAAGTGGATGGATTCGGACAACAAGATGGAAATGTAGATATGGAATGATCTCGAGATGACGATGATGAGAGGAACCTGCAAAACAAACTTGCAAATTCTTCTATTGTGGATGAAAGAATGCTAAGAAATGGGATGATGAGTGGAATCACAAGGGCATTGTGATGATATTATGATGATAAGTGGAATCACAAGAATGCCATAGTTTTGCTCCAATTTCTAGCTTGTTTGAAAGAGGGGAAGGCTCTTATTTATAGCATGAGGAGGAGATTAATTTAGATAATCCTGATTTGGAAAAGTAACTCCGATTAAGTGAGTGGGGGACATGATTATATTATTAAATTCATGAGTGGATTGTCATGGATTAAATGTGAATATTAAATTCATAAGTGGATAAATATTAAATTCACAAGTGGATTAAGATGGATCTACTATTCGAATATTAAATTCATAAGTGCATGAATATGGATATAATATTAAAAAGTGGATGGATATGGATTTACTATTCAAATATTAAATTCATAAGTGGATGAATATGAATTTACTATTTGAATATTAAATTCATAAGTGGGATTACTTTTGAATTTTAGATTCATTAGTGGGATTAGATATGGACAATTTTTTACTATTAAATTCATAAGATTACTTTTGAATTTTAAATTCATTAGTGGGATGACATGGACTACTTTTGAATATTAAATTCATTAGTGGGATGACATGGATTACTTTTGAATATTAAATTCATAAGTTGATTTAAAAGGGATTAACATTAATTAATTAGATATGTATTTTTGGTGGGAAATGGAATTTGAATGAAATTAGGAGGGAAAACTCATTCGAATGGTCAAGCCTAATGCAGGAGAGTGGACACGGGGTGAAATGGAGGAACGACACCAAAAATTGGTGTTTATGTAGCCCATAGATTGGTGAATGGGTGAGTTTCTCACCGCATAAATCGTAGGCGCTTGAAAGGTAAGGAAATATGGATGTTGATGGAGAAAAAATCGGTGGAAGGCATACTTTGGAGCTCACGAGCAAGTTTGGGGAATGCTTGGTGGGTTCGAGGTGAGGAAAGACGAAATAGGTGAGCTCGCGAGGATCTCGGTTGGGGAACTTTAGATTTTGGTTGTTTCATACTTGAAGTGCGGGATTTTAGGGATGGCAAGGGGCGATGCATGTAACGAGGGGTGAGAATCCCGAATCAATGAAATCCCAAAGTCCACGAAAGGTGTTAGAGTTAACCCGACTTTGGGATTCAATGGCGGGGAAAGTTTGAAGTTGTGGGGCATGTCGGTTTGAGTCGACATTCAAAGTTTTATGGGGTTTCGGTGGTTGAAAAATTTGAGGTGAAAAACCCAAAAAATTGAAGTGGAAAAGTCTAATTCGTGATTTTTTCGAGTTTGGGGTTAGAGATCATGTTGGCGGGTGCAATGCAAAAGGGGGTAAAAACCTCAAAACTTCAAAGCGTTGAAATATAAAGTCACCGAGCCATCTCGGGATGTGATTTGGGGTGTTTGAAGCTATCTACATTGGGTGGCCAGTTGTTTGTAGGTGACGAGCTACATTGAAAAGCATGGTCTAGTGGGTGGATGAGCTCTAGAAGTGACCCAGATTAAAACTTGAATAAATTTCTCCGAACATATCCAAATTTAGCAAACTTATACTTCTTGGAAAGAGAATTCGGGGCCCATTTTAATGGGATTAAATTTTGGAGATCAAGGAGATAGGTGGTAGAAAATTGAGGTGAAGTTACAGACATTAAGGCCATACCCAAGTACCTTAATGATGCAAATGAAGACATGGTGGTCATTATTTCTTCACATGCCTAGGTACAATCAAGCATGGGCTTTGTAGATCTTCCCATACCCATTGCAATGAAAATTGTTATTTATTGTGGGTTTTTGGAGAAATTTCAGAACTCTCCTCTCTTCACATATTATTCTATAAATTGTAAAGAGGGACAATTTTTAGAGGTTGGATATTTTTGTATCTCGCCCTTCCCTTATTTCCCATTTGTGAGCAATTTTGGAATCTCAAGCCTCCATTTTTGGAGCTCTATAATAGAAATATTTCCTCTTGCCTTGTAATGAGTTATTGTGTAAAATTATTAGAGCAATAAAAAATAGATCTTGTGATTATTCTCTATCCTAGTCTGGTTTTGTTGCTTTAACTTACCTTTATTCGTGTTTATGAGTATATTGTTCATCTCATTGTGTCTATTTCAGGTCCAAATTTTATTGTGCTTAATGAAATGGATTTGTTTCATGTGTTATGTAAAGTGGTGATTGATCGCCCTTCTTATTTTCACTTGTTTTTATTCTCATGCTGAAAATATCATTAAACATCTCTTTTCTTAGTTTCATCACCACCCCTTAGTGTAGGTTTTATTTTACATGCAATATCCCTCTATCCCTGTCTCCTTGGAAGTGTTAGGGTAGGATTAGATTATGATATTTTCTCTATTTTGGAGTAGTGTAGTGCTAGGTTTAGGAAGAGGAAGATGACCTTCTCCGGAGAGTTATCCCATCTACAAGGTCCCACACTTTAGGATAACTCCATATTACCCAATCATACCAAATGCCTCAGTCACAAAGCTATCATTTTGGGGTGTTTTGATTCAGTGATAACACTACTAGCCAAACTCTTTGATGGTCAAATTAATTTTTGTGTATGTTGTATAGATTTCAGATATCTAAAATGCTAGTATAGCTATGGTTGTGGCATGAGTATTGTGTCACAAGGTAGATGGATTCATACCATTATTTGTATTAGTTCCCTGTAAGGATGCTTTGAAAATTGGTGTTTATTTTAGCTAGGTACAACCACATGGGTGCAATTAGTGTATGACTATAGAGGAATTGAAAGAGGTAATAGAGAGCCATGGGGCCCATCATACTATTATCATCTTGGATATATAAATGGTTTTTGTATCCATGTATTAGTTAGCTAAGTAAAGATAATTGAAACTAACACCTAATAGTTCCAAAACAAAGCTAAACTATACCTAGATCATCATGTTAAGAGCTTAAAGAGAGTAAATATCAACACTATGCATTATAACTTTGAAGGAAACTCAAACTAACATGCTAAACATTTATCCTCTACTCTTTGAAAGCTAAACAAGAGATGGACCTATGTAGATCCTTAGCTATCAAAATGTGATAGTTTGTTTGATCCCAAGGGTTTGAGAATGGATCTCAATCAAGACTTGGTCCTTGATCTTCTCCATATGACTCAAAATGCTTGATGGATGAATGCAAGATGAAGATACCTAGCTCAACACTAATGGAAGATGCTCAAAGATGAAAATGCCTATAGTTTATGTTATAAGCATGCAAAGGTGTAAGTAGAAAGGTAGGAGGAGGGTTCCTTTTATAACCCAATGGTTTGAAGAAGATTTGCATCCTATTACATGTGGGATAATAGAAAATATAGGTTAGTTAGGATAAGCACACTTTAAGTTTGCTTTAGAAGAGATTAATATTTCATTAGTGATCCATGGGAATTGAGGGGGTGTATTAATTAATCAAAAGTGATCAACTAATAGGTAGATGTAGCTTTTAGAAGCATTTGAGAAGAAATTTAGTATGATCTATGCTATGAGAGGATTTTAATCAAATAAATGATGATTTATTGATTAAATAGAAGAGATAATTAATTAATTAAGAATAATTAATTAATCTAGATAGAAAGGGTATTAATTAACGGAAGGTTGTTAATTGTTGTTTTGAGTGATAGAAGGGCTAATTAATTGTTGTAATGTAATTAATTAATGGTGATAGAGGAGAAATGGTGCATTATTGATGATATGTCATCAATTTGAGGAAATGTTATAATTAGCACAATTTAATTATTTAAATTACTCGATCCAAATTATAGGTGTCTATAGTTTCTAATGTATAGGTCTACATGGACACCATTATCGGTGGCATGAGATTCCCAAGGATTGTGTAGTGGGAGAGGGGCCCAACAAAGTGAGGCTAATGTAGGGTTTTAGGATAGTTTCATAGGTGAGACAAGATTAGGTGATATGCAATCCCTATATAGGGATGGTGGTCGGTGGCCCAACTAGCCAACTATAGTGGTAGTTGAAGGGATTTTGGAGATTACCAAGTATCATGCGTGGTGGGTAGAAACACACCTAGTGGAAATAGTATCATTGTATTTTTAGTATCTAACTCGTGTAGTGACCCCATCTCTCTTAAAGTATCTCCGAGAGACATGTAAGAGAAAGAGAGGGGAGATAAGGACTAGTGGTAGATGTACCACCATTACGACCACTCCGAGTGAGGTGTGCACCATAGTTAGGTGGTAGACAACTATAAAAAAGAGGATTAGGAGGTGAAGAGGGAAATTAGATAGTGGAGGTAGAGGAAATATCTAAGAGATTATCTCTAGTGAGGAGAGAGTAGAGAGGCCTTACGAGTGGAACTAGGAGTGGTGACCGTAGAGACCCATAAGAGGTTATTTTTCATATACAGAGGCCCGGATAGAACTTTTATGATGGGATGACCATGGCATAGGGAACATATTCTAGAGAGTTCCCATGATATTGGTGCCCATAGACAAGTGAGCACGAGATGTTGTGATCCCATTTCTTTGAGGTATGTGTAGGTGGATGTATTTTTAGGAGGTAGAGTAAAAGAGATGTCATGGCGGAGAAGTCACCGCAACTAGGTAAACCTTGATAGTTGGATTCTCTTGATATAATGGTGATGAATATAGAGATGATAATGGTTAACATGTATGTGGTGTGATTTTTCATGGTAGACCACCAACGAGTGGCATAGGATGATAAAGGACATGCACCATGAGATCATATATGGTGTCCTAAACCAAACAATACAACAATGATGGTAAATCCAAGATCGGTAGTATTCAAGGATTTAGTGGATATTTTTAGGCTCATTGGAGAGGAAACTCATGAGCTTTAGAAATGTATATTCTTTAGCAAGAACGACGACTATAGGAGATATGTCATCCTTGGTCCAGGGCCTTCTCCAGAATAGGTGGCACTATCATAGGAGTAGGTAGTGAGACTATTAGATGCACATGGGGTGAAGAGAACTGTAGGAAATGTGGATCACATTATAGCATTGGAGGTAAAATTGGCGAGAGCAGAGAAAGAGGTTTTCATGGATCGGTTTAAAACCACATATTTTGTGCAAGCTTTGTGTGCCACTAGTCGAGCACCATTAGCTCAAAGCATTGGCCAACCTCCGTTGAAGGTAGGGGATACTTGAGGGATGAATGATTTATGATTTTTGTTGATTATGATGTACACATTGATATATACATATGAGAGAGAGAGAGGGACAACATTTTTGTTGATATATTGTGTATGAGATTGATGTGTGAAGTGTATTTACTTTTTATGATTTCATTTTCTTATACATGCACAAATGTATGAACATTTATGATTAAGAAAAATGAAATGATAAAAATATTTCAAGATATATAGAGTAGATATGGAGGGTACTATAGGATGGGATGAGAACCAATGATAGGGCCAACCCAAGTGATAAACAATAGACTCAAGTGGGAGATAAGAGAAGGATGAGGATCATAGTATCCAATGTAGGAAGCCATGACCAGAGAAACCCAATCGGGAGGAAGAACCCAAGTGAGGGAGAAGATAGGAATTGTTAAAGTGTCCAAGATAGGAAGAAATGGCCATATAAATGCAAGTGGGAGGAACAATGTGAGAGAGGTGGAAGATAAACCCAAGCGGGAAGGAAAATGGAAAATAAAATAAGGGAACTCAAAGCATCTATTGAAGATGTGTGAATAATTAGCATACATCATTCATGTATACATTATGTCATGCATGATTTGTTAGCATGTATGAATCATGAAGTCCTCAAGGTTATCTTGGATTAGATTAATACCATGATGAACTTTTGATTGTGTAAAAATGGATTTTCAATTCTCTTGAGATCCAAGTGAGATTTGTTATCACCAAATTATAGAACCCTCTAATTTGTTAGCAAGTGAGTTGAATGGGAAATCAGTGTAATTGGGTAACATGGAATTATCTCTAGGTGTGGGACCATGAAAATGAGATAATTCTCAAATAAGGATGGTTCCTATTTCTATTCCTAATGTTAAACCTAATCCTACAACAAAATCAAATATAACTAATCCTAATATACGCATTTTAAGGGACCAGGGTGAGAGATAAGGGTTAGAAATATGCATGAAATGGAAATCCTAAACTAAAGGAGGTGATAGCACCAAAATAAGGAAGAAGAAATTATAAGTGAGTGAAAGTAGAAGGAAAAATTGGTAGAAAGGACATATAGAAGTGCCACAATTCAAAACCACATTCAAGTCTCCAATTTCATGGAGCTCGGTGAATTTTAACCCTGCAAGAAGAACAAAACATACACAATATTCCTACAATCACAATAGAAGGTAGGAATGCAATACAACCCAAGTTAGGATAGAAATAACCACAAAACATGAATTTTATTGCTCGTAAAGATGTACAATCTGCTAAAAGCTGATATAAGGTAAGAACCCTTTGCAAAATGCCAAAATTTGAGGCATGTAACTCACAAAATCTCTAGAACAATTTTGACAGAGTTCATTTACAATTTTAGAATGTTTCCCCCTCAAAATGAGGTGAATTTTACAATATATAGAGAAAGGAGCCTTGGAATTTCTTCAAAATTGACAACCTTCATTAAAGAGGTATGGGAAGCCATATAAATTGGTACTTTTCTTTCACGGGTAGTCATGGGTGTCATACCTCATCAAATTAGTAGTTAAACAAACCTTGTACTAATTCCATTAATGCCTGATTCATTCTTGATATTCTTGTATTTAGTTGGTTGCATACATTTTTACCTCCTGGATGGTAGAATTCTCTTCCCAAACCGACCGACTACATAATCCTTCCGATTTCAGTCAAGAGCAAGTTTTCTCCTGTTGGTCGGTTGCATTATTTTAGTTCATTATTTTGTTTTCGATTGATTATATTTATGTAACCAGTGGTAGCACATTTCTTTACAACCGACGCCTTGCACCAACACGACCCGAACACCGCCTTCTCTACTATCGACCAAGAACATGAATTTTTTTCAGTCGGTAGCATCCGTACGCCACATCAACTCCTCACTATCACCCGATAGGTGTTTTCATACTATCGAGCGGTAGCACTCTTTGATATCACAACCAGTATCCGTACATGAGCATCCGTACTACCATCATTTCTGCCTCCTCTCCACTCCTACAACCCTACACCACTAATTCATGCCCCCTGAACTTGCTACCTTTCAATAGCATATAAAATGCTACTATCGGAAGCATCTATACATGTTACCGACCAGTAGCATATAAAATTATACTTGAACGGTAGCATCTATTGATGTTACCGGAGGGAAGACCCACAACTTGCATATCTCGGTCAACTCAACTCACTCAACTCTCTAATAGCGTGACTCGTCGATCCCTCCAAAATCAGCTCACACATAAAAACTAACTTGGTCTCAAATCACTTAGCTCATCCAACCACCACAAGTTAACTGTTGACTGTAACCTTTTAATGCACCCACAACCATGCCTATCAACCTATCCATTTTGCAGGAGTGTAAAAAATGGATAACAATTTGGTGACTCGAGGGTGATCTTCCCGCTAGATCATAACAATTAGTGGCCTTGAAGCATCCATTGGGAATGGATTCAACCCGAAGTTGAAACTTATCTGATGACTGAAATTTCACCCTTGAAACTTCTCAAACACTCTTTGGGACCTGATGTGACTTTGAAACCATGGGTTGATATCGATTGTTCCCATCAAAATTCCCTACTTGAAAATGGAAAGTGCAAGAGAACCAAAAGGGCACAACTATTTACAAACAGTAAAATCATACACATCCCAAATGGAACATGTAGAGAGTGCACAAGCACTTATTACAAAAGAAAACCTAAACTACCAACATACCAATGTGATGTAAGCAATTGAAGGAATATAAACCTAAACTAATATGTACAAGTATGAAATTTTACTTCAATAACAATGATTCAAATATATTTCATTAACTAGAATTTGTAGTTCTTCTACATCCAAATTTGATAGTTTGAAACAAGCTGTTACTCTTGCATCCTGATATCATGTAGGGACCACTCCATATTGCATTAAACTTAGAGTGTCTTCCTGGTTTGGCTCATCACCATCCCATTTCCAAACTTTTAACTTTGCAAGTTACCCTTCTTTGGAAGGGCCATTAAATTTTTACAAAATCCTTTGCCCTTTCGTTCCTTAGGAATTTTATGAAAACTTCTCAAAAATGCTTATGTCATCGGGTTTCTATTTCAAAGTTCTACTAACATTTTGCATGCAAAATGGAGGGATAAGTCTAAAGTCCAAAATTTGAAATTTGGAATCGGAATTCAGTTTCCATTGTGTTTTTTTGTAGAAAATTTCCTTCCGAAGTCCAAGTCCGAAATTCAGAGAGTTTGGAGTTTTGGGTTTCTCGGTGCATCTTTGCATAGAAAATCAAGACTAGATCCAAAGTCCTAACTCTGAAATTTGAAACTTCTTACTTTCGGACTTTGGAGTTTTGGTCACGTAGGAATTTTGTTTGCATGGGAAAATTTGGAGTCCGAAGTCTAAAGTCATTTATTTCCCAACTACCCCACGCATTTCGGCTTAGGGTAATTAATTTCAACCTCCTATAAATATTGGAATTTTTACCAGTCATTTTCACCGTATCGAAAGTACTCTGACACCTTGGTGATTGTTGCGACTTTCACCAAACTCCCTTAAGTGATTTTTGAGGCTAATTTTTATATTTTCTTGGTATTTGGGGTAAGTTTTGTTTAAGGTTTTCTTTTATTCATCTTTGGAGAACTATTCTAGTATTTTTTCTTCTTCCTCTTTGGTTTTCTTGTTGATCCAACCTAATATGGCTCCCACTGTTGTATTGTTGGTTTTAAAATCTAAAAATGTAGAATTTGGTGCCAACAGGGAAGGAAATTTTCTTTGGTTTGAACAAATACACTTACAGAACCATTTTTCCCAAATTCCTGGGTTAAAGTTCTACATATTTTGGAGCCTGAGAGAATGCCAAAGATTTTGGAGTTTGGACTTGATATCTTTTGGACTTTTTTGTTTTCGGAGTTCAAGGTTTTCAAAGTTTGGAGTGTTTCTATTTTGGACTTGGTGGATTTTGGGAATGGAATCCTTTCAGTTTGAGATATTTCATTTTAGAGTTCGGGTTTTTGGGTTTTGGGGTTGATCACTTCGGAGGTTTACCTTCTCGGAATTCAAAACTCTTCGTCTTTCGGACTTCGAAGTCTGCGACTTTGGACACTCTGATTTTTCAAGTTTCGGTGAACATGTGACTTCGGAAGTTTTAGTTTTCATACTTTAGAGGTTAAAATATTTCATATACTTAGTACTTTGGAACTTCGGATTTCAAACTTTGAAAAGTCCATGAAATTTTAACAAATTTATTCTCGAGCTCACACTCGGTTCCAAAGTCCAATTCTTGAAATTTATAACAGGAAAATGTCTATTTCTTCTTAAAAAGAAAAGGATAAGATAAATTACCTATTTAGGGTTATCTCCTCCCTCAATCATTTCTTCGAGACATGGAAAATATCGAGACACTGATTTTGGGCACAAAACATGGCTAAGTTTTGGAAAAGGGTTAAAGCCCAACAAGAAGCCTTAAATGCAAGAAATTTATGATAGTAGGATTCCTCTTGCTTTTAATTTTTTCCATCTGTACAATGCTCCAAGTTTGTGCTAGTTGAAGCCTTGAATTTTGAAAAGGCTACCCGTAATGTGAGAGATGATGATGGTAATGTTGTTATCAGGTTAGACAATGATTTCTTTGAAGATATTTTCAAACTCTCTTGATGTTAGAGGAATATGCCAAAATATATCCCGAGTCTAAAATCAAGCATTGGGCGCAGAAAACAAAGCTTTCACAAAGGTCATTACCAAGAGCTACTTGGCCAAAACTAAAGGCACCATGTCAAAGTTTCCTAATACACTTCCCCATTCAGACTTCATTTAAGAGGTCAACGACATAATTACACTGTTGAGTAAGGTTTCAATACTTCTTGCAGCCAGATACTTTCAGAGTGGATGTTCCTTTACATACCCACAATTAAGAAGAGAAAAAGAGTTTACTCAATGGGGTGAGCACATAAGTAATTCAATAAGTTTCAAATTGGGAGATGTGTTAAATTCAAAAAAAAAAATCTTCATGACTTCTTATGTTGTTTATGTGGCAGATGCAATGAGAGAGTATCTAGGGTTGGATCCAAAGGGATTCAGAATATCTGTTTAGATATATGACTACTACCTACAACTTACCATGGAGGAAGGTTCTAAACATTTCAGGAGAGTGAATGGTGCCTTTTTCGTTGTCTAATTGTATTATTTTGATAAGGATTTGTATAATCAAAGGATTTTGGATGAAGCCTGACAAGAAGTGTAGGAGTGGGGAGGAATTTATCTTCAGTTTCCAACATTTATGTATATTAGAGTACCAGGGTTCAGGAGCTCCAAATAAATTGCCAAGATGTCCTACCGATAAGTGGGTGTTGATGGAGCTAGTTCATCAATTACTTGATTATCATAAAATCCAACATAATCGACATAAGGCAAGAGCCAGTTTCCTATTACCATAGGGAAATACACATGTGCAAATATTTATAAGGCCAAAAATGTGGAAGGGGAAATGTCCTAGGTTACTCTAAGGACTTTCCATCCAGGACCAACTTTGATTATTGGGATAAGTTTGGTAGAATGGGGCTATCCAGTGTGCATATTCCCCAATTAGAGGACATTTGGATTCACTATCGAGATGAAACCATTATAAGACAAAGGAATTTGAGATATTAAATTTGAGTGAAGTAGTTTACTATGGGATTGTAGTTGTTCCTAAAGGTATAAAAGATGATGAGAAGGTACTAGATCCTACCTATAAAAGAGATAATGTTACAAACCAACCATTTCCTTGGATAAATTGGTCAAATCAAGAATGCAACAACACAAAGGATAGGGTGGGCCCCATTTTAAGGAGACCTATGAATGGTTGGAAACATTGGGAATTACACCCAAAGTGTCAGATCAATTATCTGCATAATCAGTACAAGCCCAGCCAGTGACAGGTCAGCCTACTCCTTCCAAAGGTAAAAGGTCAACTCTCAAGCCCATTACTAAGCCACGCAAGATTTATTTTGTTCTCAAGGGTTCAGGGTCTTCTGTTGAGGCTTCTACTACTAAAACCACATCTCCAAGGTTGCAGTCTACTGAAGTGATAGATTTGAGT
Source organism: Taxus wallichiana var. yunnanensis (assembly GCA_018340775.1). Taxonomy (NCBI): domain Eukaryota; kingdom Viridiplantae; phylum Streptophyta; class Pinopsida; order Cupressales; family Taxaceae; genus Taxus; species Taxus wallichiana. Next base: position 874,631,851 of record CM031239.1, on the reverse strand, counting down.
GTCTCACTAGTTGTGTCTCAGGTATCACAGTCTTCTCTTTCTTCTTCTCTCCCATCTTCACCACCTTCAAATCCATTTTCCCCACACCTTTCACCCTTCCTCCACTATTACCTTCCATTTATTCCATTCTCGTTTCTTCCATTACATCTCCCTTAATGGATCAATGTTTTCTTCCCTCTAAACTCTCGGTTGGAGAGATCTTAGGATTGGTATCCTTTTCCATCCCTCTTCCATAGCCATCTCTTTCCATCTCCATGTCTATTTTACCAACACTAGAGGCCATTATTTCTACTCCATCTTCCAATGTTACCATGTCACTTCCACCTTTATGACTGAGATTAGTGCCTTAGTGTTATCAGTTACTCTAAGTACCATTGTAACTACACCAATGATGTCTTCTACATCATCTTCTTCTTATGCCCGAATGGTTACATAGGAAGACTCCCAAAAAAAGAAAAAGTACATATTGTTGATGTTTATTGATTTGAGTACCCTAAATATAACTCCCAAAATATAGGCCAATTGACCAAGTATTATCTCCAATCTATCATTTGATCAATTAGAAGAAATATTTGTGTAAATAGCTACTCCTACCGCATGTAAAAAAGAAGAGCTATAATGGCAACAGATTATCATATTTACAAGTTTGCACTAGGAAAGGATACCCATGAAGGAGATAAGAAATATGTGCAGGTAGATCAGGTTAATTTGTTGGAGAAGTATGATAAAGATAAGGAAAATAAATATGAGATTAAGGGGAAAGTTGAGAAGCTTCAACTCTTCTAAATAAAATCAAATAACCTATGAAAATGACCGCTCTAGCCATTTCTTCAAGTTTTTATGATTCTTCCTTCCATGTGGTAGATAAAATTTGGAAAAAAGGGAGATTAGTTGGAACATGGATGGAATGTTTGATTCAGGATGTTGATTAGTTGATTAAAAATATTATAAATTTATATAATTAATTGTACACAAGAGAAAGTTTTTGTCATGAAGTTGAGCGAAGATATTACTAAGGAAAGTGATAATCTATCTCTTGCTCTGGAAACATGGAAGGAAATCCAAACCATTGACTCATATTTACTTATCAAAGAAGGTGTGATTAATGATGACTCGAAGCTCTTCAATTTCAAAAGGATATGGAATTTCGGATTCATGTGATACGAGATCTCACAGGAAACTTGACGAGAAAAAATTGAAGTAGTTGATGGATTGAGCGATATTTCAAAAGAGTTTAAAAATATCCAATGTAAGTTCCTAAGTCAAACTATTGATGTTCTTGTTGATCAAATTGTTGAAATTTTTAAGGGTCTGGTAAAGGAAGATGAAGATGTCACAAAATATTTTAGCATTGATTTTGTTTATAAGTTAGTTTCTTATCAGAACTTTGTGAATCAGCTTAAAAATATTACCAACAGGATTAATAGGTTTTCAGCCAAAGTTTCCAAAGAAACTGAATGCGCGGATGTGATAAATCATTACACGTGTGGACCTGAAGAAGAAGAGATCCAAGGGATCATCAAATGTTTCTTTGAGTACAGGAGTAAAGTAGCTGCAGAGGAGAAAGAAGAAGAATCGAAGAGGATAAAGGTTTTTCCAACCCCAACTAGGCTTGATAGCCATTTTTGAATAGTCTCTAGGCTCTAGGACCAATGAAAGTTGTAGGGTTGACTTGGTCAACTTGTGCAACTAATTTTTCTATTTTCATGGGAGACTGTTCCCTTTATTATTAATGCATTCTATTTTTAGTTAAGTTAGTTATAAGGTGGAGCTATAATCACTCAACCCTTTGGGTTATAAATAGATGAATGCATTATGGTTTTAAAAACTCTTAGATATTTTGTGAAAGGGCTCTATTATTTTTGATAAGTCCAAGAACAAATTCAAGCCTTTTAAATATATATTCATAACACTATTTTTCCTTTGAATATCTAGTATATTGTGCAACTCTATGATTTTTAAGTACTTATGAATGTTAATTCCTTGTATGTGATGAATTAAATTTCCTTTGCATCAGTTGTCTTAATTCAATTATTGGTGAAGTTGTAATACAAATCTTTGTGTTTCAGTTGTGGAAAGTCTTAAATCCCTTCTGTTTTACTTTGATTTTTATGTTACATCAATTCAGTGATTGAAAATATCTTTAGGAGATGTGCATGCTATGTTTTGTTCCATAATATTAATTGTGCAAGTGGAGTAGATATTTTGGTTCTGTTACCTCTTGGTGCATCACCATTTATGTGTTATGTAATAATCCTTCTATCCTTTTTCTCAAGAATAAAGTAGATTAGTTTTATTTCAAGTGTTATTGCCTTGCACCTTGATCTTAAATCAAGTGCACCGAGTTTGAAAGGAAGCCAACCTTCTCCGAAGGTTCATCCCAAGGCGACAAGGTCCCACACCTTGGGGATGTTCCAATGTTACATAGGATCACTTATAGATTCTACGAGTGTATGATCCATGTGATAATAAATAAAAATTCCCTTGCTGGAAATTTTAGTGTTTTTTCCTTTTATCAAACCTTATTTTAATCTAGGATTGCTCCTTCTCTATTGCTCACATATCTTAATCTCTAAGTTCTTCCATCTCCATGAGATCTACATATCTCACCTCCATGGCCTCAAATTCGAGACATGCTCTAGTTTCTTGCTAAGTTCCAATGTTGACAACTCTATGAGATACTGCAACCTTTCCTCTCTTCCATAAACTAACTCGTAAAGAGATTTACCCGTTGACCTCTTTGGATTAAATATATCAGCCCACAAAGATGATTTCAAATTTGTGTGCGATGTTCTTTGGTTTTCATCTAGAGTCCTCCTTATGATTTTCAAAATATTATTGTTTGTGGACTTAGCTTTCCCATTACCCTAAGAGGTAATAATTGGAAAAATTTCTCAAATATATCTCATTCCTAATAGCCCACTCAGAAATCCTAGTGCCAAGTAATGTTAAAGCATTATTAGATATGATATTAGATGGGACACAAAACTCGGTTATAATTCCCTCATAAAAATCCAATATGTTGGACTCATTCACTTCCTTGAGTGTCATTGATTTAGTCCATTTGAGTGCCACCGTGAGGGTCCACTTGTGCCCTTGGCTTGAATTTTGGTTGAAGATCCCAATGAAATCCAATCCCCACTACATAACCGACTATCAAATGAGATTGGGTGGAGTAGAAGCATTGTCATTTTTTCTTTTCCTGTGAAGAATGCACATTTCTTACACTTTTTAATCCATGCATAAAATCCTTGAAAAGGTTAGGCCAATAATACCTAGCCTTTATGATTCTAATAGTTGTTTTTATTAGGGCAAAAGTGACCTCTAGTTTCCCCATCATGGAACTCGTTAAATATTTTCTCTATTTGACCTACTTTGATACACCTTAAGAGGACACCATTCACATTTTTCTTGAACAAAACACCATCAACAAGCACATAAGGAATACAATGAAACCTAAAATATCTTATTTTAGCCTTACTCCACCCTTAAGGGCATTGACCTTTTTGGAGGTAGTGTACAATATCTTGAGTCCAATAAGAATTGGGTAAAGCATCAACTTTTTGTTCTTGGTCATCTTGGAGCAATAGAACATCTCGTTCTTCATCTTTTGCTATTACATGCTGATTTTGTGAAGCTAACTACTCACACAATCCTTTTCCTCTAACAAATTTTGTCACCTTGATTTTCATAGCATATTCCATGACACAAGTAATCCAACTAGCTCTTTTTTCATTCAAATCCTTATTGAGGAGGAAGTATTTCACTCCGGTATGAGAAACTAGCTAGTGGATTTTGTTATTTGAAACCGAATGTCTAAATTTTTTAAGCTCTTTATTACAACAAGGACATATTTCTTAATGAATGAATACCTCACCTCATAATCGTCTAAAGGCACTTTGGCTAAAGAATGCAATAGGTTTCTCCAATCCTTCTTGATTTAGTTGTACTAGTATTGCAGATATTGCATCCATGCCACCAAAAGCATAGAGTGTGAAGTCCTTTTAAAATCTAGATTTATGAGGGTTGGGGCTTGTGAAATGGCCTACTTTATAGCTTTAAAGATTTTTTTTTTTCAGCAATCCACTTAAAAACCATGCTCTTTTTCAAAATTGATTTCAAAGTGGCTTAACAACCTTAGCAAAATTTAAACAAATCTTCTAACAAAATTTATTCTCCCCAGGAGATCCTTTTTATGACTAGGAAATGGTAGTGCTATAATGACGCTAACCCTTTCTAGATCAATACTTAATCCATCCTTAGAAATAATGTGTCTTAGGAGCTTACCATCATGAACAAGAAAGATTCACTTATTCGGATTCATGGAAAATCCAAACTGCCTACATATTTAAAGACTTACCTGAGGTGAAAGATGTGATTTGTTGCATCCTTGGAGAAAATCGTGATGTCATCAAGGTACACAAGAAATTTTTTTGTTTATTAGTCCTTGGAATGACATATCCATGGCCCTTAGAATGTTACTCCAACATTTTATAATCCAAATGGCATCTTCATATAAGCATGTGTTCCCCACTTTATTGTGAAATCTATTTTGAATTGATCTTCCTCCTTCACCATTATCTAGTTAAACCTTGAATACCCATCTAGAAGAGAGAATTTTCCAGAACCATCTACCACTTGTAAAATCCGCTCCATGAAGGGAATTGGATAGTGATCCTTAAGAGAAGCTCTATTCAAGCCTCAAAAATCCACACACAATCTGATTTCCCATTTATTTTCCTAATTGACACAAGGTTTTCCACCCATGATTATTTCTTGATAGGTAAAATGATGATGGCCTCAATTAACGTATTCAATGCTTTATTCATTAAAGGCTTAATATGGGGATTGATGAGCCTCTCTTTTTGCCTAACTAGCTTGGTTGTATGGTCTAAATAAATAATGTGTTGGGATAGATTAGGGTTGAAACCTATAAGTTATTCATATTTCCAAGAAAATATATCAACAAACTCTTGACAAAGTTTTACAAAATCATGTTTTTCCTAAGGAGTGCTTACCTTGTCAACTAGAAGAGATTTTCCTTGTCCCACTAAAATAGGTTCTACATCATCACCCTTGACCACTATGTTAGCTTTATCTTTCCTGAATTGGTCATTGGGGGTGAAGATGGACTCTAAGGTCACTAGACCCTTAATAATATTGTTCGTTCTTAAATTTGAACCACTTGATCACCATACCACTTTTCTAATTTATCCCGATTTTTGCAAAAAGAACTTAGCTTCTTCCTGAAGAAAATTGATGATTTTTGGTCACTTCCAAACACATACCAACTTGTGTTATTATCTAGAATGAGTTGAGCCTCACTACCACCTTGATGTGTGGTTGTGTTTTTACTTTCTTGGTATCCTTAACAACGTCAAACTCTTCCCCAATTGCTGCAACTTCATTATCCTTTCTTGGTATGGAATTGATGTTAAATGCTTTAAAATATTCAATAATATCCCATAATTTGTTCTTTTAGCTCTTGATAATATCATTCTTAGTAGTATTTTTTCCCCTAACCTGATTTACAACTAGTTCACTGTCCCCAAATGTGCTGCAAGTTCTTGATATCTCTCTTTATTACCCAATGTAACCCATGGACAAGTGCTTCATACTTTGATGTATTATTTGAACAACTGAATTGAAATATGAAAGAAGATTATTATTTGATACCTTTTGGAGACATGAGCACTACCCCTCCTCCTCCACCTTGTCTACTCCTTGACCCATCAAAGAACATTTTCCAAACCTCATTCTCATCTTCACCATCCGATTTGGTGACACTAGGGAGAGGTGTAATTTCTTCATGTAGAAAATAGATACCCAATTTAGCTTCTTCCATTTCCTTGTATGGATCATATACATGCCTCTTATGTGCCCATTCATTAAGTTTCCAATCTGGAATACCTCCGATTTTAGTGTCTCCCTCGAGTGCCTTGACAATCTTCCGATCAAAAATCATAAGATTTTCATTTATAGGGCTAGGCACATAAGGATCAATGTGATATTTGGAAATTGGATCTAACCTGATAGTGGCTTTGGCTCCATATCTAGTCTTAAAGATCATGTGGGACCAATCAGCTAATAAGTATCCTCCAATTTTAGCAGTGAAATCTCTAGACAAGCATAGGGAAAAGAGTGGAGGTAGGTCAATCACAAATATATCTTGAGGAATGTGACATTGGAATATGCATGCAAAGTGTGAGATTTAAACCTTTTATGACTCCAAAAATTCCCATTGTTGTCCCGTCTAATTGTACCACTCCTTTTGCAATGGGTTCATACTTGAGACACATCCGATCTGCGCAATTTGTTTTGGCATTACCAAGATGTTTGCACCTGAATCAATCATGCACTTGTGTACTAGGTTGTCCCTAATGATCAAGGATACATAGAATGGTGGAGGTTTCATGTTCTTGTTTGGTTAACCATCCTTCTATTATATTACATTTGTGAGGACTCTATTTTGATATTTGTATGACTTGTCCGAGATAGATAAATTAGCTATGGTTGCTTGTAAAAGATTCCTTTGGCCTAGAATTGTAAAATAATTCTCACATGTAGATACTCATATTGGTTTTATTCATTTGATCAATGATATTTAGAGGAGTTGAATGACATTTCGATGCCCTTTGTTCACTTCCACTTTCTCTTATACATTAGTCGATACAACAGCCCCTTTAGGCTGATTTTGTGGATTTGGGACTGTGTTTGGGCTGCCAACTCCTTGAAGTGTGAGAGAAGGTTGAGAAGGACTTGCATCTGATGATTTCCCCTCCTCTATAGCTCTTTTCTTGGATCTTGTGTTTTTTGCTACACCCTGAGGAAGAGATTGATTCATCCCACATAAATCCTTTGCTTTCCAATTCACGAGTGAAGTGTCATTTTGAGGTGCCTCTTAAGAATTTTTTTCTATTGATTTTTTCTTCATTTGTTTCTTGGTAAGCATAAGCACCTTACGCCATTAAATCCTATTTTAGGATGCCATTAGGACACGTTGCTTGGTTATGTGGATGACCACAAGGAAGCACCACTCATAATCTTGTACAAGGTTGTTTTGGATTAGAACCAGAGCTTTAGATGAAGAGGCTGCATTAGGATTATAAGGTTAGAATGGCCTAGTAATGGGAAACTGAATTTGGTTCTAATTTGTAGCTTTGGCGGGAAGTCTATTTAACTAGTATGGGGATTTTTTGGTTGGTATTGAGGCTAATAAGGTCTGAAACTTTGGGCTTGTTGCCTCTTGATTGTCACCAACTCATTCCCTAGATTTTACAATTGTTTCATGACCTCTTGGAGCTCAAATGAGGTGTTTGAAGAGGTAGAAGTCTCACTAGAACTTTGATTTCTAGGAGTAGGGATAGGAGCTAACTCAGGTGTTTGGCTAGAAATAGGATTCCCTATCTCTAGATAAATAGACATAGGTGGTCTAGGGAAATTTTATCAGCTTGAATTAAACATTTTTCATCTCTAATAGCTAATGCATAAGCTCCTGGAAATGTTATACCTCCCATAGATTGAACCATAACAACAATATCATAATTAAGAGCTTTTAAGAAGTAGAGAAAATATTTCCCTTTGAATGAGGAAGCTAAAATCTTCACGGCTACATCCATGTAAGAAATTTCATGGATTGCACACACATTTACAATGTATTTGATATGATCAACTGGAGTAGTGTGATACTCTCCAAGAAAGAATGGAATGTTTTTAAGGTTGACAACTTTGGAATAAGATTTTGTGCATTGAGGGCAAGTGGACTACTACCAATAAAATTGACAAATCCTGGATTTGGTTGTGGTGTAGCCATTATGATGGGTCTAAGAACTCTAGTGGATTGTAAGAAGGGCCTACCAAGTGGAGGTGTTGAAAGAGTTTTGTTTTGTGGAGATGGTGATCTTTGAACTTGTCTTCCCCTTCTTCCTCTACCTGGTGATAGCTATAGATATTCAAATGCTCCTTCTTCTCTTGTCCTAGACCTTTTTGGATTATTCTCATGGAATGAGACACTTTCACCGTTGAAACCAATAGAATTGATGCTTGGAGTCTATAGATGTGCTATTTGAGCCACCAAAGGCTAGAGTTTTACCATGATACACATACAAACTTTATAAAACTATAAATATTAACTTCTATGGTCCCACTAGGTGTGCCAAAAATTTATCACCAAATTACAACACTCTCTTATTTTCTAGCAAGTGAGTTGAATGGGAAATCAATGTAACTACATAACATAGAATTATCTCTAGGTGTGGGACCATGAAACTAAGATAATTCTCTAGAGAAGGTTGGTTACTCTACCTATTCCTAATGTTAGAACTAATTCTACAATTGAGATAAAATATAAATAATCCTAATCTATGCATTCCAAGGGACCATGGTGAGAGAGAAGGGTTAGAAAGATGCATGAAAGGGAAATCCTAAACTAAAGGAGGTGATAAAACCAAAATAAGGGTGAAGAAATTCTAAGTGAATGAAATTAGAGGGAAAACATTGTTAGAAAGGACAGGATATAAGTTCCAAATTCAAAACCACATTCAAGTCTCCAATTTCATGGAGCTTAGCAAATTTTAGCCCTCCAAGAAGAAAAAAATATATACTGCATTCTGCAATAGAAGGCAAGAACACAATACAACCCAAGTTAGGAAAAAAAAAAACCGCAAAACACTAATTTTATTCCTCAGAAAGATGCACAATCCGTTACAAATCTGATATAAGGAAAGAACCATTTGTAGAATTCCAAAATTTGAGGCTTACATCTCACAAAATCTCTAGAATACTTTTGACAAAGTTATTTTATAATTTTTAGAATGTCTCCCCCTCAAAATGATGCAAATTTTACTATATATAGACAAAGGATCCTTGGAATTGCTTTAACAACATACCAAATTCATTAAAGTAGCATGGGAAGCCATACAAATTGGTACTTTTCTTAAAAGGGAAGGTTTGGGCACCATACCTCATTAAACTAGTAGTTGAACAAACCTTGTACTACTTTCATTAATGCCTAGTTTATTCTTGATATTCCCGTATTCATCTAGTTGTATACATTTTTCCTCTAGATGGTAGCATTATCCTCCCAAATTGAGCGGCTCCGTAATCCTTCTAATGTCGTTTAGGAGTAAGTTTTCTCCTGTTGGTTGGTTGCATTCTTTTACCTCATTATTTTTTTATCATATGATTATGTATTTATACAACCAGCCCAGTAGCACATTTCCTTGCAATCGTGCCTTTCACTAACACAACTCTGAACACTTCCTTCTCGGCCAAGCGCTTGCAGGTAGCATTAATTTTATTGTCATCTAGTAGGATCCGTACACTACATCGATCTCCTCACTATCACCCGATAGGTGTTCATCGTGTTACCAACCGGTACCACTCTTTGATTTCATTGACTAGGAGCATTCATACATGCTACCTTTGGTTGGTAGTATTTCTACTACCTATCTCGCTCATGTGACACTACGACTAACACCACCGCTTTTTGTCCCCAAACTTGCTACTAGTTGATATCATATAAAATTCTACCAACCGGTAGTATTTGTACTTACTACAAATTGGTAGCATATAAAATGTTACCGACCGGTAGTATCCATTGATGCTAACAAAGAGGAAGACCTACACCTCACACATCTTTGTTTGCTAAACTCACTTAGCTCACCAACAACGCAACTCACTAAGCTGTCCAAAAGTATCGACCCATAAAAACCAACCGGTCTTAACTCACTTAGCTTGGCCGAGCCACCAGGATTTAAATTTTAACTACAACCTTTTAACGCACCCACAACTATGTGTGCTAAGTTTTCCATTTTACATGAGTGTAAATAATGGACAACAATAACATCATGACAAACATTGTTTAGGGAAGGACGAGGTGTGAATGATGACAACTAAACTTTCCCAAAGGAGGGGATCAATTTTCATACTTAGGTGCTTGAGGAGATAGTTCTTGAGCTCGGGGCTTGGATTAGAGTATGTGACGAGTATCTTCTATATGTGAGAAAAATCCACAATGTGAACATAAGAGTGGTGAAATGGAAGAGGTTTTGTATCTTTATTTTTTTGTCTCATCTAACCTTGGCCTCAAGCTTCTTCATATGTCATTAATGGGCTCTATAATCGGAAACATCATGCACAAGAGCCTCATACCAAGTACATGTATTGCTTGGCCATATGTGGGCTAGGAGCCATAATGGAAAGAGGTACTGGTGGGGAATTTGGAGAAAGGAGAGGCACAATAGGTGGCCTAGAATGATCATAAGATGGAGTAGATGGTGGATAAGGAATTAGTTCATTAATGAGGGAGTGTAATCCATAAGCTCATATTTAGAGTCATAGTGAAATTAAATATCCCCATCATCCATGAGATAATTAACCTCATTTTCAAAGGGAGGGTCTACATCTTGTGTGGAGATGGTGATAGAATAGAGATTATCATCATCTATGAGATCATCAATCTCCATATCAAAGAGGGCACATGTATACTTCATGGAGATGGTAATAATATTGATGTTATGAATAAAGGTAGAGCATAGGGTTTCATGGCAGTGAAGAATTTTTGTGTTCTTATCCTAGACATATCCTGCTAAGAAGGGATCATTATGATAGTATCCATCATCATAGTTAAGGGTGGTGACATTTAGAGCACATGAATCAATGATATTATCAAGTTGGACTAATTGTTCTATATGCATACATCGAGAGTGAGTAATGGTGATGGGATTACAATCAACATCCACGTGATCATGGGCGTAAGGTAAGAGGTAACTAGAAAATGATGACATCGGGGAGGTCAAGGTACTAATTCAAAGGTTGATTTCATTAAGATCATCATCTTTAGAATCAAGAAGGTTGGGCGAGAATACTACTAAGAACCTCGGGATGACCATTATAGCCATGAAGAGATTTCACCGAGATAATTGAAGTGTTAAAAATCCCGAAAGTGGATGGTAGGAAGTTCTTCAAGGGTAGGAATTGTGTATGTCCCATGTTGTTGGAATTGGTCAAATTTCTAAGGGTTGGTATTGTCTTGTATCTTATAGATAGCTCCTAAGTGTGTGAGTTTAACACATTGGTAGGAAAATGACATGACTATGTGCATTTGGTGATTCCATGGTTGTCCTAGGAGGATATTATAAGATAAGGGAAATTTGAATACCATGACTTTGACAATAATTCCAACGGTATGAGGAAGCACAATGTAGACACTCTAAAAATACATACTTATTTTTCAGCCTATCCTTGGATATCCATATATTACATCCCTCTAGAATTAATTAAGTTAATTCCATCCTCCTAGAAATTAATTATCTTTAATTCTATCCTACTAGAATTACCCCATTCTTTAGAATTAATTAAATTAATTCTAATCATGCTTAAATAATTAATTAAATTAATTCTATTATACTCCAATACTCTTTTAGCTAATTTAATTAAATAGTTAACTACCCACTTTTATCCCTTACTAATTAACTTATTTATTTAAAATATAAATAAATATATTTTCCTATTCATCCTCCACTTAGACTCCACTTCATTTTCCTAAACTAATTCACTCCACACCACTTCTAGAAACCTACAAAGGTGGAAGCAACAATAATGCACGTACAACCACCTTCTCAAATGAAATCTTACTACCAACCAAATATTCATTTCCCCTTCAAAGTTACAACTACATAAACCAAATCCACTTGTTATTTTAGGAAAATGCATTCATGATCATGGAACTCATTCAAACTTTGATCCACTTTCCATGGCCTCTCCCTCAACTATAAATATCAAGCCATATCCTTTACAAAAGCATCCCTAAAAGCTTTGTGCAATTGCATCCAACCCCTACCAAAATTGCTATTCAAATTTGCATTCCCTATGTTTGAATTTTGTTGTAGCATTGCCACTTCTTCTTTTGGAGAATAATTTAGATCACCCACAATCCAACCATTCAAATATTTTACAAGTATAATACTTCAGCAATATTATCATTGAGGATTGCAAGAAAGACTGTAAGAGAGGTTTGTTTTTGTTATTTACTAACTTCTACTTCTACTTGTATTTTTCCTTACTTACACACAAAGTGACAAAAATCCAAATTTAGACTATAGGAGGAATGTGTCTCACGATCATAGCCTTGGCATGTGCTCCAAGAAAATTTCAGATTGTCTATTGATTGACCTAATATCTTAATAAAGTCATGAGAAGTAACATATGTACCAAAACCTTTATCTATTAGGGATCTCTTAAGCGTGGTATGGCCAATTTGAATTGATATGAATATAGGACATCTTCAACATGTAAGAGAAGCTCATTGAGAATCATGAAATTAATAGGAAACATATATATGAAGAACAATCAAAGTGGAAATGGAGAGCTCTTTGCATTACGGATGATACTTTCTTTAGACCAAAGACGGGAAAGATGTTTCCCTAAAGTGTGTGGAAAGGGAATGGTCATGATGAAGAGGGTGTTCATTATATGATCATGATGATGTGGGGGATGTGAAGGATTTATAGGAATGCAATTTGACTAGGTAGGTGAGAATGTTTTGCAAGAGGGTCCCATTCTTAAAAATTGGGTTATCAATGTTACGAACCTAATAAGGGCCATTCGAATATGATCTAAAGAAGGGATACTATCTGAAGGTTCCGATAATGATTTATTAGTTGGAATTTTTATGGGATAGGTCATGTTATAAGTACTGCCCATAGGGGTCAATGGTGTAGGAATTGATGAGACCAGAAGTAGATGAGATTTTCCTTATAGGAGTATTTATACGAGGCCCATGGTATTTACTTGAACTAAGGTAATGCGTAGAGAAGATGTTTATTGAGGTGTTTGGTCTGATAAATAGGGGTATATTATATTGTAAGGGATAACATGAGATGAGAGATGATATGAGGGTTCAATACAAATAATGATGTGCTTAGAGCCATCTATATGGGGTGTACTTTTAGTAGATGTACTAGTAGAGGGATAGGAGGTATCAATAATGTGAGTGGTTACCTTACTAGTGTGATCAACATTAGATTTCTCGATTTAGAGTGATCGAGGAGGGGTTCCTTATATATTTTGAGATTCTCTTTGGCTTGATGAAATGCCTCATACCGATCACGTTGTTGGGATTTTCCACATGCTTTGATAGCTTCGTCTAACCTTTATCTCGGTGATGGCTTCATGATTGAAGTTATTTCCAAGAAGGAAGGTATAGGAAAATGACTTAAGGGGATGATAATTTTCATCTGAATGTCCCCAATTAGCATGTCACCAATAAAATTTTGTTTCATCATTCCATTGAGGAAGAGGGTGAGAAGGATCTATCACCATGGTAAATGGGTGAGCTAGTCATCGTCGCAGCTCTTCCTCGGATAGAGGTTAGTGGAAGCCGGCTTAGGAAGAGTAGAAGATGATTGAAATATGGATCATCCAATGTTATGGATGTTCCTAGTAGAATAAGTTCCTTAAGGAATATTATCTATGACTCTATTATCGGTTTCTATATCTCATGATGTAGACACAAAATCACACACTTTGGGTAATTATCTAGTCTGATTACATAATACTATTCATATGATTCCTAAGTAAGAAAAGTAATAATTAACCCATGTCTTTGGCCATATTTATTTTTCTTTTGTTGCTCCTTTCACTCTTACACCCTTACTTGCATAGTCTTCCTTTTTATACTTTGACTTTTATCATCCTGGACACCAGCACCCACTAGTCAAAATGCCAGCGCTAGGTGCCCTTGTCCCCTCTGGGTGCCCCTCGACCTGACTCCTTTTACTTTATTCAAACTTTTTATGCCCCTTCTATCCATTTGAGCATCTTATCTTTTTGGTAGTTGGCATTTTCGGGTTAACTACAAAATTAAAGCAAGGGAATCATATAAATATAAAGTTATGTGATCATAATAAAGGACCAAGCACTAAGCATTAACTATCACCACCTAAGGTTGTATCCATCAAGCATCTAAGAGCTACATTACATCCATCTAGAACCATCACAAGGGACAAAGGTCTGGTTATTTCTACATACACTTCATAAGAGGGAAGTTCATTCTATTCCATGCACACATCTATTATATTTATTTACATCTAGCTACTTTCTCGCTATCAAGTGTGACACACACAAGAGCCACCTAGGGCACAATTTTGTACACACACACATAAAACTACATTGGGTCTGAAATGTAGTGCAACACTCAATCATAAGTTCACCATTGTGACAATTGAGGATAGTCTGACCCCTCATTTTGCATCTTTATTTTTTAGGATTTGATGTCTATTTGAGGTTTTGTAGGTTCATATTTCATTGCAGGTTTCAGTGACCTTAAGGATCTTAGTGAGACCTCAGTGATCAAAGGAGACTAAAGGAAAACAACTTGTGACACCTCAAAGGAGGTTTCGAGCTTTTCTGGAAACCTAGATGCCCAAAATGGCCTAGGGCACCCAGAGCTCATGTCCCTCTCTAGGTACCCTAATCCATCCTATCTATCTAGATCTGCATTTTTCTAGGTCTTTGTGTGACACTCCTACCATTCTGTTCATCTAGTCAGTACTTTAGTATAGTTCAAAATTTATTGTGAATTAGCTAAGTACCTTCTTCTCCTCTTTGCAACTAGGGTTTCACATTTTATTGCTTAGTTTGCTTTGGTTAATTTTTGTACTTCATTACATATTTATTTTACTACTACAATAACATCAAATTAGGCTCTTATTTCACATTTTAGCTTAATAATTTTGGTGAACCCAATATTCATGCTCTTAGGATCCTCATGCCTCCAATGTTCTTATCTTTCTAGGATCTCTTCATCATGAGTATCTCTATTAATGATTTCTTTCTATCAATCCTGAATTAAGAGATAAAATCAAACTCTCTTCACTACTACTCACATTCCTACTAATATGCATTCATATTCAATAAACCAAACCTTTGTTGAGATATTTTCTCAAAGTATATTTCTTTCCCATCTAATCCTATGTAGATCTTTCTATTTTTGACAATGATCCACCCTTGCATATCATGATTCACATTTACAATATGGGTATTAGGTGTACTTTAATCAATAATTGGATTTGAGCTCAATATATGTCCCATGTCATTCCTTCATATAAAATATTGGTCTTTATTTTACAAATATTAGTCCATCGTGTCTTTCCCTTAGGGCATATGATGGCCATGTTTTCCCATGCGAAGGTCACATTACTCTACCTATTATGGTTGGACCCAAAAATCTTAACATTGTTTTATTTTCATTGAATTCCCTATTTCATACAACTATTTTCTTGGTAGGCCATGGCTTCATGTCATGCAAGCGGTTCCCTCTACTATACATCATTGTGTTAAATTCATACATGAGGGTATCAAGTATACTATTTTTCATAATTTTCATCCATACAAATATTACAACCATGATCCAAATACTACACTTCCTAATCCAAGAACAGATACTATTGATGAACCACAACTAATGGATACTCCGGATCATTTACCATCACTTGAAGGTGTCATTTTCATGCTTTGATACGGTCTCATCCACAACACCACCTCCTCTTCCTCCTACTACTACCATGATCCCTTATGATCAGGTTTGTCCCTACGTTGGATGTCATATCACCTTCTGTGACTTCTCATGCACAATCAACATCTGTATTACCTCCCTTCACATGTACATTTTTCATGAATGATTATTATTGGGAGCACATTCCATTTTATCATACTTTTGATGTCACTATATATGCACATGATGGTTGAATTGGATAGGCTTTACTTTTGAGGATCTTTATCTTCCAACTCATGATCATCATCTCTATTATGGATTCATCACTATCACTACTACTTATGCTTATAGTGTTTGTCTTTCATCTCACATTCTTTTCCTTGCGTGAGCCCTTATTCTTGTCAACTTACATTAGGAAAATCTTGGATTTCTTACATTGGGGAACATTAGACCCTGATCATATTGATATATCATTTCCTATGCCATTTGGTCATGTGTTCATTTGCAATAACTTCTTTTCTTAGCTATACACATAATATCACTTGCTGGTATGCACATGGATGCCCATTACCTCCTTTCACTAATGAGGAATATGCTATGGGCATGTATAATTTACGCCTCAATGAATCCTTACTTGATCAACCCAACATTATCGCTTATCAAGTTTTAGATGCTTCACCGTTCACTTTTGATCATGAAAATGATGACCTCTTAGATGAAATTACTTGATCTCTTTTTATCATCACACACTTGGGGGCATGAATCAAACCTATTCCCCCTAACATTTAACAAGTGTTTTATCATCTCATCACTTCACTTTCACATACAAAAATGCATCTTGATGCATACACTAGTCTCATCATTTCCCAATAACACACTCGTGTTCTTATGGTTCTTCACATGACTTTGAGGGATATATTACAATAAGAACCACACACTACATTTCATCTACATATGACATGCTCCATCCACATCTCTATCTATTACATAATCAATCATACATACATCACATCTAGTCTTTTACATTCATCATACACATCTACATATACCAAATTGTCATTTCTCTTCTTGACACACTCTTGTGTTATGGTTCACACTTGATTGTTGAGGGAATACTATACACATGAACCTCATACACTACACACTATACACATCACATGTTCTCACACACTTGACCATACCACACATTTTACACTAGACAAGTTCACACACACATCATCTCTAGTATTGCTTCACACACTACATTTGCACATCTCACACATCCCATATTATACATTTAGGACATCTTTCTCTTGCAGTTCATGAATCATCCTACACACTTTATGTGTTATTTCACTCTACACATTTGTGCTACGTCTCTCTTACATCTACTTGTACACCATGCTGAGCTCATTTCCCTATGATGCACTCTGGTTCTATGGTCCATACTCAATCTGAGAGGGTATACATCTCAAATGGACCTCATCACATTTACAATTCTAATCACACACTCACTCACACACTCTACATTTTTCAGTTTGATGATCACATATTTTTAGTACACATAATTCAAACCATTCCCCAATGAGGCAATTTCATTTACAGTTCATTCTTGATGAGGGGGCATAAATAAATGAACCTCATTACATACATATACATCCACTTGGGGAAAGCTCCTCCTATCATTCACATTGCATTCCATTCTACCTCTCATCCACAACATATTGCATATCTTGGTTGCATTTAGTCTTTCTTACATTTACTTGTTACATTTTCATCTTATTACACATGTTAGATAGATATCTTGTATGTCATTATCTTTATCATACACACATGCATGTTCACTTTCCTTTCTAGTTGTGATCATAGATTCTATAGATCTATTACACGCAACATGGATGTTGGTGCAATACCTATTACCAGTCCCACAAGGCTCCTGGGGGCATCCACTTTCGTACATACACTACGGGTGTTATTGTTTCATTTTTTTCATAGCACATTACTTTATCGCTTATACATGTTTTGATATAATTTTATCTTTCTAACATGCTAATGGGTGCTTCATGTGTAATATTTTTTTATAGGTCTATTTTTTTCCATGGTTTTTGTTACATTTTTTGTCATTACTTGTTCTTTGTATGCTTTTGTTTGTGGGATTTTCCTTTGTCTTGTGTGCACACTTTTCTATTTTCAGCCATTACGGCCTTGATTGTCTTGTGACATCATGAGTGATGTCCCATGTTTGTAACCCATTTTTGCGGTCTACATTTTCCATTGTATTTTTATCATGTTTAGCTTACACATTGTTAGCTTACATTTTACATGCATGTTTTGTCTTTTCTTGTACTAACACTTGTCTCCTAGCCACTTTTTTTGTGTGCCTTGGTTTCTACTAAGCACATTCCCTTCCCCCCCCTAGGTTACAATTTAGCACAACATTCGGTCCTCTTTTGGGATGCATACTCCTTCAGCGATGTCGCATGCACCCCAAATGAGGGGGGGCATCATATGGGTGAATCATTCACCCCATATAGTGTTATACACATGACAAAACAAATACAACAGTACAACACATTTTTAGTTTGGGTCCTTGCAGTTTCGATTAGGGATCAAAATTAGACTTGGGTCCTTAGCACATCGATGTCCTTCTTAGATGTCAGTAACTAAGGGACAATTACACAGTGATTGGTAGTTCAACACAGTCTATAGAACTCCACACAATGGCTTTTATAGGGAAGACAATCCTTAGCACTTACATTTGTACACACCATCTACAGTGGTGTTCCACATTATGGGAAGTAGTTAAAGGTTGGAGGATGACACCAGACTTTTCTCCCTACACTTCTTCCATGACATTGGTATGAGATCACCCCAAAAACTTGTGGCTGGGTGCAACTAGGTTGTGAGATCACCCAAAAACTCTTCATGATCTTATACAAAATCTTCATGATCCTCTCTACACCTTTTTCTCATCATGGATCAGGTGCACATGTTCCTTTTTCACATTTTCAGCATTTTTTACATACTTTTTACACATATACATGTGTATTTGACTACTTGTTCATTCTTCTCTTTTGTAGGTTTGTCCGTATGGGAAGTGGTAGTCAACATCATCTACATCATCACAACAATAGACAAAAAACATAAAATCAACAACATGTAAATTGCAAAATCTACACATGTGTTTCCACCCTAGGTTCATTTTCATCATCACTTTTTTTGCACTTTCTCCTCCTTAGCATCCATGCTTCACATTTTTATCACTCCACACTTTTTCTAGTCCCTCGGGACACACTTCATCATCAATCTACATGGTTATCAGTATGCACATCTCTATCTACTTTATGTTACCGATATTTCCACTCACCAACATAAAGTGGGGGAAAATGTAGACACAAAATCACACACTTTGGGTAATTATCTAGTCTGATTACATACTACTATTCATATGATTCCTAAGTAAGAAAAGTACTAATTAACCCATGTCTTTGATCACCTTTCTTTGTCTTCTAGTTTCTCCTTTTGGTCTTCACCCTTACTTACTCAATCATCCTTTTTATACTCTAGATTTTATCATCTTGGACACCAGCAGTCCAACTAGGATGCTTGACACTCGAGGTGCCCCCATCCCCTCTGGGCGCCCTAACCCCTTTATACTTTATTCACACTTTTTGGGTCCTTTCTATCCATTTGAGCATCTTATATTTTTGTAATCGGCCTTTTTTCGGGGTTAATTACAAAATTCAAGCAAGGGAATCATATAAATATAAAGTTATGTGATCATAATAAAGGGACCAAGGCACTAAGCATTAGCTATCACCACCTAAGGTTGTATCCATCAAGCATCTAAGAGCTATATTGCATCCATCTAGCACCATCACAAGGGACACAAGGGTTGGTTGCATGCATATATTTCATAGGAGGGAAGTTCATTCTATTCCATGCACACATCTATTACATTTCTTTACATTTATCTACTTTCTCACTATCAAGTGTGACTCGCACGAGAGCCACCTAGGGAAAAATTCCACACACACACACACACACACACACACATAGAACTACATTGGGTCTGAGATGTAGTACAATGCTTAGTTGTAAGTTAACCATTGTGATAGTTGAGGACAGTCTGACCCTCATTTTGTATCTTTCTTTTTTAGGATTTGATGTCTATTTTAGGGTTTTGTAGGTTCATATTTCATTGCAGTTTCTAGCAACCTCCGATCTTAGTGCGACCTTAGAGTGATCAAAGTTGACTAAAGGTGAACACCTTGTGACACCTTATATGGGGTTTCTGAGAGCTTGTACACAAAACCAAGTTCCCGAGAAATAGGCCTAAGGAACCCACGCAGACCCCATGTCCCTCTCCTAACACCCTAGTCCAACCTATCTATCCGGATCTACATTTTTTTAGGTCTCTATGCAATGCTCCTAACATTTTTTCATCTAATTAACACTTCAATACGATTATGAATTTATTACAAATCAACTAAATACCTTCTTCTCCTCTTTACAACTAGGGTTTCACATTTTATTGCTTAGTTTACTTTAGTTAATTATTGTACTTAGTTGCATATTTATTTTACTTGTTATAATAATATCAAATTAGGCTCTTATTTCATATTTTAGCTTAATCACATGAGGACTTGTATATTCTTAGGATTTTTTTGTTTTATAGAAGGATTTTCAAACTCTTTCATGAGATAATTTTGACATTTGGCATTTCAATGCTTCTTTTTAGGATCTATGGGAAAAGTCTTTAATTTTTATTTAAGGTGAGGCTCTAGTGCTTTAAGGAATAGTTGGAAGAGGCTTCCACTGGTATATGTTGTGTTCATCCATAATAGACAAGGTTTTCAAATTTTTGATAAAGGCTTGAGCAGATTTATTGTCCATATATTTACAATTGATGAAGGTATTAATGGTGTTTTCAAGAAGGTTGTGATATTGGAACTCATTGACTAGGAAGTAACCAAGATTTCTAGTTCAACAATGGAGTTAGCAGGGAAGGGTGTGATACCAATCCAAGGCATCTCCCACAAGAGTCTTAGCTAGGATTTTGGTGGTAGTGTAAGAGTTGTTCTTGACCCAATCCTTATAGATATTTCCAAAGGCCTTGATATGCAATGTGGGATCGATAGAAAAATTGTAAATAATGTTGGGAGAGACACTTTTCCAATGTCTATAGCAATGATGTGGAGAGATAAAATTTCTCTTTGGATAGCTTTGAGAATTTTGTTGTGAATGGGGGGTTGTGCGATGGCCATCCCATTAGTCCTAACTAGAAGTGAAGTGGGATGTAATTGATTGGTCATGCCATAAGGGAACATTTGGGGTTGCTTTCAAACCGAGACAAGATGTTTCAAATTGTAGGAATTGATTTATAGCCATGGTTTATTATTGATTCAAGTGATCTCTCGCATTGTATGATGATTGGGTAGAATTTAAGTTTAAAGAAGTGTTGGTATGATTGGCTGGATCAAGATTCATTCCATTTGGAGGAGGATTAGGATGGTGAATATCTACATCCAACTTTTGAGAAAGGTATTCCTCAAGACATTTGCATAGCATGTCAAGGGAATCTCCTATATACCCAAATAATTGATGCAAAAAAATTTACATAGCGGGGTATAATCAAATTCAAGAGCATCCTCATGTTCTCCTTTTATTTTGATGTTGAAGACATGGTTGGGGATGTCTTAGTGAGATAATTTTTCGTAAGGGAAAATTGTGATATTTCACCAACGCTTTAGGACTAGGTCTCTCTGTTGGAATGGGGTAGATGCATTTATTAAAATAAAGGAAAAAATATAAACTAAACTAATTTTTTAGGGTGTCCTGTGAAAGGGATCACACATGAATACTTCCTAAACTCGTGGAAACTACTTGTCTCGCATACAAGGGAGGAAAATTACTTAAAGAGAGAGATATGAAAGGGAAATAAGAGGGGATTTTAACCAAAAATAACATATATGAGTTTATTACATTAAAATCATATTATTTCACTTGCATAAATATAAATAAATGATTCACATAGAGAGAGAACAATCAACAAGAGACACAAAAATAAATTTATTAGATAAGGTAATAAAATGGATTATTGCTCCAAGGGGCCTTGCAAAAGATGCATCGTGAACAAGATAAAAAAAAGTACAAAATAGAAATAGGGCCCAAAACAAGGTTAAATAAACTTAACCCAAACCACAACCCATAATAAGATACAATTCAAACATTCCACCGGATAGAGAACAAACATGCCAAACCCGGACAAAAACGTGAGAGAGAAATCCTCTTAAGAAAAACAAAAGTCCCACAACAGCTTTGACAAAAGCTCATAAATCCTTGAACTATTTGGCTTTCAAGTGCTTAGTCGAGCTAGTGTGGTGAACAACTTGAAATTTCAGTTTATCATATTGGTTGTCCAATGTGTGAGTTTCATCCTTCATCCTCTCCTCCTCGTCATAGATACTAAGGTACAAATTTAACCTTCGGTTCTTGTGACCATGTTTCAACTTATCCAATTTCCCTTACATAACCATAACCATTTTCTGTAATCCAATGATCTCATCTCTGAAATTATTTTGGAAATTATAGATGCTCTTGGAATCCTGAATGCAATTCTTCACACTATTTTCCAAATCAGTCCCTTCCTCACCAAGAGAACCAACATCTTTTTCCACCTACTAGACCTAGAGTGTAATCTTGTCAAGATCTAGACCCCAAATAGACTCTGTCCTATCTTTTCCTTTGGAAGAATCCCCTTTCATGACAAACAAGGTAATTGTTATCCATTTTTGCACCCTTGCAAAATGGACAACTTAGCAGGTCGGAGCATTGGTAGTTGATGGGGAAAAAGGAAATGCTTTGCAATCTTCTCGGGTAGCTTGCGTTTTTAGCTCATCCAAGTTTATCTTAACTTTCGGTGGTGACAAGCCATGGTGAATGATAAAATTGGTGGTTGGTTATTTTGGAATCAATCGGGTCCAGGACATGTGTACGGTTAGCAAAGACAGACGGCCATCTAACCCCTAAGTTAGACGAATGGGTTAGACATGTCGTTAGGATGGACAGGGGGCTTCATGGCACGCATGGTTGGTTGGAGGTTAGACGACACAATTAGATGGTCGTCCAACCCCCCAAGTTGGAAATCATGGTTAGACAGTCATCTAACCCTCCTAGGTTGGATGAGGGAGTTAGAAAGTCATCCAAAATCCTTTTTGTATGGTCTGGGTTATACGGCCATGGGTTGACAACCATCCAACCCCAGTGCGACACATGATAGACGATTGTTCAACCCCCTAGGTTAGATGACATACAGCAAGACATGGTTAGATGGTAAAGGGGATAGATGGCCTAATGTCATACGGACAACGGTTGGATGGCTCATTTGAGTGATCAAGATATAAAGGCTGTCGAGATGACTCACACATGGTACAACTAGGGTTGGACATTCATCCAACCCCATCGGATTGTATGGGCGAGATAAATGGTCATCCAATCCCTAGGTTATATGTCATGAGGTTAGATGGCGTACTCACATTTGTATGGATCATGGTTAGATGGCCATCTAACCTAAATATAAAGGGTAGTTCATGGGATAATCATTTGTTTTATCAAGATGGTTGGATGACCAACATGGTTAGATGGGTCATAAACTAGGCAAAGGTAGGTGGGTGAATGACACTCAACAACTAGATTTAATGAGGCATGGCACCCATGACTACATGTGCAAGAAAAGTACCAATTTGTATGGCTGCCCATACCTCTTTAATGCATTTTTCCAGTTGGTGGCACAAATTTTCCTATATATTGTAAAATCTGCCTCATTTTGAGGGGAGACTTTCTGTAATGTAAAGGAACTCTGTCAAAATTGTTCCAGAGCTGTTGTGAGCTAAAGGCCTCAAATTTTGGCATTTTGTAAAGGATTTTGCCTTGTTCCTATATTGTAATGGATTGTGCATGTTTTTAGCAATAAAATTCATGTTTTGTGGCTATTTCTTGCCCTAATTTGAATTATATTGCATGTTTTTCCTCCCATTGCATTTGTGGGTATATTGTTGTTATCCCGTAAAATTGACAAGGGCAATTTTACCGATAACCATACCGAAAATTTTGTTTCGATCCCTCGTTAGGGATCCTTCGAGTTCGAAAGATTGTAAAATCCCTTCCCGGGAAATCTAGTTTTCGAACTTAGTCTTTTTGAGCCTTTTTTGGCTGGGCGCATGGATTTTCCTTGTAACACTAGCTTTTGATGCGCCCCCTTAAAAGCCTTTGGCGCATGGTTTTCCATGTTAACACATCTTTCGGTGCGCCAAAGGATGTTGAGTCTATTTTGCGTGCGCCAAGGCGCATGCGCCTTATTGTTGACATTGCTTTTGTTGCTCCACTTTTCGGTGCGCCAAAGGGCGCACATAATCTCGCTGCAACACAAAGTTTTGGTGCGCCAAAGGGCGCACGCTTTCCCCTGTCGACAGCAACTTTCATGCGCCATTTCAAAAGTGGTTGGCGCATTGATGACAAGTTTTTCTATATATATCAGTGCGCGCCCAATGTCATTTTCATTCTTTTTGTCGAGCACGTGATCACTCTGGACTTGTCAGCCTCTGCTTCGTCGTTTTCGTCGCCCTGTGGACCCGCTCTCAATTTTGCTATATATCTAAGGTAAGAGGTTCTCCCTCTTCTCCATTTTCGTGCTTTCGGTTCTTTGCGTGTTCTTGGTCTGTGTTCTTGGTCTGCGTTGTGGTTTGCTAGCCGGTGTTAAAATAAGATTGGTTTGAGCTAGTTTCCCTCGTGTTGTCCTGTCTTCCTTTCTTCTTTTTCTCCTCCTTTCCCTCCCTCTTTCCGGATCTGCTGGAAGGGAGCTGTTTTGAAAGGGCTTGGTCTGCCAAACTTTTTATATGAAACCTTATATGTCCATGCTATCTTTGAAATGGAAGAAAGAATGAAAATGATTGAGCAATGAGTTTAGTTCTATGGCGCACTGGCGCGTCTTGTCACACTTAAAACAGTTGCGCCCCTTTGGCGCATCTACCCGCCATGTTACATGATTAAAACCCGCGCCAATGGCGCACCCTTTTCCCGCACATGTAGAACTCCCGCCTCCTTAAAAGCGCTTTGCGCTCAAAAAATCCCGCGCCTTTATCCATGCTACATAATGTTTTCATGCGCCAAAGGAGCGCACCCACTTTTTCATGTAACAAGCCTTATTCGCGCAAGTATAAAGCTATCAAGGCGCGGGCGCACCCTCCATTGCAGTAACATGATGTTGTGTAAACCCTTCATGCGCCGCGCCAAAGCCTTTGGCGCACCATTTGTTAATGTTACATAATCCATCCATGCGCCAAAGGGCGCACCGAACCTTCATGTAACATACTCTTTCCATGCGCCCTGCTATAAAATGCAACCTGCTTCATCCATGCGCCATGCGCCTTTGGCGCCAGTATAACCTCTGCAACATTCCTTTTCTGTGCGCCTTATCTATTTGGCCTGCCAGTTGCATTTTTCCCGCGCCCTGAGCCTTAAAATCTCTAACTCTTTCTTCTGCTAGCATTCCAATGGAAGATCAAATGACTAATTCAACCTTTTTGGATTGGGTCTCACTTCTTCTTCATGCAGATCAGCAACTGAGTTCGAAAGAACACATGTCTACGTCAAGCAAGAAACCCACCAAACCAAGAGGAAAGGCTAAGCTGACAGAAGAAGAGATGAAATACAAATATCAGAGGGTCAGGATGCCCGAATCACAGGCTGAGTGCAGTATGGATGTCAGAGACTCTGAATTGGGTCACATTGACATGGATGAGTTCTGGGTTAGGACTCAAAAAGTTACAAGGAGTCCATGGATGGACAAGTTAATAGCAAAGGTGCCCCCGCACTTCACCGAGGAATCCCGTCTACAACAACAACGAATTCATGATGGTGATTGCGCAATGTTACAACAAAGACACAAGATGTGTCGAAAATAGTAAGGGCGAGGCAGTCATAAACCTCACTGCCCGTCATTTTGAGTTGATACTTGGCATCCCTCATCACCGGAACTACGTGGCTGTTAGCCAACGAGAATGCATCAAGGCCTGGGAAGACAACGAAGACCAGTGCATGCAGTTGATGAATGAGGTCTACCTAAAGAACAAGAAGGTGGTGACCCGGTGGCCTCAGACTATCCACCGAAGTGATTTCTCAGAGGAACTCAGTGATACTATCACTTTCCTGAGCAGAGTCTTCGGGCTTTCAGATGCCCACTATTTCCATAAGTGGATGCTGCGGTACCTGGAGACAATGAATAAGAATTTTCCCGATCAGCGCTTTTGCTGGGGGGAAATAATAAGCAGCACCATATCTGAGCAGCTACAACAGTTCGCCACAACAGGAGTGTTCCATATGAACTCCTATGTAGTCTACGCTGCAGCATCGGCGAAAGGGATTATCCGGGGCTGAACCGAAGTGGAGTATGGCCTCAGGCCAAGATATTTGATTACTACCCAGAGCTGAGGCTGGAGAATAGCATCCAACATTTCGCAAAAGTTAACGATGCATTCTTCTATCATGTCATCTACCTACTGAGGCCAAACATGACTCATAGCCGGACGACCAAAAACATAGTGGCAGTCACAGAGAAATGGGGGGCCCTGTTCACCCAATTTCCCACGTTCACCTATCTGAGGGCTGCCAACTTTTTGGGAGAGCCAACCAGGCTACCAAGGTATGCTGGGCCTAAGCTGATTCTACTAGAACTGTCAAGGCAGCTGGTCACATACCATGAGAAGTGCCTCAAAAGAAAGAAGGGTGGAACTCCTTTCCCCCTCAAAGTGGGCCGATACACATGCTCCACCCACCATAAGGCGAAGGAAATGTTCGCAGAGCTGGAGCTACTCAATTTGAAGCATGACTTCCCAGCCAGGCCTACCTTCGACCAAAGAAGCTGCCACCAAAAGCGAAGCTCGATCCGATCCATGTCCCTCAAATTGAGGATATTTACATTGACGTTCTCCATGAGGCGGAACTCAGAAGAAAGGATCACTCTCGCTTAGCATTGGCGGAAATCATCCAATACGGAGTGGCCATTGTCCCCGAAGGCTTCCAGACTACGGAAGATGAAGTAGATAAGGTGTATAATGACACAGATGGGGACAATTGGCCCTTCCCGGCCATTGACAGGAACAAGGCTCCTCAAACAATTGAGGAGAGGGTCAAGGAGACTATGCGGAGAACAGAGCATTGGTGCCGCATGAACGGACTAATCTACCTCGGGGTAGATTTCACAACTTCCCCTTTGGGCAACGCACCTCCAAGGTCAAAGAAGCAGCTGAAAGGCAAAGGTGCAGAAGGTGAACCTAGCACCATTCAGGAGGAAGCCCCTGAAAGTCCTCTTCCCTCAGAGCCTGAACAAGTCATAACTCTTGATGAGGAATTGACAGAGGATAGTCCTATACGCCCATCCACCCAGGATGTCGGCGTCGCTACAACTTCAGAGGTCCCTTCTATCCCTTCTTCTTCTCTTCCTTCCCCTCCTCGAGTGACTCAAACGACCACCCCTTTGGTCGTGTCCTCTGCCCCTTCTTCTACCCTTTCCCCGCTACTCTTTCATCTATCTTCTCCTCCCTCGCTGATTTGTCTTCCTCTATTTCTTCCCTCATCTCCGAGCTCCCTTCCCTTCCTATGTCTTCTGCAGTTGTGGTTTCCCTTCCTCCCGTGGACATTTCTTCGGCTATTCTTTCAATGCCACCGCCGCGTGTCTCCACGTTTTTCCCCTCTTCTACCGTTGCTGCCTCCCCCTCTGTCTCTGGTCCTTCTTCTATAGGACCAGCTTGGATCTCTCAGCAGCTGAGCCAACAAAAGAGGAAAGTCCCCATCGCTCCGATGGACTTTTCGGTCATTCCAGCTAAAGGAGCAAAGAAGCACAAGCCGGTTACACGCTTCTCGAAGAGCGCTGCAGGTGAGAGAGTCATGGAAATAGCGTACCCCAACCCCCTCAAAGAGAAAGAAGATCTGTCTCCGACAGATTTCACCGTGACCCAAGTCACAATGGGGACATCCTCAGAAAGTCTCCAGGGGGAAGCTCTTTCCGCAGTTGATGCACTCTGCAAAAAGCTTCAGGAAACAAAAGAGGAGAAAAGGCTACTGAAGGAGCAGAACAAGTACCTGCTTCAAGCCTTACAGAAGATGGGAAGTGCACCTCCCACAACTGCCGCCGAGACTCCTGAGCTGCTCAGTCAGGAGAAGATCAATGAGTATTCAAAGATCGGCGAGCAGGGTATGGTCGTTTCTGCTTGGAGGAGCCAAATCCTCAAGGATAGTGAAAGAGTAATCGCCGAGTATATCAGTTTATACCTAAACATCGAGAAGGTGAATAAGGAACTCCAAGCATTAGCAGGTCCGATATCAGAAGAGTTAGAACATGCTAGACTCCAGCACGAGACCTTCCAACAAATGTTCGACTGTTCAGTCGAAGATCTGGTCAAGTTCGGAGTCTTCGGTCATCCAAGGGCCCTCAACAAAACTATGTCCACTCTGGACTATCAGATAGATCAGCTGGAATTTGTTTTAGAAAAGATAGACAAGGTAAAGGAAGAGGCCCTGGATGCAATGCATCAAATGGAGAAAATTGTCCTCGCCATGACTCCAGGGTTGCTCACTCCTTCCCTTACCTTGAGATCAGCTGATGACACTATCCGCATTTTCAAGGAGATAGCTTCTCAAGGGACAGGGCCAGAGGTCACATTCGACACTGAATCTATCAACAACCTACTGGCCTGTAGGGACTTCATCGGGTTCCTTATCGAGGCGGAGAAAGATTATTCCAAACTCCCGGAAAAGCTCATAGACGAGCGGGAGACTTGCGAAGCAATCAGTGAACGGCACAAGGATCCGTCACAAGATCAATTTGGGCCAATGATCAGCAAGTTTTTGGAATACCGCGCTCAGTTCCACATATCATCACCTGAGCAGCATCAGAAACAGGCAACCCCTTTTCGGCCGCAGGATGATGATGATGAGTAGCTTCTTCTTCTTCTTCTTCTTCTTCTTCTCTTCTCTATTCTCCGACTTTCTTTTTGAAATGTCTAAAATGTGTTGATACAAATGATGACATCATCCATGTTGCATCATGGGATGATGTCATCCACCAAGTTGTCAAAGTCAACATGACTTTTAGATATTTTGTAAATATCTTTGTAAATAAGTGGTTGGCTCCATTTTGCCTTCTCTCTCCCTCATCTTCTATAAATATGAGAATACTTGTTGTATTCAAAGGGGTGAACATTTTTTAGATAGAAATAGAAGTGAGGAGAGAAAGACTTTGAGCTTTCTTGTAACAGAAAAGAACAGTAATACAATTATTCAGACTTTGTGCTCAATAGCTGTGTTATACATTAGATCTTTCTTACGTTAGATCTGTATGTGTTTAATCTGTTGGATTCATATCTACTTTTCCGTCATTTGTTTATCAGTATTGCTTTGTTTATTTATGCAAGTAGGTTTGGCTCTGTTTACTACCAAACTAAAAACATAAATCTTCTGACCTTTCTGCTTTGGAATTCATTTCTTTTCTCCCTTCGGATCTGTTCTTTCTCTTCTCCCTCTTTCATTCCTTTCTTTTCGCAGCCTGGAACACTCTACCGGGATGAGATCCCAACCCCGAAGGTAGAATCAGTGAGACTTGCATAGGTTCCTGCTAGTAGAAATAGCAATAAACCAGTTTCGCTTTGCTGTCTCAAAGAGGGGCTAAGCCCTGCACACTGTTGGCTCGTCTATCCATAGATCTGTCCACGCGACAGATTTTCGGACCAACAGTTTTTGGCGACTCCGCTGGGGATCGAATAGATCTGTCAGATCTATGGTGGTGATATAATATAAAATCAGAAAAATATAAGAAAATCGCTGCCAGTTTGCAAATCTGAACTTTTGTTGAAAATCCAAAAAATTTGCAAAAGTGCCCGAAATTGAAAATTTTCTTCTGAAATCCATAGATCGGGCCTAGTTACAGATCTTTAGTTCGCTGAGTTTTTATCAAAGTTAACATTTTTCCGTAGATCTGAGTTTTTGACTGTTTTCTAAAAAGTTTGAAACCCTCTGAAAAGTAAAGATCAGATCTGAAAATCAGCCTGCTATTCTTCCCTGCCATCTTATCCTCGCTGCTATTTGTCATTAACCGCAATCGGTTTTTCGAAGAGGATAGTTTCTAAATATCTAGAAAAGTGCATGCTGCTGGTTTTTGTCAGAAAAACCAGAAAATCAGCAAGTACACCCAAAAATAAAGTTTAAATCTGCGCCATAATATCGCAGATCTGGAAGGTACGCTGGCAAGTGAACCTTTTACGCGCAGCAGGAGAGCCCGTGGAGAAGTTGATCCTACTTTCGATCTGCTTCAAAGGCACAATTTCAGCGTAACACCGCACACGTTTTCAGCGTTAAGCTCATTAGCAATGGTCATCCAGAGTGTCTCACCTCCACGAAGAAAAGTCTTTTACAAGGAGCATCTACATCCCTCTCAGAGTGCCTCACGCTCAGCTGGAACCACCCTCCCAGCTCGTGTGCTTTTTCCAGCCTTTCAAATGGCGGTACCATGGGGAAATGCTATGGGTCCTCTCGCACTGCCACATCCAGTTCACGCGCTCCCTCACGGAATCGAAAGAATTTTCCTAAATTCGACGGGAGCGGAAATCAAAGCACGGATTCCCACATATCTACTTTCATTATGTCATGCAGTATTTTGGACGTGACTCACGAAGATGTGTCGGTTCACCTTTTTCTGAAACTCTACAAGGGCCCGCAATGAATGGTTTCAGATTTGCCACCGCATCTATCACCAGTTGGGCAACCTTGCGGGAAGCTTTTGAAGATAGATACAAGCCTTCAGAAGATGCATTTGCATTGCTATCACGGATCACCCACCTGAAGAAAGAGGCCAATGAGACTATGCGCGATTTTGTCACCCGGTTCAATGCATTAATCAACCGTGTCCCTACTGCCATGCTTCCAACACCGGAGAATCAGAAGTGTTTCTTCGTGAACGCCATGAGCTCAAAAGTCAGCTTCTTGCTCCTTCAAGAGCGAGTAGCTACTCTACCTCTCGCTCAGGCTGCCGCCATCCGGATAGAAGACAATTTGATAATATCTGGCGAGTTGAGAAAGGAATCATCAAAGTCCAAATCTTCAGATCCCTCGCCTGCTACTTCGTCTGATCCGGCATTCCAAAAGATGGCGAATGATCTGCTCGCATTAAAAAAGCAGTTGGCCCAGGCTCCTAGTTCTTCATACCGAGACGTTCCACGAAGGAGTTTCGTTCCCAACAATGTTTCACAAAGACCGCGTCTACCTGCAACTGCTCCACGGTTGGCGCTTGAAGCTCCTCCGGTCAATGCTTTGGCTGAAATTGAAGAGGAAGAGCAGTACTATGAAGAATCTTCGCCTCAAGACGAAGATGATCAAGATGTCGGTGAGCCGACTGGCGACTCTACTATTGGATACATGGAATTTGATGAGGATGAATCTGATGAAGAAGAGAGTACTCAGGGCTATGCAAGCGGACAATCCTACGCTGTTTTTACCCGCTCGCAAGGAAAGGAAGCGGAAGTTGCTGCCCATGTGCAGAAGGAGAAGGTCGTGTCAAACGTGCCTCCAACCATTGTTAAAAGAGGTAATCCCCTTCCTACTCAACTCCCTGCTAAGTCTTTTCCAAAGAAGTCCTTTCCGCCCATCTCTCCTCCGAATCAGCCCCCTCATATTCCTATCAAGATCAGTAACCCTGTTCCACCATCGCGAAGTGAAGGACTCATTCCCTCACCAACGCAACCCTTGGCCGCGTTTGATATTATAGATCACGCTAAGAAGACCAAGATCCAAATGTCTGAAGCTGAGTACCTTCAGTCAAACCCCGAACAGCTTGTAAGATTAACTAAATATATTCAGAGTCAAGCTGTTACATCTAAACAGGTTTCCCCAAAAGGAATCCTTTCCACTCCTCCTGAATCCCACATAAATGTTGCTTCAACATCTGCATCAGGCAAGATAGAACCTTTCTATCTCTCTCTCCTAATCAACGGCCATAAGTTGAGTAACTGTATAATTGATTCCGGAGCTTCCGATAACGTCATGCCGGCGAAAGTCGCCCATGCTTTAGGCCTCACTCTTACCAAACCTTTCACAGATGTTATTCATCGAAACCAAGCAAGTGCCATTGATTGGCAAATCAAAGACGCGCAATTTACGTTTGTGGCTTTCCCGAAAAAAGGGTAAAGATGACCGTTCTCGTTGTTTGACATTCCAAAGAAATTTATGGAATTCTCACTAGAAGGAGTTTCTGCAGTGAAGTTGGTGGAGAAATTCACATGGACTGGTCTAAAGCTAGAATACCCATCAAAGGTGTGATGCAGACTTTAGAACCAGAATCGCAAAAGAAGTACTTGGTTACTAGCTCTGAGGACCCCAAAGCCCAAATCCTTTTTGAATCATCAGGGATGGGGAACTACTTCTTATCTACCGAGACGGGTACAAAGGGCATTTTTGTTCAAGAAAAGGATCTTAATGAGATCTGGACCTTGCAATTTGATGGCAGTTGCGCGACTAGTGGGTGTGGCGCCGGAATCGTGCTAATATCTCCCGAAGAGGAGGTAATTCCTCTTTCTTTCAAGTTGTAGTTTTTCAATACTAACAATACTGCTGAGTATGAATCTCTGTTACTCGGTATGCAAGCCGCAAAGGAAAGGGGAATTAAAAATCTGAAAGTTCAAGGTGATGCTGAGCTAGTTGTAAATCAGGTCAAAAGGATTTACCAAGTGAAAAATGAGAGGCTCAGTGCACTACCGTAACGCAAAGATGGGACAAAGATCAAGAATTTGATGCCTTTTCAATAGGGCAATTCCAAGAGCTCAAAATGATATGGCCGATTCATTGGCCATTTCAAAGCATCTCTCATGCTCCCGCACCCGGCTTGAAAACGAACAAATACACCATCAAGTGGTTTTCCGCCCGAGCGTGCTGCATAACTCTCAAAGATTGGCAAGTATTCAACGATGATAATCACCTCATTGCCTTTCTAGAAAAATCGTAACATTTTGATGAGTTGTATTTTGAAGGATCCACCTCTACATGCCGTGAATCAATCAACAATATCAAAACCATGAATCGAGGGAGAAGGACGGCATATGTCACCAAAGGAAATAAAATTCAAGGGCCTGGTTTCTCCGAGAGCGCTGTTTGATGTGCACGACCGCTTTATGAAAAAGAAGAAGCAAGATGTTCCCGACTCATCCCCTGAAACAGAACCACTCAATATAGGTTCTGAGGCACATCCGCAATTTGTAAACATTGGCAAATGTTGCACGCCTGAAGAGAAGCGGAAATTTGTCAAGTTGCTGAAGAAATATATAGATGTGTTGGCATGGTCCTATGCCGATCTAAAGTCCTTCAAGCCAAAGGACGTTCAGCATGACATACCGCTGAAAGAAGATGTCAAAGCCTTTCGCCAGAAGCAAAGGCACTATAATCCTAAGATTTCGGCACCATCCAGGCAGAAATTCAGAAGATGCTGGATGCGAGAATCATCTTCCCTATCCATCACAGCACTTGGGTGGCGAATATTGTGCCAGTGCGCAAGAAAAACGGCGAGATACGCATATGCGTAGACTTTCGAAATTTGAATCAAGCTTCACTGAAAGATAACTACCCTCTTCCGATAATGGATCAAGTTCTGCAAGCAGTAACTGGATCAGAAATGTTGTCTATGCTTGATGGTTTTTCAGGCTACAATCAGATTGAAGTCTCGCCTGAAGATCAATTCAAAACAGCATTCACTACTCCCTGGGGTACATTTGCCTACAGCAGGATGCCTTTTGGCCTAACTAATGCAGGTGCTACTTTTCAACGGGCCATGGACTTCGCATTTAAAGGTATGATGGGAAAAGTCATCAGTAGTTTATCTAGATGACTTAACCGTGTTCTCTAAACAACGAGGTGATCATTGTGATCACTGAGCAAGTATCGGCAAAGCCGAGAACATGGAATTTCCTAAATCCCAAAAAGTCCGTTTTGGAGTTACTAAGGGAAGTCATAGGGCATGTGGTTAGCAAAGAAGGAACGAGGATAGATATCAAAGAGTTAAGGCTATTCAGAGCCTTACTCTGCCTACAAGCAAGACTGGTGTTCATTCTTTCTTCGGAAAGGTGAACTTTCTTAGGCGTTTTGTTCCTGACTTTGCCGAAAAGACTCGCCACATACTGAACATGATGAAGGGGTCACCAACTTTCAGATGGAGTGAAGAAGGGAAAAGGTCATTTGAAGAAATAAAAACTTCTGTTGCCCATGCACCGGTCCTGGTATGTCCCGACTTCTCCAAGGACTTCATCATGTATAGCTACGCATCGGAACATACTGTGTCTGCAATCTTAATGCAAAAGAATTCAGAAGACATTGAATCCCCGATTGCATTCATGAGTTCTCCCCTCAAGCCTCACGAGTTGAAGATGACTCAATTGGAAAAGCATGCCTTTGCCGTTGTCAAAGCAGTGAAGAATTTCAGGTATTACATTCTAAACTCACATACGGTGGTGCCGGTCCCCACACGGCGGTAAAAATCAATTCTAACTCAGCAAGAGTTAGGAAGCTTGAGAGGGAATTGGATCGCAAAGGTCCAGGAATATGACCTGGATATTAAACCTACCAAGCTGGTGAGGGGCAAAGGCCTGTGTCAGCTAATGGCTGAAAATGAAAATTTAGAAAATCCTAAAGGAAAAGAGGACTGTACCAACGAAGAGCAAAGCCCTCTAGAGGAGCCTGATTCTCTGCCTCTGGTTCTATTTGTTGCAACTAGTGACGAGTGGTACTCCGACATCGCTTTCTTCCTTACCTACTTGCGAATGCCCAATGCACCTAACCGCAGGAGAAGCGCACTATAAAGCTCGTGAGCAGCTAAATATGTCATCTGGGATGACGGTTTATATAAGCGCGGGATAGACGGTGTCTTCTTGCGATGTGTTGACAAGCCCCAAAGTAAAACTGCTGGAAAGTTTTCACAATTCAGCCTGTGGAGGCCATTTTTCTTCTTCCGTGACAGCACACAAGATCATTCGAGCCAGGTACTATTGGCCAACGCTCTTTCAAGATGCGGCTACCTGGGTGGCAAAGTGTGAACCCTGTCAGCAATTTGTCGGCAAGCCCAAGTTGGCTGCCCTTCCCCTAAGGCCGGTCATCATCAATGAACCATTCAGGCAATGGGGAATTGATTTTATTGGCGCACTCAATCCTCAATCGAGTGCTGGACATAGCTATGTCCTTACAGCAATGGATTACTTCACCAAGTGGGTGGAAGCCATACTCACAAGCACCACTTCGAGGTGGTTTGCAGCTTTTATCAAAAAATATCATTGTCGTTCGGCGCCCAAACAAAATCGTTGCATGATAATGCTTCTAACTTCTCCTCGTGGGAAGTTATTAGTTTTTGCTATGAATATGGGATAACTTTAGCACATGCCTCGATTATTACCCTCGGGAAATGGTCAAAGCGGAATCCAAGAATAAGAACTTGGTGACCATCATACGGAAATTAGTAGATGAGAATCAGCGGATGTGGCACAAGTCTTTGACGATGCTTTGTGGGCGGACCGCATTACCCCAAGAGATCTCTCGCATGTCACCTTTTCAAGTGTTATATGGCACCGATGCCGAACTTCCCATTTCTCTGCCAAACTTCCCGCTCTACGCTGCACGAGTAATCAAAGATGAAACTTTCCACTTCTCTAGAAAAGAGAATCATGTATCTTGTGAACTTGAAGAAAAGAGAGTAAGAGTGGTCGACAGGATCACTGAGCATCAGAATCAAGTAAAGAGGCTTTTTGACAAGAAGGCCAAGCAGAGAAATTTTCAAGTGGGAGATCTCGTCCTCTTATGGGACAAGCGAAGAGAGCCAAAGGGCATGCACGGAAAATTTGATTCCCTATGGAGAGGGCCCTTCAAAATCAAGCAACTCAATGGAGAGAATAGTTTCTATCTCTCGTATCTGGATGGAGCTGAACTCCCGCTTCCCTATAGCGGGCAACATCTCAAGATCTTCAGGAAGTAGAGCTTGCTCTCTTCTTTGTACAGTTTGCTTTTTGTTGTGTGTTTGCTTTTGTTGTGTGTTTGCTTTCGGTTAGTTTTGTGTTTCCTTTGTTCTCCCTCCGGTCCCCCTTGTTTTTGACTCCGTACCCAATGGATAGGCACAAGTGATCTGGGATTCTCTACCCCCGAGTTCGCTCAGGGATAGTCCCCAGAAAGAGCCAGCTGTTATCCCGTAAAATTGACAAGGGCAATTTTACCGATAACCATACCGAAAATTTTGTTTCGATCCCTCGTTAGGGATCCTTCGAGTTCGAAAGATTGTAAAATCCCTTCCCGGGAAATCTAGTTTTCGAACTTAGTCTTTTTGAGCCTTTTTTGGCTGGGCGCATGGATTTGCCTTGTAACACTAAGTTTTGATGCGCCCCCTTAAAAGCCTTTGGCGCATGGTTTTCCATGTTAACACATCTTTCGGTGCGCCAAAGGATGTTGAGTCTATTTTTATGCGCCAAGGCGCATGCGCTTTGCGCCAAAGACATTGCTTTTGTTGCTCCACTTTTCGGTGTGCCAAAGGCGCACATAATCTTCTATCAACACAAAGTTTTGGTGCGCCAAAGGGCGCACGCTTTCCCCCGCCGACAAAGAACTTTCATGCGCCATTTCAAAAGTGGTCATGGCGCATTGATGACAAGTTTTTCTATATATATCGTATGCGCGCGCCAATGTCATTTTCATTCTTTTGTCGAGCACGTGATCACTCTGACTTGTCACCTCCGCTTGCTTTTCGTCGCCCTGTGGACCCGCTCTCAAATTTTTGCTATATATCTAAGGTAAGAGGTTCTCCCTCTTCTCCATTTTCGTGCTTTCGGTTCTTTGCGTGTTCTTGGTCTGTGTTCTTGGTCTGCGTTG
This sequence comes from Taxus wallichiana var. yunnanensis, assembly GCA_018340775.1. NCBI lineage: Eukaryota > Viridiplantae > Streptophyta > Pinopsida > Cupressales > Taxaceae > Taxus > Taxus wallichiana. The sequence goes on along the minus strand of CM031239.1, from coordinate 874,595,436 downwards.
TGGTTTGCTAGCAAGCATTAAAATAAGATTGGTTTGAGCTAGTTTCCCTCGTGCTGTCCCGTCTTCCTTTCTTCTTTTTCTCCTCCTTTCCCTCCCTCTTTCCGGATCTGCTGGAAGGGAGCTGTTTTGAAAGGGCTTGGTCTGCCAAACTTTTTATATGAAACCTTATATGTCCATGCTATCTTTGAAATGGAAGAAAGAATGAAAATGATTGAGCAATGAGTTTAGTTCTATGGCGCGCATCAAGCGCGCTCTTGTCACACTTAAAATAGCTTACCCCTTTGGCGCATCTACCCGCCATGTTACATGATTAAAACCCGCGCCAATGGCGCAGCCTTTTGTCCTGCTACATCTAGAACTCATGCGCCTTCAAAGCGCGCCCTTTTTGCATGCTACAAGTGTAAATCCCGCGCCTCCTTAAAAGCCTTTGGCGCACCCTTTATCCATGCTACATAATGTTTCCATGCGCCAAAGGAGCGCACCCAGCTTTCATGTAACACAAGCCTTATTCGCGCAAGTATAAAGCTATCAAGGCGCGGGCGCACCCTCCATTGCAGTAACATGATGTTGTGTAAACCCTTCATGCGCCGCGCCAAAGCCTTTGGCGCACCATTTGTTAATGTTACATAATCCATCCATGCGCCAAAGGGCGCACCGAACCTTCATGTAACATACTCTTTCCATGCGCCCTGCTATAAAATGCAACCTGCTTCATCCATGCGCCATGCGCCTTTGGCGCCAGTATAACCTCTGCAACATTCCTTTTCTGTGCGCCTTATCTATTTGGCCTGCCAGTTGCATTTTTCCCGCGCCCTGAGCCTTAAAATCTCTAACTCTTTCTTCTGCTAGCATTCCAATGGAAGATCAAATGACTAATTCAACCTTTTTGGATTGGGTCTCACTTCTTCTTCATGCAGATCAGCAACTGAGTTCGAAAGAACACATGTCTACGTCAAGCAAGAAACCCACCAAACCAAGAGGAAAGGCTAAGTCGATTAAGAAGAGAGATGAAATACAAATATCAGAGGGTCAGGATGCCCGAATCACAGGCTGAGTGCAGTATGGATGTCAGAGACTCAATTGGGTCACATTGACATGGATGAATTCTGGGTTAGGACTCAAAAAGTTACAAGGAGTCCATGGATGGACAAGTTAATAGGCAGTGCCCTGCACTTCACCGGAGGAATCCCCGTCGCCGTCAGTAACAACGAATTCATGATGGTGATTGCGCAATGTTACAACAAAGACACAAGATGTGTCGAAAATAGTAAGGGCGAGGCAGTCATAAACCTCACTGCCCGTCATTTTGAGTTATACTTGCATCCTCATCACCGAACTTTGTGGTCATTAGCCAACGAGAATGCATCAAGGCCTGGGAAGACAACGAAGACCAGTGCATGCAGTTGATGAATGAGGTCTACCTAAAGAACAAGAAGGTGGTGACCCGGTGGCCTCAGACTATCCACCGAAGTGATTTCTCAGAGGAACTCAGTGATACTATCACTTTCCTGAGCAGAGTCTTCGGGCTTTCAGATGCCCACTATTTCCATAAGTGGATGCTGCGGTACCTAGAGACAATGAATAAGAATTTGCCCGATCAGCGCTTTTGCTGGGGGGAAATAATAAGCAGCACCATATCTGAGCAGCTACAACAGCTCGCCACAACAGGAGTGTTCCATATGAACTCCTACGTAGTCTACGCTGCTGCATCTGAAAGGGATTATCCGGGGCTGAACCGAAGTGGAGTATGGCCTCAGGCCAAGATATTTGATTACTACCTAGAGCTGAGGCTGAGAATAGCATCCAACATTTCACAAAAGTTAACGATGCATTCTTCTATCATGTCATCTGGCCTACTGAGGCCAAACATGACTCATAGACGACGACCAAAAACATAGTGGCAGTCACAGAGAAATGGGGGGCCCTGTTCACCCAATTTCCCACGTTCACCTATCTGAGGGCTGCCAACTTTTTGGGAGAGCCAACCAGGCTACCAAGGTATGTTGGGCCTAAGCTGATTCTACTAGAACTGCAAGGCAAAATGGTCACATACCATGAGAAGTGCCTCAAAAGAAAGAAGGGTGGAACTCCTTTCCCCTCAAAGTGGGCCGATACACATGCTCCACCCACCATAAGGCAAGGAAATGTTCGAGAGGTGACGAAGAAGGTGCCAAAAGCTAGCAAGCCATCCGATCCATGTCCCTCAAATTGAGGATATTTACATCGACGCTTCCATGAGGTAACTCAAGAAAGTCACTCTTCCATCCAATACGAGTGGCCATTGTCCCCGAAGGCTTCCAACACAAAGATGAAGTAGATAAGGTGTATAATGACAACTCTTCCCCGCCATCGATGAATAAGGAAACACCGAGGAGAGGGTCAAAGAGACTATGCGAGAATGAGAAGATCGTGCCTAGATCACTCTGAACATGCATTCAATACTTCGGAGTAGATTTCACATCTGTCCCCGGGGCAAGGCACCTCCAAGGTCACAAGATGAAGTAGGCAAAGGTGCACTATTCAGAGGAAGCCCCAAAGTCCTTTCCCCGCATCCATAACTCTTGATGAGGAATCGACAGAGGATAGTCCTATACGCCCATCCACCTGTGATGTCGGGGACAATTGGCCCTTCTTCTTCTCTTCCTTCCTTCCTCCTCGAGTGACTCAAACGACCACCCCTTTGGTCGTGTCCTCATCCCTTCTTCTACCCTTTCCCCGCCTCTTCATCTATCTTCTCTTCCTCGCTGATTTGTCTTCCTCTATTTCTTCCCTCATCTCCGAGCTCCTTCCCTTCCTATGTCTTCTGCGAGCCAGGGTTTCCTTCCTCCCGTGGACATTTCTTAGGCTATTCTTTCAATGCCGCCACCACCGCGTGTCTCCACGTTTTCCCTTTCTCTACCGTTGCTTTGCCTCCCTCCTCGTCTCTCGGTCCCTTCTATAGACCAGCTTGGATCTCTCAAAGAAGGTGAGCCAACAAAAGAGGAAAGTCCCCATCGCTCCGATGGACTTTTCGGTCATTCCAAGCTAAAGGAGCAAAGAAGCACAAGCCGGTTACACGCTTCTCAAGAGGCCAGTGAGAGAGTCATGGAAATAGCGCACTGACCAACCCCTCAAAGAGAAAGAAGATCTGTCTCCGACAGATTTCACCGTGACCCAAGTCACAATGGGGACATCCTCTGAAAGTCTCCAGGGGGAAGCTCTTTCCGCAGTTGATGCACTCTGCAAAAAGCTTCAGGAAACAAAAGAGGAGAAAAGGCTACTGAAGGAGCAGAACAAATACCTGCTTCAAGCCTTACAGAAGATGGGAAGTGCACCTCCCACAACTGCCGCCGAGACTCCTGAGCTACTCAGTCAGGAGAAGATCAATGAGTATTCAAAGATCGGCGAGCAGGGTATGGCTGTTTCTGCTTGGAGGAGCCAGATCCTCAAGGATAGTGAAAGAGTAATCGCCGAGTATATCAGTTTATACCTAAACATCGAGAAGGCGAATAAGGAACTCCAAGCATTAGCAGGTCCGATATCAGAAGAGTTAGAACATGCTAGACTCCAGCACGAGACCTTCCAACAAATGTTCGACTGTTCAGTCGAAGATCTGGTCAAGTTCGGAGTCTTCGGTCATCCAAGGGCCCTCAACAAAACTATGTCCACTCTGGACTATCAGATAGATCAGCTGGAATTTGTTTTAGAAAAGATAGACAAGGTAAAGGAAGAGGCCCTAGATGCAATGCATCAAATGGAGAAAATTGTCCTCGCCATGACTCCAGGGTTGCTCACTCCTTCCCTTACCTTGAGATCAGCTGATGACACTATCCGGATCTTCAAGGAGATAGCTTCTCAAGGGACAGGGCCAGAGGTCACATTCGACACTGAATCTATCAACAACCTACTGGCCTGTAGGGACTTCATCGGGTTCCTTATCGAGGCGGAGAAAGATTATTCCAAACTCCCGAGAAAAGCTCATAGACGAGCGGGAGACTTGCGAAGCAATCAGTGAACGGCACAAGGATCCGTCACAAGATCAATTTGGGCCGATGATTAGCAAGTTTTTGGAATACCGTGCTCAGTTCCACATATCATCACCTGAGCAGCATCAGAAACAGGCAACCCCTTTCCGGCCGTAGGATGATGATGATGAGTAGCTTCTTCTTCTTCTTCTTCTTCTTCTTCTTCTTCTCTCTATTCTCCGACTTTCTTTTTGAAATGTCTAAAATGTGTTGATACAAATGATGACATCATCCATGTTGCATCATGGGATGATGTCATCCACCAAGTTGTCAAAGTCAACATGACTTTTAGATATTTTGTAAATATCTTTGTAAATAAGTGGTTGGCTCCATTTTGCCTTCTCTCTCCCTCATCTTCTATAAATATGAGAATACTTGTTGTATTCAATGGTGAACATTTTTTAGATAGAAATAGAAGTGAGGAGAGAAAGACTTTGAGCTTTCTTGTAACAGAAAAGAACAAGTAATACAATTATTCAGACTTTGTGCTCAATAGCTGTGTTATACATTAGATCTTTCTTACGTTAGATCTGTATGTGTTTAATCTGTTGGATTCATATCTACTTTTCCGTCATTTGTTTATCAGTATTGCTTTGTTTATTTATGCAAGTAGGTTTGGCTCTGTTTACTACCAAACTAAAAACATAAATCTTCTGACCTTTCTGCTTTGGAATTCATTTCTTTTCTCCCTTCGGATCTGTTCTTTCTCTTCTCCTCTTTCATTCCTTTCTTTTCGGCCTGGAGACACTCTCTTGGGATGAGATCCCACCCTCGAAGCGAGAATCTATGAGACTTCCGGGTTCCTGCTAGTAGAAATAAAGAATAAACCAGTTTCACTTTGCTTTGTCTCAAAGAGGGCTTTCCTTGCTGTATCTCTACACTTTAGAGCATTCTCTACACTTGGCACTAGGTTAGGAGAAGAATTCAGGTTTCTTCGTAGGGTTATCCTACTTTGCAAGGTCCCATCATGTAGGATAATCCCATGTTATGCAGTTACACTGATTGCCTCACACACAAATCACAAGCAATCATGGGTGTTGTAATTTTGACATAACAGCTTTCTGGCATGCCCGACGGGACATGAGGACAAGTTTTTAGGTTTATCAATATGGGATGTGTATCTTGGTGAATTTATATCCTTTGGAGGCTTTGTAATAGCACATCTAGTAACTCCCAGGGTCATATTTCAATTAGTTTTAGTAGTACTAGTGGCCCAAGTACATGAGAAGGATCCAAACTTGGTCCAGAGTAAGAGAAGAAGGTGTCTTTGAGTATTTGCAGTTATCCCCAGGAAGAGGAAGGAGAGGAAGAAGAGTATAAAGGTCTCCATCTCCACCAAATAGAACCTTATCAACACCTCCGCCAGGTAGACCCTTCCTTCAATCAACCAGAGTTCTCAGGCCAATCAGGATGGCACATCAGCAGCCACCACAAGGACCACCAAATCCCTATGTCAACTTCACGGTAGTATTCCACTCACCCTCAATTCCTAAAACCCTATTCCAGTTGTAGCATTGAAAAATATCCCATACTTCACGGGATAAAACCATAAAAATCTTATTGATCACATCCAAGACATCGCTAATGTCTTTGCAATCCACAAGATCAATGAAATGGATGTGGTATTCCAGTTGTTAGCTCCTCTTTCAAGGGTAAGGCTTTGTAGTGGTTTAGAAGCTTAACGGAGGGGTCCATCACAAACTAGGATCAAATATGCATAGCCCTCTGTAATTAGTTTGCGGAAAGAGGAGATAATGTTTCTTTATTGGAACAATTATCCACAATCAAGAGTGCCCAAATGATCGGATGGCTGATTTCAAATTTAGATTCTAGTGGACGTGGGATTAGATTCCAAGGGCTATGAGACCATTTTCCCAAGGTGAATTCCTCTACTTCCCAAGGCTTTAAATTTAGACATATCTATGATGATCAATTCTATGGGAGGTACAACACTATCGTGAGTCTAATAAGAAAGCTTGCCTAGGCCGCTTATGCCTCTATATCTAGAAATGGGGAATCCAACTACCAGTCAAGAACCTAAGTTGAATCCCATTCCAGCTCCTAGAAATCAGAGAAATAGTGAGGCCTCCACTTCTTCTAGTACTTCTAAGGAACTCCAGGAAGTCATGAAGTAGCTACAGAATTTTGGGAATGAGTTGGTGACTATCAAAAGGTAGCAAGTATGACTTGGAGCTCCGTGCCATACTAGCCTCAAGATCAAGTGAATAGGACTCCATATCATCCTAACAGGCCTCCTACTCAAGTAAAAGCGAAGCAAAATCGAGTTAGGGCGGTCTCAAACTACTAGGTCATTTCACCTTATAATCCAAACACACAGCTTCAACATGTAGGGATTTGGTTCCAACTCAGAACAACATTTCACAGGAGTATGAATGGTGATTTCCATGTAACCAAACCTCACAACTAAGCAATGTGTTTTAATGTTGCATTTGAATTAGGATTTAATGGTACATACCATCAATGTTCCCCAAGATCCAAGTGAGGAATTGATCGGGGATCATTTTCAAAATTTCTCTAAACATCCCTAAATGGTGTCGGTGTAGAAGACCATCTCGAGATCTTTCCAACGACTATGAGAATGCGACAAAAATTCGGACATCGGGAACTCTAGATATGTTCGGTCAAAGTTCGGACATCGGGAAAGTCAACTCGGTCAATCGTCAATATTGGACCAATCGCACCGTGACACGTGGCTTTCCACCACTCATCAAATTCACTCGATTTGCCTATCGGAGAGTCGACATGTGGTCTTATTCATCATGTATCATGTAGGGTTGAATTTCATATTATTTTGTAATTCTTTGCCATACATTATTTCCAAATGCAATGTATAATGTCAAACCGCCATATATTAATGTTTAAACATTAATACATCTACCCATACAAATCCGCCATCCACCTTTTATGCTAAGTCCACGTGGTGAAGCCCGAAGGAGATGAAGCGGTGTTGGGGGCAATTAAATGCCAAACGTGGAGATTCCCACATTAAAAATGGTGGGCAAGGTTTTAAATAAACCTTATAAACATTTATATCCCACACAATGTGAGATTTTATCCACCTAAAAGGGCCGCTCCACATGGGATTTATCCCATTTAAAATACATGCTAATCCTTTTAAAATGCATGCCATCTTTTTAAATGTATCCACATCACGTGGAATTGGGAAGAATGGTTAAAAAGGGGATTAAGGAGGATTATGGGGATTATTATCTCATCCAAATTATGTGGTTAGGCTAATATTAGCCTAATGATAAATGATTTTCCATTATTTTTGGGCCCTAAAATTGTATAAATAGGGAACCCATTCCTTTGTAATGGACACACACCGTCCTGTGAGAGAAGCTCATTGCTTAGAGCGCGGAAGGTGGACACATTAGTCCAACAAGCTTATTAGTTAAGCTTATTTGTGAGATGTGTCAACAAATATTGTTTATTGGCCTATTATTTTAGGCAATAGTAGATGGAATATTTGTCATTGTGGAGTAAATTATAAACTACCCAATAGGCCCATTGAGCCACACCAATTACTTGCAAATCCTCGGATTGTTGATCGGAGTGCTAGTGTCGCATTGATAAGCATCGGGAAGGCCAATTTAAGTCCGAAGGAGATTGTGCATCGAAAGTGAAAAACAATTTGACCGATCATCGGAAGTTTTCAAGAACTAGTGTACTTGATAGGAAAGTAAAATTCCAGCAAGTTTTCTTGTGAAAATACTATCAGAACTTACAAGTTTTGACTAGTGGAACGGTTCGACCATGAACCCGAGACGTAGGCAATTGCCGAACTCCGTAATCAATCTTTGTGCAATTGTCTTTATTGTCTTGCATTAATTTTTAAATTGATTACTTAAAAGGAGCAAATTTTTGGCAAATAATTAAAGCCCATAACGGTCCAAGATTAGGTAGTAATAATCTAATTATTTTCGGATCAAGTTTGCATCGAGCTGTTTAGCTCCTTATTTGTTTTTCAAGAACTGATTAATAGAGTGATTTCTTCAAGTTGTGCGCTTAGTTTAGTTTGTGTGAACATGGTACAAGTGCACTATGGGCAAGATGTCTAAATAGGCAAAGCTCAAGGAAATTGAGGCGTATAATCACCGTGAGATCGGGAAGAGAACTCTCTCTTATGATCAATGCATTACTCCTCGAAGAGGAGAATGCTCATTTGAAATCGAACCGAAAACCAAGGATGAGCTCTTGGCAAGGTTGCAATGTAGTGATCATAGAACGAAATACCTTCAACTTCGATGATGCAGAGGCCATGGCAGATGATTGCACTGTAATTTTTTCACCACGGGAATCTTCTTCTTCCTCCCATTCAGTTTCGGATTCAAGTAATGAAGTCTTTGGTTTGTTTGAAAAGCATACTAGAGGCATTGGATCCAAGTTACTAGATAAAATGGGATTTGATGGAAGAGGCCTTGGTAAAAATGGCCAAGGTATTGCTAACCCAATACAAGTCGAGGATCATCCTCATTTTGTAGGTTTGGGTTATCCTAGTGCGGGGAATGGAAATTGAGAATGCTCCAAGAATGCTGATGGGAGACAAGCTTCCGAAAGTAAAGTGATTACCCCACTAGTCCTACGAGAAGATTATGAGTAGGAAAGTTGTGCTTCGTTGTCATAGGAAAGATGTGGTAAGAGAAATCAGCGAAGAGGTAATGAGATTCCACCTCCAGTTTCTTACCATAATCATAAGCACAATAAAACTTTTGATCCACTTTTTCAGCTTAAGAAGTATGGTTATGATTTTCAGAAGATGTGGAATTCCTTTCCATGTACTTTTGTGGATTGCATAATCATTTAGTGGCCAGATGCTGGAAGAGAAGGAAATCTGATGAAGAATTTGATGCCGTTCATCAGGAACAAGGCAAACCAAAAAGACCAATCTCATCATGCAAAGTCGAGAAATGGCAAAAAGAGTTCCTCATCCCAGAAGAAGGAGATTAAGAGGAATTTTTGTGCTCATTGCCAAAGGAATGGGCATCGGTGGAAAATTTTTGGAAACTACATCCATCTCGCCATCGTAGAGTAATGGCAAGCCAAAGATGGAATGGAGGCCTATCAGTAAAGGGCAAAGAAGTTTCTACTCCACCACCAATTGACAAGTCAACCCAGGACCAGGTAATACCTGAAAGTGAAAGTCCTTTAAAATGGGTAAGTCAACAATTTTTCAATTATATATTGCATAATTCAGATTGATGAATAGTATGCAGTATTAAGTTTGGAGATCAGATTCTGTGAGAAAATGCTGAGAGAAAGGTTTACAATACTCAATGGATTTTCTTACTTAGAAAATTTGATTAATGCTCCAAACATATCTCCTAATCAGCTTGTGAGTACCTATTACAGCTTGGATACAGGATTTGACTCATATAAAGCTCGAGATTGATCTCCAAAAAGATCAAGAGATCAGCTCGAACTTCATTCTGTGTAGAGGCATTATGATTGTGTAGCATAATGGTAGCTGAATCATCGTGGGCATTTATATCAAGTCTTAACTTCATTCTCATGGAGAAGAGGCATCATGGGGATCTAGTAGAATGGTTCCTGATATAATTTTTCAACAAAAAGAGATCTCAAAAGATCAACTCTGAACTTCATTCTGTGTAGAGGCATTGTGACCTTGCAACAGCAATGGTAGTTGAACAACCATCGCATTAACATCATGTCGAACTTCATTCTATGTAGAGGCATCATGCACCGCAAAGCAGTAGAGATGGTACACGATATTAGTATGTCAACAAGAGGAGCTCTAAAAGGATTAGCTCAGAACGTCATTCGGTGTTAAGGCATTGCGACCACACATACGAATGGTAGTTGATCAATAGACTTAGCATCGTGCATTAGATGCTCAAGGTCTTGAAAGAGGCTTAAAGATCATGCATCGGAGGCATTGATGTCTCAAATAGACTTAAGATCGTGCATCGAGGCTCGAGGTCTTGAAAGAGGCTTAGATCATGCATTGGAGGCGCTTGAGGTCTATAAAGGGACAAGGCATTTTCCATCACCGACATCGGATCAATCATAGCTCTACGTAACATGGAGTTCCTTCAAACCAGCTTTGGATTTTGCGAAATCAACTTGAGCTAGGAGCTCATGTTATAGAGTAAAATAATATCCTTGTTGTCGATATCAAGAAGCTTAAGCACACATGTATGAGCGTTGAGGTTTCATTCAAAACTTAGCACCATAAAGCGGAGGCATGGAGGTCTTCTTCGATATCGAGTGGCAATGAAGTGTCGTGGGCCCATAACCCACAGTCCCAGATCGGAGCAGAGTTTTCAAGTGAGAAGGTTGCAGAGGAGAAGACCCAAGGGTCTACTACAGCAGCACTTCCGAGGTGGCAGCAGAGTTTTTCAGATTCAGGATAGTATGGAAGCTTTTTGGGACAAAAATCCTTTCTCAAAGTGGGGAGGTGTGATCAGGGGATCATTTTCAAAATTTCCCTAAACATCCCTAAATGGTGTCAGTGCAGAATATCATCTCGAGAGCTTTCCAATGACTATGAGAACGCGACAAACGGACATCGGGAGCTCTAGATATGTCTCGGTCAAAGTTCAAACATTGGGAAAGTCAACTCTAGTCAACTAGTCAATATTGGACCAATCGCACTATGACACGTGGCTTGCCACCACTCGTTGAATTCACTCGATTTGCCTATCGGGAGTCGACATGTGGTCTTATTCGTCATATATCATGTAGGGTTGAATTTCATATTATTTTGTAATTCTTTGCCATACATTATTTCCAAATGCCACATATAGTATCAAAACCATATATTAATGTTTAAACATTAATACATCTACCCATACAAATCCGCCATCCCCTTTTATGCTAAGTCCACGTGGTGAAGGAGATGAAGCGGTGTTGGGGCAATTAAATGCCAAACGTGGAGATTCCCACATTAAAAATGGTGGGCAAGGTTTTAAATAAACCTTATAAATATTTATATCCCACACAATGTGAGATTTTATCCACCTAAAAAGGGCCGCTCCACATGGGATTTATCCCATTTAAAATACATGCTAATCCTTTTAAAATGCATGCCATCTTTTTAAATGTATCCACATCACGTGGAATTGGGAAGAATGGTTAAAAAGGGGATTAAGGAGGATTATGGGGATTATTATCCCATCCAAATTATGTGGTTAGGCTAATATTAGCCTAATGATAAATGATTTTCCATTATTTTTGGGCCCTAAAATTGTATAAATAGGGAACCCATTCCTTTGTAATGGACACACACACCAAGCACAACATATTTGCTCATTATCTTATTAGACCGCTAAAGGTGGACACATTAGTTGGAAGCTTATTATTTTTAAGCTTATTTGTGAGATGTGTCAACAAATATTGTTTATTGGCCTATTATTTTAGGCAATAGTAGATGAAATATTTGTGATTGGGAGTAAATTATAAACTACCCAATAGGCCCATCGAGCCACACCAATTACTTGCAAATCCTGGATTGTCGACCAGAGTGCTAGCATCGCATTAATAATGATCGGAAGGCCGATCAAAGCCAAAGGAGATTGTGCATTAGGAAGGTGAAAAACAATTCGATTGATCATCGGAAGTTTTTGAAGAACTGGTGTACTTATAGGCAAGTAAAATTCCATTAGGTTTTCTTGTGAAAGTACTATCAGAATTCACAAGTTTTCACTAGTGGAATGGTTCACCACGAACCCAGCAGACGAGGCAATCGCTAAACTCGTAATCAATCTTTGTGCAATTGTCTTTATTGTCTTGCATTAATTTTTAAATTGATTACTTAAAAGGAGAAAATTATCGGCAAATAATTAAAGCCTATAAGGGTCCGAGATCGTGTAGTAATAATCTAATTATTTTCGAGATCGTGAATAAAACCAATAAACAACTCAAAGAATAAACTCCTCCAACTAAGACCACAACCAATCGGCAAACAAAGGAATTTTGTAGAGTTAATCAATATCCTTTCCAAGGTGTAGCTATCAATACATGGTCAAAGAAAAGGAACCTAGAGGAAGGACGATCATCAAATGTAGGTGTTTCTCATCCTACTCTCATGCAGCAAGGAGTCAAAAGACCAAATATAGCTCCTAATTTACAAAACCAGCCCAAGGAAACTATCAGAAGAACCCCAAATGTACATAATTAGTCTAGGTTACTAGTTGTAGCATCTCATGGACCAACCTAGATATCGAAAAGATCATGTCAAACAAGGGATGACAAAATGAAAACCCATCCCCTTTCAATATCATCAATCAAATAAAAAAAGACCGATGTCAAAATCTCAAGCATTTCCATGTGGGAATCATCGGAAATCCTGTGGCAACGGAATTTGTTGCAAGCAAGCAATGGGAAATTGGTTTACCTCGAATGGGTCATCCAAAATAAGGAAAAATTCTCATGAATACTTGCACAAAGATGAAGGAGGTCAACCAAGTAAAAATTTTAAGCCTCCACCATTCTATGTGTCATCGATTGTTGGGATAGCTCTTGCACAACACCGCATGATCGATTCAGAGCAAGTTGTTATGTGATGTCAAAGCGAATCCGCAGATAAGTTGGGCCTGAAGTATGAACCGCTTCTAAAGGAGTGGTGCAATTAGAAGTAGTGGAAATAGTGAGAGTCATCAAAGACTTGAGTCTGACATTGCATGCATGCCCAAATGTCACAATTTTGCAGGATGTGTCAGTTATTGATTTGCCACCACTCTTGACCTTGTGCTTGTCAAGGGACTTCACGGCCAAAATCGGTGGGTACCTATCAGCTGATTGGTCCCACATGCTATTTAGGACAAGATATGGAGCCAAATCTACAATCAGGTCAGAGCCAATTGCCAACTTCCACATTGAGCCTCATGTGCCAAGCCCAATCAATGCGAATTGTACCATATTTGATCAAGACGAATGCTTGGAGGCTCAGGAGGTAGACACTAAGGTTGGAAGCATTCCATACCTAACACTTGATGATTGGGCTCATAAGAGACATTATTTTGATCCATACAGGGAAATGGAAGAAGCTGAGTTGGGCGTATATTGCTTGCATGAAGAAAATACACCTCTTCCTAACTACTACAAGCCAGAGAACAAGGATGATAATGAAGTATGACAGCTATTCTTTGATGGTTCAAGGAGTAGGCAAGGTGTTGAAGGAGGTGCAATGCTCTTTTCACCATAAGGTATGAATTACTACTCAACCTTCCATTTTCAGTTTGCTTGTTTGAATAACATAGCTGAGTATGAAGCTCTTATTCATGGATTGGGGTATCAAAACTGCAAGTGTTTGGAGATAGTGAGTTGATTGTGAACCAAGTTAGAGGATCCCATGTAACCAAAAATGATCTAATCAAAACCTACAAGCATCGAGTATGGGATCAAATTGAAGACCTTGAATTGTTCAACATTTAGGCCATACCAACGAAGAAGAATGAGGTTACGATGCTTGTAGAAATTGGAGTAGCATTTAATGTTTTCAAAGGTATCAAGAGAGATCAAGCTCAGCCCTATATCAAGGTGGTTATAAGGCGAGCACTGTACAAGACAAAAACATGAGCTAGAAGATGTTCGAGAATGATCGAAGATCATCAACTTACTTCAAGAAGAGGTTGAGTTCTCACTAAAAATCAAAAAATTAGAGCAAAGAGTATAGGGATCAAGTGGTGCAGGTGCAAAAGAACAAGTTACCTAAGGGGCTAGTGAATTTGTAGTTAATCTTCAACCCAAATGATCTGCTTTAGAAAAGAAAAGGAAACCATTCAAGTCAAGAGAGAAGGTGTGAAGCCAATTTCAGCTGGAGAAGGTAAAGTGCTCCAAATTGGTAGGGTAAGTACTGAACAAGAGAAATCTGATTTCATGAAAATTTTTCTCGAGAATTCTCATATGTCTTCTCTTGAGATATGAAGAATTAAGGGGATTTGATCCAAATTTGGCACAACACACAATTGAATCAAACCTGTAATCCAAACCTCTCGACATAAGCAAATGTCATTCAATCCTTATATAACTCCTCTCATGAAGGATTTGAACAATCTCATTAAGGCAAGCTTTATTTTCCAAATCAAGCACTCAAGTTGGGTAGAAAATTTAGTATCACCAAGAAAAGGAATGGGGAAATCAAATTGTACATAGATTTTGGGATTTAAATAGGGCCTCTCTCAAAGACCATTATCCACTTCTTTCCATGGAGAAAATATTACAAGTAGTAATACTTAGAAATATTCTCTCTCTTAGATGGATATTTGGGCTACAATCAAGTCATGGTGAAAGAGGAGGACCAATTCAAAATGGCCTTCACCAAAAAATGGGGCACTTACGCCTATAGGAAGATGTCATTCGGGTTGTCAAATGCCAAAGAAAATTTCAGATGGCTATGGACATGGCGTTCAAGGGGTTGTTGAACAAAATATTTCTTGTGTACTTAGAAAACATCACTTTGTTTTCAAAGGATGCAGCAAGTTATCTCTTTCACCTCAAGCAAGTGTTCCAAAGATGTAGAATATTTAGAGTGTCTTTGAATCCCAAGAAGTGCATCTTCCTAGCTCATGAAGGAAATATCTTAGGCCACATTGTGTCTAAGGAGGGATCGACAGTGACCCTTTAAAGAGTTGAGGTTATCCACACTCTACCATTACCAAGCCATAATAAAGATCTCCAATGATTCTTGGGGAGGATCAACTTTGTTTGAAAATTTGTGCCAATTTTTCTCGCTTTGGCACAAACCGATAACAATAATGTTGAAGAATAATTTGTCATTCAAATGGATAGTAGAGGTAAAAGAGATTTTTGACACTATCAAACGTGCCATATATCAAGCTCCAACTCTCATTAATCTGGAATTCTCCAAATACTCATTCCTCTATGCCTTTGGTGGTTTGGATACCATCTCCACAATCTTGAAGCAACAGTAATATGATGACTAGAACAACCTATTGCATTATTCGGCCAAGGCCTTGGGACTATGAGGTAAGATATTCATTCATTGAGAAACATGTCCTCATTGTGGTTAGGATTTTAAAGAAATTCAGGCATCTAGTGTCAAATAATAAAATTCATCTACTAGTCACACATGCTGGTATAAAAGAATTTATTTTAAACAAGGACCTCAATGAAAAAGAGATGTTTGGATAACCAAGGTCATGGAATATGAAATTGATATTAAGGTGACCAAGTTGGTCAGGGGTAGAGGCCTTTGTGAGTAGTTTTCTTCAAATTAGCATGAGGAGTCCAAGAATGGAGAAGAGACAGCTTTTGGTGATACAAGATGATCAACATTAATCATATGATGCCTCACCCGATCCTTGTTGGACTCAGGATATAGTCCATTTCCTTCAAACAGGTCAATTTCCTCAAGGGTTGAGAAAATAAAAGAGGAGATACTTCAGATTACAATCCATTCCATATGTTCTTATTGACGACATCTTGTTCAAAAGAGATGTGAATGGTGTCCTCCTAAGATGCATCAAAATAGATCAGGTGGAGAGGGTATTACATGAGTTCCATGATGAAGAAACAGGTGGCCACTTTGCTTTGAAAGCAATAGCTCTTAGGATCATGAAGGCTGGTTATTACTAGGCCTAACCTCTTTAATTATTGTATGCATGGATTAGGAAATGCAAAAAAATCCTTCTTCACAGGTAAAGAGAAGCTAGCAGCCCTTCCACTCCATCCCATTCTTGTAAATGAACCATTCATGTAATGGGGCTAGACTTTATTAGGGTGATTAATCCAAATTATAGCTTGGGCCACAAGTGGATCCTTATAGCCACAAATTATTTCACCAAGTGGATGGAGGTGGTTGCACTCAAGGAGGAAAATGAGGCCAACATCTTGGATTTTTATGAAGGTATTATAGCTAGATTTGGAGTCCCTTCAACTATAATATCGATAATTCCTTGGATTTTCATGGGACAAAAATATCTGGATGGGCGGTAAAAATGGCATCTATTTGAGCACCTCCTCAAATTATTACCCCCAGGGTAATGGGCAGTATGAGTCCACTACCAAAAATATTAAATTGAGATTATAAAAAGTAATATGGATGAGAATCAGAGAACCTGGCACACCAAGTTGAAGTTAGCCTTGTGGGCTAATAGGATTACTCCCAAGAAGTCAATAGGGAACTCTCCTTACAAGTTATTCTATGGAAGGGAGGCAAGGCTGCCTATATCCCTGAGTTTTCAACATTAGAGCTTATCAAGTAGTTGGAGTTGTTTGAGTTTGGAGCTATGGAAGTTAGGTATGTAGAGCTCATAGAGATAGAGGAGCTAAGTAACCAGGCCATGAAGACAATGGAAAAAGACCAAGCTCAAATCAAAATGAGCTTTGACAGGAAGGCCAGAAATCAGAACATTCCAAAAAGGAGACTTGGTCCTGAAATGGGATGCAGACAAGGAAAAGACAGGGAGACACTCCAAGTTTGATGCAATATGGGGTGGGCCTTATATGATTGCAGACTGCAAAGAAAACAATGCTTTCCAACTATCAAATTTGCATGGGTAAGAATTGCATATTCCAGTCAATGGAATCTATCTCAAACATTATTACTAAAGGAAGTATATTCCTTGTACATATTAGTTTAGAATTTGTAATTCCTCCAAGTGCTTATAGCACGTTGTCTTATTTTAGTTTAGGTTTTCTTTGTAATAAGTGCTGTGCACTCTCTAGCATGTTCCATTTGGGATGTGTATGACTTTGTTGTTTGTATATATATGTGCCTTTGTTGCTCTTGCACTTTCCAATTTCAGGAAAAGTTTGGTGAAGAAACAACCGAGCCCTCAACCCGAGATTTCTTTTGGAATGAAAATCCCAGTAGTGCTTCATAATTTTAAAGGATAAATCCTCAAATGGTAGACTAGTTTCAGCAATCACTATGACTCCATGCCCAATGGATCCTCTAGTGTCACTGGTCTTTTAGATCTAGCAGGCGGATCATCTTGCAAGTCACCAATTGTTATCCATTTTTTGCACCTCTGCAAAATAGAGAACTTTGTAGGTTAGAGCATTGGAAGTTAATGGGGAAAAATGAAATGCTTCATAATCTTCTAGGTAGCTCACGTTTTGGTTATGCAGATTTGATCTTAACTCATGGCGAGCCGCATCGAATGATAAAATTGGTGGTTGGGATTATTGTGGAATCATCCAAGTCTACGAGGACATGTGTACGGTTCATAGAGATGTATGGTCGTCCAACCCCGGGTTAGATAGCCGGTTTCACGGGTCGTTGGGATGGATGGGTGGCTCATTGGCGCACATGGTTGGTTGAAGGTTAGATGACAGATTAAGATTAGCGACCATCCAACCCCCTTGTTAGATGGTTGGGTTGATGGCCCATGGGTTAGAAAGTTGTTCAACCACAAGTATGGCACATGATAGGCAATCAGCTAACCCCATAGGTTGGATTATGTATAGAAGGCATGGTTAGATCATGCGGAAGTTTTGATGGCCCGACATCGTATGAACACTAGTTTGATGGCTCATTTGATCGAGTGAGATACAAAGGTTAGACGACTCACACATGGTATGGAAATGGTTGGACAGATGTCCAACCCCATTATTTTTATGGGAAGAGATAGACAATCGTCCAATCCCGTGTTGGACGACATGAGGTTGATTAACAAAAATAGGTCCTAATGTAGCCTAAAGAGGAAAAACTAGGGTATTAATGTTAATCTAGTTAGGAGGACTAAAATGTTGTAAATGAAAGACTAGAGTAGTATGGAATAAATGCAAACAAACTATTCTAAGTAAATAAAACCCTAATGTACAAGAGGAGAGAGAGAAGTGACTTATTTGATAATAGGAGATTGTCACATAGTGTTGTAGATCTGGGAGTAGAACTCAACAGTGTAGACGAACACTCAATAACCATGTAGAAGGTGGATTCAGCCTTTCTAAGATGACAAAGGTGCTTGGGAGGGTATTGGGGCACCTTGGTCTATAATCTGAGCACTCTAGACACAATATATGCCCATAACCTCAATCTAGTATGGTCGTTAGATGTATCTGAATACTTCCTCATCAGTCATGTTGGTTTCATCGGATGAACTGGAGAATGAACCATAATGCAAGTAGAAGTAGTAAACCCTAGAAAAATGAAAGATGCATATGAATGGGTCAAACTGACCTCAACCACCAAACTAGTGGACTTATAATTGAGTGTTGCACTACATTACGGACCCTGATGTAGTTCTGGTGTGTATGTGTTCATGTTGTGCCTTAAGTGCTCTTGTGTCAGTCACACTTTGTGAAGTAGCAAATAATAGTAGATATAGAAATGTAAGTAGCATATGTGCATGAAATAGAATCAATCCCACCCCTATGAAGTGTGTGTGATGTAGATATCCTAGCTTGAATGCATGAAACTATGTGGATGTAAGTGATGCAATAGATGTAACCCTATATGGAGTGATAGTAGTAATAGGATGCAATGACCTAGGACCCTTATAATGGTCTTATAAGTTTTATATTTATAGGGCTCTCAAGTTTAATTTCGTAAGTAATCCCAAAAAGGTTGATTGATAAGAAGATAAGGATGACTAATAAATAGAAGTGACCCAAAAAGGAGCGAAGGAGGTTGTCACGCAGATCAAGCGTCTCTAGGTGGGACCAGGGTGTCTCGAGGCACCCTAATACAACTGGGTGCCCCGATTTAGGGCTAGAAACTCAGTGGATGTTAGAAAATTGGGTGATAAGTATTGGAACATGAAGGTCTATTTTTAGAGATGGCATGCAGAGCACACAAACGAGGCAGAGACGTGTGCACCACACATTGGCTATTTTTGAGGATCAGATACAAAGCACTTTGCATGGACACAGGCTAGAAATAGATCTACTACTATTAGTTAACTACCAATAGTCTATTGTTAGCACACTTGCATGTGTGGCTAGTTGTAAATGGCATGTGGCTAATAATAAAGATGTGACCTATTTTGGAATGGATAAGTGGTGAAGGGAAAGTCCCCACCCTTATAAGTATGTAGTAACTATAGATAGAGATATATGATGATGAGATAGATAGATATATATAGAGATATGCATACATAGTGAGATTATGTTAAATATGTTACGCATACTACTATTATTTGTAATGAAGCTTCTGTATACTTATTGCATTTAATATAATGGAGGATATTGGCTGAATCTAAGTGTTAGTTCTGTGTGTATCTGAATCTAGTATGTTTTTGATCTCATCATGGTTAATATTTAGTTTTGTTCTCCCTTAGAGATAGATCTGGTATGCTCTATAGAATGATGTGTTAGTAATGGAACTATATGTGTTAAGTCTTCATCATGCTAACATCCTACAACAACAACCCTAAAGAGGGACCTGTACCTTTGCACACTTCAGTGAGCTCTCACCTCTAGGTGAGTGTGATGTGCCAATGTCTAGGGTCTTATTGGATTTGTATCACTGAATTCTAGGTCTACATCATTGGTTCCATTTCTGGGACCTCTTTTTCAGTTTTTTTTCAGGATGGTTCACGATGAAGACATACCAATTGACCTTAGCAAGTGTTGAAGAATGGATACATGATCTGGAAGAAGAATACGCATGATGATTCAACACTGAGATCTGAGTTTAACGCATGCATGTGGGTGGAACAAAATCTTGTATGATAGTTTATATGAGAGATTTTTTCACTATCTTTCTAGTAGAATTGTATGAGTGGCTGATTGCTTATGCATCTAAGTGGAATTGAGGTATCGCACACTTGTCTTGAGATGTAGAAGAATTCCAGGCCCTTTATGATGCTGATCTGATTTGGACTCAAGCTGTGGATACATGGTTCCATGGTGTCTTGAATAGTTATATCTTGAATACTCAATTTCCACTTATTCATGTCCAGAGGTAGCTGAATTCCAGTTTTTACGATATCCAAGGGGAGCTTACCTACAAGGCATTCCACTGGAAATCAAGATCCTGATGGTAACTTTGAATCTGGAGAGTAAACCAATGGCTAACTAAACCCCACCACGCATGGGGGAGGAGTAGGTTTGGTGAAAGATGGCAGACCTAGCGAAGAGAAAGGAAGAGAGAGGAAAGGTGGCTTAAGTATAATGAGGCACGTGAGAGGGAGATAGAGAAGCAATATAATTGTAGAAAGTATGGCATTTGAGGAGAGAGATGGCTCATGAAGGATTTGAAGCTCACATGTAGAAGACGTGGAGCCAGAGCATCAGAACTCCCCCATCTTGGAAAGCATAACAGGGATCCCCTCGGCCTCACAGAAGCACACCAACAGAGACTACCTGGGCCACGGGCATGCACATCTAAATCCACCTGGTAACCTTGCCCTTGCATTTGGTTTTTCAACATCTAGTACAACAAGTAATCAACAAGCTAGTTCAAGCAAGTGGGAGAGTAGGAGTGAGTCTTATAAGAGGCACAATGATGGCAACACAAATGGCTTCATTGTTATATGGGAGTACCTTTTTCAGGTGTATCATCAACACATAATACAAGCACACCAATTTTTGGATTAACTTCTGGGAGTAGTAACGCTTCACAGACTATCGGGGTATAGTTCAGTTCTACTATTGGGACATAGGGAAGTACATCTTCTGGTCCGACCCCAACTACAGGTTTGGGATCAGGAGGCATAGGTAGCTCTGTTCAGTGGATCTGGAGGTTCTGGAGGTAGGGGAAACACAGGAGGTTCTGGATCAGGTGGGCAAGGTCCACACCAACCCTAGAATATTTACATGGAAATGTCTCTTCATCTTCCAGAGTATAGGGGCATAGAAGATGTTGTAAACATGTGCATATGTGTGAAATATTGTGGCACAAAAAGGAATCATGGCTTCTAAGCATAGTAGGGAAAGCCAATTTTCTACTACGTTACAAGGGCACACACAACTGGTACAAAAGTTTGACCCTGATCAGACTTGCGTAGATTATACAACTTTAAAGGATGCATTCCTTAAAGAGTTTCATATCCCTGAGTTTGAGTAGAAGAGTATAAGTGCACTCAAGGATATTAAGCAAGGCACTACTAAAAGTGTTAGAGAGTATGATGCATGGTTTAAAACATTGTTATCAAAGCTTTCTTATGACATACACGCAAGCCAACATGCACAATGGTTCATTGGGGGCTTGATTACCCCTTTTAGGAGGGCATTATCACATAAGACATACACTGATCCACATGAAAGCACTTGAAGCAACCTTACACACTGAGGTAGTTGGAAGCATAGATACTAGGGTGAGCCCATTTTTAGAAGCACAAATAACAGCTATGGAAAAATAGTTGGAGAAACTATCAACAAATTCAACACATGAGACGCACACAGGATTTGGTGCATAGATTGTGAAGTAGAAGGTCACACAAAGGATAGTTTCCTCACAAAATAATATGCATTCATTGCTGATGGATTGTGAAATATGCCATTTAAACCATGATGCTAGCCACTTCCCATTATTACAACACGTGATAAGGAAGAACATTTCAAGCTACTATAAAATCTATAGGTCCACAACTCATGACACAAAGGACTGCCAATGATTGATAGATCCATGATGCTATAGATATTGGTGTATGACAGACATAGAGTTTTAGATAACTCTAAGGGAAAGAATGAGCATCAGACCGGGATCACAATCAAGCACGCTATGATCATAATGAAGGGTGTTTTGAAGGTGGTCATGGCAGAGGTCGAGGATACCATGGTGGATTCGGAGGATGAGGCCATGGTGGTGGAAGAAGTGAGTTTCCTCGGAACATGTTATACATGTGGATCTCCTGACCACTATAGGCATGAATGTCCTCATAATATTACATGTTCTTTCTTATGGAAAGAACCATAGCTATGAAGAGTGCCCAACTTATATGAGCATCTGAGTAAGCAAACATAAACAAGAAAACAAAGGTGCAGGATGGTTAGGATACAACACGCTATGTTGAAAATCAATGGATGCCCAAGATGGAAGTAGAATCCGAGGCACTACAAGTGAAGATCACGACCCACACTGAGGCAACACGTGTCAGGGAAGCATTACAAGCAAAACCTACCATCACTAAAGAAGAGGTTCTTCATGCACGGTACCCAGATCCTACCTATCAAAAGGAGGTTTATCAGAAACCATGGAAGTTCTAAGGAATCTTCAGGGTGAGATACAATACTTAAAGGAGAAAAAGAAAGCATCAGAGATGGTCCAAACTGATATAGATGACTTGAGAGAAGTGTGTAAAATGTTGCGCTAGGAAAACATCATTCCACTATTAGGGAGTTGGTTAAAAGGAAACACTCCACGTAAAGTACTGAGACTGATGGAATCCTACATGCAAATTCCCTCTCATAGCCTAGATTATGACAAGGAAATCACTCTGAATGTTGTTGTGGATGGGTGGCTATTGAGTAATATACTTGATTGATAAATAGGCATGGAAGTCAATGTTCTTACCTTGGATGCATGGGTACAAATGGGAAGACCCCCATCAGCCCATCCTCTAATGTATTATTCATGGCTAATCGACTAAGGCCACTCCCATAGAGTTTTGAAAGATGCATCCATTACCATACAAGGAGCCAAGTTCACTAGAGACTTTGAAGTTTTAGCACTGGCAAGAGTCGATAGCTTCCCAACTCTATTGGGGCATCCTTGGTGCTATGCAAATAATGTTGATCTTCGGTTCAACAAGGGCTATATCAGTTTTGAAAATAAAGAGGAAAGAGTTATTATCCCTTTAATAGATGGAAAATCTATGCCCTATGTTGAGCCCTTAAGTGAAGAAGATCTGAATAGGATTTATGTACGCGCCATCCGAGATCCAGAGATGATTGAACCAACCAAAGAAGGACTAATTCAATGGGAGGATGCACAGTCTATTAGTGATACTACAAGTGTTGCTTGTGATAATTGGGCTCACAACACTTATGAGTTGGTAGGGCACGCGAAGTAAAGAGCATATTTCCTCGAGGCACAAAACCACGTTATGTCAGAGGATAGGTAACAACTCGGTACCTTGTTACACAGAGAAGGGGATCCCATGGTATTCCTTGTGCCATGGAAGAAAAATGG
Organism: Taxus wallichiana var. yunnanensis; assembly: GCA_018340775.1. Classification (NCBI taxonomy): domain Eukaryota; kingdom Viridiplantae; phylum Streptophyta; class Pinopsida; order Cupressales; family Taxaceae; genus Taxus; species Taxus wallichiana. The sequence continues at coordinate 874,572,405 of CM031239.1, read as the reverse complement.
ATAGACCCACTGAAAGAAGAAATATGCTAGCATATACACTACATGTGGGACAACAAAATGACATGTGGGGTGGTCCACAGGATAATCTTGTCAGATGGAATGAAATTGGGATTGCTCTTACTACTAGGTTCTTCAGAGCAAATGCACCTACTCAAATATGTACTTATCATGGTAATCAACCTGTTCAACACCACATTCAGAAGTGTGAGAGACTCTAGACAGAAGGGCAGGAAGCTTTACCACCTTCACTATGGGTGCACCGTTTTATTCCACTTTACAAGGTCAGCACATGTGTTTGGTATGTATATGCAGAACTCCATAGAGAAACTAGAAATTGGCAGAATTTAATTACAGGAATGGCCCAGACATTTGACTTCTTCTCTACAAAGCCTCCTAGTAGAAGAAGCATTGAAATTTATCAAGCACTTAACTATGGGGGATAGTGCCAAGGCTGAAGAACTCCTTCAGAGTTATTAGATAAAGAAGACTCAGAGAGCATGCATCTTGATGAAGAACCAGAGGCCGATGCAACATTACTTCAACGCACTTTCCTTGAGAAAGAGAAAGGAAAAATGGTCTACTTAGTGGATGATGAAGAAGTAGATAATCTGGATGTAAACCATTCAACAGGAGGTGTGAGGTATCGATAAAGTGTGGATAAGACCACACACGCCTATCATGAACCTATGAAGACAAAGTGGGTGAATATTGAATAGATATTGAGCCTAAGGAAGCCATAATTGGAGACTATTGGTCAGACTCTGAAGTGGAAAAATCATAGAGTTACTAAGGGATTACCAGACTTATTTCCTAGGGGGTACCATGAACTTAAAGGCATGCATGAATCATTAGGGGAGATGAAGATAAAGCTTAAAGAGGGGTGTGCACCCCAGTTAGAAAGAGACCTTATAGAATGAACCCCAATTTGCGTGAAAAGGTCAAAGAAGAGATTGATAACATGTTGAAGTCTGGGATTATCAAGCCCCTTGATGAGTCAGAATGGGTTAGTCCAATGGTGATCAATATCAAGAAGGATGGATGGATTAGAATATGTGTGGACTACAGGAGCTGAATGTTGCATGTGTAACTGATCCATTTCCTACGCCATTCACTGAGGAAATACTAGAAGGAGTTAGCAGGGTGCAAAATCTATTCATTTACAGATGGGTTCTCTGGGTATCATCAGTTTAGATTTCCCAGAGGATCAAGAAAAGACTACATTTACTACTGAATGGGGTAGCTTCACCTATACTGTAATGCCTTTCAGTCTAAAAATGCACCTGCTATGTATTTTCACGCATAGTTGTCCAAGCATTCAAGGAATTTATTCACAACTTCTTACAGTATATTTAGATGATTGATGGTGTATGGATTAGTTAAGGATCACTATGACAATCTATGCTTAATGTTTGAATGGTGTAGATAGTTGAGTATCTCTTTGAACATCAAGAAGTGCATATTTGCTACACCATTTGGGATACTTTTAGGACACATAATCTGCAAGGAGGGTTTGTTGGTTGATCCAACAAAGGTTATAGTCATTATAGGCCTAAGGGAGCCTACCAATCAAAGTGAGGTGCATGAATTTTTGGGTCATACAGATATTACAGAAATTTTATCAAAGGTTATGCCAAAGTTTCACACCATTAGAAGAGTTACTGAAAGGGAAAGGTACATTCTACTGGGAGAACAACAACAATGCGCACATTCGAGACATTAAAGGAGAAACTTACTACCACACCTATTCTACATTTTTCCTTCATGGGACAAACCATTTCATGTACATGTTGACGCCTCTGAGCATGGCCATTGGCATGGTGTTGGCTCAACCTAGAGAAGGTATTATAGATCATCCTATCTATTTTGCTAGTAGAAAGTTGACTCCTGTAGAACAAAATTACACAACTACAGAGCGCAAAGCTTTGTCAATGATCTATGCACTACATAAATTCCACCAATACCTACTAGCTACACCATTCATCTTTTATACATATCACATGGCATTGAAGTATTTGGTAAATAAACCTATTTTACAAGGGCACATATGTCGATGGGTGCTCTTATTTCAAGAATTTGATTTCACAATTGTGGTAAAACCAGAAAAAGTAATTCTGACCAGACCATCTATCAAGAATACAATCAAGAGAAGAAGCACAAGAAATTGAGGATACCATGCCAGATGCACAGTTATACATGTTACAATGCACACCATCATAACTAGAGGACATTGTTGTCTTTCTATGAACAGGGATGGCACCAAAAGGAATGAAATCCTTGAGAAGAAACAACTTGCTATACGCACCACCTTATATGTTAATCAATGGTGACTTGTACAAATTGGGCCGAGATGAAGTATTACACCATTGTGTATTGAACATGAGTGCACACATGGGTATTATGGAAGAAGCTCATGGTGGAATTGCAGGTGGCCACTATGCAGTGATGCCACAATGCACAAGATTCTACTCACTAGATTATGGTGGGAGACCCTCTATAAAGATTGTAAGGAATTTTGTAAGGCATGTGATCATTGTCAATGTCTTGGAAAACCAGTCAATGAGATGAAATGCCTCTGAGACCTATTACTAGCACAAAACCATTTGAGAAATGGGCTATAGATTTTGTGGGTCCTATTTCACCAGCTACGCACATAGAACTAGATCACGCTACATCATAACTTACATAGACTATCTGACAAGGTGGGTAGAAGCAACACCTACAAAGGACTATACAATGGCTACAACAACCCGATTTCTATGGGAAAATATTATTACAAGGTATGGATGTCCTTTAGTTTGACCAATGATAGGGGCACACATTTTCTTAATGAGACAATCAAATTTTATTGATGAGTTCATGATTGCACACCATAAGACTACACCCTATCATCCTCAGAAAATGGAACTACTGAAGCTTTCAACAAAATTTTGAGCCAAACATTGACAAAAATATGTGATGTTGAAGAAAGGATTGGGATGATAAAGTATCTACAGTACTTTGGGCATATCAAACAACATATAAAAGGTTGAACAAAGCCACACCATTTCAGTTAGTGTTTGCACAGTGCAAAAGCCATTCTTCCTATGGAATTTATGTTACCTTCTTTACGTATTGTGCATGCTGGAGGTCTAGCTGATGAGAAAGCTTTAGAAGAATGGATTGAAAAGATAATTCAAGCTGGATGAGTGATGAGCCATAACACGTTGGAGTCAGAAGCAAGAAAAGGCCAGGCAGAAAGCATGGCATGATAGAAACATAAGGGACAAGAAGTTTGAGATTGGACAAATGGTGCTTCTCTATGACTCTAAGTTCTTGCCATCCAGAAAACTTAAGGTACATTGGTTGGGGCCGTATGTTATCACTTACATCCTTGAAATAAGTGCTTTCGTTAGAAGCACTTGATGGAACACATGCTACCCGTTACTTCAATGGGAGTAGGCTGAAGCCCTACTATAAATAAGTCTTCTTGGTGTTTGTAATAAGGCAATATTTCCATTTAGATTAGGTTTTCAATTATGTATTCCTTAATGTGTTTCCTTCTTTTTGCTATGCTTTTTCAATTTAGTTATTGTTCTTGTGTAATAAGCGTGCTTGCGCACATGAAGCTAATTACTATATGAAGCATGTTTATGCACAGAGGACTACACATACTTTTAGTGTGGGGTGGTTGTTGATATCCAGTACAAAATTGTGGGAATTGAAAGGTGAAAGGAATAAGCTACTATGGGTGCTTTTCAAGTCAAAGGATTGCTTCTAAAAAGTGACCAAAGATGGAGATGAATGAAGGGACAATATAACACGAGGTAAGCAGAGGCCATAACAACTACCAAAGTGAAGGTGCAGTGATGAGGTACTCAGTGCAAAGGAAGCATGCTAAAGAAGTCTATGACTAGAGGGTAGGAAGGCACGCTAGAAGGTTATAGCTGGGGCACAAAGATGTACCACATGGAAAGAATGGAATTGGTCAATTAATGAGAGGATATTTGGTAGGTGAAGGAGCAATGAATGCATCAAAAATTTGAAAATCTATATAAGGATGGGATGCGAGTTCATTTTTACCATTACATGATTAAGAGTATTTGAAAAAGAGCTAAGTGCAAAGAGCCGAGTGATCAAATTGAGGTGCGAAAGGTGTGTAGCCAATCGTGATGAAGAGATCTATGTGTGCACAAAAGAGCTTACGTCCCTGTGGTGAAGGGTTTGAGTGAAGCAAGGTGATGAGAGAGAGCGAGGGCATGATTTCACCTAGGGCACACTGAATCGAGCTAGGGTTTGATTCACACATTACAAAATTCAAGAGGTGAGTATTTACAAAGGATTGTAAGGTAGAAATGGCACCCAAGAAAGTAGTTACAGCAGGAGTGAAGGGAAAGAAGAAGGTGGTCATAGAAGAAGAGGAGATGGCTCCCAAAGTAATTTTTCTAAATGCAATATCCAGAGGGGGTCATCGTAGGCCAGGAGTGGGATTCTCACATAAGGAGAAGCAAGGTGAGTGAGTACAACCACCACTACATAGAGAATAAGAAGGAGCTTGATGCCTTGCTAAACACAAAGACAAATAAACACACGATGAAAGACATGCCAGTGTATGATGATGCTGGTGAGAAGCTCTTGAAGAAGATTGGAGTTTACCAACTATACGAGCTCCCTTACTTTGGGAAATATGAGCCCTTGTACCAGTGGCTCATGAGCAGAGTGCACGAAGATTTTTTCTACTTTGCAGACGCAGAGCCAGAATTTCAGCCACGCTAATCTCCACGGTAAATGGATTGAAGGGCACAAGAGAAGATTTGAAGATGATTTAATAGACAAGGCCACAATATTGGAGACCAAAAAGGATCTGGGGTACACAAAGGGTCCACACATGCATGGACATAGATAAACTAAGAAGTATCCAGTTGTGCAAGTAGCACACATCTTGTTACAAAGCTAAATGACCAAGAAAGGTGGTCACAAGTGAATACCATGTGGCTGCACATTGCTAAAAAGATGTCTAAGGGGTAGTCTACAACATTTCACGTTACATTGTAGAAACTATCATTGAGGAAGCACATAGGAGGAAAGATCAGCTTTGGAGTTGTTCTATTATCACTGGTGTTCATGGAGATCGAGTACCTGATGGACCAAAAGAGAAGATATGGGAGTATCCCATGGAGCACAAGTCACCTATGCAAACTTCAAAAATACTTGTGTGAAGGATCCATGATAAAAAAGTCAAGAAAAGGGCTGAGAAGTGGTACGATAGGCTCCACATGGCCTTTGAAGAAGAATGGCACATCCCCAAGGACTTTCCTTCGGTGGTTGGAAAGGTAGTTCAGTTCACTTGTATACCAACACTTTTTCATATAGCGTGGTTCACCATGAGGGATGGAGCATGGAGCCCTTGGTGTAAGTTACCATATGCCTTCACAACAAGGTACTTCCAGGCATCAGTACATAGGTTCTCAGACACGCGATGCCTAACGTTCAATGTGACAAGGTAGATTGTGACTACCACACTAAGGAAGAAATATGTGTATCCAGATGGGGGTGCATATATTGAAAGGCTCATTTCAGATGTATTGAGCATTAAACCAGTAAGTTTGGCTGTGGGAGATGTTGGAGCAAAGCACTGGTGTACCTTCAACTAAAGCCCAAGTTGAATAACAAGTATGTGGAAGATGAGTTCACACTTCCAAAGACCACCAAAGGGTAAGCATACCATGGAGAACATTCCAATGCCTAAGCCCACAGAGCCAATTGAAGTAGAGGATGAGGAGGATGAGCACGAGATAGTGGTGGTTTGGAACATAGAGGTAGAAGACATCCTATGAATAAGGATGAAGTTGAGCATGCGCACTACACCACCTCAGCCACAAGAGGGGGATGATGAGGACTTGGATGTAGTCCAAGGAGAGCACAATTTAAGAGAGTGTTCAGAGAACAAGGACCCAAGGTGCTACTCCACAAATAATGTGTAATCACCCAAAACTCTCTCCACAGAAGGAGACAACCATGAAAAGGAGAAGGAAACTAAAATTGAATGAGGAGGTGGAAGAGTCAGAGGAAAGCATGCCTAATTCTCCTACACCTCCAGAGAACGTAGAAGAAAAAAGATGAAGAAATGAAGGAAGGAGAAGAGGAGGAAAAGGAACAGATGAGACAACTACAGAGACTACTCAGACATGGAAACACAAGTCCCAAATCTGAAGCTCAAGTTCCTAAGCAAGCCTAGGTCAAGAAGAACAAGTGGGGAGCACATTCCACCAGCCATGGGTTATGTGAGGACACAGTAAAATTGTTCCACGCCCATTTCTAGAGCACACTAACACAAAAAAGGAATTATATGGCTGGGAATTAATGGATGAAGATATGGCTACAATGCACACAAGGAAGCAATTATCATGGTCATGCACACACACATGGATGAACCAGATTTTGATGTGTGTGAGGAGTCATGCGTATCGAGGAGGTTGAAAAAGACACCTTATGCTAGACACATGATAGTAAAGCCTACTGTTATGTCAGATGAACAGTGAGCAATGCATTGGTAAAAGTCTCAACAGAGGTGGCAAGGTGGAATATGGACAAGGCTGCCACAATTAGGGTGCTAAGGGAAGAGATCAAAACTAAGGATGGGGAAATAACGTGCCTAACATAGGAAAGAGACTTAGCACAGAAGAAGAACTTGTATTTATCAACATCACAGAGGAAATTGGTGATAATGTCATAAGAGCTAGGCCACACTTAGAGCCAAAGGTACCAAAGACATTTCCTTCAATGAATACACTATGTAGGTACATTGGTGGACCTAGTGCTTGAAGATGAACCTCTACACATGCCAAACCAAAGGATCCAACACAAGAGGCAGAGAGAGAGAAAAGGCTTCAGTGATGTGAAATATTACATCATATGAAGGACTACTGCAAGCACTATAGGAAGAACTAGAAAGGAAGACCAAGCCTTGAACATCTATACAGCTCCAGAGGTGCTAATCAACATAAAAACCCTGAGGAGAACAATGAGGTCCAAAAAGTGATGAAGGATGAAACATTGGGCCACATGCAGAAAGATTATCAATGGTTAAATAAAAGCACGAGGCCCTGAAAGTAACCCAAGAACCACACAAAAATCAGCTAGAGGAGCTTGGGAAACTCATTACATGTAGAAGATGGATTTGCTAGAGGGAAGGATGACTGCAATGTCCAACATTGTGTTGGTCTTGTAAAATGAGAAAGGAGAGATTGCGAAAGGATGAACTGGAGTCCATTGTTGTGGACATTCTAGAAAAAGTAGAGGAAGCACTCATTGAGTGGTAGGCCTTGAGGCAAGAAATAAAGGAGCAATATCCCGAGTTGGTCCTTCAAGTTGAAGTAGATGAAGTCAGTCATATAGACATTATTCTTTATTTATAAAGAAAATTCTTTTTATTCTTTCCATTCAAATTCTTTACTTCAGTTTTGGAGATGACCATTGTTGGGTGACAATGAAATTAGTGTGGGGTAATGTTGATCAGAGAACACTTGATAGAAAGCACACAAGAAGTCCATGGGAAAAAGCAGTCATATTCAAAGGCACGAAATGGATAGGGAGAACACACGCACGGAGCAGAAGTTCAGCTTTTGGGACTTAGCCATTTTCACTCATGAAGGTCTATTTTTAGAGATGGCGTGTAGAGCACACAAACGAGGCAGAGACGTGCACCACACATTGGCTATTTTTGGAGGATCGGATACAAAGCACTTTGCATGGACACATGCTGAAATAGATCTACTATCAATTAACTACCAATAGTCTATTGTTAGCGCACTTGCATGTGTGGCTAGTTTTGTAAATGGCGCATGGGCTAATAATAAAGCATGCGACCTATTTTGGGAATAGATAAGTGGTGAAGGGAAAGTCCCCACCCTTATATATGTATGTAACTACTATGTAGTAGAGATATATAATATGTGATATATATAGATATAGACATATACATATATGCATATAGTGAGATTATGTTACTAAATCTGTTACACATATACTATTGTTATTGTAATGAAGCTTCTATATACTTATTGCATTTAATATAATGGAGGATATTGGCTGAATCTAAGTGTTGTTAGTTCTGTGTCTATCTAAATCTAGTATGTTTTTTGATCTCATCATGGTTAATATTGTCATTGTGAGCTAAAGGCCTCAAATTTCAGCATTTTTAAAGGATTTTGCCTCAGTGCCTATATTGTAATGGATTGCGCATGTTTTTAGCAATAAAATTCATGTTTTGTGGCTATTTCTTTCCCTAATTCGAATTATATTGCATTTTTGCCTCCCATTACATTTTTGGGTATACTGTGTTTGTTTCTATTTCTTTACATGATCTCTAATTTATTGTGCTTCATGAATATGGGGAATTGAACACTTTCAAGCTTCAGATCATGTGGCACCTCCATCTACCCTCTCTCACTTTTTTTTTTCTCCTATTTTTCACTCACTTTGATTTTCTCACCCTTCCTTGGTGCCTCACCTTCCCTTAGAGTAGATTTAATTTTTATGTATTCTTTTATCCATGTCTCCTTGGAAAGCATTAGGGTAGGATTAGATTAGTTTTCCATTCTCTACACTTTGGAGCAGCTTGGCACTAGGTTAGGAGAAGAAGTCAGCTTTCTCTAGAGGGTTATCCTACTCGCAAGGTCCCACACTACAGATAATCCCATGTTATGCAGTTACACTGATTGCCTCACACACAAATCACAAGAAATTAGGGGTGTTGTAATTTTGACATAACAAGAATCGTATCCACTCTACATTTGTTTCCTTCCCCGGAATTTCAATAGACAAGAGAATAGAGGAAATGAAGGTGCTTATTCCGACACAAAAAAATAGAGCTAGTAAACAAGAATTAACCATCCTTTTACAATGAGGAGGTCATCTCCTTTTATATCTTTTCAATTCAACTCTTCCTTTACACCCCACATGAATTTTCATGTTCCTATAAAAATTGTGAATTTTCATATGTCCTTAGAAGAGGACAAATTAATTACCCCTCTTATAATTTGAGGGAGTACTTTTACATCTTACAAATATTTCATTTTCACTTGAATGAATAGGACAAAACATCATGATCATATACAATGAGGAATTAGAAGGATGAAAGAAGAGGAGAAAGAATGAGAGAGGAGAGGAAGGATGCTCTTGAGCATGAATGTATATGCTTCCACCCTCAAATAAGATGAGGATCAACTCTGATGGTAATGAAGACCAAAAATTGACCCACGATGACCCCCCGTAACACTATAATGTTTTTTCGGTGAAGATTGATTCTCGTAAAACTTTTCCCTTCGAGACCTCACTAGAATCATGCACCTTTGTAGAATATTTGAATTTCATTGAAATGAAAGGTGATGAACCTTTGATCATTGAATACAATGAAGTGTGATTTACCTCAATCATTCAAACCTTTGAAACATCAAATGCCTCCTAAAATGTGAAGTTCTTGATGCAACTTGAGACCATTTCTTGTACAATTCAACTTGATGATCTAGGGCCTTGGGGAAATGGAGCAATCCATGAGATGAATTGAAGAGAACTATGATCATGTGATAAGTGAATGTGAGATATTTTATGGAACACACTTCAATCCTTTAATCAACCCATCCGATGATTTGAGGAACACACCGAGACCAAAATGCTTCACTATGACCAAAATTGGGAATTGAGAAGGCTTTTCTCTGATTGGGACACAATGCGAGTACCCACCCTTTGAAAAAATGATTTTTAAATCTATGAATTTCGAAATTAGTGAGAAATTGAGGAGTTACCATGACCATTTTGAGCCTTTTCTTAACACTTCTATTTTTAGTAAGTTCTTCTTAGGTGACTAGTTTTGGTGGTTTCACTTAATTGTCACTCTTGAACACTTTTCCTCTTGGGAATGAACTGAGTGTCTTGAATCCATTCATCCTTCGGACATAATACTATTAGTAATTTTATTGAATGGGGACTTAATAAAAATATACATTGGCCATGGGGTGTCGGATTGGGCCAAAAATGTCTCCAAAAATTATACTTCTCGTCAGGATGCTTTGCTCCAATTTTCAAGGGATTCTCTCGTCCAAATATTCTCGAAACAAAAGTGAAATTGAAATTCTATGTTTTATTCATCTGATAGGGTAGAATGTAGAAAAATAATAGTCCTCCATAACTCCAATCCTACCCATTTTAGTGGGGTAAGAAAGTGCTCATTGGAAAGCTAATTTTTTAGGATCTCATGCTCTATTTTTTACCTCATTTTGCTTGCTACAAATCCATATATCTCGAGAGGGGAATTTTTTCATGAATGAAATTTTCAAGTGACTATATAAAATGGATGAGGGAACTAATTATGTGATGTAAACATTAATTCCAAATGCATTCATTTATGGAAGCTTCAGTTTGAATCTTGTGGAGATCAGAGCAGGTGTTTTGTGAGATATGAGAAAAAGTGTGCTTTTGAGCATGGGGTTTCTTGGTGCAATCTTAACATGACCATGTTAAAATAGAAATGGAGGAAAATATATTTAGAAATGGGCTCCAAAATTGATAAGTGTAATTTAAATATTCAAAATTTAACCTGTGTTAGAAAACCCACCCTTGACCCACCTTTGACACCTCTTGCTTAACCCAGGTTGAGGGTGCGTAAGGAGTTACTAAATGGGTTAGGAGCCTCTCATGTCCCTTACCACATTTATTAATGGGAAATGAGGTGAAAAGGTGTGGCATAATGTTGAAAACACATCATAGGGGTAGCCAACATGAGGAAGGGGACAAGGGTGATGAGTGAGGTGAGTGGAAATCATGTCCTAGAGACAAGTTATAACCATTCAATGACAAGAGAGGGGGAGCTTTTAAGGTGGCATATTTTTTTGCAACTGATGAAATTTTGTACCAGGTAAAATGTGTATAATTTTCTAAAAAAATCCAAGGGTGAGGTTCATCATGGAGAGGGGGCAGTTGAAGGTGTGAGTGGAAAACATGTACCTAACATATGAATTTGACCTCTTAAGTGACGACTTAAAAACTCTTCTCTCTTGGTGGAACAATTTTTGCACATTATTCACTTTTGCACTAGGTGAAAAGGTGCAGCAAGGACTTCTAGGTGTGGCATGGGTCATTTTGATCATGGAGAGGGGGCCAAAATGACTTGTGAGTGCATAACACTCACCTAACCACCCAAATGACTTCTTAAGTAATGAAAACACCTTTCCTTTTCTCCTCACCTTGGTGTAAAATACACTTACACCTCATAAAAATTTGGACCAAGTTTCTAAGGTGAAAATTTTCATAATAGGTGTGAAAATGTGCCATGAACACTTTTGGAAACCCCGCCTTCACCAACAACTGCCAAAAATAAACATCGGAGAGTGATTCTTCATCTCAGAGCTTCCTTGAGAGTTACCTAGGAAAAAAATTATATGATTTTGAATCTAAAAGGTGTTTTGAGATCATTAACAAAAATTTAGGAGCTAATTCTTCTTGAAAACTATATTTTACCCCCATTTTTTATTCTACTCAAGCCCGTGCACTAGAGAGAGAGAATGGCGCCAAAACGCATGATGATGAAAATGAAAACCAACATATTGTGAGTGAAGAGGGAATTACATAGGTCACATTGGGATTTGAATCAGACCTCAAATATTTATAGAACTCCTAGATAGATCATTTGAATCCCTACCAGATCGAGGATCTTCATCCGCACTATCGAGCCAATATCTCAAAATACGAATGATAATGATTATCTCCAAAACATTTTGTAATGATAATTAGGACTTATTATCTGTCGGTGAGTATTTTTTCACTTCAAAAATGTCTCGAGACTCATGAACCATTTATAACAATCCCACTACTTTTTTACTACTTTCATTTCCCTGCACCGTGTTATAAGTAGCCTAGTATTGCATAACTTGTTCCTAAACATGTTTTTCCTTGCAAAAATTTCCTAAAATACATTCAATGATCTCATATATTTTTCACACACTTCTTAGATGAATTATATATTCTTGGTTCATCCCAGAGGGTGCTTACCAAGTGTAAAAACCTTGAAAATAGGCCTTTTTGGGCCTCTGAGAAAGTTCCTTCAAAGTGGATCAAAATGAATCCATGAATTGCTTCCCACCAACTTACCTGAACATGAAACACACTTTAAAAATCTATTTATCACATCCCTATCATTCATGATGGGGTTTACATAGTCAAAAATTTGTAGGAGGGCATGTTTACATTACCCATTCAAGGATTTTTCGTGTGGGCTTAGTTGTCATGGAAAAAATTCAATTTTTCATGCTAGAAATTTAGAATGAAAACATGATGCCATATTTGGTTTGTATTTGGTTAGTTGGTGTTTTATTTTTCTTAGCATTAGCTCATATAGCTAGGTAATCTATGTAATGTGGGACTACCTAAATAATACCAAGCTCTTGAGAGTTTTCATGCTTAGAAAAGATGCTTCAATTACAAAAGTGAAAAAATTACCCAAGTATTCCATCGCAAAGCGAGGATACTTCGAGAAAGGAAAATACCTACCAAAGGGGATCTATAGATGGGATCAGCCATGTAGTTTAGGTTACGAGGGGTTGATGGCATCTCAAAGTGTAGGCTTAAGCATAAATGGGATTTTAGATGGGATCGGATGTCTAGTTAGCTTGCATAGGGGCCACCGACATCTCAATACCTCTTTTCTAACCCCAAGCACATCAGCCTATCACCCAACATACACTGCTGGGCACTCACACCTGCATTAATGGAGGATTATTTGTAGAAATAGAAGTACATGCATCTACTTAAAAGGTAGAAGATATAACTAATAGATCTACACATCAATGCATCACAAAAGGTAAATAAACATTGTATGAAGCACAAGGAACCAGATCTGAGTCATGACAAGCCAAATAACATGAGGGTTTACACCCATAAACAAGATGTATATAATAGATCCATGTATATTGATTTAAAAGAGTTTCTAGTAGCCACACTACATTCAAAAGGGTCATCTCAGACCATATACATCAAATGACAAAGATCCAACCCCTCCAAACTAATCTGATCAGAGATCCTAACTATGATTTCCCCATTATAACCCTTGTTACAGACCCCAACACCCATACATATGCTTAATGATATCCTTTACAACCCTCTAGCACCAAGAACTCTAAACCCTAACATCATGAGCTCCAAACCCTTAGCATTTCCTAAATTTTGCAACACCTCATTACCCTCCTTCTTCTCTAGCACTCTCATACCTTCTAGCACCTTCACACTACCTTCTCCTCTCTCTTTTTTCTCCCCAAGAACTTCTTTAAATAGGATCAACATCCACCACCATGACTTCTCTCATGAGAAGATCATGTGCCAAGTGTCAATGTGGTCCTCCATTGGTGAATGCTTATCCTCTTTACAAAACCTTCCACTAACTATAATGATGCCTCTAGGGAATATTCCCTATGTGGAATATCCTTTTCTTGGCCTCCAAGGTTCCAGTGCTACACCTTATCCACTTATCACACCTAGTCAAGTCCTCACATTTTTCCTCAAGTGACTCCATGATGCCAAATATGGCTAAGTCCTTTAAACCCTTGTTTTTCCTCCCACGTGCCCCTGGTTTCACTTAAACCCTTCTTAAACCCTTTTCCTATGCTTTTCCCTGAGCACCCTTCTATTTACTTGATCATGTGCATGCACCTCTTGGTACTTAGCCAATATTTAGGGTCCAACATCACCCCACACTACGCATGTTCTCTCCTCGAAATTCATTCTCCTTCAAAGAATAAAGAATAGTGGAATTGAAATAATCTAAATAAAGAATGGAAGAATGGAAGAATATGCTATTACTGCATGAGGAGTGGGAACTCCTTCTTCATGGATGCCTCAATCTTCTCCCAAGCATCTACTTCTCCCTACACCTACTGAAGTAGGTCACCCACCAATGCACTTACTTCATCAAAACTTAGTTCATCACTCTTAGCTTTCAAATATCTACAATGCTTTCCAAGCTGCTTTGCTAAGATCACCTAATGCATCCATCCTGTGAGTGACTTGGGGTATAGTTCCTTTAGCCTATTCTTAATCAAACCCCACAAGGTTTCGATTGCTTCCAACTTCTTCTCAACTTTGGCCAGATCTTATCATGCTCCACCCTATTTCCTTTTTTCTTTTCCTAAAATTCTTTCAGATCCACCTCATGTGTAGCAACCAATATGCTTTACTACCTATCTCTCTCTCATGGCACAATTTCATACACATGACTTCATGCCATCTACGTGTGGTGGTCTTTACTATGGAAAGGAGCTCGGAGTACCGAGTCACTATCTCCCCAATCTTCATCTTTTCTTCCTCCTTCTGGCATGCCATCACCTCTTCTTCTAACTCTAATGTGAGTGGTCCTTTCCATGGTGAGGATGTGGGTCAAGTCTTCCAAGAAGTGCATGGTTGACTCATATTTCTACTCAGGTGGGGCCAGTCCGGTGTTTCAAGATAATGGCATCTAAATGGCCTCTATCTTCTTGTGGACTTCACACACCTTCACTTTTCATCCCTCAATTCACACCTTAACTACACACTAATCAATTCCTTTTGTTTTATCTCCTTGTCCCTCTCAATGATCTCCTCATTCTTTTTCTCAAGCTCTTCCTCCAAGACCCTTATTCTATCATTTTTCCAAAGAGTCTTTCTTCCACCTCCACCGATACTTTGTTGAGCACATTGCAAAAAATTTCTCATCTAATAGTTGTTGGGAATTTACAAGAGGGTTTACTCCTTGGCATCTGGTATCTTCATCAATGCATCATGATTTACCTCAACTCGGGTTCATCAACGTGGGACTCAAAATCCCAGATAGCATTTTCCTCATGTGCGTGGGTACACACCCTCTTCATCAAAAGAAGACCAAGTGAGGAGTTTGGTTTGTGGGCATGGTACTTTGGAAGCACATGTGTACCTTGCTTGATCATTAATATAAGTCATATCATGTTCTTACACCACTATTGTGCCCTTTCCACCTATGTGTGCTACCATTGGGAAGCTTACTACGCTAAGTCAGGGGTCTCCACCCATGCTCCCATACTCCTTTCCTACACTTGTGCTCTCTCAATTTCCTTCAACACTTCTTCGGCACTTCTTCTCTACTTCTTGCTCCACCAACTATTGGATAATACCTACCACCTCCCTCTCTATAGTGTTATCCATCTTCCTCGTCATCGGGTCAGGGTCTTCTGATCTTTCATGTTTACTTCCTCACTCCCCCTTTTCATGAGTTCCTTCCTCATTCTCATCCCTCTTCATTTTTCTTCTTCATCTGACTCATGTACATCATACACAAGATGATTCTGAGCCTCACCACACTCTTCATCATCTTCATCACCCTTTTCGGCCTCCATGCTTTCTATTTCTCTCCCGAGTCCACCCTTTTTCACCCTTTTCTTCTTCCTTACTGGTGACTCCAATACAGGGACTTCTCTTTTTCTTCTCTCTCGGTGACTCTTCCTTACCGACTCTTCCTTCTATGGGAACTCTTTTTTCTAATGGGAGACTTCTCTTCCAATGGATGTAAGTACTTGTGCCCACACCCAACTCCTATGTGCCCCTACTATATCTATACTGTCTTCGCACTCTTGACACCTTTTTCTCAGAGCCTCCTCTCTTTCTCTTTTCCTTGGCACAACCTTTTTCCTCATGGTGGGGTCCTCAAGAATGGAGACATCATCTTCAACATAAGCACCTTTTTCATACTTAGGCCTTAGGTGCAAATACACCCTCATTTTTCCTCCCTACAATAGAAATGTTACTAGTTTCAACATGTGCACATCATGGGAGACATACTTCTCCACATAGCATGCTTCTTGGGGTATATTAACTTCCTACGCATAGCTCATGGTAATCTTGATCTACTACACTTAGATCAAACCTGAGTTTCTTCACCTCTTTGAATCGATTGACCCCAACCTAGAAGTACTACACCATGTGAAGGAGAAAGGAAACTTACACCAAGGACTCTTGGTTCCATCTATCAAAGTAAATCTACCGATACAAAAATGTTGGTATATGAAAAACTCAACCTCTCCTTGTACTAATGAAGGAAACTACTCGGGTATTCTCCATTCATCCCCGAATGCATCGCATGCATCCACTTATACCACTTTTCCAAGTGTGCCTTATGAGCGGCATCATGGTGTCACAAGTATACTATTCAAACCTCTTGGCGGGGGAGGGGGTTCTCATCTGGGTATTCCCAAACAAACTTATCCATCCCATCGGGCACTCCAATCTCTAAAAAGACAATGGTGAGGAGGACATTACCAAACATGATCTTCTCTCTCATCACATGCGGCATTTTATAATCTCCTCTACAATAAAAGATGAGAGGTTATAGATGGTCCCCTCCGAGATCTTGTGGCATACATTCAACTAGCCTTGTTGATCTGTGTCCATCTCTCTTTCCCATTCAACTTTGTGACCAAGCACACATGGCCATCCTCATCACAGGTCGGTGATTGCAGAAATGTCAAAGTAGCATGAACCCTTCTTGTAGTCATAAGCTTCAATGGTCTTCTTAATGGCTTCTTTGTCTCCCAAATCATCATCCAATGATTCTCCTTCATAGATAAGGCCGGTGAACTTAGAAATCAGCTGGGGGTTATGCATCCTCCGACCTATGAAATAGAAGTGGTCTTCATGCACACGTGACATCAACCATTGGTATAGTCACTCAGGCTTTCCAAAATAGGGAAACTCATAGAGTTGCAATAACAACCCACCTTCTCCATTTTCACCTTCACTTCATCATCATAGATAGGCATTCCATCTGGTGTCCTCTTCTCTGTAGGGAAAACCAACTTCTAGTGTCATCTCATTTTCTATGGTGCTTGTTTGATGGTTGTAATCACTTACGGCCATCTTTCTGATATGAGACACCCATTCCTTACCAAGTAATACATCATCTGGGTACTACATTTTTGCATGTACCATTCTTCATTGAAACTAGTAGAAATGGCTTGTTTTCCTTTTCCTTTCCCTTCTTTGGTGAAACATTTTCTTTTTCCTTGTGTCATTCCTTCATCGGGTCCTTAAAACTTCTTCCTCTCTCTTGGTCCTAGCTCTTCTCAACTTCACGGCTCCACTCCTTTGTAAAAATTCCTCCAAATCCCATGCCCTAGCTATGCAACCCTAACCTGAAAACCCTTTTTCCACAAGATGACGTAACACCCATGGGATCCTTCCACACAACCTTCTCCACTTACACCCATGTACTCCTTTCCACTCTAGTTCACTTGATCAAACTAGCTATGCATGCAAAATCTTCACAAATATTCTCAAACCTTCTTCACAAGGATGCCCTAGTTCATGAGAGCTCTTTGATAACTTAAAACACAAGGTAAAGAATAATGCACCCCCGATCTTCTATTTATAACTTTTTCTTTTCTCCAATAAATGCCATGCCACCTACCAACATACTTTTTCACAATAAAGGTGGATTTTTCCAATGCCAACCTTCAACACTTTTCCTCCACACTCAATCCTACATGAAAAAAATTTGGCAACCTTCAGTGCACAAAAACCCCTTACTGACCATAGATCCTTACACATGCACTTACAACACATCAAAGGCATTCTTCCTCTGTGTCCTAATCCTAGTTCTTGACATCACCTACCTCATGTTGTTCTCTGCTTTTTCATTCTTTTACATGGTTTCTATAAATCCTTTTGACACCATCCTTCCCTCATGTTCACCTCTTCTACGCATGATCTTCCAATCCACGTGTTTTTTATTTTTCAACCCGGCCATCAACAACCATAGCTTCCAACACTTGTCACATC
Source organism: Taxus wallichiana var. yunnanensis (assembly GCA_018340775.1). Lineage (NCBI taxonomy): Eukaryota > Viridiplantae > Streptophyta > Pinopsida > Cupressales > Taxaceae > Taxus > Taxus wallichiana. The sequence goes on along the minus strand of CM031239.1, from coordinate 874,554,597 downwards.
ACTCCACCCCACACAAAAATGGATGTGTGGTCCTCTATGCATAGAAAACTTTTTTTGAAATAATAAGTACTACTAGCAAAAACACACAAAAAAAAAAACAAAAAAAAAAACAAGAAAAGGGAAACACAAAGAAAGGAAACTATCAAAGAAAATCCTAGGCTAACTGGAAATATTTCATTATTTACAAACACAAAGAAGACTTATTTATAGTAGGGCTTCAACCTACTCCCATTGAAATGGCCTAGAAACCATGTTCCATCCAACACTTGTAACGAAAGTGCACCTGAATCAAGTATATAGGATACAATGTATGGGCCCAACCAATGGACTTTGAATTTCCCAGGATGGCACAAAAACTTGGAATCATACAAGAGAACCATCTTCCCAACCTCAAACTACTTTTCTTGATGTGTCTATCATGCCATGCCTTCTTCCTAGATTTTTCTATTTTTTGACTCCAACGAGCAATAGCCCACCTCTCATCCAACCAATCAACTTTCAATCCTCTCCTCAAGCACTTTTTCATCATCTAACCCTCCTACATGCATGCTATATACAAATGATGGTAACATGAATTCAATAGGTAACACAACTTCCATGCCAAACACCAATTGAAAAGGTGTGGCCTTGTTCAGTCTCTTATAAGTAGTCTGATATGACCATAACACAACAAAAAAACTTTTTCATCCCAATCCTTTCTTCCCACATCACAAATCTTGGTCAACGTGTGATTCAAAATTTTGTTAAATGCCTCAACAGTCCCATTAGCTTGTGGGTGATAAGGGGTAGTCTTGTGATGGGCCACCATGAATTCTTCCAATAAAATTCTAACTATCTCATTTAAGAAATGAGTACCCCTATCACTTGTTAAGCTCAATGGCATCCATACCTACTGATTATATTTTCCCACAAGAACCTAGTTGTTGTTGTCATTGTGCAATCCCTTGTAGGTGCCACTTCTTCCCACCTTGTAAGGTAATATGTGCATGTAATGATATAGCATGAACCTGTCCTTCACGTGGCTAGAGAAATAGGGCCTACAAAGTCAATTTCCCATTTCTCAAATGGCTCTACACTAAAATCAATCTTAATGGCATTTCATCTCTTTTCCTAGTTTACCAAGGCACTGGAAATGGTCACATAGCCTTGCAATACTCGATACAATATTTGTAAACCATTTCCCACCAAAATCCTACTAGAAGGATCTTGCACATGGTTGCATTCCCTACATAGTGTCCCCTACAATTCCACCATGAGCCTCTTCCATGATTGCAGTGCACTCATGCTCAAGCACACACACCGACAAAAACCTCATCATGGCCTAGCTTGTATAAGTCTCCACTAATTAACATGTAGGGCGTGACATATATGGCTAACTACTTCCTTTCCAAAGTCTTCATTCCTCCGGTGCCACACCCATTTTGAGAAACACAACAATATCTTCCAAGTCGAGGGGCACACTACAATCTGAATAGTTGTGCATCTAGATTGTATCCTCAATGCTCTCGTGTCATCCTCTCCTGAGTCAATCCTTGATAAATGGTCAGCCCCAAATTACTCTTACCTAGTTTTACAACAACCATAAACTCAAACTCCTAAAATAATAGACCCACCTACATATGCGCCCTTGCAAGATGGGCTTGTTCACCAAGTACTTTAATGCCATGTGGTCCATGTAAAAGATAAAAGGTGTCACTAGAAAATACTTCCTAAATTTTTGTAATGCATAGATCATCGATAATGCCTCACGCTCCATGGTAGTATAATTTTTTTTTGCTGGGGTTAGCTTCCTACTAGCAAAGCACAAGGGATGGTCAACAATTCCCTCTCTAGGTTGTGCTAAGATTTCTCCAATCACCATCCCTGAAGCATCAACATGTACATGGAATGGCTTATCCCAAGAGGGAAAGTGTAATATGGGCACGCGTGATAAGCCTATTCTTCAATGTGTCAAATGCCATCTATTGCACTCTCCCCAATGAAATGTACTTTTTGTGCTTCAAAAACTCCTCCAATGGCATGACGATCTTGGCATACCCTTTATAAATTTCTGTAATACCCCATATGCCCAAGGAATCCATGCACCACACTCTAGCTGGTAGGCTCCCCCAATCCCACAATAATGAAAAACTTTGGCAGGATCCACCAAAAAGCCTTCTTTACATATGATATGTCCCAACAGGGTGCCAAATGGAGTAGCAAAAACACATTTCTTAATGTTGAGAGATATACTCAACTATCCGAATCATCTCTCAAACATCAGCCTCAGATTGTCACAATGGTCCCTCACTAATCCATATATTGTCCAGTCATCCGGTAGACTTGTAGAAATTTATGGATGAAGTCCTGAAATGCCTTAAACCACAATGCACAAAACACAAAGCATGCATGTTTCTTCAATCCAAAAGGCATGACCATATAGGAAAAAATTCCCCATTCAATGGTGAAAAGGTTGTCTTTTCTTGGTCCTCCTTTGTAATTCTAACTTGATGATATCCTGAGAATCCATCTATGAAAGAATAGATCTCACACCCGCTACTCCTTCCAGATCTCTTTGGTGAAGGGGGTTGGAAAAGGATCAATGACACACACCACATTCAAATCCTTATAATCAACACAAATCCTTATCCTCCCATCCTTCTTAATGTTGATGACCATCAAACTTATCCACTCTGATTCCTCAACAACCTCAATGATGCCTCTGATGTGATCATCTTTTCAATCTCCTCCTTGACTTTGATGCATAGATTTAGATTCATTCGATAAGGTCTCTTCCAAATTGGGCACACACCTTCCTTTAACTTGATCTTCATTTCTCCCAAGGAGTGGTGAACTCCTTTAAGCTCATGGTACCCATGTGGAAACAAATCCTAAAATTCATGCAATAGATCAATAATCTTTGAAACCTCCTTTTTCTATCTAGTAATCTCCAATAATAGCTTCCTTAGGTTCCACCTCTCCAAACCAATGTTAACCTTCTTGGTTTTCAGGGGTTCATGGTAGGCATGTGCTTTCTCATCAACACTATCCATAACCTCATGCATATACCAAAAATATGGTTAACATCTAAGTTTTCCACCTCTTCACCATCTATCACATAGACCAATTTTCCTTTCTTTTTCCATGCATGCACTCAAGTTGTACCTCCTCTGATTCTTCCTCATCAAAGCACACTTCCAAGCCAGTTCACCCAACAACTCTAATACTTTGTCCTCCACCATGGCACTATCTCCCATAGTTAGGTGCTTAACAACCTATAGCACCTCATTCACCAATGGTTTAGTACTCCATACTCAAAATCTTGAAGAGATCAACCATCAACTCCTCCAGCTTTCTCTCTCTCGATGCACAATAACTCTGAGTGAATGTACCATGTACCATGTGTGCACACAACCTTGTAAGGTGGAGTAAAGCTTATGCACCCATAAAGATGGAGGCAATGCTTCCACCTTCCATCTAGGCCTTCTCACATGCCTGGATGTGAAACGAGGTGGGTTCCTTCCCATGATAATCTTGATAAGCAATAGGTGCATTGTTTCAGAGAAAACCTAACAGAGAACATGATTCTCACCTCACGCCACTCTAGAAGGTTATCTTGATGGGTCACCCACCAATGTGTTGTGGTCCCAAGAAAAGTATAGCTAAGCATACTTCTCCTTTTCGATCTCACATCTCCACTGGGTCTCCATTTCTCATAGGAAAACATCAGGTTGGCCCCCCAATGTAACTTGGCAACTTTTTTCCTCCCAAGTGCCTGATTGAGCATGCCTTTGTTACTCTCATCACAGAGCCTCTTAACTTTCCTTTCGACTAACTCATATGTCCCATGTGCCCAATTTTCACATGCCACACTAGTTGTATCACTTATAGATTGAGTGTCTTCCCACTAAATAACACCTTCTTTTGTTGGTTGCACAACCTCAAGGTCCCTGATAGTGCACACATAGATTCTATCTAGGTCTTCTTCTCCCAAGGGCTCAATATAGGGTGAACTTTCCATCCATCAAAGGAATGATAACACATTCCTCCTTTTCTCAAAACTTATATACCCCTTATTGAAACATAAGTCAACATTGTTCTTATAGCACTAGGGGCACCCAAGTAATGCTAGAAAGTTGTCCACCTCAAAGAAGCACCAAGACTTCAAAGTCTCCAAAGTGAATTTCACCCTTGATAGTGATAACAACATCCTTTAAAACACCAATGGGCATTTTCCTTTGTCTTATTAGCCATATACAACACATTTGAAGATGGTTGTAATGGGGCCTTCCCATTTGATTCCATGCATCCAGGTGAGAACATTAACTTCCACACCCATGTCAATCAAAATATTACTTAGAGCCATCCATCAACAATTACATTCAAGGTAATCTCCTTATCATAGTCAAGGTTGTGAGGAGGTAGATTAGCATGCAAAACTACCTCTCTCACACTCTCCTCCAATGCTTGTACTTTATCTCTCAACCATTCTCCTAATAGAGGGATGATATTCTCTTGGCAACATCTTACACACCTCTCTGACATCATCTATATCTTCCTGAGGGACCTCAACACTTTTCTTCTACTCTAACTTCCTAGATTTCTCTTTTAGACACTAAATTTCCCCTTGAAGACTTCTGATTACTTCCATGGTCTCTTGATAGACTTCCTTCTGATGCGTAGGGTCCAGATACTTCCCATGTACCACTTCTTCTCTTGTAATCAATGGTCTCTACTTTGGTATCTCCCTTGGCACGTGCAACCTCAGCTCACATCATCACCAATATAGGTTCTAACTCTGACTCACACACCACCCTTGGCATCCACTATTGATCAACACACTTTACACTCACCATCCCAATGCCCTTATCCTTTCCATTTTCTAGCTCATGTGTTCAAACAATTCTAGGCATTCCTCATACTTGTGTTTTTTCCACACACAAGAGCACTACAAAAAATCGGGACACTCATGCTTGTAATGTTCTATAGATCCACAATTATAGCAGGTTCCATGAGGGAATTCACTCCTTCCACCCCGTGATTTCCACACCTCTAAATCCTCCTCAAAGCCTCTACCTTGACCTCCTCCATCCACACACCCTTCATAATGATGACCATCATCCTTGAGCTACTTGCAACACTAGTCTGGTGCACACACCAATATCAATGGCATCATGTATTTGGTCAATCAATCTACAATCCTTGGTGTCATGAGTAGTAGAGGTGTAAATTTTGCAATAAAAAGACACATTCTTATGGATCACATGCGCAAGTAAGACACCTACTTACATCATGATCTCCATGGAAAATCTCACAGTCTACCATCATCACATGTACCAATCTCTGAGGAAAATTTTCCTTCGTATGCCCTTCTACCTCACAATCCATACACCATAACCCATTAGAGTCTCATGAGCCGAGTTCACAGATAATTTCTCCAACTACTTTTTCCATTGCAGAAATTTGGGCTTCTAGAATGGACTAACTCCTATATCAATGCTTCCTACTACCTCAACATGCAAGGTAGCCTCCAAGGCCTCACATGGATCTATGAAAGTCTTATGTGAAAGTTCCCTCTCTGAATGGTGTGATCAAGTCCTCCAACAAACCACTGAGCATGCTGCAAAGGGTGAATGTCATAAGATAACTTGATAGAGAGTCTTGAAATGTGCATCATACTCCCACACACTCTCTGTCATTCCTTGTTGAATTTCCTTCAATGCGCTGATGCTTTTTTCTATTCAAACTCAGTATGTGGAACTCCACCAAAAAGGCATTACGTAATGCAATGTAATCCACCACTGTCTAGGTGTGGGTCATACTTCATACCAACTATGCACATGTCCTTGCAATGTGGTTAAAAATGACTTGCCTTCCACTCTGGGGCAGTGATTCCCTTCACATGCCATAGTAACTCACACTTGTGTACATGTTCCACACATCCTCAACACCCTTGTAATCAGGTAAGTGGAGCGACATCTCATAAAACACCTATTGATGGTGTTGTGGACCTTGTCCACCAGATCCAGACCTTGATTCCCTCTGGTGTTTCCTCCACCACTAGACCCACTAGATCCACTAGTGCCAACTCCTCCAGATCCACCATATCCTCCTCCTATCATAGGTAAGGGGCCTAATGTAGTTACGCCCTATGATCCCACCATCATGCTAAACTACGTGCCAACAGTATTGTGATACCAACCACTCCCAGATGTGTTTCCCACACCACTCCTAGATGTGATACTCAAACCTTGTGATCCCACACCTTTCCCAAATGTTGTGCTAAAAAAATACCCCAAACACAGAAATGACTGTGTAACCATAGATGTACCAAATGAAAAATTATACCTCCTAGGTGTCACTCACTACCAATACCGATACCAACTGATTATCAAAACTTATCTCAGAACTGGAAAACTAAGCACAAGGGTCTGGTCACCATGTGGGTTAAGATGCGTGCCTACGGCTCTCCTCCTTTCTTCATATGATGAGCTCTCTCTAGAAGCCGAGGGGGTTTCTCTTCCACACTTTCCAAGATGGGGTAGCTTAGACTTCTCACTCAGTTCCACATCCTCCACGTGAACCTCAAATCCTTCCCACAACATTTTCCTCCATAAATCCATCACTCCTGTAGCTTCACATTGTCTTTCCAACTCCCTCTCCCAAGCTTCATTATACTTGAGCCACCTCCACCTCTCTCTCTCTCCATTTCTACCGCAAGATCCACGCCATCCTCTACCACGCCAGATTTTGTCCACCCCGCACCTAAGCAGAGTTTAGCCAACCATGGGAAAGGCTTCCAAACTCAAAGTAATGACTAGGATCTTGATAGCCAATGGAATAACATGCAAGAATGATCCTGCTCCCTCAAGAACTCAAACTCAACAATCTCTTGGTAAGAATACGTAGAAATAACGTATTCCAAGGTATAACTAGTCAACACTCTACTCCACCAAGTGATCAACAACAACATGGGTCCATGTCGATCAACATCACGCAACCACCGATATTCCTCCTGGGTCCAAACATGAGGTCTATAATACCAACTTGACCTTGATGCATATGTTGATAGCCATTCATACAACTCTACAAAAAAGGTCTCATGTAACTCATGATATAGGTGATCCTCTACCCATTTATGTGCATCAAACTCAGTCATAGTTTAATCGATCTCTAATGAATTATGAAGTTATTCATCTATAAGACCTAGCCTTGGATCGCAAAGGTATTGATCCAAGTGGTGCTTTAAGTTATTCGTGATGAATTAAAATTATAAACCTCTCACAGTTCAGCAAGGTCTGAATTCGCTGATAAAGCCAATCCCGAGTCTAACTCAGGTTGATCGTGTGAAATGGAATGGTTCCCGATATCGAAGTATATCTGGAAGGTCTTGGTCGTGGACCAGGTAATAATTCTGTTGCATATAATTTTGTAGCCTAATGGCAAGACAGAGTGAACCCCGCTTCGAGAATGCATGTCAGTAGGTCTTTTTCTGAGTATATGAAATGTTAGACCTAACTGGAATTATTAATGTTAGTAACCTAAAACTAAACTTAACCTAGGGGTTAGATTAGTGTTAATCTAACCTAGACCTAGGCTAAGAGCTAATGTTCTAAGTTAGTATCTATGTGCTAAGTGGTTAGACTAGGTGTTATCCTAAATCCTAACCTAAGTTACTAACCTAACTATTGAGCAAAGAATAAGGGGACCTATGGAAGGGGTGCGAACCATGGGCGGTAGTTTCTATGTTATTAAATGCGTGGATAAGCTTGGGGACAGTAATTTGGTGGAGGTTTTAAAACGGCTAACTAGAGCCGACGTGGCAGGTCGCCAAAGTTAGAAATGATCTTTGACGTGCATTTGTCCATCGCCAACTATGGCGGTCGGTGGCAGTGGAGTTTGAGCGAAACCGAATTAATGCAATTAATGCACTCGGGCTTCGAGCTCGATTTCTTGGGAAGCATGCAAAATGGAAAGTTGATTGTTTGTTTGGTTTTGCATGCGCTCCGGTTTTCCTTCTCGTCTGCTTTGGTTCTTCACACCGCCTTCTTGGTGTTGTATGGCAAGTATGAGCGTAATTAGCTCTTTCCTCTAGCAAGGAAAATATATAAGTCATGGAAATAGTAAATTTATGTTAGTGGATCTAACTTGGAAAAGAAGGAGAAGGTTTGAGCTATTTCAAAGTGGTCTCTTTGAAATTTTAAGCAAATATCCAGTAGCATGTTAGGCCCTAACCTTTAAAAATCTTGTCTTTTCAAGTGATTTCATTAGAACAACTCTGTTCGGATGATTTTGGAATTGGTTGGTTTCTATGGTAATCTTGTGTGATTTTTGTCAGATATCTCATCTTGGTTCAGTTTTTCAATTTAACCCTTGATGGGTGTTTATTGTATTTCGAATCGTGGCTATATTTCCTTGTGTTTTACATTCCAGCTTTTAAGTTTGAAATATATGAAATGAATGTATGCTAGACTCGCTTTCTGTGAGAACCCATGAATTGTTCTCGATGATGGGTACAAAGCACGTGATGCTTGTTGATTTATACTTGACCTTGATGCTTGTGGTTGATACTCGTCTGAGGGAATACAGATGGACAAATTGTTTGATTGTTCAGGGCTTTTATTGAACTTTTGTAAGCTCACGTGGTTACTATTAGTGGTGGTTATTGATTCTTGTTGGGTTTCGCTTTTGTCTTTTAAAGTTATTTGTGAATAAATAACTTGTTGTGTAACTCGTATCTCATCACGACCTCGTTGAAGTTGTTTTCTTTGGGTCAAGCTTATGGGATTCAACCCGTTGATGATGCAATATGGATATATGTATTTATTGTATCCGAAACGACTCTGTAGAGTCCTTGAATGATTCGTATATATTTGGGACCACTGTGGAAGCTATATATATTGGAATCTTGGTAATTTGTTTTGTCTCGAGTCTTAAAGGAGTAATGGTAATGCGACTTCTATTATTTTGTAACGAATACCTTCGCTTTACAAGGAATTGTGGCTCGAAATCACTTTGGTACTTATTATGTTTCCACTATGTAAGCTTACGAGCGAATATTGATATAAGGGTTCATCTGATTCCTTGTTTTGAAATCGTATTTAGATTTTCTTACTTGATTGTGAATATCGACTATTGTTGGCATGATTGGAATCTTTTACTTGTATTTAACTTGTATATCATTTTCTCAGAAAGCTTATTCGTGAATACCGATATACGGATATAGTTTTAAATCTTTGATAAGTAATCGCTGTGTCACCGTACGTATAAGCCTGATTTTGAACATGTAATGTTTTTAGCTTGGTTGGACTTCTTTAAACAATTTGACATTATGTAATTTGGCTTTTATTTAGTGGGTCGTGAATTCCATACTTCAAACTTTGAACACGCTCGATGTGAATACATGTAATGTTATGTTTCTTTTCTCGTTTATCCCAGGATTGATGAGGTCAGTGCATGTTAAGGGATTTCATTTATGATTATCTCTCGCATAAGTCTTAGTGAAACATCAATTTACTTAATGTCAAAGAGTCTTTTATTGATCACGATAAAATTGAAGCTCCTTTATTTCGACCTTAGGTCCGAAAGCCTCAGTAGTGTTTATTATGGACTAGAAGGGACCGTAGGTTGATGTATGGGATCAGTAGTCGTGTTTACGTATTCTTTGCATGACTATCCCGCCTTGAGCTTGATCGAACTTTGAGCCGTATTGCTTCTCGACGGTGCGATGTGGGGAATATCTTCTTGTTTGCTGTTTCATGTGGAAGGTCATGTGGAGTCTGTTTGGTAGATAGTCATCACTATTGGCATGATAGCTACTATATAGAAGTTTTGTTATATTTGATGTTAACAAAACAGTGATTCTTCTTGTGGCTCATCTGACTTATTCGTATGCATGTAAGGTGAATGTTTTCCATTTAAGGAGATGGTACAGTCATGAACTTGATGAAGGGAAATATGAATGACTTGTTTTCTTTCTCTTCTGTTATGAAAATATATGTTGATATTTTTATCTAACCGTTGGAACTGTTTTGATCCTATTTATGGAATCATGATTTGTAATGATATTCCTTTTACTGTTGAATGAAATGATCTGTCTGAAGTTTGTTGTTTTTGGAATTCAGATGGATAAATGATTTGGATACTTTCGTTCTTCTTGATTTCTAATATTGTGATGAAATATTTGGGAAGTATTTAGGACTATTCTCAGTAACGATAATAGAGTTACGCGTTTGTAGTCTTTTTTTTGTATTACATCAAAGATAAACTTAAATATGTATACTTGTTTGGTGAATTGATCTCATTTAAACAAAGGTTGTTTAATGAAAACAGTTGGTGGATTGCAATTGTTTTAAGAGTTAGTGCTTATCATGCTCAGTTCATCGAACTGACCCATGTTGACTATTTTTGCAGATGGTTGCCGTAAGTGGTAAAAGCATGCAGATCTGATAGGATGATCAGATTGTTTAGATTTGATTTTAAGTAGAATTTCAGTTTGATTTTCTTTAAATGTACTATAAGAGGAAAAATGTTCTTCTTCCGTTGAGTATTGTATCAAGTATGCTGAATGCATAAAATGTATTTGATTAATTCTGAAAGGAATAGAAATAAGTATTTGCTACTTATGTGTTGTATTCTTATTTTGATAAGTTGACCTTCTTCGGTTTATATACCGGAGGGGCATTGTTATCATTGTATAATTTGGAGACTTTTGTGATTATCAATGTAAGCTTTGCAAGAATATAAGACTGAATTCTTATGATTGTTTAGCAGTTCCAGTATGTTCTATCTGAAGCTAAATTGAAATTTAGGTAACTGTCTTTTTGGAAGATAGGGTTAAAATATACCTAAGCAGAACGCTAAACAAGCTGAATTAAATTATTAATCCCTAGTCCTGATTATGACATGACAACATTTAATAGGATTCTTAATGATTATATCTAATACTAGTAAGTACGATATAAATTCAGTTATGAGAACTGATATAACCTAAATGGGGTTCAGATGGCAATCTCATGTGAAGTTTATGAGCTATTGTCCCATTTCGTTGAATTAGAATTATGTATATTCTATGAACTCCTTGAAGAGACCATAGTCTTAATAACTCCTCTGTGTAATGGGTTTTATTGCAGAAAGGTCATTCTATGAAGAAGAATCCAGGATCGGGAAAGGCTAACCTTAGGGGAACGCCTTTTAGTATAATTTAACTCTATGTGCGTAACGCTTATTAATACGTAGATCTTTTCGAGGCGGATTTAAAGGTTGACGGCATAAGACAATCGCAGGGTTGTACCTTCGAGAAGATTAGGATCTTATCAAAGATACCACAATGCAGTGACTTATGATGACACCCTTTGTATCGATCATTAAGATTTACACCTTTAACTCGTACAAGCTTACTTTGGGAACGATTAGGTATGGGGTCACATTATATGGCTGCCTAGGAGACTCGGGGTATCTTGACACACTGGTTTAATTAGGATTGACCCAGATGTCATCTTATCCCTAGTCCCTGGAGCATCCATATAACGTTGTCACCTTACTAATCCGCTCCCGAGTGATTAACTTGGGATAATAGGGATGGACAAGTCATATAAGACATTCTACATAACATAAGAATGGGGTGAAGGACGTATTCCGATTGACGAGTATGCCGTTAAGGAATACGAGACATAAGCAATATGTTTCAAATCTTTGGCCAAAGTATCGCAAGTTTGTTGATTGCGCTTGTCTTGAGTCACCCGTCTAAGGGATGAGATGCCGATGAATAATGGTAACAGTTATTCAGTTAGGTTCCTTGGACAGAGCATTCTGAATCCCAGAATAGGGAAGAGAACCGCAAGAGTGATGTGTTAAATAATAACGCCAACTCTTATTACTCATGAATAGATCGGTAGATTACCGAGTCATGGAATGAATAGATCGGAGGTACTCCGAGTCATTACAACTACATATGGTTATCTGTTATATGAATGGTTATTTGATTTGTGAGTTCTAAATTTTGTATTTAGAACCAGGAAGCATTTATCAAAAAAAAAAATGACTTGTTCTATTGTCTAAAATGAGGATGTTACATTCTAACCCCAAGCGCATTGGCCTATCACCCAAAGATACACTAGGTGCTCACCCAAGGTGTGCACAAAAAGCCAAACCCTCCTTTATGTGAGCTTTACAAGAGAGTTCCACCATTAATGGAGGATTACTTGTAAAAATAGAAGTACATGCATCTACTTAAAAGGTAGAAGATATAACTAACGTAGATCTACAAATCAATTCATCACAAAAAGGTAAATAAACATCAGATGAAGCACAAGGAGCCGATCTCGAGTCATGACATGCCAAATTAACATGAGGGTTTACACCCATAAACAAGATGCATAGAATATATCCATGTATATTGATTTAAAAGAGTTTCTAATAGCCACACTACATAAAAGGGTCATCTCGCATCTATATACATCAAATGACAAAGGTCTAACCCCCGCAAACTTATCTCGATCGTAGATCCTAACAATGCTTTCCCCATTATAACCCTCTTGTTACAGACCCCAATACCCATGCATATGCTTAATGATATCCCTTACAACCCTCTAGCATCAAGAACTCTAAACCCTAGCATCATGAGCTCTAAACCCTTAACATTTCCTAACATTTCTGTAGTACCTTGTTACCCTCCTTCTTAAGCACTTACATACCTTCTATCACCTTCGCACTACCTTCTCCCCTCCTTGTTTCTTTCCCAAAGCACTTCTTTAAATAGGATTAGTGTCCACCGCCATGACTTCTCTCATGAGCAGATCGTGTGCCAAGTGTCAATGTGGTCCTTCATTGGTGAATGTTTATCCTCTTTGCAAAACCTTCCACTAACTATAATGACACCTCTAGGAATATTCCCGCATGGAATATCCTTTTCTTAGGCCTCCAAGGTTCCAAGTTGAACCTTATCTACTTATCATGCCTATTCGGGTCCTCACGTTTTTCCTCAAGTGACTCCATGATGCCAAATATGGCTAAGTCCTTTAAACCCTTGTTCTGCCTCCCACACGCACCCTGGTTTCACTTAAACCCTTCTTAAACCCTTTTCTTGCACACTTTTCCCTGAGTGCCATTCTATTTACTGATCATGTGTACGTGCCTCTTGGTACTTAGCCAATATTTAGGGTCCAAGAATACTCGACACCATCGCCATGGGTGATGACATCAACCTTGGGAGAAAACTTAAGGTCAAGAGTGAAAATCATGAGGAATGGAGGTCAAGGAATAAATGATGTTGAATTATAAAGGCTTGAGATGACCAAAAGCAAGGATAACAACGTGTAATAAGAAGAAGCAATTAGACATGATGGGATAAGTGGACATAATGAGTGCAATGTGTGAACAAAAGGAGGAAATGATGCAAGAAGGGTGGATAAGGTTAATAGTGGCATCTCTTAAATGCTTTGATCCAAACCCACATGACCAAATTTGATTATACCCCAATATCAAGAAGCCCTTAAGCTGTTGAGGAGGAGAATACATCATAAGCCCTTCACAAAAGAAACCTTTAATGATAATTAAAAAAAGGTGCATACAAAGTTCATTTTATCCTTAATGGTACAAACTTGAATTAAAATACACGAGTTATCTCAATGCAAATAGTCTTACTAGATACCCATTCTAATCCAAAAAAATGACACTCACATCATGATTATTATGCATTTTCCAATAACAAGGTTAAGGATTCCTTGGGATATCTTGAATATCCAAAAGAAAATCTAAGTATATAGAAACCTACACAGAGGAAGCTTCATAACACATGGCTCCTTCTATGTAATGTGTAATTTAAATATGATATGAGATGAGTGATCCAAAACATCATCTCTAAAAAGCTATTTTTGCAAAGTCTTGAAAATTTATTTTTAGTTATTTTTTAAAAATTAATATTTTGCAATTTTGAGGGTCTTCGAGCATTTTTGGAGTTCAGAGCCAATTTTTTCCCATTCTTTCCAACAATTCATATGGTTCACAAATCAGGTCAACGGGCTAGAGATATGACCCCAAAAAAGAGGACTCGATTAAAATACTAGTAATAATAAGATAGATTTTATATTTTTCCACTTATGTCTTTTTGAATCCATCTCTAAGGTGGATACAAATGGTTTCCATATAGGATGACCTTTTGGTTCCCATTTGAAACCCTTCATATTCTATTTTTAACAATTTTTCATATTCTCCATCAGATAGCTATACAATGGTTTATTTTGAATAAAGAGATAGATCTCCATATATTACACACACACACACACACACACACACACACACACACACACACACACACACACACACACACACACACATATATATGTATATATACATATATACATATATACATATACATATACATATATACATATATATGTATGTATAAATACATACATACATATATACATATACATATATATACACACATATATACATATACATATATGTAACACTTATTTCACTAAATCGACTAATTCCAAAGATGAGAAACTAAATTTGGACTTATTACTATTTTTGGATTCCAAAATGTTAAATATTGGAATTATCTCGCACTCCAAAATCATATATATTGATTCCAAAATCACACATTGGATTCCAAAATCGCATATATTTGAATCTAAAATCACATATTTTGGAATCGAAAATCACCTATATTGAATTAATCTGTACTCCAAAATCACATATATTGGATTCCAAAAATAAAAACATTGGAATCCATTAATTCTCCTTCCGAGTCCAATATATCTGATCATGAATTAAATTAATGAATCTGTGAAAAAAAAAAGTTTAATGATTTCAAGGAATCCAACATTGATCTGAGAAATAATGTCGATGGCTACTAGCCCGTATAAAATAAATACGTTTTTTTTTTTATAAGGGCTAACGGTCGTTAGGCTTAATGTTTACTTTGGAATAATGCTCTTATCAGTTTTAAGATGTTTTTAAGATTAAACTATGTAAATTTGAATATTCAAATCACCATTGCCAAGCAACCACTAGGCTAATGACATTCACGAGATGTGAGACACTTTCGATTCAATTACTATGGTTCAATTAAACCTTGGAGAAACCAGAGAATTACCGAAGATGTTATGAAGAAACTTAAAGAGGGTAACGATTCAATTTAGAATAATGTAATTAATCAAAACCATTCCAGATATATTTTCATATTTAAAGTTAGATATCAAATTAACTTCATTTACTATGGTGTGATTAAACCTTAGCATAACTAGAAAATTCACGAAGATGTTATGAAGAAATTAGCAGAGGGCAACGATGCAAAGTGTTAAAGAAAGTAATTAATTGTAAAACCATACCAGATATATTTTCATATTTAAATTTAGATATAAAATCAACTGTAAGAGACATGGCATAAAAATTTTCATATTCAAATATGGATATGAACTTATTTAAAATTAAATGTAAAACTATCCCATATATATTTTAGTATTTAAATATAGCTATGAAATAAATTGAAATTACTTTATTAATGGTAGAATTATAGTAAGACATTTGAAGAATGATATGAATTTATAATGTAACACTATTCCCCAAGATGGGCTTCCAAATCAACAATACAAAACATAGTAAAGCTCCAATAAAAAAGCTCCCTATAATTGTTTTTTTGATCAAATATAATTATTAACATCTTTGACATCCTTCAATTGTTGCAACAAAGGTCACAACACATCTAAAAAGTATTTGTCTTCCGACTTAGAAACTATGTTAAATGTTTCAAGAATTATGTAGTTCGCAACATCATCAACTTGTTTTTCTCTAAAGAGTCATCTACAAGCACCGTGTTTTTACAATTGTACGATGCATTAAACCACAACCAAATGAAGTTAAGATTCTTGAGATATAATTTGTGATTCCCATAACCTTCATAATCGTAGCATTTGGTCTCGATGCAATCTTCCTATGTAAATATGAACTCAAAGCTTGCAACCTCCAAGCCAATGTTTTGAAGGAATGAAGGCATCATGTCATCAACATTTGAATTTCTCGTCGATGTCCATATTGCTATTTTGAAATGTTTTTGCATCATCAAAGAACTCTTTCACATCAGTTCGAGAAAATAAAAAAATTTAGCTCAATACCGCCAAACTTTTTAGCCGTTAAAATGTCAATCACCTTGTGGAGGGTGTGCCAAAACACTATTTATATCAAATATAATCGCCATGTTGCATGTGTTCGTATTCTGCAAATGAAAAAAATTAAATCAAATTGTTGAGGGAGGTGAATCAATTGAAAAATTAAAAATAAGTTCCTTTCGATATTTTTATATAACAAATGGGTGGTCAGAGGTGGTGACGAAGGTAAAAATCTAAGGGTGTTCCTCATTTCCTATTGTTATACTAGGAATATTTTTTGTGCAGAATTTATTTGAATAGAATGTATTGTTTCAAATAAGAACGAGTCTTTACATACCGTATTGTAATTATTTCATCATTGGAAATTGGTATAATTTTTCTATTACCGAAGCAAAAACTAGTATTTAAGCATGCTCAAAATTAATTTAGGAATACATATTTCATTAATAAAAACTACTCAAATATTTTTACGATAAATATTTTATGTTAATTCATATTCTCAACTTATACACTCACACTCGAACTTATAATCGTGGAAACTTTAAATTCTTCCAACTTATAATTGTACAATCTCAAAGATACCAAATAGTTACGCAGAACCATCACAAAAACATATGAATTTATTTTATTTACAATGTTAATCTATATCATCACAATAAAATTTTGAAATGCTAACTTTTATTTAGCATTTACTCACTCCAAATATTTTATTCCCTCCACCACATTCAATCCCTTTGACACCATTAGTGATAAGTATTTGTACAAATTGGTCATCAACCACATGTCTTTTTGAACAATGTTCTCCTCTACTTGTCATCCCAACCATAAAATTAGCTAGAGGGTTTCCCTTTACACCTAATGTAATACACATTGTGTCTTCATAACTATAGGGAACATCGTTTATACTCCAAACCTTTTCTAGATATTTTATTGCAATTTCATCAAATATATTGCAATGTTATTTTCCCTGTGTGACTATTGGATTCAAGTCACCGATAATTTTTTATCAAGGCCTTTATCATCTTTTTAGCATCAACAAAAGTGATTTTTTCTAACCGGAACCCCATTTCAAATTTTGTTGATAATGACTTTATAAACTCTTTCAGGCCACCTCGCATGTTGATAGTCTCCTTACAGAACTTGAATGACATGTCCCTAGAGGGAAATTGGTTTTTCTCATACAGCAAGCCCTCTAAATCTAAAATAAGCAAGTAATTCTTGTAGATATATATAGGGAAGTAAATAATTTTTTTAATCAATTTTATATCAATTCTAACCAATGGAAAAAATCAACATTTTAGCTTGCAACTACCACTTACCAATGGGCTTCGATGTAGGATTACATCTTCTTTACCCACAACTGGATCCTTTGATGTAATATCTATTTCAAATAAACATCAATCTATTCATAATATAGCTATTGCTATGGAAAATGAAAGCATATTTGAAAAAAACATAGTGATCTACGTGGTAAAATGATAAATTCAATATTAGCACTTTAGGTAGCTACCACTTACCGACTGAGCTTCTGGTTTGGCTTACATATACCTTACTAGCTATTGGTTTTTTTATGCAAGATGTATTACAAACAACAATAATCAATTCATAAAATAGTTCATGACATGGCAAATGAAAGCATAATTTAAAATCATATTGGTCTCTATGGTAATATGGTAAGTACAAATAAAAATGGTCTATATCTTCTAAATGAATTGTAGTGGCCACTAGGGTTCATTTATATCTCGTTGACCACCCATTGGCAAACAACAGTTTTGAGATATTGATGTGGATTAGCGACCGCTAGGCTATGTCGTCATTGGATGGACTAAGCATTTATTATAATGTTTGTATCATTATATGTCGATACTAATGATTTATGCAAAATGTACCAAAAACCCGGTAACTACAAACTATGTAGCATTAGATGTCACCATGAACTTTTGAAATAGGTTATTTAGTGATTCCTTCTTTAAAAATGGTTCCGCTTCAAGAATTAGATGACATCATTCTCTATAAATTTGTGAGCCTTAGAAATGGTTATGTTTAAAAATATGCATGGCTAACATACCTGGTTCTGACTACATATTCATGTTGGTTACCACCGCGCACTCCACTATTACTTTCTCCGATTGTTGGTTGTCGCATAAACCATTAATTGTCTTATAAATTTGTGGGACTTAGTAGCAGTTCTTATTTATAAATGCACACGACTAACATACCATTATTTGATTGCATATTCATGAATGATGTGGCCGATTTATCCTCATATGTCGCCGTAGTCATTGAGCATAGACTATTGTCAAAAAAATGAAAACATTGGTAATTAAAAACAGAGATCATTAAACATATTTATAAAATTATTGAAGTTCAATCACCATGTTGAGTTGGTTGTGTAACATCAAGTTGAGAGGTTTTTACATCAACTCCTATTGTTATTTGGTTGTCTATGTAAATAATAAATGTGTAAGTTATTTTTTTCGGTTGAAATACATTTAACATAATCACATGTTCGAGTTGTATTCTGGTACAAACCTTTCTTCATATGAGAATAGTAATGTTTCAAAAACATTTCCTAACTATGTGTCTCAACAATAAAAACAACAGATAGATTGGATTCAAATAATGCATGTAGTGTGACATTGCCTCCGTAAAGCACTAATACAAAATAATTTTAGGAACACATCAAGCGAACATATCGTATGAGAATTCATATGATCACCGCAAGGAAAAGGATGTTTGTTTCTTTTAAGCTAATTTTTCTTGCGGTTATCAATTTTTGTGGTAGTTTTTCCATTCAATACCTAGTGACTTATTATCTTTCATCATTTTTATCATCACATTTTTGCACTTCAGCTTAATGTTTACATATGACACAAACTTTTAAATTTTCCATCGTTATCATAGAGTTTATAAAGATCCATCCGTAATCGATTCTTCACTGTCTTTAACCATTTCCATGTATTTTTTTAATGTTTCTCTCAAAGCATTTTTGAATATTCAATCGGTGTGAGAACAATAATAATACAATCCAACACATTGGTTCAAATAATCAAGAGCTCCATTATTACTTAAAAAGAAATATTGCTAGACAAATTGCAAAATCAATGATAACACATTCGGTGGCAAGAATTGTTGATAGAGTTGATGGAAGTTGGAACATGCTTATGCACATCGACAAGTAAATTCTTTTGTAGATCCTCTCGTAGATCAAGAATTTCGTGATTGTTACCATCCAAGCAATGTACCAAACTAAACAAAAAAACCTTGAAAACTCAAATGAAATCGAAACCCGATATGATAACACATTCTCGATAAGACAATATCTAAAGATGTAGATGGAAAAGAAAGCCGATGTAGACAAGATGGGCGCACACGAGTGATCCTACAAAGTAGATCCAAGAAACTCTAAAGATGAGACACGATGCTTGACAAAAAAGACCCCATTAAAAGATATTTGGGTGGACCGCCTAAAAGTGGGTCCGACAAGCGATCAAGCTCCTCAGTGATGATGTCACCACATTTTCAATTAAGGAAAGAAGCATACATGATAAAAGATGTAAGTAAATGTCTATATTTTGATTAAAAATGACAGACAAAAAGTAAACAGTAGACAAAAACCAATAAAAATGGGAAAGTGTGAAAACAATGTTGGATTTGTGTTCCTTGAATTATTTTACCTGTCCAGGTAGATCGGCATCGATTAGGAAAATCGACGTCGACTGAGAAGAATCGGCGTCGACTGAGATAGGTCGGCATCGACTAGAGAGAATCGTCGACTGGGTACGGTCGGCGTCGACTTGGGGAAAATTACAGGAAGATTGAGAAATAGATAGTGGAAGCTAGATCGTCAATCTCCATTGGATCTGCAAGAGTCGTAGGGATACTGACAAGGCTCCACCTGTGCTGGATGCAGGAACAGAGTCACCAAGAGATCGATGGAGGCTCACGATGTCGATGTGGTAGGAGCAGAGTAACGGTACTCCTCTCAGGGATTGATTTGGATAGGATTCACTCTCACTTGATAGATAATGCTCAGACTTGATGCTCAAAACTCTCCGCTCTTTTTTCTGTCTAACCAAAACTAAATTCTAGCCCTGTATTTGTAATCGGCACCGATCGAGATGAAATCGGCACCGCTCCGAAAAATCAGCACGCCCGAGTACCGATCGGCACCGATCGTGGAATAGACTCTCAAATGGCCAAAAGGGATGATTTTTGGAAAGATGAAGTGATCCTTCCACCTCAAATATGGGAAATATCCCGCTGCTCAGTTTGGGAGGAGGAGAAATAGGGGGATAGATGGATAAAATAGATATGGGAGGTTAGGAATTGATATGGGGTAGATAAGTGGTTAAGATATATGTAAAAATATAATTAAATAGTTAATATTTAATTATCTATGGGTAAAACATAATGGGGTGAAATAAACTTAGGATAGATGTTTAAATCAAATATTAAATAATACCCTAAGGGAGAAATGGTGATGTAAACGTGCCCCAGGTTACCCGAGAAGACAAACGCGCACGGGGACACTAAATTGGATAACCAATTTTAGGTGTCTACATTTTTCCCCTTTTTGTCAAGTAACTTGCGATAAGCAAAGTCATGAGACAAAACAAGGAGTTGGAAGAAAGGAAGAAAAAGTGATGATGTGATCCCCTCAAACTAGGGATGGGATGGGCCCCAAAGAGCAACCGATCCCAAGTTTGAAAAAGGTAGATGAAAACACAGATGCCCTAGCTAGATGCCTAGAGTAGATCTGATCATTAATGACGCACAAAAATAAAATAAAAAGGTAAAGCAACCTAAGGAACTCACATTGGTAGGGCAGACTAGACGGTCTCCGCATGAGATGACGCGCAAGACCTGCTGCACCCATGAGTGTAAGGAGGGCTGCAAAATAGTCAACACCTAAAGAGAGACACATTGGTAGGGACAACTGCATGGTCTCAGCAAAGCTGATTTACATTAGTGCCTACAGACCCATTAACTCTAAGCTGCCAAAAATGTGAGTGCCCCATGTATAGGGAACAGGCTCGAAATGGACGATAATATCGAAAGTATGTGCCAAAAGGCAACACTCAGGGCACAATAATGACCAGATAAATAAGCCAAGCATCAACACTATGGCAAGAAGATTAGGAGATGGAAGAAAGGGAGGTGAAGAAGCAAAAGTGTAACCAATCGGAAACAATAGGATTAAATCGGCGTCGATCCAAATTAATCGGCACCGACCATAACAATCGGCACCGACCATAACAATCGGCACCGACTATAACAATCGGCACCGATCAATACCAAAGCGCATATAAATATGCGAAAGGAAAATGTGAACGATTTATTTACCGACCGTGATTTAGAGAGAGTTAAAAATTGGATTTGAGCACCATGGAAGCCTCTAGAGCAAATTCAAAAGTGGAAGAGGACACGACCGGGGTAAGTGAATCTACCCGCATTTTCCTGTATAGTTTTATCATAAAATAGCATATTAGGATGCCAAATTTTAGAGAAAAAGGGAATAAGTGGGAAGCAAGAGTGTTTTTGACACTTAGCCTCCCATTCGGGTGTTGATTGGAAAATCGACGCCGATTAGATGAAATCAACGCACTGATTATCTTCAATCGACGCCAACTATTTTGGATCGACGCCCGATTAGACCGAATAGACCGATAAGATGATAAATGTGTTTTTTTTTATGTTCTGATTTGGATAAATGGGAAGCTAACATTTCTCTTGACATCATGGATGTAGGCACGAGAGGCGTTACACATGCGGGATGCTATTCCCGAGCTTCTGGAGACCATTCTCCCTGATGTGACCGACGAGATCGGCACCACCTAGAGTTAGCCAGGCTTGGGGCTTCCGACTACCGACGAGTGCCGCAAGATGTAGAGTTGTGCGAGCACTAGTACAATGATGGGACAACCGACTTGCACTTTTTGGTTCAGGACGGGTGAGATGACCATCACCCACGAGGATATATATAGATCCTGAGGCTCAGCGATCACCAGGGACCCGATTGAGATTACTCCACGAGAGCAAGCAAAGAGGGCCCTAGGATGATTATATGGGACAGGGGATGATTCGTAGATATGTGTCTGGGCAAAGAGGATAGCCTCTCAATAGACAGAGTAGGATGATGCCAGAGCAGATGGATATGATATCGATCGATTCGATGGAAATCTCCTATTTTTCTCTACCAGATTCAGGAGGTGGGAGATTTCCATTGCTATTACTAGATTGTGTTTGTGACATCCTGCAGTTTCAGATACAGTGTTCATGTTTTCTGATGCCCTGATAGCTCAGATATATTATGAGTTATGGATGTACACCACCGGTAGGAGGACAGGCATCGATGTTAGTTTTTGTGCTCCATTATTGGGCATATGAGCACATAGCAGTGATCAGGCCATCCGGGCTTCCATGGATGCTAGCAGCAGGGGGGGCCATTGATTATGGATTTTGGCGATGGTAGGCCGACATGGCCCCGGGAGATACAGGAGATCTGCAGAGTGGTATGTTGAGTGTTTCAGGATGCTGACACCAGAGTAGGTCATTTGGAGACCATATCGGGTCTATCCGACATGGGCCGGTCAGGAGGCTCACCTGGTGGGGCTGAGACGGAGCAGGGTGGTTAGGGGCCGTAGGCTAGATATGTGGGAGTGTCCCATTTATATAGGTATTGAGGTAGTTTGGCCTAGTGCAAATAGCCCGACCACCTACAAAGCCATGTGCATAGTGAGAGACAATAGAGAGACTGATCTACCAATTTTGATCCCGATAGATCCATTGAGGGAGGCCCCACCTTCCACAGACAGTGATGATGATGCCGAGTGGATGACGGCTATGCGGCATGGTATTCGATAGAGTTACCATGACACCTGCCAGCATCTATAGACACCGATGAGGAGGATATAGCCACAATGTTGGAGAGGCTAGAGGGAGAGCATGCCACCCTAGTGCAGACACACCAGGCTGCCCTCGAGGAGATCAGAGCTCTGACAGAGGAGAGGGATGCCCTGATACTGGAGAGAGACATAGCTCGTCAGGAGTGAGATACAATGATCTAGCAGAGGGATCGCTACCATCGGCATAGAGAGGCCCTCAGGGCCAAATATGGTGATACAGTACTATGTCGTAGTCCGGGACACAGGGTATGACCATAGAGGGCCACCACCACAAAAGACACTGAAGCAGAGGCCATTACGCACCTGCACGGTGAGCCCGAGTACTTACTCGCCTCTCTTGCACGAGGTGAGATACTATGAGGACACCCTAAAGACAACATGCCCCCGATGTGCCCTCACATACGGTGCAAGGAGGAGATCAAGATGATAACAGCTGCAAATGCTAGTGGGGCATCGTAGGAGGGAGCACCGGAGAGACCGAGGCATGGCAGGCCCCCAAGCAGAGGTGCTTCTAGCTTGATAGGTGGTGGCCAGGAGAGACAACCTGGACCAGAGGAGGGTGGAGGAGATAGTGTCTTCCACCTATCGGATTTCACGATATAGATATGTTATATTTTTGTATCGATATATTGATGTAGCCTCGATTTGAAGGCATTTTTGATGTATGATATAGATGGCTTGATTGAAATCCATCCATTCTTTGTACTACAGACACTCATGTATATATATAGATTCATCATTTTCTGTGTCATATGATTGTACTCATGCATTTAATTTTAATGGATATGGATAGATGTAGCGTAATTGTGATGGATATAGACATATGCTGATAGAGGACAAATAGATGTGATTTGATGGACATAGACATAGAGGATAGATAGATGTGATGTGATTTGATGTGATTGATATGTGGATTTAATTTTGATGAAAAATAGATATAGATAGATGTAGTGTAACTTGATGTACAAGTTTTTAGATGATTTGATGGATAGATGGATAGATGTGATTGATAGATTTGATATGTTTAAGATGTTAATTTAATTTTGATGAAAATAGATAGGTAGATCCACATGTGTTGACAATACATGCTTTGATATGTTTTTTTGACAAAGTAGATAAGATGAATATAGATAGATG
The DNA here is from genome assembly GCA_018340775.1 of Taxus wallichiana var. yunnanensis. NCBI lineage: Eukaryota > Viridiplantae > Streptophyta > Pinopsida > Cupressales > Taxaceae > Taxus > Taxus wallichiana. Next base: position 874,530,458 of record CM031239.1, on the reverse strand, counting down.
ATAGATTTTGACTAAATTAACATGTTAAATGTCAATTTAATTGGATGAATAACAAATAATAATGGGAAATACTCTCTGAGAGAAAAGGACATAATGAAATGACCTTGATTAGAAATAAAGGAAATACACCTAGATAAGAAAAAGAATGATAAGCTAGGCCCCTAACCGACCATAAATAGAGACTTTGATAGGAAACCAAAAGACCATGCATACAAGGCCATATATGAGGTTAAAATAAACCTGACACTAGCTAGTCGCAAACCAGATCTAGAAGGTAAATGGAAGGAGAAGTAAGTATTTATCTTGTCAAAATTTACAAAGGACATAATACATGCTCACGTTGGGAAAATAGGGTTCTCCATATGATCGACAAAAGGTCTTATGTCTCAGCTTCATGATTTTTGTTTTGACAGAAGAGAAAACTGATCAATGCGGGAAGTTTGCTAGATATAGAAAGACTGATCGATACGGGAAGTCTTTCAATGATGCTAAGAAGCAAACAAATATCCTTCCTTCAAGGGAACGGTCTATATTTCAATGTAGCCATCCTTCAAGGGCATGGTCTATATCTTTTTATTCATTTTGAAAATGCATAGATAGCTGTCCTTCGAGGGATCAGTCTATCTTTTGGGATTTTTAGGATAGCATTTTTTTTTTTTTTTTGGAGCTTTTGGAGCTTTTTTTTTTGAAAGAAGCTGAGTGTAGACCAAATAGATCAGATAGAGGGGAAGAAAATGTATAAAAATCATGTACTCATGCCCCGAGTAGATTTGATTAAGATAGATACTTGGGACAGATGAAGAAGTGATTAAGGTGTCCCTACTAGGAGGAGGAACATATCCATAAGAAAAATGCCATGAGTAGAGCCGTGATACTCATATTTAAGGTAGAAAAGACATAACGCAGAGAACCACATAGTTTCAATCACCATGAAAATATATGACTGGTTGTTAGATGGATGAAAGATCTGTTTTGCGACTAAAATCATGTAAGATAGATTTTAACAGTAGAAGGGCCTTAGATGCAAGGCATTAAGAGGTTCCATTTCAGGTACACCATCCATGGAGGATAGATGATAAGCCCCAAACCCATATTTATGAGTGACTACATACGGACCCATCTAGTTAGGAGAAAACTTACCACGCTGACTCCGTTCTAGCGTAGTGACATTTTGGTTTTCTTTAAGAACAAGATCACCAACTTTGAAGTCATGGTGTCAAAGTGCTTGTTATAAGCACGTTTGACATGCTCAAGATAGATTTGATGATGCTCAAGAGCATTGAGACGCCGCTCATCTAGCAACTCAAGCTATGCTAGATGATTTTGACGATAGTCCTCATCAGAGACAAATTCTCTGAGAGAAACATGAAGAGATGGGATCTGGACTTCCAAAGGAAGAACAACCTCTGACCCATAGACTAGAGAGAAGGGAGTAGCACCCGTAGGAGTACGAATGCTAGTCCGATAAGCCCAGAGAGCAAAAGGGATATGTAAATGCCAATCCCTACCAGCTCGACTAGTTACCTTTGTGAGGATATTACGTAAAGTTTTATTGAAGCCTCAACCTGGCCTCGTTAGTAGCTTGGGGATAGTATGGAGAAGAAAAGTTGAGTTTGATATTGAAAGTGTCATAGAGGTTCTGCAAATCGACGTTTTGAAAGATTTACCATTGTCTGTGATGAGTTTGTGTGGAACACCAAAGCGACAAATGATGTGTTGATAGACAAAATCAACTATGGGTTTAGCTTTGGTCGATGAAAGAGGAATAGCTTCCACCCACTTAGTAAAGTATTATATGGCAGTAATGATAGAATGATGACACTGTGAAGAGCAGGGATTGATGAGACCGATGAGATCAAGACCCCATTGCGAAAAAGGCCACAAATCCACTCGCAGTTACAAAGCCTGACTGGGGATATGTGTGAGATTGGAATGTTGTTGACACTTGACACATTTCTTAGTGTATTCACAACAATCTCGATTAAGAGAAGGCCAATAATAGCCTAAACGTAAGATGCATTTAGCTACAACCAAGCCACTAAAATTTCCACCACAGATACCATCATGGACTTCCTGGATGGCTTTAGATGATTCAGGGGTTTTGAGGCACCGAAGCAAAATACCATCAAAACCACGTTTGTAGAGGATTCTGCCTAGAATAGTATAGCGATTAGCGCATAGGATAAAAGATCTTCTACCATTGGAAGTCAGATCTGAGGAAGCACTGAATGAGATAGATAATCAATGATGTGTTGATACCACTCATCTTGAGTATTGGTCGTGACGATTGATTGAAGTTAGTTTCTTGAGATGAGATGGTTGATCTAATCACTGCACAACCACATAAAGTCATGAGTCTTCGGTAAAAGGTGGAATAAGCGAGGCTAACGAAGCCATTGTATCTGCGAATCGATTCGCAGTATGAGGAATAGCTTGGATAGTGAATTTATCAAAATATTGGAGTCGAAAGAGAACGATATCACGATATTTTTGAAGGATATCATTTTTGCATTGATAGACACCCGTGACTTGATTAACGATGAGTTCAGAGTCACCAAAGATGTCGATATGGTGGGTGCCAAGATTAATGGCATTTTGAAGACCTAAAACAAGAGCTTCATATTCAGCCATATTATTGGTACACTCAAAGTTAAGTTTGTGTGCGATCTGGATAGGTGCACCCCAAGGAGGAATCATAACGAAACCTCGCACCTCCCCTCACGGCATTTGATCCATCAAAGAAGAGTTTTACTTTAAATGGAGAAAGACCGAAATCAATTTGTTGGATATATTCATCGGGAATTGAGCAAGGGGACTTGAGTGTCCAGAAGAGGAGCATCAGCTAATTGATCTGCAATGACCTGACCCTTGATAGATTTTTGTGGAATAAATTCGAGATCAAATTATGTCATGAGCATGAGCCAACGAGTGATACGATCATTGTGATAAGGCTTCACATGCATTGTCTTGAGTGGATTGACACTTGTGACAATGTAAGTTTTGTGATTGAGGAGGTAGTGATGAAGCTTAGAAGTTGCAAAGAAGAGAGCACAACATAACTTTTCAGCTTCGGAATAACGTGTTTCATACTCATGGAGAGTGTGACTGATGTAATAGATGGCCTGTTCTTTACCGTTAGTGTCTCGATGCGAGATCATGGCTCCCAAAGCATGGTCAGTCACAAAAATATAAAGATAGAATGGCTCCCTCGTGTGGAGGTGTAAGCACAGGTGGGGAAAGAAGATAAGCTTTGAGATCATCAAAGGCCTTTTGGCAACACTCATCCCATTCAAAATGAACATTCTTACGAGGAGATGATGAAAAGGTTGACAACGGTCCGACAATTGTGAGATAAAATGACGATCGATCAAAGGCGTCCTCAAGACCATGGAGTTTCTTTAAGTTAGAAGGGGGAGGCATCTCAAGGATAGCTTTTATTTTTGTGGGGTCCACTTCAATACCCCTAATAGAAATGATAAAGCCTAAGAGTTTACCAGTGAGAACGCCAAACACGCACTTAGATGGATTTAGGTGAAGACAAAAGTGAATGAGCCTCTCAAAGAGAGGTGCAAGAGTGAAAAGATGATCCTGACGGCGTTTGGATTTACCGAGGAGATCATCGACGTAATCTTCCATGGTTTTGTGTAAGAGATCATGGAAGATGTAGGTCATTGCTCACTGATAGGTTGCTCCTGCATTCTTAAGACCGAAAGGCATGACATGATAACAAAAAGTCCCCCAAGGAGTTATGAAGGAAGTCTTATGTTGGTCCTCTGGTGTGATGAGAATTTGATTATACCCAGAGAAACCATCCATAAGAGAAAGCATCTCGTGACCTGCCGTTAAATCCACGAGTTGGTCGATATTAGGTAGAGGAAAATCATCTTTTGGACAAGCAAGATTAAGATCCCAGAAGTCAGTACAAATTCAAATCTTCCCAGTAGCTTTGGTTACTAGTACTACATTTGAAACCCATTGTGGATAATCAATGGGTTGGATGAAGTTAGCAGAAAGCAAATGTTGCAACTCTTCTTTAACAAGAAGGGCTACTCGAGGGTGCATTTTACGTAATTTTTGCTTAACCAGTTTGATGTCTGGAAGAGTAACGATATTGTGGACCATGATATCGGGATCGAGTCCTGGCATATCCTCATATGACCAAGTGAAGGCTTGACAATGGTTGAAAGAAAAGTGGTAAAGTCTCCTAACTCCTAGTGGATTAAGAGATTGGCCGACCTTAATGATGCAAGGGTCTTTAGAAGTCCCTATATTAAGATCGACAAAGGGCTTCAAGTAAGAAGTAGAGATGTGTCAAGGAATGGTTTTAGGAAGATAGAATCCTCTACCCCGTATAGGTGAGGACAAATCATCATCCGCATAAAGTGATAGTGTCATAGTAGGAGAGTCATCTCCAACTATTTCAGGGAAGACTAATGGTATGGAAGTGGATTTGTTATTAGTTTTATAGGTCAGCGGCCCTAAGGAAATGGTATTGACTAAAAAAAGTTAGACGGATGGAAATGGCATCATCCACATCAAATGATGCTTCTAACCTAGCAGGAGAAGATGGTTCCTCAATGGGAAGAGGCTCATCGAGAATAGTGATGGTGGCTTTTGAAAGAGGTTTAAATCCTAAACCAAATTTTTGATGTGGTTTGAGAGTTGGAATGGACGCGAGGTCATGCACACCCTGTTCATACTTTCCTAGGCCAAAACCCTTCCACGCGCATCGATATAAATAAGTTTTTGCAAACGTGGGATTTTGTAGACAATCAAACCCTACTGAATAGGGTTTGGCCCTAGGAGGAGAATCCGAGTGATAGTGAGGTGTATCAAGACCACCGTAAATGAAGTTAGTCTGTTGATTGGGCAGACCAATGGTGATGACGTGACCAAGACCTGGCTGATATTCAAGTTGTTTGTCTGGTCTACCATACTCATTAGGTTTGAGATGGGTGTCAAAAGAGAGAAGAGGAAGCTCTCCTAGTGAGAAACACTGCAATGTCTCTTCTAGATTTTGTAAATCTGGTAGTTTTGTTGTAGGTATGGAAGAGGATGAAGCCTCTGTTAGAGAACAAGCATTCTCCTTTAGAGGGGCAGACCCTGTGGTCATGTCGCATTGCGTATGGAAAAGGATCTCCTGATGAGTATAGATTTTGCCTCATACCGATATTTTAAGCATCGATGGAGGGTTGATGGGACGCAATGCATTGCACGAATCCAAGAGCGTCCGAGGATCATATTGTAGTGGAATTTCCCTTCAACAATGTAAAAGAGTTCGTGAAGCAGCTTCTTACCTACTCGAATGGGCAGGACCACAGTTCCTAAAGTAACTACCAACTGATCATTAAATGATCGAAGGGTGAAAGGCGGGGGTGACACTACATTCTTTGGTAACTTAAGTTGCTCGAATGTGTGTGAGGAAATGATGTTGAGTGCAGCACCACTGTCAATCATAGTGCATTTTAACGTAGTGTTGTTGATTTGAACTGTGATAAAGAGGGGAGCCTCCAAATCCTCAAGAAAGGGAAGGAATTTCAAATCTTCAAAAGAAATGGCGGTTGACGGTTTATTCAATCCAATAATCATCTCAAAGGTGGGGCTCATCTGAATTCACTACGATATGGTAAAATTATCAATCAAATCCTGGCGATGTTATGGAGATGATTGAATGAGGTCAAAAAGAGACATTTTGACCGAGCATGGGTAAGTTGTTTCATAACACTCTCCTCTACTGACACAGGAATCTGAGCCCGAGGTGAAGCACGAATAGAGACCCTAGGTCTCGAGGCTGATGTGGAAGGAGGAATGCCTTCAGGGGCTGCAGAAATGACAACCCATGGCCGAGATGTAGATGATGATAGATTATCATATTGTTGTGTTCTAGTGGTGATATGAATCATGTCGATTTGAGAAGGTGGAAGACCATCCGGCATGGAATTAATAGAACTAGAGGCCTGAGTAGATCATTGAGGCTCAGATGTGGTTGAGATGACAGGAGATACTTGTTCCTCCTCTTCTTCCAACAGAAGATCACTTTCTTCCAAAAGACTCACCTTAACGATACCGTTAATCAAAGGGCTTTACATCCCTGTCATGTCCTGAGTGTGATGGTAAGCACAAATCAAATCAGAGTTGAACCAGAAGGTTTTACTCCTTTAGGATTATAGGGTTTGATCGGAGGAAGGGATATGGATGAAGACTGGATAAGTTGGTGAAGAATCTCGGTATAGAATCCGGTAGACAAAGATGAGGACAGAGATGACGGAGGTGCCTCTTTTACCTCCACGGACTGCCGAGGTAAAAGAACCTGCATGTCTAGTTTGACAAAGATTTTTAGGGATCATTTTACTTTTTCGACATCGGGAGAAGCAACCTTGGACACTTGAGATGGAAGCAAGTGAGGCATGATTGATTTCTATGGAGGAGGAGCTCCTAAGATAGATTTTGAAGAAGATGAAGATGTGACAAGTGTTGTGGTCTTCAGAGATAGGGAAGGCTGCTTGATCGAAATAGATGATGATTTAGATAATGCTGATTTAGATGAGGGAGGAGCTCCCAAAATAGGTCTGATTGGAGGAACAGAGGGTGCCTTGGCTTTTGGTGACGAAGATGATGGTCCTGATAAAAGAGGTGATGCCTCTCTAGTCTGTGAATTCACTTTACAAGGCACCAAAGAAGAAGGTGTTGTAGAAGAAGAAGATGATGGTTCTCGATGGTATTATAGAAGAAGATGCCTTCCCAGTTGATAAATCCAATCTTTTATGAGGCGCAGAAAGAGATTTTTGAGGGAAAGCACCAAGAGTCTTAATAGTCCGAAATATGGGTTTTCCTTTTTCAGGGATGGTGACAACTTCAACCGCATAAGGTGATTGTAGCCTTTTCGGGGGAAGGAGATGAGGAGGTGCTTGATGATGTAATGTTAGACTTTAGTTGTCTTGGTTTAAGTCCAGAACCGAGAGTGTAGGTGCTGGTGTTATTTCTTTAGATTTTCCCTTAATAGGAAAATAGTATCGGTGATGGAAGAAGTGGATGATGAAGAAGCAGTTCCTTGTGAGGGAGGTACTTCTGGTACAGTAATTATGGGTGTAACTACTATGGGAAAGGAAACGGAAGAGTCAAAATCAAGATGCTTCCGTTGAAGTTGGTACAACTATAGGTATGTTTACCAATGGCATAGTCACAACAAAAATGGGAGAAACAAAAGTAGATGTATTCACGGTGGAAACTCGAAGGGATGTAATTGCCTTGAGCATCGAAAGAATATCTGACGATGAGACAGATGAGGATGACACTGTCTCGCATAGATGGAAGATCAGATAAAGAGGCAGAGGGAGATGAATCCGTCTCTAACAATGTGGGAATATTCAAAGATGGGTGTCTGAAGATGGTGGAATCCCAGTGATTAGCGGAGCGGCAGGAGGTTCTGATTCAGTCGATGTGTTCATAGATGGCTTAGTTTTAGAAGAATATTCTTCAGTAGAAATGAAGCTGATAGTATGAGTGTTTGGTTTTTGAGACTCTGAAGCATCATGGTTCGGGAATGATTGGGAAAAGGTTGTTTAAAAACATCAAGCGCCTGATTTGGGGGAGCATTTGGGTTATCCAGAATGAGCTCACCTTTATCAATGAATTTCTAGACAAGATTTTTGAAGGTCTGACATCGCTCAATGTCATGGCCTTTGGTTCTATGATAATGACAGAAGTCATTTTCCCTATACCAGAATGGACGTTCTTGGTTTTCATCAAAATTTCTAATGGGGGAAGTTCAATCATGTGAACTTCCAACATTTTTTCTAAGATAGAAGCATATGATTCCCCCAACGAAGTAAAAGATCTATGATGAGGGTCCTTTTCGAGAAGATGAGGAGTCTCTCCGTGGTGTTTGATTAGAATTTTATCGACGTGGTGTTTTTAATACAATATAGCATTAGTGGATCCCCGATTCTTGTCTTTAGAAGTGGAAGGGTTTGATTTTGTAAACCGAGAAAATCTGGTTTAGATTTAGAGTGAAGTTTTAACTTCCTTGCTCAATGGCACGGACTCAAGTTTACTTGCCATCGTAAAGGCTTCTTCAAATGTATGAAAAGTTTGGATCCTTAAAGTGGAAGAAATATGATTAGCACAAGATCGAGTAAACAACTCGATCTTTTGAGATTGAGGAAGGGAGAAAGACAATTGGTTTATTATCCCTCTCCAATGAGTGACAAAGTCTGCAATAGACTCATCATCGAATTGATGAATGTTATAAAGATCTGTAATCGAGATCTTATGTGTGATGTTTATTGAAAAGTTTTCAACAAACATCTGGGCCAATTGAGAGAAAGAAAACAAGGAATGTTGGGGAATGTTATTATACCAGTCTAAAAGCAGCCCTGCTAGAGACATAGGAAAAGTACGAGCATAAGCTCCCGATCCTGACTATCGTAGCTAGCAAGCATGTTTGAATGCTCACAAGTGCTTGAGGATCCTCCCGACTATGAAATTTTGAGAACTTAGGAAGTTCCCATTGGGGAGGATAAGGCTTAAAATCCACTAATGGATGAATGGGTTCATTACACACTTCTTCAAAAGAGTATGAAGGATGAGCCCCTTTGGTGGAGGCTTCTAAGTCTTGTGATTTTCTTGAAAATAATTTGGACCATGTCAGATTGAGGAGGAGGCATACTGGTATGTCCTACATAAGAAGCGAATGGTGGATTTTGTTGAGGCATCAATGGGGATTCATCTGTTGATTAACAGGATGATAAGAGGAATAACCAGGTGTTCTGGGTGACGCCTGGTGAGGTATTTGTTATGAAGGATCCTGTGTATAAATAGGTTGTGAGATGACAAGTGGTTGAGAAAAAGGTGGTTGAATGAAAGCCGAGCCTATGATTGGTGGGATCCTACACTTGTCGACTGAATCGGAATGGATTGAGGAACATGGGTATTGATTTGATTGGACATGGTGGGGAACAAGGTCTGAATGAGGCTTTTGATTGCCGGATTGGTTATTAAGGGTGTCGATGCTAGAGGATGGGTGAAGGTCACACATCACTGAACATCGAAGAAAGACCAACTGAGGACGAGAAGCAGAAACCAACCGACTCAGTAGAGGGGTCGATTCATAAAGAGGTACTGACCCTGGGATGTAATGGATGGCATAGAAGAATTAACAACAATCTGTGGGTGCAAGTGCAAGCACCCATTATAGCTAGAGAAGAGGACTTCTCAAAGTAGGTTGTGGAATAGTCGAGGTAATCTGTGCGCACTAGGAATAGGCAAGACTATTTGAGAACTAGTCAACATGGTCGGTGGAAGAGAAAAAGGAGGCACAAAGTGCGCCACCTCTTCCGTGGTTCGAGGTGAGAAAAAGGATGCTAACTGTTCTACAAAAGCCTGGGATGGTTCACGAGGATAATCGTAAACTTGCTGAATTGGTGGTCCCTGATCAGATATTCGAATGGACTTATGTACTAGATAGTCCATAAGGGCTACCGGATTGATGATCAAGGAGCGCCTGAAATTCAGGATCCCCATGAGGAACATACTCTATATCAGAAGCAGATGATATTTCTGAAGGACTGGGGGAAGCTGGACATGATGGGATTGCTTTAGGCTGATAGAAAGGATTATATGACCAAGATGGGGAACCAACTAATAGCGGTCCCGAGGAAGACCCGAGGGGTGCCAAACATCCACACTAGTGGTGATCTCGAGAGAAGAAGGGGCCAAATGAGCCATTTTCTAGATTTGTAACCGAGTGATGACCGTCATAAACAAGTAGAAATATAGAAAAAGAAGATTGACCTAACTAATGCATAGACAATTCAAGCAGCGTAGGTGATTATCTCTTTTAAATTTTCCTACTTTTAAGAAAGAAAATATTAGGGAAGGCTTTTTAGAACAGGAACTACTCAGATAGCCAAACTAAGGATGGTTTGGGGAATGTTTTGGTGAGGAGTCCCAAGGCACTTCAGTAAAAGACCAATACGTGGCTTGATATAGGGGCCTACCCCCGCACTTCACACACCGCTGCGATAAGGGAGTCTGGGTGCTTTGCCAATATATACCATAACTTCCATGAATTTATAGCGCATGGCCCGAGTACCGCGTAGGCTCTTCCTCTTGGATGTCACTTCCAAGTAGGTGAGGCCAGGAGGAATTTTTGTTTTGATGCTTTATACCTAGTGATTTTGGCTTTGTGTGCAAGGGTGAAAAATAAAAATCAAATAGTGTCACTACCAATTTTGATTAATTTTTCCAGCCTATTTAGAAAACTAGATGAATAGCATACAACTAGAAATGACAAAGGAAAAGTTCTTTTTAAGCACTAAGAACGAAGTGTTGGATTTCGATGAAGACAAGTCAAACAAATTCTTTCCCAAATGCGATTAAATTCTTTTTAAGCACCAAAATCAAAATGTTTGAATGTGATAGAAAACAAACAAACAAGTTCTTTTTAAGTTCTTAAAAAGGAGAAAACACCGTAAAAGAGGAATACCTATAGATTTAGCTCTCCAAGGTGTGTGGACTTCAAAAAGCGCGTTGTTGAGCTCTTCCCCTCGAACAATCCCATGAACAAGAAATGTGCTCCGCAAGAAAAGGTTAAGCAAACACCCAAAAATCCAGAAAGATATATCCAGATGATAGTAGAATGAAAATTTCTATTTAAAGAACTAGAAAACTTTCAATAAAATAACAATTTTGCAAAAAGAAGACGGATCAAGAATGCAATTTTGAAATCAAATGAAAGATTTATTGATCTTCGAAATAGGAATTGGAATTTAGTTTTGCAAGAAAGAAGAAACTTTAACTTTGCAAATTATAAGTGAAAGAAGCAAGACCAAAATGAAGGAAGGAAATGCTACGGAGAACTGATAAAAAGTAGCGAAGAAATAGAACAAAAGCTCAAAACTAGAAAAGAAATGAACTTACCAATAAGGGACTTTGGTTAGTCCCACCGGGCATGCTAGAATGTAGATCAAGAATTTCCGCGCTTGTTACCTGTCCAAGTTAATGTACCAAACTAAACACAAAACCCTTGAAAACTCAAATGAAATCGATACCTGATAGATAAGACAAGATCCGAAGATGTAGATGGAAAAGAAAGCCGATGTAGACAAGACGGGCGCACACGAGCGATCCTACAAAGTAGATCCAAGAAACCTGTGAGACACAGATGCTTGATAGAAAAAGACCACGTTAAAAGATATTTGGGTGGACTACCCGAAAAGCGGGTCCGAGAAGCGATAAGCTCCCTGACGGATGTCAGTCCATGTTTTCAATTAAGGAAAGAAGCATACATGATAAAAGATGTAAGTAAATGTCTATATTTTGATTAAAAATGACAGATAGAAAATTAAACAGTAGATAGAAACCAATAAAAAAAATGGGAAAGTGTGAAAACAATGTTGGATTTGTGTTCCCTGAATTATTTTACCTGTCTGTAGGTAGATCGGCGTCGATTAGGAAAATCAACGTCGACTGAGAAGAATCGGCGATCGAGATAGAGAGAATCAAGAGAATCATCGACTCGTATGGTCGGCATCGACTTGGGGAAAATTGTAGGAAGATTGAGAAACAGATAGTGGAAGCTAGATCATCGATCTCTCACTGATCTGTAAGAGCCATAGGGATACTGACAAGGCTCCACCTATGCTGGATGCAGGAACAGAGTCACCAAGAGATCGATGGAGGCTCACGATGTCGATGTGGTAGGAGCAGAGTAATGGTACTCCTCTCAGGGATTGATTTGGATAGGATTCACTCTCACTTGATAGATAATGCTCAGACTTGATGCTCAAAACTCTCTCTTCTTTTTCTCGTCTAACTGTAATGAATTCTCGCCCATGTATTTGTAATCGGTGCATCCGAGATGAAATCCGCTCCTAAAAAATCGAGATGAAATCGCGCGATCAGGAACAGACTCCCGAAATGGCCAAAAGGGACGATTTTTGGAAAGATGAAGTGATCCTTCCACCTCGATCACGGGAAATGTCCCGCTACTACTTCCCCGGAGGAAGGAGGCCAAAATGGATAAAATGATTTTTGGGAATTGATGAAAGTTAAGATATATTCCACCTCAAATTAAATAGGAATATTTATCCCACGCTATGGGTAAAACATAATGGGAGGAGAAAAAACTTAGATATATGTTTAAATCAAATATTAAATAATACCCTAAGGGAGGTTAGGTGATGTAAACGTATGGTTACCCGAGAAGACAAGCACACGGTTACAGATAAATTGATAAAAATATGTCTACATTAAATAGTATATTTTCTTCCATTATCTATTGTCTAAAATTGTAATGAGGTCGATGGGAAGAACTTTTTCTATCTCATTTTATTCTTCGGTAGTAATAATAAAATGTCTCTACTATTACACCTACTTGAACAGGCTAGTTAACCATACATCCCCTTATTGTACTTTATCAATTAGTACTGATAGTTCTTCATCATTCATTCCTCTAACATCCCTAAATGAGTTGGTTGTGAATATTGCCAATGAATTAGGCTAAAATTTATCCTGATTATATTTAATGGGTGAACAAACAAGGCCACCAGATCTAAACAACTCAAATTTTGTAGTCCATTTAGTCCATTTATCATCTGTAAATAATAGAAAATTCCATTTGTCGTATATATTTTTGATTTTTTCCATTTTGAAAATCAAAAGGCATTAACTCTCAAATTTCTACATTCAAAGGACAATCATATGTTTTATATTTTTATATAAGGAAGATAAATGTTAATAACAAATGCAATAAAATTAAAATACATTACCCTTCACTCCTCTATTTTGTTTTTATCAATCCGAGATGTTGAGTACATCCAAGTGATTTTCAAATTGATCTATATTTGTACAAAAAATAAATAAACTTGGTTTCTATCCAAGTTTTTTTTGTTCACTTCATTTTGTTTGTAAATATTAGTAATGGCTTTGTTAGTTGCATTTACAGAAAGAATGTGAGCCCTTCAAAATTTATTCTCTTATGTAAAGACTTGTAAGTATCTAAGCCCAAAATATTTTTTGTGCACATATTGTATGTTGGCCGTTAAGTATATAAAATTTAACGTCATCCATTTCCAAGTCTTTTGGATCTTGGAGCTCCACACCTTATTCATAGATTGTAAGAAGGGAAGAAGAATTACGTCCCTTTGTGTAGGAATAACATTTATCAACATGGAGTGCACAAGAAGGTTAACATTCTCATCATCTATAGGAAAATAATGATACTCTATAGGTGCTACATGGCACCTCAAAACATCAATTGAAAATACTTCACCATTGAACAAAAGTAATCAAATCTGAGTCGTAGAGCACCCCAATTTCACATCTATCCTAAATCAATTAATTTCCTTCCTCATTTCCCACAAAATACACTTCGAATTAATCAAATATAATTTGATTAATTATCCATTTCCAAATCTAAAAATAATCTAATCCTCACAACATGTCATTATTCTCCATGTTTTTCCACTATTGAATTAAAAATTCAAATTCAAATCCTCACCCACCATTCGTGGTCCCCACTCACCTAAAATCCTCCACTTATGAATTAAAAATATAATTCAAATCCTCACCCATTCTTCGTGGCCCCCACTCACCTAATATTGCCCACATTTTCAAACCATCCACCTAATATTGCCCACATTTTCAAACCACTCACCTAATCTTGCCCACATTTTCAAACCATCCACTTAATCTTGCCCACATTTTCAAACCATGATTACTTAAATTAATCTAAGCTAATCACTCCTCAAAGCTATAAATACAACCTTACCCCTCCCCTCTAAACACACGGAAAATAAGCTTTTATGCCATATCTAAGTTCTTGCATCCTTTGAGCAAAGAACATCATTCTCGCCTTTGTCCTAATGCCAAAATAGCCTCATAATCCTTTTTCCCATCCAAAGGCAAAGTAAGAGGATCGTTGTTGCAGGAAGGTCTTACTCCGTCTTGAAGAAAAGCACCTACATATCACAAAATCAGGCTCAATCCAAGTTGCTTAGCCCATTCTCGAGGTTTGCTACTAACGCGAAGGAGGAGGTATGATTATTGGTATTTTACTTCCTCATAAGTAGTGTATTTTTCATAGCTTACATTCTCAGCACGCCCTATTACTTTCGATCTTGTTACCAATTACTTTCTCAATTAGTGGTTTTATCTGTTCTTTGTTTATTATTGTTTATTATTATTTCTTTTCTATTCCTTTTGGTATTCTTTGGTTAACCTTCACGCTTTGGGTAGTGTTTTTGTTGTATGGTGTCTTGTGGTGTATCTACAAAGTTATAGCAATAATGAAACTCAAGCTCATCTTGTCTTTGATCTCCTCGCACTTGGTGTTTAGTTGATGGCTTTTGGCTTTGCTATTTACTCGCCATCCGTAAAAAACATATGAACTATCCATTAGTTTATCATCTTACCACATGGGACAACCAATCCGAAAATATATTTATTTATTTCCTTTTGCTAAAATAATCGCTTTGTAGAAGTTAATCATTTATTTTTTTATTTTTTTCTTTTATTTTAGTCAATCATTTTATGATCTAACTCTTTCCTTCGATTATTGTTATTTTTTAACCTTGTCCAAAATCTTAGCTTCTCAAGTGAAGTACGTAAGTCGAAAATAAAAACACCACCTCTGGACGCTTTTTCTCACGCTTCAAAATTTTCATTCGCAGCGTTCTCGTAGCCCATCTTCCGTAAGCCATAACTTTTGCTCCCGAACTCGAATGACTTCTTTTTTTTTTTTACAGAAAGGTATTGAAAAGATCTATGCAATGAAAAAAATAATTTTTAGATTTAGACTTACGTAAAAAAATTGTTTCATTTCTTCTAACACTGTCTTTTTAACAAAAAAACAACAAAATTATAGTTTTATTTATTTATTTATTTATTTATTTTTTAATTTTTATTTCACGAAACATCCTCACACATATGCTCTTTCCTCGCACTTCAAAAGTGATCTTGGAAATCAAACGTGAGGCCACTCGAGCTCTAGAAAACAATTTTTAATTTTAATTTTTTGCCTTACATTTAAATTTTCCACGACAACACTTCTGATAACGCTTTCACCCTCTTCTTTCATCGCTTTTCTTTTTTGTGAAAATAATCATTATCGCTATTTCGCAATCATGATTAAATTGCAATAATTATTAACATTTAAAAAAAAAAGTCGAAAATCAAAAATCAAACTATTCCAATCAGTATCCGCGTATGCTCTTTTTCTTGCGCCTTCAAGCCGATCCGAAAATCAAACGGTCACATTTTTTAGTTTCTTGTTCTAACATCAGCAGATCCTCTAGATTTGTTTTTCAACTATCATTTTAATAATTATTTTCCTTTGTCATATTCTTAATATTTTTTGGTCGCTTGTTGTGTATGCTCTTTTCCTCGCGCTTTGAGCGATCTCGCAAATCAAAAACAACCACGATCACTTTTCTAACATTTCATTTGCAGGATAACTACTAATTTATTTTCGTCGTAGAAACCACTGTCGAATATTGTCAAAAACAAAAATAAAAACAAAAACAACAAAAATCCCACAAAAATACCACCATTTAAAGACAATTGTCAAACAAAAAAAAAAAAAGTACGCTGTGTACGTAATTATTTTTGCTAGTGATTTATTTCAAGTTGAAAATAACCCGCGCTTAATCACTTTATCATATTGTTTTGCACGTAGACAAGGTGGATTTCATCACCACCAAAGCTACATCGGTGACGTGGACTTGACTACCACGCACCAACAAAGATTTCAGATCTGCATTGCACTTTGAGACCTAGTCTCATCACAAATGCGCTCGGTATTTACCTCGCAGCCGCTCTTCACTTACAGTAATGCTCATGCTGCAGCAGGCGCATGCGAGTCACGCCTAAATAGTCAGAATAACGAATCTCGGGCATCGTCCCCGTAAATCTTCGAGGAGTTATAAGGACACCATACACATTCATCCCTCCATCACCTTCCACTTTTTCACAAAACCTGTTCTCGACGTGGTGATTCACTCCAAACAGCAAGTAAGAATTGGTGAGTCTCCTCCAAAGGCTCTAAGGGTTCCTCGCACTACCCCGTCCCCGCATGCACTAGGTATATCGTGACTAGGTATATCGGAGGACGATCTTCTCGAGTAATAAGAACCCATCCACCATTTCACAAAGATACTTGTATGATTGCATGAAACAATGATCATTCCCAAGAAGTTACCTCATAAGCCAAAATAATTGAATCCACATGACTCGCTTGCTTTTGAAAACACAATAGTTTAGCATTATTTTATCATAAAACTTGGTGATATCAATGTGTTCATTGTAAAAGTTCAGACTTCCTAGTTGTGTTCCACAAAAAAATAGTTCTCACCAATTCAATACCAAGCGAAAACATCCAAACAATCCAACAACATAGACCAAAACATCACACCAATTTCATTAGCTCACTTTAGCCAATAATACATCTCGTCATAGCTTGTCTTTAGCTATATCCAATAGATATTGAGTGACTTCATGCTCACTCCTTATCTCATCAATTGTCGAACATCCTTTATAGCTTGTTTCAAGCTATATCAAAATGACATTGGGTGACTTGTTTGAGTTCACTCATTATTTCATCAGCTGTCAAGTTTAACAAAATCCCATCCGACACAAATCCCTTCAAATCTCATTTTGAGTTCGCAACTGTGTTGAGTCACTTGTTTGAGTTACTCTTCCTATCAAAAATCCAGAGCTTGTTTAAGTCAAACCAATCAACATATTCATCATAGCTTGTTTGAGCTATATCTCACTTGTATTGAGTACCTTGTTTGAGTGTACTCCTTACATTTTCGTCTGCTAAGCTTGTTTAATCCAAACCAATCAAGATATTCATCATAGCTTGTTTGAGTTATATCCCACTTGTATCCCGAGTAGCTTTTTTAAGCTTTCTCCTTATAGCCTTACTTGTTAAAACTCGATTGAGCCAAAATAAAAATCACAATCAATAGGTTGATTTCTTCATCGCACCTTTCTTCGTTCTCCCTCTCTTTCAAACATGAAGAATTCACGAAAAACATCACACAATGAGCTATTAGAACAAATTAATAAGATGACAACACAACTCTCTCATATGGCTACCCAAATCAGTGAGCGATCACCCAAAAATCTGATCATACAACCTCACGAAGAAATCAGTTCACGTAAAGTCCAACGCCGCTTTACCCTCGAGAAAGTCTCTAATGTTTTTCATCAATTAAAAGAGGCTAAACTGATAAAATATCCAATTACAAAACCCTTTGTCAAAGGGGAAGCTAAGCCATGCTGGTACAAACCTAACACATACTGTGACTTTCATCGCATTGATGGTCATCACATAGATAAATGTGTACGATTTAAGAATTACGTCCAAGACTTAATTGATTTACGACGCCATCTCTCTCAGAGAACTTGATGACAATGCTCTTGCAACCAACGACACATCCAATACCACAACTTTCCATGAAGAGCTGACTACTGTCGAAACTCCTATATATACTGAAATTCCACGAGATCATGACGACAACAGTCAAGACTCTCTAATTCCAAACCAATCGATATCTTCTTCAAATTTCCTTCCATTAGTTCAAACATACATTGAACCTGTTTTGGACAACAACATTCTTCCAACATCTACTGAGCACTTGAACTTATTTCAAGACTCTCTTTCACCAAACATATATTGAACCTGTTTTGGGTGACAACATTCTTCCAACATCTAACGAGACCTTGATCTCATTTCAAGACTCCCTTTCAAACCTTGATATTACTGTAGACACTACAGACGAGGTTCCATCAACAGGTACCATTAAGTTTGATTCTATTCTTCCAATATTGGCTCTTATGCCTAACATCTCTAGCCTTTTGTCAAAAACACAACCACATCAAGTTTGTGATACACTGCAACAATGCAACCCGCTCATGACCATCATACTTTCAACGATCGATCTTGCAGGCATCTCATCACTAATGATTCTCACCTATCAAGACTTCTATGTGCATATATTCTACGAGGTATGTATACCTAGGAATATCTTTATGCCACCTTTTCCATCTTTAATTTTGAATCTATCGTCAAATCAATTAATTCATGGACAAACAGAAGCAAAAAATCAAACAATGCAAACTGAGGCCACTCCCCTCTCCCTTGTTTATGGTGGGGAAGATATTTTACATGTCAAGGTTGAATTCCCATCCTTTAGAATATCCCTCAAAGACGTAATCAATAAAGATTATTATCAACATTCACGCCTTAATGAACTCAAGCTTCTTGATGAAAAACGACTTAATGCCCTAGATCATCTTCAAGTATATCAAAATCAGCTACGACATAGCTACCATAAAAAATTCAAACCTAGAAAATTTAAGGTCAATCATTTCATTCTCAAAGAAAATCAAAAGAACACACCCAAAGAACGAGACAAACAAGACAAATTTGAGCCCAACGAAATCATAGATAAATTTGGCTCTGGAGCTTATAAATTGGCCACTGCAGATGGTCAAGATCTTGATGAACCAATGAATGTAGTTCATTTAAAGAAATTTTATCCTTAAGATGTTCACTATTCCAGGATACAATGTGTACATTGTTCCTTTGTCTTACTTATTTCCGAATAATTTAAATTCATTCATTTCCATCGCGATATTTTCTTTATCAAAATCACATCTTCATATTTATCATCATGAGACAAGTGCTAATATAAATCCTATTAAGTTTGTGAGCGTCATACTTCTTCCACTTTCTACCGCTTCCTCTATGGTCATACCTGAAGCTTATCGATGGTAATATATCCCCTTCCAATACATTCTCTCTTTCATAACAAAGCTCTAAACTTCGTACTACCGAGTTCGCTTGGTCGTCCATCTCGCCTTCTGTTGAACCTCGCGTCCTACTAGTCGTGTGGGGCTGAGATTGGGGGCAAATGTTTCTTCCCAAATACAAAGAACTATTGTAAAAATCCATCAATTCAATAACTTATGAATAATTCATTGTCACATCTTTCGCCCTTCATAGTCTTTGTGTTGAGCCCACACTTCTTACTAGTAGTGTGAGACTAGGAATGGAGGAAGATGCCCTTACTCGCTACGTCTTGTCTTCGGTGATAAACCCTTGCCTCTTACAAGTGGCATGGGGCAAAACATAGAGGGTCATTCTCATACAAGTATAAAAACATTGCAAAATATTCCAAAAAAAAAAAAAAAAAACAAAAAACAAAACAAAAAAAAAAAGACAAAAAGAAATTCACTCGCCTATATTTTACCTTTGGTGATAAGCCCTTGCTTCTCACTAGTAGCATGGGGCAAGGCATAGGGAGTCATTTCAAAATACAAAATCTTACAAAGGCTTACAAATTATAGAATCCCCAAACACGTAATTTAGATGCCTAAGTGAAGAGAGAACTATCCCTTAACCTCATATCTTATCAATCAGCAGGCCACATAACTGTCTAAGTCTAGCATGTGACTCATAAAGTGAAAGCTATTTTTGAAACCGGTTTAGTACCATTATGAAGAATGGAGTCACAATTTCCTAAAGGGATTGTTGTTAGCATTTGTCTCTATATTCATTATCTATCTCCTACGCCCTTGATTCTTGGTGATGAGCCCACACATCTTACTAGTTGTGTGGAGTCAAGAATGGAGTTGGAATTCTTTTCATCATATCATCACCACCATATCATGCCAATGGAAAGTGAATTTATGTTATTTTGAGCATAAGTTACAATGCGGAACACGGTACATCGTCTCTCAAAAATAAGTCTGCACTCTGGTCCATAAATTGTAAAAAAATCACAATGTAAAAATCAAAAAACATTTGAATATCGTAAAAAAATCCAAAAACAATGTAAAAATCCAAAAATCAAAAAATATTTGAAAATCATCAAAAATCAAAAACAACAGTAAAAATCTAAAAATCCAAAAACAGTGTCAAAATCCAAAAATCCAAAAACAATGTAAAAATCCAAAAATCCAAAAACATTTGAAAATCATCAAAAATCCAAACACAGTGTAAACATCCTAAAAATTCAAAAACATTAGAAAATCTAAAAATCCAAAAACAAAAACATTAGAAAATATCCAAAATACAAAAACATTTGTAAAATTTTCAAAAGACCAAAAACATCCACAAAATTGTAAAAACTCAATAAGTAACACAGTTCATCCTTTGAACTATTATCCCAAATGAATTGTCCAACCACCTTATGACTACCAATTTCAAACCACTTCTCCTCGCGTGAATCCTCGCTTGGGGAAAATCCGCTCTCATTGTTTCCTTGTTTGAGGAGACCGACCCAATCCTTCAGTACCTCTGGGGGCACATCTAATCAATCATCACCGTGGAACACGTTAGGGACATGTTTATGGTTCTTGTGTTGCATTATTAGTGGCAAATTATTAATTGCTTTCTTGTATCTTGATATATTACCAGGGCATCTTGATTTTATATATCCTGGTGTTCTCTCAGTAATATTCTTATGTTATCTCGATTGCATGTCGCATCAGGCATCATACTTTCGATGGCCTCTATCTATGCTCTCTTCCATTTGCATATCGTATTGGGGCATCAAACCTTTTTGATGGCCCTTGTCTATGTTATCATGCATATTACAGTCTAGTCATCCTGATCTTTTATATCACGATGCATCCTTGTTATGTGCTATATTAAAATTAAGATACTTTTCGTCACGTGAGTATCTTCCTGCATGATCAACATCTTACTTTGCACCCCATCCATTCACCCATACTAATACATTCTCCAGCTTTGCGAATCCTCCTTGATCATCATAGCTTTGCTGAATCCTACTTGATGATCTTTCTCAAGTAGCATTCACTATCCAGCAGCTCCTTCTCCCCCACCATGATCACCATGTATTTGATCCATTCATTCTCACTTCTCATTTTGACTCCTCCGCCGCTTATACCCATATTACCCTTCTCACCATTCCTGTCCCCTCTCACCCATTAGTATTCTTTCCTTTCACCCGCTTTCTTCCGCTTGACAATCTTACTTAATAACCCCTTCTATATGGAATCCTCAGTGGAGGTTTACCCTCTCTCTAAGATCTTCCCGCTGTAGAAGCTTCTTCACCACATGTCATCTCATCAAATAACCATCACCACCAAACACATCTTCCAACTCCACCTCTTCTACTTCCCATTCCCGCATCATTACTCTCACCACGTGGGCATCCCAATTAAGGATTCCCCTCACACTCTCCACCCTCCACTGCATATATTCCTTCATCCATTCATGTTATACTCCTTTGTGTCCTTTCTTTCTTATTATCACCTCATCTCATATCATATACCACTTAGGCATACCTCACTGACTCTTTTCTCATCCTTCCCCAAATCCACCTTATGCCTAGGTCATCCTACTTACACGCTCTCGTAGTATGGCAAATTCACTTGAGGGTTCCCCTTCAGTCCATTTTGTCATACCCTATTCCCACCAACTCTAACATCATCCTTCTTCCTCGCCTTGCGATCTTACTTAACCATCACACCGCATGGCAATCTTACTTAAGACTTCTATTTAAGGTTAACTGGCCCCGTGGCCTTCCCCCATCCCATCATATTTCGCCCATCTTATTTCTCCCACCTCTCATCGTGATCATCTTCTTCACCCTACCATTCCACCCCTATTCCCAATATCATTTTGTCTTTCTCTTTGCATATCATCCCTGCCGGTTGGGTGACCCTACGAAACTTCTCCAGCAGTATGACGATCTTACTTAAGAGATTCTCTTAAGCATGACATGTCATCTTACACTCGCCCATCACTTCCAATCTCACCACCATATTTCCTCTTCATTCCCATCATCACATCTTTTACCACCACTATCACCCTCCTCTCGCTTGGCAATCTTACTTAACCACTCACCCAAAGATGGCGATCTCACTTAAGAGTCCCTCTTAAGGATGATCTGTCTCCTTGCCTTTCCCCATCACTACACACCCCTTCTCACCCTTCATTTTTCTCAGCATTCCCCATTATCACATCCTTTCACCTCCTTTTCGATTCTTGCAAACACCACTTCTCACTTGACCATTTGTCATCTCCAGCTTTGCTCCTAGACAATCTTACTTAACCACTTCCGTCACATGACAATCTTATGTTAGGGTCCTCCCTACACTTAACTTGTCATCGTGAACTTCTCCCCCGCCTCATTCTTAGTTCACTTTATCGATCGTTTCTTCCACCTGGTATCTCCTATTACCCACTTTTTCCTCCTACTATTATCCTTTCTCCACACATCTTCTTACAACATACACCTCATCTCTTCCACCTACAATCACATTCTTTTCCCCCATTTTCCCCTCCTTGATCCATCATCCTTCATACCATTTCTTCCCATTCTTTTCATGTCTTGGTTCTTCATCCTCACCTCGCTCATCCTCATCACCCCATCCTCTCCTCGCTTTCACTTCGTCCAACTCCTCCCTCCCATCTTCTTCACTCTTTCCCCTTCATCTTCTCACATTCCCCCTACCTTTCTACCCACACACATATTCGCCATTACAAGTTAATACTCCTATATCATTCTTTCATCATCATCTTCTCTTCCCGCACTCATAATTGTCAACGGGTTTTCCCTAAAATTATCACTCCTCATTCCGCATGACCTCATTCACTCCCTGACCTTCTAGAGTTTCCCTTCATTCCTTCCATCTTCTACGCCCACCACTCATCGGCAACGGGTTTTCCCTAACGTCCCTTTGTTGGCGTTACCCTTCCAGCCTCTCGTTCGCTTTCTCTTTTCTTCATTTTTTCTTTCACCCTTCCCCACCACTCATTGTCAAGAGGATTTCCTAACATCCTTTCATTGGCATTGCCTCTTCTATCCCCATTCTCTTTTCTCTCCTATTCTTTTCCCTCACTCCCACCCTTTCTTGTCGCTTCTACCCATCTCTCCATCTCCTCTTTACCCTCTTCACTATCTTTATTGTCTTCATCATACATCCTTTTTCTATTTTCCCATCATCCTAGTATCCTCATTTCATGCCTCTCCATATCTTTTCCAATCGATGTCATTCATCCCCTCTTTCTTCTTTCAACATTCCTTCTACCATTTCCTTTCCACTTATTACCCCCTTTTCGTATTCCCTTCCTTCTCCATCATTTTCTTTGTTATCCTCTTCTCTCTCCCACCCTCGTCTTATTTTACTTCCCTATATCATCTTCTTCCCCTTTTTCCATCACGTTTCCTCCTTACATCCCCATCGATAACCTCGGTTGTTCGGGGCCAAGTTGTCCTGTCTTTTTTTTTTATCATACCACCCTCCACATGCATCTCCATACGGTTTGTTCCATATTCTTTGCCCTGGTCTTCCTCGCAATGACATGATTCCTTCCATCTTCTCCTTGTCTTCGCTTCTATCTTCCTTTCCTCCCCCTAATTTTCACGTTTCTTCCGACCACTTCCCTTTTCTACCACCCCTACCTTTTCGCTTCATTCTCAGTATATGTTTCTCTTCCTTTCTCTCCTCTTTTCACACTTTCCTCGCCCCTCATAGTTTCTTTTTTTTTTCTCCGTTCTACTTCTTCTTTCGTCCTCTTTCTATTTTCATCTATTTCACCCCTACTCCCACCTTGTTTTCTCCTTCTTATTTATCCTTTCCTACTTTTTCACTTCCACGCATCCTCTTTTACTATCTCTCGCTGCTTCCTTCATTTTGCACATCTCTCTCTTTTTTTCCCCTTCACCCTCTACTCGTCACTTTTTTTTTTTTTGCCTTGTTTGTCCTTCATCATTCCCTTCTTCCCCTATCATCCCTCTCTCTTATTTCTACTTTTTTCCTTCCTTTTGTTCCCCTCCCCTATTTCCCTTACTCTTCTCATAATCAACCCCCAATCCTATCCATTCCCTTTTCTCTTTCCCACACACCCTCACACCTAGCATTCAAGGTCGATTGAATCCTTTCTCCATTTGCGTCGTGCGGTCATTCCAGTCTCTTCCACTCCATTATCGTCCTCTTCTCCACCAAATCCATTTCCCTTCTTTTCGAGAGTTCTGTCGTATATTTCATTCTCGTCAATCCTCTCGAGGGGGCATCACCACATCTATCCATAATCACATCTTCTCATGACATTTTTGTCTTGGAGGATACCATGACATCCGTCACTCACCACTTTCTATTCTCCCAACAAACATTCACTCTACCTTTTAAAAAGTAGATTGAATTCTTCCCCATACTGCCTACTTTCTTTGAAAGGACACTACTTTCATAGTACTCTTCCAAAGAGGGGCAAATGTAGACACCCCAATTTCACATCTATCCTAAATCAATTAATTTCCCTTCCTCATTTCCCACAAAATACACTTCAATTAATCAAATATAATTTGATTAATTATCCATTTCCAAATCTAAAAATAATCTAATCCTCACAACATGTCATTATTCTCCATGTTTTTCCACTATTGAATTAAAAATTCAAATTCAAATCCTCACCCACCATTCGTGGTCCCCACTCACCTAAAATCCTCCACTTATGAATTAAAAATATAATTCAAATCCTCACCCATTCTTCGTGGCTCCCACTCACCTAATATTACCCACATTTTCAAACCATCCACCTAATCTTGCCCACATTTTCAAACCATCCACCTAATCTTGCCCACATTTTCAAACCACCCACTTAATCTTGCCCACATTTTCAAACCATGATTACTTAAATTAATCTAAGCTAATCACTCCCCCAGGCTATAAATACAACCTTACCCCTCCCCTCTAAACACACGGAGAATAAGCTTTCATGCCATATCTAAGTTCTTGCATCCTTTGAGCAAAGAACATCATTCTGCCTTGTCCTAATGCCAAAATAGCCTCATAATCCTTTTTCCCATCCAGTGCAAAGTAAGAGGATCGTTGTTGCAGGAAGGTCTTGCTCCGTCTTGAAGAAAAGCACCTACATATCACAAAATCAGGGCTCAATCCAAGTTTCCTAGCCCATTCTGAGGTTTGCTATGGAACGCGAAGGAGGAGGTATGATTATTGGTATTTTACTTCCTTGTTAGTAGTGTATTTTTTCATAGCTTACAGTGTGCTTAGTTGAAGGTTCTATTTTCATGAATATAGTGGTTGCTTTCTTTAGCAATGCAAAGCATTGATTTTGTATTCTTTGTCAACCCATGCAACTTTGATCTGATGGATCGATCTCCAATTTAGCCAAATATGTTTACCTCAAAGATGATAAACAACTTGGCATGTTTAGGCGAAGAAAGAGAACCTTTTTTATTAAAAATGAAAAATGGAAGAGGTTGTATCAGCTCTATACAATTTTTTGAGTACTGCAAGCATGCCACTGTGAATGTCTTCTACATTTGAATAGCCAATTTTTTCATCATCTACTAACAACCCCAAATCCCAACCATATATTGAATGTAAAACATTGTGTTTTATCTTATAATGCTTTCATCTCTTGTTTCCTCAATAAATAAACATCTAACTCCATATCCAGAATAAGACACTTATTATTTTCATAGTCAATGTGTTTGACTTGAACATGCAATGTACTCAAATCAACAACTGCAGAGGATATAACCATACCGACTTCCTCATGTCCATCATCTATAACAAAAACAACATGTCATTGTAGTAGTTGTCAGGGCCATGGATTTCAACAAACCATTCCTCATCTCTTTTCTTCCAGCACTCAGCGCCTTCAATGAATGGAATTGTTGAGAATGGATTGCGACCAATGTAAGACATTGTACCTACAATTGGAGTAGAATTTATTAATAAGTAATTCACATATAGAGTAATGTTTTCCTATCAGATGATAATGAATGTAAGTATTAGCCTTTGTGATCACCAATCTCTATAGTACATTACTTTTTATCATTGGAGAGTAATCAATGTAATGGTTAGTGACCGGACATGATATCTAACCTTCAACTGGTTATTGTGATTCATATTTTTTCATCACATCATAAATAACATAAACTATGAAAAAATTTTCTTGAAAATTAACATGCAACATATTTTGGAAGGATTATCTGTTGTCTGACAACCATCCACATTGTGTAGATAACATGAAAGGAATGTTTGAAAACATAGATGTTAGTGAGAGAGAGAGAGAGAGTATTTAAGTTGCCATATAAATGGACAGCTTTTAGCATTACTTGTTGGTAATTTACACTAATTGAATGGAGTAGTGTAAAAGCCATTAATATTTTATTTTTGAATTTTGAGAAGAGTGTGTGGGAAATAAATCACAATAATAGGTTCAATGGTTAGGTAAGAAATTTTTTTAAACATAAAAATGTTTAGTTGTTTTATAACACATTTTACAAATAATAACGTAGAGCCCGCTAAGACCTAACAAGTTTTATTTGAAATTGAGCATTGGAGTATGCCGTAATTCACATCCGTTCATATCAAAGAAAATGCTTCGCAGCCACGAAGCTCCATTACTAATTGAAAGGAATGGCATAAAGACTGCAAGGATTTTTGGGTTCTTGATTTAAAAAGAGTGGTAAAATAGCAAATCATTGTCCTGCCTATCACCTTAAGGTTTCGACATTACCTCTTGTGGTTGTAACCACTATCTCTACACTTTTGAATTGATATTATTTTTCAATGACTATAAGTGTGTCATATTGGCTTGACTATTCCTAACGGAGACGAGTACTGCACTACATACCCTTGGGAGGGATGAAGCCTTATATTGTTCTCATAAGATATATTTTTTATGTCGTATAATTTAGTTAGGTTCTTATATTATAGAATGCTTAGATATTGCTAAGTTGCATTACTAATTGTAAGGAATAACATAGAACAACTAGGTTCAATAGTATCTCAATTTGAAAAAAGGGACCTCTAAGCTCCATTACTAGTTAAAAAGAATAATGTGGCGGACTCTATGATCATCATTTTCCTCATTTGAAAATAGCTATATAATAACAAACAATGGTCTAGCTTAGTGGCCACTAGGCTCCTATGATTACCGATTGTCATTGTAAGCACTATTTTTTCAGCTTTGACCAATATTTATTTTCAATGATAGTAATTATATCGTATTGGTTGGACTTCGCATGGAAAACCCAATTGTAGCACTACATTCCAACAAGATGGATGAATACTTATATATTTCACCTAAAATATATCTTTGTAAATTATAATCCATATTCGTTCGTATCAAAGAAAAATCCTAGCGACTGGTAGGCTCAACAATTTCTTAATTTCAAAATAATTATTGAATAACAAATCATGGTCTAGCTTAGTGGCCGCTACAATCCTATCATTACCTCTTGTCATAGTAATCACTATCTGTATAGCTTTAGATCGATTGTAATTGTCAATCATTATAATTGTATCAAATTAGCTACACATTACCTAGTGGAGCCAATTGTTGCACTACTTTCCATCAAGAGGGATCTATAATTTCTCTTTGTATCAAATAAAATGCTTAGCGACCGCTAATATCCATTACTTGGTTGAAAGCAATAACGTTGCGGCTAATAAGTGCAACAATTTCTAAATTTGAGAATAGATATATAATAACAATCAATGGTCTAGCTTAGCGGTTGTTGGGCTCCTATCATTACCACTTGTCATTGTAATCACTATTTGTTCAACTTTGGATGGTTGCTACTTTTCATTTATTTTAATTGTATCATATTGGGTAGAAGTCACATGGCGACCCAATTTCTACACTACATTCCGTCAAGAGGCATCTAGTCTTATTTATTTCTCCTAAGATATATCTTTGTAAATTATAATCCATATTCATTCGTATCAAAGAAAAATCCTATCAACCACTAGGCTCAAAGCATTTTTTAATTTCTAAATATCCATTGAATAACAAAGCATGGTCTAGCTTAGCGGCCGCTATGATCATATCATTACCTTTTATCATAAAGAATCACTATCTCTATAGCTTTAGATCGATTACAATTGTCAATGATTATAATGTTATCAAATTGGCCACATGTTACTTAGTGGAGCCAATTCCTACACTACTTTCCATCGAGAGGGATCAAGACTTTCTATTTTTATCAAAGAAAATGTTTAGCGACCACTAGTCTCCATTACTAGTTGAAAGGAATAACGTAGCGGCCGCTAGGCTCAACAATTTTAAATTTGAGAATAAATATATAATAACAAACAATGGTCTATCTTAGTGCATCTGCTAGATCCTATCATTACCATTTGTCATTGTAATCATTATCTCTTCTGCTTTGGATTGATAGTTTTTTTCATTTATTGTAATTGTATCATATTGGGTGGACTTTACATGGCAGATCCAATAGCTGCACTACATTCTATCGATAGGATTCAAGACTTATTTATTTCTCCTAAGATATATCTTTATAAATTATAATCCATATTCATTTGTATCAAATAAAAATCCCAATGACCGCTAGGCTCAACAATTTCTCAATTTCCATGTAGCTATTGATTAACTCTTGGTCTAACTTAGTGGCCTCTAAGATCCTTTCATTACCTCTTGTCATAGTAATCACTATCTTTACATCTTTAGACCGATTGTAATTTGCAATGATTATAATTATATCAAATTGGTGCACATTACCTGGTGGGGCCAATTCAAACACTACGTTATCGAGAGGGATCAAGACTTTTGGTTCATATCAAATAAAATGTTTAGAACCGCTAACCTCCATTACTAGTTGAAATGAATAACGTGAAGAATGGCCAGGATCAACAGCTTCTAATTTGAGAATAGCTATATAATTAAAAACATTGTCTAGCTTAGCTACCGCTAGGCTCCTATCATTATCACTTGTCATTGTAATCACTATTTGTTCTACTTTGGATCGATAGTGTTTTTCATTGATTGTAATTGTATCATTTTGGGAGGACTTTACATGGCAGCCCCAATTGTTACACTACATATTTATCTCGTATAAGATATATCTTTGTAAATTGGAATCCATATATACCCCTGAGAGTAAGTGATATTTTTTTTAGTTTTGATAAGATAAATCATTGCAACATATAATTCACATCGGTTCTTATCAAAGAAAATGCATAATAAACTTCTTTTTATTTATCAATGAAATGACATAAGGTTTCTTTGTACAACAATTACTTAATTTTAAAATAACGATATAATAACAAATCATGATATAGCTTAGTGGCCACTAGCTTTATACCAATACCTCTTTTCATTGTAAACACTATCTTTATAGCTTTGTGGAACTACTGCTTTTTTTTTCGTTGTTTAGATGCAAAAACATCTTCTCGGGATTTCCAAATTTTGATGCCATGTGTTTTTTTTCTCAGTAGCTATTTATATTATAATATCATGATTTCATATAGTTTCAAAATATTTTATAATCATTTCTTTATATTTAAATTTTGTAATAAATGTGTCAATTATAATGTTTTTTAACTATTAGGTTCAAACACGCCACGTGGCATAGAGTAATTGGAGAATTATTTTTCATTTGTGCACTACATCTAACATTTTCTAGGTCAATTTTGATAAAAATAAAATAAAATAAAAATAAATGTGCCTATACGTTCATACACTTTATTTCTTTTGTTTTATTATAATATTATATGTTTTATTACATTTTAACTATTTTAATCTATAACCAATAACAAAAGGTGTTGTTTTCAATATTGTTTATTTTTTCGATATCCCGCACCTTTTCTTAATGAGTGGTAAATTCAAATTTTGAATTAGGAATTCCCCTACATTTTGAGAATTTGAAATTTCAATATTAACACAAATTCCCGCTCTAATTTTCAAATTTCCATATCCCACACTTTTTATATTTTCAAAATTTCTAACGTGGAATGTGCTTTGAAAAAAATATTAAATACCCCGAGAACTAGTTTTTAGGGTTTTTGTTTTTTCGGTCTTGCAAAACAATAACTCATGAAATCATAGAACAATACAAGCAAGTTGTAGATTGTAGGGCCAAGTACAAGAATCTCAATCGTTTTGGCCAGGGCATAATCAGGAAGTAATTATAATCTCGTTCATGGATTAACAAAAAGGGAACAATCAGGTAGTAACAAAAAGGGTGCACACAAACTAGGGAAGCAAAAGGGGTTGCGAAAAATAGTATAGATAGTTAGTTTGATGCAGTGACAATGGTTTGAATGAAATCACCAAGCACAAAATAATCTCATATCTAAATCGGTATTTATCAAAAAATATACTATACTAAATGTGCACCTTTTTTATTGCGTGTTTGTTCAGTCATTCTATCTTTGATCAAATCATGTCTTTTTCACTTTAGTTCGGCTCTGCTTTTTCCCTACAAAAATGCGCTCTATGGCCCATCTTTATCTTACCTTCCCTTCTAATCATTTTTTCAAACCTCCTTGTTCTTACTAGTTCATGTATTTTTCACGTCATTCCAACCCTACTTTTCCTTAAGAAAACGTGTTTCTGACCCCCAACTCTATTTACTGGTTCCTTCTGATCATTTTTTCACACCGCCTTGATCTTCAAGAAAACAAGGAATCATTGTGCCCCAACCGAAGAAAATTTAATCCCTTTTCATATCTGGTTTTTATTTCATTTGAACGCTTTCAATTTTCCATCGCTTTTATGGTCACCACATAATCACTAGTTTTTAAAATTGTAATGTTTAGCGAGACTCAAAATATTGTTTTGGTATTCATTAGATCTACCATTATTTCCTTTTATTATGATGATAGAAACAACCTAATTTAATTATTTCAATGTACATTATTTATATGGTTATTGCATTGACTTTGAGAAGATATTTCGAGGTTAACAAAATGGTTTAAAACTATAAAATCATATTAAGTTTTCAATTGTGAGATATTTTTGTGCAAAGGTGAAGGTAAACATATTATATATACGCCTAAATTTTATATATTAAAAATTTTAATCACTTGTGTATTTAAATTTATAGTTCCTTTTCCACTTAAGCCATGACAAAAATCACATAGCTTTGTAGTCACGACAATATAATTCTTTTAAAACAATATTATTAGTAGGCCACGTATTATTGGCAAAAGATAGAGTGTTGTCATATATATTAATTCATTAGGGTTGCTATGGAAAGCCATAATATTATTAGTCTTTATGGAAGGCCACAAACTAATATGTTAAACATTAGGGTTGCTAGTAATTAACACATTAATGAATTATATTCTTAGCTTAGTGTCTGTTAGGTTATGCTGCAACATATTATTTGGATATTAGTTGTTGCTTAGGATTTAACAAAAACAAGAAAGCTATTGTAAGATTAGCGGCTGCTAGGGTATAACACAATACCATATTTGTAGCTTAGCGATCGGTACTCAATAACGAGATATTTTGAAGTCGTGGGCCACTAAGACATTGCCAAATCGTAATATTTGGAACATAACAGTACTAGGATTTAACAAAATAAAGAAAGATATTGTGAGTCTAGCACCCCCTAGGTATTTCACAAACTAAATTAAGGTAGTATGAAATTAGCAGCTGCCTACGTATTGCCACAACATAATATTTAAAATAAATCTTTCGACATGATTTAACATTTTAAATGAAATTGATTTGAGCTTAGCGACCACTAGCCTTTACAATGATGTAATAATTTAAGATTAGTGTTCGTTAGGATTTAACCCATAATATTTGGAGCATAGTGGTCACAAGGATTTAACACATTAAATTAAGATTCTAGGAGGATATCATCTGCTAGAATATGCATACTCATAATGTTTGCAAGTTGTCACAGTATGCTTTAACAAATCAAATAAAAAAATTGAGCTACATAGCATCTCGTACTTCCATAATAGAATATTTTGAACCTCCTATCTCTATGACCTCACTTCCTGAGAACCATGTCATGCACGATTATCCTTATCTTAAAACTAATCCTCATATCCCTCACCAAGCCAATCTTCCTAAATTAACCGCATCACCATCTCCCGCTCCTCTAGAGATACTCGGGCCTCCTCCTAACCCCATATATGACTTCTTACTCCAAAATCTCCTCAATCTCTCAATCCTCCCAATCTCCTAAATTGGTAGATCACATTCCACCCACATCCCTTTTTGTCGATTCTATTTCATCCGCTACTAATATGCTGTTTGACCATCTCAACCTCTTCACACTTACATTCCTAC
This sequence comes from Taxus wallichiana var. yunnanensis, assembly GCA_018340775.1. Lineage (NCBI taxonomy): Eukaryota > Viridiplantae > Streptophyta > Pinopsida > Cupressales > Taxaceae > Taxus > Taxus wallichiana. Next base: position 874,498,393 of record CM031239.1, on the reverse strand, counting down.
CCATCATATGCTCCAACCATCTCAACCTCTTAACACTCATATCCCCACTTATCATTTACCATAACAACCTACCCAACTTCAATGAACACATCATGTCCCTATTATTCAAAGTCATCCTATGCAACAATATCAACCCATGACACATGTTAATCCTTACCAAACAGTTCCCCACACACCTACACACCCACAATTTTATCAACCACCTTATCAAATGATTCCCCAAATACCCACACATCCACAAACATACCCTTCGCTTTATCAAACTAATTATAGATTATAAAGATCCTTATGATGGGGGATAGTGCAAAATATGAGAAACTCCTGTTATTGATGTTTGGAGATTTATATTTGGAGGAGCGCTAATGAATTGGTCTGAACAAGAGGTGTCAAAGATAATTGAGCTATTGTGTGACTTCCAGGACTTATTTCCGCGAGGCTATCACGAGTTAAAGGGAGTGCACCCCTCTTTGGGAGATGAGGATCAAGTTAAAGGAAGGTGCACACCCGGTTAGGAAGAGGCCTTACAGGATGAATCCTAATCTATGTGTCAAAGTTAAGGAAGAGATTGATAAGATGTTGAAATCTAGGATCATTGAGCCCATTGAGGAATCAGTGGGTTAGCCCCATGGTGATAAGTATAAAGAAAGATGGTAGGATAAGGATTTGTGTGGACTACAAAGAATTGAATGTTGCTTGTGTTCATAGATCCTTTTCCCACACCTTTTACAGAGGAGATCTTGGAAGGCATTGCAGGGCGAAATCTACTCCTTTACAGATGGGTTCTCTGGTTATCATCAGTGCACATTGCTAAGGAAGATCAAGAAAAGACAACTTTCACCACTTAAATGGGGAAGTTTTGCATACACAGTAATGCCCTTTTGGGTTGAAGAATGTGCTTGCAGTCTTTTTGTGCATTGTTGTGCAAGCATTTGAAGACTTTATACACAAATTTTTTACAGGTTTATTTGATGATTGGACTGTATATGGGCTGGTAAAAGATCACTGTGACAACTTGAGACTCATGTTTGAGAGATGTAGGTAACTAAGCATCTCTTTGAACATTAAGAAGTGTATTTTTTCTACACCCTTTGGGACTTTTTTGGGACATATTATATGTAAAGGAAGGTTTGTTGGTAGATCCTTGCTAAGGTTGCAGTTATCTTGGGTTTGGAGGAGCCTACCAATCAGAGTGAGGTGCGCGGGTTCTTAGGACATACAGGTTATTACATAGAAGTTCATTAGGGGTATGCTAAGATTTCATGCCCTTGGAGGAATTATTGAAAAGTAAAAGAAAAGTTCCATTGGGATGAGGCACAACAGATAACATTTGAGACATTGAAGGAAAGACTTACTTTTGCACCCATTTTGTGCTTTCCTTCTTGGGATAAGCCATTTCATGTACATGTTGATGCCTCTAGCATGGCCATTGGTGCATGTTAGCACAACCTAGAGATGGGATTTTTGATCATCCTATTTGTTTTGTGAGCAAGAAAGTTGACACCAAATGAAAGAATAATATACAACTATAGAGCGCAAAGCCTTGTCTATGATTTACGCACTGCAAGTTTAGACAATACTTGTTGGAAACTCCCTTTATATTTTATATAGATCACATGGAACTTAAGTACTTGGTTAATAAGCCCATTTTATAGGGTGCATATGCCGTTGGATTCTCTTGTTTCAAGAATTTGACTTTACATGGTGGTAAAAGCTAGGAAAGAGTAATTTAGGACCGGATCATTTATCAAGGATTAACTCAAGTGAGGACACACAGCAGAGCATTGAGGACACAATGTCGGATGCACAACTATTCAAATTGAACCACGCCCCTCGACTTAGAAGATATTGTGTATTTTTTGCGTACTATTGGTGTGGCACCTGAGGGAATGAAGAGCTTAGAGAAGAAACAACTTTCCATACGCCACCCTATATGTTGATTAGTGGAGATTTATACAAGCTAGGTTTAGGATGAGGTTTTGCATCGGTGTGTACTTGAGCATGAGCGTGAAGCTATTATGGAGGAAGCTCATGGTGGAATTGTTGGTGGACATTATGCAAGTAATGCTACCACGCTGCAAGATTTTACTAGTTGGTCTTTGGTGGGAAACAATATATAAGGATTGTAAAGAGTATGTTAGGGCATGTGATCATTGTCAACACCTTGGGAAGCTTGGCATAGAGATGAAATGCCTTTGAGGCCTATAGCGAGTGCAGAACCTTTTGAGAAATGGGAAATTGACTTTGTGGGTCCTATTTCCCCACCGACGTGCGGATAGGTCATCACTATATTATTACATGCACATATTATCTTACAAGGTGGGTGGAAAAACCTACAAAGGATTGCATGATAGCTACAACAACAAAAGGTTCTTATGGGAAAACATTATCAACAGTATGGATGTCCATTGAGCTTGACAAGTGATAGGGGCACACACTTTTTAATGAGACTATCAAGGTATTATTGGTAGAATTTATGGTGGCACATCACAAAACAACACCCTATCACCCACATGCTAATGGAACTATTGAGGCTTTCAACAAGATATTGGGACATACATTAAAAGATTTGTGATGTTGGAAGGAAAGATTGGGATGATAAAGTCTCTGTTGTACTTTGGGCATACATGAAAACCTATAAAAGATTGAACAAGGCCACACCTTTTCAGTTGGTGTTTGGCATAGAGGCTATTTTACCAATGGAATTTATGTTACCCTCCTATGTATTGTTGCACACATGGATTGATGATGATGAAGCAAGCACTTGAAGAGTGCATTGATAAGATGATGTAGTTGGATGAGCGGCATGCCATCACACATGTTGAGCCAGAAGATAGAAAAGGCCAAGGCAAAAGGCATGACATGATAGGCATATTAAGAATAAGCAGTTTGAAGTTGGATAATGGTTCTTCTTTATGACTCCAAGTTTGCACGCCACCCTAGGAAATTGAAGGTGCATTGGTTGGGACCGTATGTGGTGACATATATACTTGATTCATGTGCTTTTCAATTATAGGTGCTTGGATGGAACACGGTTTCCTAGTTATTTCAATGGGAGTAGGTGAAGCCCTACTATAAATAAGTCTTCTTGGTGTTTGTAATAAGGAAGTTTTCCAGTTAGAGTAGGATTTGATTTCATGCATTTCCTTTATATGTGTTTCCTTTCATCATTGTTATGCTTTTTCAATTTAGTTTATGTGTTTTGTTGTAATAAGCGCTTGCACGCTAGTTGATTACTATCTAGTGTATTCATGCGTAGAGGACCGCACATACTTTTAGTGTGGGGTGGATCGGAAAGTGATTGTGTCTTTGTTGCAGATTGGTGTGCATTGTAAAATTACAAGAGCTCAGAGTGAAGATGGTTTTGGAAAAAAATTCCATGAAATTTTATTTTTCTCATATTGAAGACCACACATAGATGGATGGATGGCAGTGTAACGTGAGGTAGGTTGCAACATTGGAAACTACTTGGTATTAGAGGCACATTGGATTGGTACTTTGGCGCATGAAGGCAGCAGCAGATGTAGGAAATATGTGGCCGAGAAGTAGTGGCACGCCAAGGTTATGTTACTGAGGCATGAAAGAGTTAGACGTGGAAGGATACGATGCAATGTGTGGAAGAGCGAAGAAGGAGATTAATGCCATGTCACGTATGGTGGTGGTTGAGGAGAAATTAATGTGGGGAATTTTGAAAAACCTATAAAATTTGGTGTTTGCAACATTATTATTTACCTTGCATCCTTTGAGATATCACGATTGAGAAGTGTGACAAAGTGCAGTGTGAAGAATGAGCTATTGAATGGAAAACAGGTGAACTCACGACACAACATTGATAGAACTCCACATGCAGGTGTGTTTGAGTTTGTCAGGTGGGTGAGGAAGAAAGGTTCACGCAGTTAGGGTTTTACGAGAGATAGTTGTGGCTAGGGCACACTAGGGCACGAGGAATTGAAGGGACCCATTGAGTTTGAGGCATGCAAGGGTAAGGAAGTGGAAAGGTTGTAGTTTGCAGAGCGTATCTATTAATTGAGAAGAGAAATGGCACCAAGGAGAGCTCCGGTTGTTGAGAAGGAACCGAGGAAGAATCACAGGTGGTTCGTTGAGATGTAGTACCCAGAAGAGGTGATTGAAGGAAGGTTGTGGACATCATAGTTAACCCAATGCAAGATTAGTGACTTTAATCACAAGACTGAGAAAACCCTCAAAGATATCAATGCAAGAGACCATTCGGAAGACTAATAGGAGGATGACAGATGGGCATAGGGTTTTGGACAATTCAGTACACAAATTATTAGAAAGCATCGAGAGTTATGCAACTTTATGAGTTGTCATTCTTTGGAAAATCCACCACTTGTACCAATGTGGCTAATGTCACATGTACATGAGGATTTCTTTACTTTGCGGGGAGAAGGATGAGGATTACAAAAAGTTGGTTGGAAAAGTCACAAGTTTGTGACTTTGGTTCAAAATTATAGTGATTTATCGATGATGAGGGAGTAGAGGTGAAACCCACACGTTCCACTCTAAAAAAAGGGGTCGAGCTTTCAACGTTACACAGATAGATGATCTAGCTACAAGGGTAGTGGCGTGGTTAGTCGGTTGTAAATTGGGCACCTCAGAGAGGTGGACAAAAGTTAATAAGCACTGGCTACATATAGCACATAAAATGGCGAAAAAAGACTTATTATAATATTGTACAAGGTTACATTGTGGAGAGCTTAGTGGCGAGAGCGTGCACCCATGATAAAGGTGAAAGAAGAAGATAACCTGGGGTGCCATCTTACTCTTAATTGTGTTTAGTGAAATCGGTGTGCCCGATGGGCCAAAGGAGAAAGTATGGGAATACCCCATGGAAAATAAATCACTTGCTCAGAAGTTTTCCAAGTATACATGTATCATGGCTCAATTTTGAACACTTATAAGGAGCGCCAAGAGAAGTGGTTCAGGAGGATGCACCGGGCATTTGAGGGAGAGTGGCGCATACCACGTGAACTACCTAGCATTTTGGATGGACAAGTAGAGTTCACGGCACATACCATCACTTATTTCTGGGAAGATTCTTCATGAAGACAGGTGAGAAGAGCCCATGGTGTAAGTTACCATTCACATTTACTTCTTGTTATTTTAAGGACTCGGTGAACAAGTTACACAACACATGAAAATTATAGTTTGATGTTGACAAAGTAGTGCAAACATTCATATTCTATGCAAGACATATGTCTACCCCAATAAGGAGGCATATGTGGAGATGATGGAGTCAGAAAAACATTGACATAACTCCAGAGACTATGGTTGTAGGAAAGATTGAGCCCACGCGTGTATATGTACCTCAGGCCACGGTTTAAGGAAGGAAAAGTTGTTGTAGGAGAGGACTTGTCTTTACCAGGTCCTCCAAAGGGAAAATAGACTGTGGGCACAAAGATGCCAGTTGGGACCAAACACCCCCAAGTAGGAAGAACAAGGACATGAGGGCTTGCAGAATGTCCTTGAGCATAGAGAAGAGAGAAGAAGAAACACACTACACTTGATCATGGGAGAGAGACAATTACACAAAAGGCGTATAGGTGTAGATGTTGGCATGTTTGGCCCCTCACAATCATTAAGGAGATCACCGCATACACACCATGAAGAAGGCCGAGAGGAAGAAAGGAAGAAAAGGTGAAAATACATTCCAGTTAAAGATAATGATGAGGAAAAGCCATCAGGTGAGGACGCACGCATGATGAAGTTTCAACACCCAGCCTTGGACTTGGGAAGATGAAGGGATCGGTGGTGAGCACCCACAGTTTGACACATGAGTCCCCAACACAAGCTTACAAAACATGAAGAAGAGAGATACGCTGGTGGAGATATGAAGATTGAAGATAATGTTGTGCACCCAACCAAGGGACTGAGGAAGAAGAAGAGGTAGAACAAAAGGAGGGCTTGGAACAAAGGAGCATGTAGGTGAGCATGCGCCAGTGAGCCCAAGGAAGAAGAGATGATGTGTAGACACAAAACCTTGGATACATTTTGATGACAACAAAGATAATTCATACACACAGGTTTTAGAGCACACTTGCCACAAAGGAATGTTATATGGATGGGAGATGATGGATCCAAATATGGTGACCACACGCACTAGAAAACAATTATCATGGAATATGCAAACTCACATGGATGAGCCTGATTTTGATGTGTGTGAAGAGTCATGTGTCTCTCAAGAGGATGAAGAAAGCACCACATTCCCAACATGTAACCATCAAGCCAACTCAGTTCTCAGATGAACAAGTAAGTAATGCTTTGATGAAAGGTATCTGCAGAGGTTGCGCAGGAATATAGATAAAGTGACAATACTATTCAGACCTTGTTAGAGGACAAGAAGGATAAAGAAGAAGAGATTAAGTGCTTGATAGAGGAGAAAGAGAGAGTTGAGGTGAAGGCACGTGTAGTTCTTGACATGGTGGAGCAGATCGGTGATGAAATTTTGTAGGTGAGGCCACAGTATGAAGAGAAGGTATCTAAAATATTTCCATCTGCTTTACATTACTTGTGCACATTGGTTCACTTGGTGTTGAATGAGGGTAAGGCATAGTTCATATATGCTTGAGAGAGAAGGGATGTTACATGCAAATAAAAGAAAAGGACAAAGCTACAATAGTAGCGCACTAATAATTGGGTATGAATCTCTGCTTGAGACATTTGAAGGATGAATGAAAAAGGCAGATTCGACATTAAATATGTGTGTAGACCCTAAGGCAATCATTAAGACAAGGAATTTGGTTGAGGAGAATGTAAGTCCTTGCTGTGAAGAATGAATGAGACACTTGGGCACGAGGAGAGGTTGACGTTATTAGCAGAAAAGTGTGATGCACTTCTACAGAGCTCCAGACCCTCACAAAGAAAAGATAAAGGAAATTGGGAAGCTTATAGCTCGATGTATGGATGTGATGGATGGGATGATCTCAAGTCTAGCAAACATTCTTAGAGTGTTGCAAAATGAGGGTGAGAACATGACTTTGGATGAGATGGAAGGAGTACTTGTAGACATCCTTGGAAAGAAAATAAGGCACTCAATGATTGGAATGAATTAGAGGTAAAATCAAGAGTGAGTATCCTGAGTTACTTCTTTCCTTCAAGAGGAGTAGGGCCCCAGATTCTTTTTGGTATTTTTTCATTCATTATGTACAAACATTATTTTATTCCTTATTCTTTATTCTTGGAGAGATAAGGCATGATTACCCATTTTTGGGGTGGAAATGAACTTAGTGTGGGGTAATGTTGATTGGTAAATTATTAGCCTAAGTATTGAAGTGGTATAGAAGGGCGTGTGTGAATAGGCATAAGTTTGACAAGTTATACCCTATGAATATCACACTTGGAAAAATAGAGTTTAGCACTTAACCTATTTTGCATGGATCAAGATGAGTTGAACGTGGAGTGATGAACACGTTTTGATAGAAGACTTGGAAGACACACCAAGCTATTTTGGGAACAAGTGGAAGATGAAGCACATGCGGAGTTAGAGCTAATAATAGGATTAGATCTAGAGTTATTTATAGGAAGTCTATTATTAGTGAAGCTTGCATGCTTCTATAGTTTATTTTGTAGTGGTGCATGGCTATTCTTAGCATGTATGCCTATTTTGAGAGTGCATGAGTAGTGAAGGGAAAGTCCCCACTACTCGCTCATGTATCAATGAGCATGTGATGTATTCAAGCTATTGTGTTTTGATGAATTAAGGTGCTTATGTGGGGGATCAAATAATAACAAAATAGAAATCCTAAAATAAAGCAAATCGAAATCTAAAAATCGTGATTTATAAATTAGATTGCAATAGTGGTGAAATTGGAATCTAATAATAGATCTATTGAATCCATAATAGCCAAATTGAATCCATAATAGCGATATTGGAATCCAATAATATCGAAAGTGAAATCCAATAATAGTGAAATTGGAACTAGAATAAGTTCAATAATGACAATATTGGATCCAATATTGCTACTAATGGATTCCAATAATAATAATAATGGAATCCAAAGATAGATAAAAATAGAATCCAAGTATGCAAAAATGGAGATGAATTTCTTCCAATACTTGAAATACTAGAGTCCGATTTAGTGGAATAAGTGTTATATATATATTATGGAGTTTTCCAATTTGTATACATTTTTGAATTATAGTAAACTCACGGTCTTTATTTATCTCTTTCATCATGTGAATTGATTGTTATAACACATTAAGCACCATTGTTAGTGTGTTGTCCACCGGCCGCACCTCAATCTGAACAATGAGAGAAGTTTCCCTTTGACATGACCACCGATAATGTAGGTCTCACAATATATATAGAGAGGAAAAATGCATTTGTTGAGTAATACCAACTAGATTTATGATTTTTTTATTGAATAGCTCAATAACCCATACTATTTGACACATTTTATCAAATAAGGTAAATTCCTTATGCCTTCTTCCACATTTTCATCCATGATTATTAGTCTATTTGTAAATTAGGATGTCTAAGAAAAAAATGCTTTTGAATTTCTTCAACATGTGTCAATATCCCGCTCCAAAGTTTATCATTTAGCATAGGTTAGGAGGATGCATAAACAGTTGAGACAATTGAATTTCACATGTCGATGAATTTTCTTTAATTTTTCCACCGTCGATTTAATGAACCCATTTTTGCTTAAACTCGCAATCATCGAATTCCAAGAGACTAGTTCTCTTTGAGGTATTTTGTAGACTACACACATTCTTTGTGAGGTAATTTCTAGGCCTTCCATGCCACCCATGATGTATGCCACATTCTTCCAAGCATCCACTTATGTGATTAATCATTGATTCATCCTTTATTTTCAAATTTTATTTATATAATATTTATTTATTATTAGTAGCTTGTATATATACTAACAATTGCACCTTAATGTGCAATGTCATGCCGAAGGTGGAAGTAAAGGGAACTTTGAAAATAAATATAAGGAACCATGGAAACAAAAGTGTGCACAAATAACTAACTCTAACTCTATCAATTCACCTACAAAGTGAAAGTCAAAATCCAAGTACATTGGAACACAATGCACGTGAACTCCCGACACGTAGCCAATAAATTTTTTTTTGTAGTTGTTACAAAAGTGAGAATGTGAAAGAAAAATTATAATTTTGAATCTTCAACATTAGTTAAAGATTCATAAGAAAAAACACGTGTTACACATTCAATATCATTATGACCCAATACTTTAGAAGGGAATTTTATTTTAATTGATTATATTTGACCAATAAGCAATTACGAATTAAAGATTTTTTCCATGCACATTTTCTTGTTGACTTGTGCCTTCAAATTTATGAACTTTTATACTAGTGCGGTCTCCTTGAATAATTATATTATTTATATTCTATTCTTGAAGTGGGGTCTTGGGGTGGTAGCCCCAACAAGGTTAAGGAACAACACCCCCAAAGCTAGGCATAAATTGAGATTCTCATGCCCTTCAAACATATTGCTTTCTACATTTCTATGCCAAATATTTGCATTTTGGGATTTGGGAATCGAGAAACACTTTACATTCATTTTACACGTTTTCTAAAATTCTTTGTAGACTTAAAAATCACCACTCGTAAAAATTAATTTTTCTTTAACAATCCAAAATCTTATTCAGTATTTGAAGTTGCTTTTGTAGTTGAAAACATTTGAAGCAATCCAAAACTTTTGGGCTGCTTTTACAATCCAAAACTTTGACTTGAGGTTTTAGGATGTTATATCACCTAAATTCGACGTGGGAGTTTCGGGATGCTTTTATAGACCAAAACTCTAACGTGGAGTTTTGGGTTGCTTTGCGATCACTAAGTTCTTCGATTCCCTTAAACTGCAAAATTGTCTCGAGGTCTCTTATTCCCAAAACTCGCAAAACTACGTGAGATCTCTCGATTCCCGAAATTTTAATACTACTTGAGATCTTTGATTCCTTTAAACTGCAAAATTGTGCTTGAGATCTCTCGATTCCGCAAAACTACTTTTTCACATGACCTATTTTGTAGTTTTGAAGTTTTTCACATTGCAAATCTAATGAACATGATTAATCCAATGGTTATCATGTGTTGAACGCGATTCTCATCCATTGATGCACATTATTGCAAGGTCCCGATAGTATATGTTACACCTTCAAAGTGTAATAAACTTTTAAAAATAATTATATAACTTAGAGGCTACTCAAATATGTAATCATGCTAACTTTTATGGTCATATGACTTTATTTATATTAAATTATTGATTTATGACTCCAAGCATTACATGAGGGTTTCAATCAACATAAGGGTTAGGTCACATAATTGAGGCACACCATATCTCACTACTACCGTGTTGGGTACATTTTATACTACATAATTAGCTCGTTATCTTGGTGTCAAGAGACACGAGAGCACCCTTAGGGGGTTGGTTAGCTATACACATTTGCACGAGCACTTAGGAGAACTACACGAGGCTTGATTTTTGCAACAAGGATATGTAGTGCAACATTGGGATTGGTTCAACAACTGGGAGTCTAACTACCCAAGGTGATCCCTTAAACCTTAAACACACACACCGTGTTTTTTATCCTCTGGTTTGCTAATGCTTTGATAAATGGTTTTGCAAGTTGTTAGGGTTTCTACTTCGTTGCAAGTCATCACAAGTTCATCCCAAGGTTGTGTGAACAAGAGCAACACACAACAAGCACCATTTTTAGACAAACGAAGCACCCATAAAGTTTCGTGACTCAACTGTCTCCTGGTCCGAAACCGTGAAGTCATTGTCCTAAATCTGCATACAGCTTTTGTCTAGGTTTTACAAATTATGTATGGCCCTGAACCTACACATTCTTCAGTTCAAGAATCTTTTGTATAGAATCTACTACTCCATATCTTCCTATTCCACTGCCCTGCCCGCACAACCAAATCACTCTAGAATCATCCTTAGTGGTAAGTATATCTCTCCTCTCATGTTTTGAGCTATTTACTCATTGTTTAATTCATTTCAAGTTTGAATGCATTATTTTGATCATGTATAATTGATGTTAGAAGTTAATTAGATCATAATAGTCTACTTGTTTGTTAATCCTTATATACCAATCTTATTATTATCCCATTACAAACACCTAGAATTTAATAAGGGTGTAAACATCGAATAATGAAGGCACAACCTACACATTGCCTTGAACCAGTGAAGACCACCGAGGAAGGCCCACAATTGACATGCCCCCGCCAAAGGCAACGTGCTTTATCCTCCTCACCAAAGAAAAGGGAAGCAAGAGCGGAAGGGAAGTCTTGAAATCATGTTAACTTTAAAATAACAATACTACTCTTTATTGAAACTCATTGTTAATGAAAGTTACATTGTCTTATTTGCAAACACAGATACAAATGTAGGTCAAAAAGGTGCGCTTGAATTTTGACACTTATAAGAGTTTCTCTCCCATTTAGCCATTAAGGGAGTGCCCCTTACACTATAATTTAAATACTATTGGATTTTAAATTTGTTTCATATATAATCATTTATTATTTTAATTTATTCATAGTTCATATTTTTCAATATCAACCTTTAATCAACAATGAATACTAGTCTTTCTAAAACAACTTATCAATAATTTAAATAAAGGATTAGTACGTAACTATAAATTACAAATGTAAAACTTATATTTTAAAAGTTATTATTATATAATTTGCCATATAGTAGTTGTCAATTAACTTGTATAAAGAAAATTAACGCCCTAGCCAAAAGCTTAGGTATGCACAATCTATTTCCCTCAATTAAATTGAGATTGCAAGTATATTATTTCCTTTTATTCGGATTTTCAAACATGATTCTTCGAAGTCCTGTATTATTTCTTGTAACTCAGATTTTTAAGTTGGTTCTTTCACAGTATTAATTCTTGTAATCCAGATCCCTCAACCGAATTGTGATTGCCAAATATACCTATTATTTCTTTGTACTGGGATTTTCAAATATGATTTTTTCCCTGTTCTGATACCGGTAAATCCAAAAATACCCATGTAATTCTTAAACAAAGTACGATGGCGGTTGGTTCTGGTTATTTTGGGGGCACAGAGATAATAACGCTTTATCAACATGACTACACATACCTTCAATATAATGATTTCACAGGGCAGCCCATACCCAAATATTTTGCCACCGGCCCAGGGATGATGGGAATATTGCCATCAAATCATGCTCAGATTTCGCCAAACTTTTCTGGAGATCTCCTAGATTTGAAACGTCATTCCTTCCAGTTCCCATCGTATCATATAGGTACCCACATCATAAAACCTTTTTCTCTGCCATTGCAACAAATACCCAACAATATTTTCAGGCCTATATCCATTTCTTCAATTCTTTACGGCCGAAGCAGGTACAGAGGAGTTGTTGGAATCAGTGGGTATTTTGTCATATTGGGCTTCCAAGGAATTTTTGAGTCTCAATCCATATAACTGTCGCCGACGAACAATGGGAAGGAAAGGTAGTGGCTTAGGGTTAGACTTGCAGAGGAAGAGTTCCAATAATGGAGGAGGAGGAGGAGAAGAAGCCCAATTTCATGTACTCGCAGTGGATGACAGCATCGTCGATCGCAAAGTCATCGAGAGGCTCCTCAAGATCTCTGCTTTCAAAGGTAATTTAAATTTTGTAGATTAATCAAACACATTTTTTTTTATAACTTTGAGCTGCTGAAGTTTAGGGCTCAAACACACCCTATGTATATTGCATTCGCTTAGATTACTGCCCTGGCTACTATAGGTTCTCACTACAAAGTCCAGTTTGCCAATCTCTGGTAGGTGTATACCCATCGGTAGCTCACAATCTACCCCGATGGTCCCTTAAAAGTATCTGCACTCAATCCAAGATACAGCCCTAGCTATCAGAGACATTCACTAGGCTCTCACCCCAGTTTGCATGGGAACATACCTTCTCAAATTATCCCTTAGCTACTTGAGACACTGGGCTCTCCTCTCTGTTTGCAATCTCTACCAGGTGGATCCTCATTTGTGACTCACAAGTGATCCTGATAACCCAATAAACATACTTGCTCAAATCATCCTTACAAGCATCCTGCACTCGTGACTCAATGCATGGTACTAGCCTGGCTACTAGAGAGACTCGCTGGGCTCTAACCCTGGTTTTCGATCTCTAGCAGGTGGATTCTCCATGGTAGCTCAGAAGCACCCTGGATGACCTTAGGAACACACTTTCACAAATTATTCTTTACAAGGATCCTACACACCCTGGCTATTAGAGACATTGGACTCTCACTCCACTTTGCAATCTCTAGCAGGTGATTACACATCGGCAGCTCGCAAGTGATGCCGCCGACCCAATAAACATATCTCTGCAAATTATCCCTTACAAGTATCCATCAAGGTTACTACCTTCGGTACCATTGCTGCTAGAGACACTCACCAAACCCACCCCAATTTGTTATCTCTAGCAGGTGGGAACTTACAGTCACAGCTCGCTCACAAGCAATTGGGATGACATACCTTCTCAAATCTCAATCACCATGGTGGGAGCATAACTTGGCTTAAACGTTACAGAATTAGGGACATTTTTCAATTCACTAAATCTCATCCATTGAGGTAGGCCGTACCAGGAATGGTGTGTTGTATGTTACTCAATATAGCACATTTACAGTTGTTAGAGGATTTAAACATGAGTCTTAGAGCATGGTCCCATGCTGGGGGCTACTGCTCCTATTTATTTGGGAAATATGGTCCCATGCAAAAAAATTTATCGCTGCTGCTAAAACCCAACAAAGTCCCTGAAATTTCTCAGCAGCTATAACTTAGGGAGAGGATTTCCAGCCCCATAAAGCAGCTAGGGGCACAAAAATAAATCTGCTGCTTAAAATTTTTAGGGAGCTTTTTTGACACTTGGCATTTAGTTTAAGCTTCCCTCTCAATTTTCCATCCAAAAGTTTATTTCGGATTCATGGGACCCTATTTTTGCTAGTGCTAAAGCTTCCTATTTTATCTCTGCACAGAAAAATAAAAAATCATGGGACCCTATTAATGCTAAAATATCCTAATTTTTCTCTCCCTCAGCTGCTCAAAATTTTTAGCTTTCCCCTTGCATGGGACCATGCTCTTATGAAATCCTATAAATTTAGCACTTAAGCTTGTTGCAGTGTAACTTATTGCAATTGCAGCCTCCTTCCTCTAGTTCGGAGGTGGTTCGATGGAGGCGGCTTCCTATATTTGAGAAAATGTGGAAGTATTTTCCAGTTTAGTGGTTCCATAAATTTGTAATTTTCTTGTACTATGAAATTTAAGATGAGAACTTTTAGGAACTACATGCAAACAGATAGTCCAGATTTTTATCAAATTCTAAATTCTCAAAACAAAAATTATTCATGTTGCATTGTGGAGAATAAGTCCCTAAGCTGTTGGGGGTAACTTTTAGCGCCCCCTTTTGTAGCAGCTGAAAGTTTTCCACCTCAAAATCTGGATCTCCTATTTTATAGGAAAGATTCATTTTATTCCTGTATCCATACTGTTTCAACTTTATGGGACCATTCTCTGAGTAAAACAAGAGCCCAAGCTCCTCCATGGAACTGCATAAAAGAAATTGCTGCTCAGATTTTTGTGCTGAAGATCTTTTTCTTTCTGCTTTTTTTTTTTTCCGTATAGGTGCAAACACCTGAACAATAAAATGTAAGCAATAGGCCCCTTCCATGGGACCATGGCCTAGTCTAATCCTTCCTTATGTTTATGCATTAATTTTTTAAGGCTTTCAAATTTAATTATTATTATTGATGCATCTTTTACATTTTTAAGGCATTGAAGACCGATGATTGTTCCGTCCTTCCGGATGCTTATTCTTGGTTGAATATTATTATTTCAGTAACCACCGTGGAAAGTGGAAGAAGAGCTCTAGAGTTCCTTGGCTTGGATGAAGAGCACAATTCCTTGAACATTGATGTATGCAGATTTTACCAATCCCTAATTTGTTGTTACATTTCATTTTCATTTGGAATTAATTGCAAGGCCTAGAATAGAGTAAACCCTAATTTGGTTGAAATCGCCATCCCTCTTTTATTGATGCAGGACCTTAAGGTTAATATGATAATCACAGATTATTGTATGCCTGGGATGACTGGCTATGACCTGCTTAAGAAAATCAAGGTATTTCTGATTTTGAAATCCCCTAAAAGGCAATGCCTATGGAATGTTTTTTCAAGTTGCTGATTTAATTTTCATCCCCTGCAGGAGTCCTCAACATTGAAGGAGATGCCTGTAGTCGTCATGTCTTCTGAAAATGTTCTGGCTCGAATTGACAGGTAAGAGCTACAAGTGTTTTATTGTATTCTTTTTGGTTTGGTGAATTGCTCCCTCAAGGTAAAACCTTCTGCTTATGTTGGCTTCTTCTGGTGAGGTACATGGCATCCATAATTGTTTGTTGTATATTACACAATTTAACACTTTCAACATTGCTTCCAGCCTCCAGGGACTTGAACCTGTGGCTGCACTATGAAAGTTCCTTTATTTACCACTCGAGCTCATCACATTGACAAATTTTGCTTTAGTCTTGATCCCTCAGTTCCATGGATTAGTTTTGGAAGTGGATTCTGATCATGTCAAATTGAACCCCTTGGACAGATGTTTGCAAGAAGGTGCCAAGGAGTTCATACTGAAGCCTGTAAAGCTATCAGATGTGAGGCGATTAAAAGGTCATATTGTGAAGGGTCATTCAAAGGAACTGCAGCATAATCCTATTTCAGCAAAAAGAAAAGCTAAATCTGATAAGCACGAGAACCTACTGGAACAACCATCAGAGAGGTGTAAAATTGGAAAGCAGTCTGTTGCCTAGACTATGATATACCCAACTGCTCTTGTACTAGCACATCTGAAAAGATTTTTTCTGGTTAGGTATGTTGTAAGTTGTAACCCTCACCCACCATCGTCCAAATACAGTTGCACTGTGGGTAGTGCGTTATCAATGTATAAACCCAAGCCATCATCATGGCAATTGCTTGGCCTTGCCACTAGACCATGGCTGCTCGACATGAGGCTTGGAAGACCTATGTTGGAAATTCAAGAAAGGTAGTGAATGTTCAGGTTTTGATATTGATACCCAGGTAGTTAAGGAATGCCAAGTGGACAACATCTAAGATCTGGGGGTCGGGGGATGATGGATTGTTAAAGGGTCTAAGGAACCCATGTGTCCGAATATCAGCAGACTGGAGAGGGGCTAAGTTTGACCCAATCCCACATTTTCAAAAACAAAGCTTAATAGTTCCGTAGCAGCAATGAATTGTGGAAGGACAACTGACATCAAAGGAAGAAGAGAAATCACTTACTCATTTTTTCGTAAATTAAAAAGAGAAGACCGCAAACAATGTCGACCCATGATTCATCTATGATTAAAATACAACCTACAGAGATTGTCATGTTTAAATCATTTGCTTTTTGTTTTTATGAAAAGTATTTGAAAATAAATTGCAGTGTGGTTGCACCACCAATCGAGAATTTTTTTGTTCTTTTAATAAACTTTTTGCTTAGTTCTTTTGATCAGAGGAGATGAAATCTTCCTTCGTCTAAGATCTCAATAAAAAAAAGCATAAATTATGATGGAAAGAAATGCAGTCTAAGAAAATTCTGAATGGGATTGGCCCGAACTAACGCCAGAGCATATAGAGAGATTGGCACCAATCTGGTCTCAATATGGTGGTGCCAAAATGAAAAATCTCTTAAGGAAGAGCATTGTTACAAAGGAAGATCAGTGTTACCTTTGTATTGCTATTCTATTAATTATGTTAGCATGTTATATGTATGAACAAGAAAATTGAACTTAAAAAATTCCATCAGGAAGGGAAGAGGAAGAAGAAATTGCTTTTGCTTTAAGATTCCTAGTTGTATGAAATCAGATTTCATTATATCAATGAACTGTGTGGAAGGAGTCATCTGTGCATACATTCGCCATGTGATAAGAAGTTAATAAATTGATTAAAGCAAGAGCAAGGATTAGTTGAGGATTCACCGAGTTAGCTGGTACTTATTGTCCAACTCAGTTGAAACTTGCTGGATTTGTTATCCAACCAATTGCAATAATACTTTCCTTCTCCTTGGACAGTGTGCTGCATCATTATACATATGATGGTGAGGAGGATGTTGAAGAAGATGGACTTTTGTTAGAAATGATCGAACTGTACATAAATGCTAATTACAGCCCCTTCATTTCTCTATCTTCCAAAACTGATCTTTTCAACTGATTTGGTAATAGAGTGAAGGGGCGGAGTTTATTGACAAGAGAAGGCAAAATCAAATACGGAGAGGAAAATAGCACAACTAAGAACTCGTCACTCAAAGAAATCAGAAAATTATAAAACCAAATTGAGGATAACAAGGCAAGTTGAACCAATAGAAACCTGCAGCAAGAGTGCAACAGATAGAATGAAACCACACGAGAATTCTCAATTAAAGTTGCTGGATTAAATATTCTATACCCACCACAGGAATTTCTGCGTGGGTCATAGTTACCTAAATCTAATTTTTGGGGACGGCAGGGGGACAGCTATTAAAATAATATATAAGAAATTAATATTTGAATATGTTAACTTTATTTAATGAAATTTAGGGATTTAAACTGTATTTAATGTATTTTAGGTACTTTCAAGGTTATAATTTAATGTTCTCGGTGAAAATAACAGCTTTTTAAAAGTAAAACACTGTCAGAAAACTTATTAAATATTAACAAAAAAATGGAACATCCCCACCAAAGCCCCAAACCCTTGAAACATTTGAGATGATGTCAAAATCTAGGGACGTGTCCCCGGTAACACTGGCGTGGGTTGACCTTGTGGTTCAAATTTATCAAGAAATCAATTTAAAACCGGATGAAACCCGAATTCCTTCTACTATAAGCAGGATTTTGCAGATCTCTTTGTTCCCCAAACCTAGGATATTTTATGCATATGCATTCTATTTAACAAAAATGGGCCTATATACAACACTTCATATGGCTTTAAAGCATAAGTATTCCATTGCTCGAGTCCCCTCAACACCACAAGCAAGGAGACATATCAGGGATACTTGGCATACGTGCTTTATAACAGAATACTAGCTTACAAGAGTGACCTCAGTTAGAGTTTATGTAGCAGAAGGGAATACTAAGATCAACAGCTAAGCACGTATCCACATAAAGCATCAAATTCTGCGAAGTGGGTACACGATTTCATCGACTCTTTACACAAGAACATGAGATATCCTACTCAACACATCCGTCCTTAAAATAAATTCTAGTACATCTGCCATTACTATATCTCTCATATGCTCTGCTATCTCATACCACTTCTATTAAAATAAATTCTAGTACATCTGCCATTACTATATCTCTCATATGCTCTGCTATCTCATACCACTTCTATTATACTTATCTCTATCATCCTATATGAACTCAATATGATACAGCAGTATATATAATGCTTCAATACAATACAAATGCAAGTTCATAACCTTTCGTCATGCCCTCTCATCATACAAGCCAGCCTGAACCGCTAGTTGGTACAGGTCAGAATCATCAATCCGATGCAGGGCCATTTTTGAGACTCCACGGTGTGCAAGGTGGCGGAGAAGACTCCTATGAAGATTCCTGTCAACAAAGATCAAACAAGAGGGAAGAATGACTTTCAACATTTCCCTAATAGAAGCTTTTGAAGAGGGAGGGGAAAAAGATTCAAAGAAAAATGTTTAAAACAGAAAATTTAACAAGACTGAATAAATACGATGACTAATTGCAAGCCAAAGAGTGAACAAAATGATACCAACAATGGTTGTACCTCACATCTCTCAATGAAATTAGCCTGTGCTAACTTCAAATTGTGTAAACTGTCAAGCCACATCATATATATGAAGAATAAAACCCAATGACAGCTACAAATACACTTTGGAATCCCCTCCAAAATTCTTATATAGCTCTGCTATAAAGTTTCCCTCCACAAAACTTGCATGAATGAATGGACAGGTTTTCCAAATATGTGAAGGATCTTTTGTGCTTCATCGATGCACCCTCCTTCCTACCCTTTGCAGCAAATTGAAAATTGTCTTGTTCAATCTGCAAAAGAGCTGCAGACGTCCTGTTCCATTGACTGAATTTAACTTTCTTTCTCCTCCCATGATTGTCTATTTGGATTGTTTCACATTTTTAGCAAAATCTCCCAAAATGCAATTATGACCTTGTACAATCATTCAAACCTGAAGCACATAATGATAACTGGATCTAGCTCAGCAAGAACAGGGCCAAATTAAGGGCCCTACTTTCAATTTAAATTTTTTTATAATGGATGTTTCAACAACACAAAATTAAGGTTAAAAAGGCTTCTTTTTTAGAAACTGTAAATAAGTGAGCACCATTTAATTTTATGTTTAGAGTTTTACAGAAAATAAACAACACTTATTAACTTCATCCATTTTTAAAACTTGTCAATGGATTTTTATTTTGAATAAATCACCAAAAAAACCACAAATGAAAGAAAATTTAATAGAAAAAGACATAAAAATTATTATAGCTAATTATCTCTTCATATACAATATATAATATATCTATATTTCCTCTATATATATTCCTACAAATATTTTATTATTTCAATGTTTATTATATATGTTTAGGATATAATTAGTTATTAATAGGTCTTAAAAACCAATATAATGTTGGTATATTACTCATAAATGCTATGAACAAATGTAAGTATGGAAGAAAGAAAGAAATAACAATATGGACGATATAACTTTAAAAACTACAAAAATGTATGAAATAAATTGGAATAAAATTATTACCTACATAAGTAAAAATAATTTCCCACCTTTTAAATCTCTCTTAACAATTCCTTCCAAATTGATTATGATGAGGAAAATTCTTTTAATATCGTGTTTATGGTGATTTTCGATTTGTCTAGTATATAATAAAACACCAAAAAACTTAGAAGACGGCATGATTTTAATGATACTTGCGCTAATAGTGTAATGTCGAGATGAATGGATGTACAATGGACGTGGGACTCCTTCAAGCAAATGAAAGACCACGCATGCAAAGACAACTAAACCA
The DNA here is from genome assembly GCA_018340775.1 of Taxus wallichiana var. yunnanensis. Lineage (NCBI taxonomy): Eukaryota > Viridiplantae > Streptophyta > Pinopsida > Cupressales > Taxaceae > Taxus > Taxus wallichiana. The sequence continues at coordinate 874,478,358 of CM031239.1, read as the reverse complement.
GATAGATATTAGACAAGAAGATAACGAATTGCTCGGCAAAGGTCGATCCTAGGAACCAATGGGCTTCCTCGAAGGGTGTCAACTCATTTTGCAATTAAGTGATAATGATATTAAGATAATTGACAATGAAGGAATGACTAGAATTCCATAGGGATAGAGATCTTGTTCTCGCGTGATAGATAGCCCAAGCAAGGGCTACAATAATCTCAAACTCCTCAAGTAATCGAACTAGAACTATTTAGCAACGTTTCGTTCTTCTTGTATGACTTCGAGTTGATTTTTGATGTCCTCGATGTCTGGTGTCAAGGCGATAGCACAAACGTTGAGTTCGTGTGCGATGTCGAATTGCTCCCAAACGAAGGGTTGTTGGATGATGGGAAGGTTGTATATGCTTGTAATTGGATGTTTGTGACTTGATGCAATCATCTACAGAGAAACATAGCTTGGAAACATGTAGATTAGACATGAAACAAATTGATATTGACAACAAATATAATAAATTTCACATCCTAAATCCTCAAGTAGATGTCTTATTATTTAATTATAATAATTGGTGTACTTTTGCCATGTAGATACTTCTCATGAGAGTGATTATAACTATGAATATGTTGTACTTCTAATTACAATTTGGATTATGATTTTCTAGTAGATTTTAAGTGAATATGGATGAATATATTACGTTACTTTTATTTTTGAAATTATCTAGAAGGAACATGAATATGGACAAGTGTTTGATTATGTATCATGTGATTTATTGTTCTAATCCTAACACATCTCTTGTTTGAGTGTTGTGTTGAGTGTACACAGGACATTCACCCTTGTGACAAAGGGAGAGTATCATTGGGAAGAAGTGAATAGATATGGAACTGAAATGGTATGAGAGACTGTACAAAAGTGAACTTATCCTATTAACCTTAGGATTAACAGTGTCTAGACCTTTAGGGAGAACAATGAGAAATCAAGGGTAAGTTGGTTTAATTTGTTTGCATAATCTTATATGGATATTTAAACACTATGTGTTGACCCTTGGATCTAGCGTCCCTTGTGTTAATCATAGTGACTTGTCCAGACCACATATAAGTTTCATCCCAATAGGTAGGTGAATGAAATCACCACGATACTCCATATATCAACATCAAAGCAAAAGAATCCAAGATCTAAAGAATTAAACTATTATTATATTTAAGAAAATAATTTCTTTTAAATAAAATAAAATAGTTAATTACATTAATCAAATTAAAATTGTGACTTTGTCACAATCTATTAATAATAATGATAATAATAATTATTTTAGAACCCTCATACTATTCAACACATTCAATTGTAATAAATTTAGTACAACCAGAATAAGGAATGGGCAATAATGACATTTAATATCATAAATAAAAATATGACAGTCTTCCCATAACATTGAATATATGACACTAGCATTGAAAATATTCAACCAATTCTTTTAATACATTCAACCACATGCCTGTTGTGGAGGATGGACCGGTTGAATTTAAATAGAGGTTGCAAAATAAAGGAAAAAGACCTAAAAAAATATGTGTTGGAGCACTTGGTATTTTTGGAAGGCGTTGAGTGTTACAGTCCTAAAAAAATTTGTGCTAGAGAATTGGTATTTTCGGAAGAAGTTGAGTGTTACAGATTGACCAAGAGAAGGGTGTAAGCTTTGTTTGAGCAACAAAACTAATTAAGGTACGTGCAACCATGGATTCCTTTTACCTGCAACTCCCTCTAATAGAAAATTTATATAATTATGGATTCATTTTCCTCCTCTATTTCTATATCATTTTTTTGTTTAAATAATTTTATTTATCCCAATGCTTCTTCCCTATGACATACTCTGTATAATATCTCTTTGTTTGGGAATTTAGATTCTTACGTAGTTTCTTTTATTTCTGTTTGGGAACTTATTCTACCATGTCTGAATCTAGAATATAATTTTCCAGCACTCACAATAAATTGATTTTTCTAATTTAATTTTAAATATTAAATTAACTCAAAGTCAAAAATAGAAATGGATAAGTGATTTATTTATTTATTCTATTTTAAATAATTAAAAACCAACATCTAAATATTACTGGTATCTATGTTATAATAAAAATAATATATATATATTTTATTTTTTATTTTTTTTTCTTATGAAAATTGGTTAAATCTTTTCCATCGCCATTTTCCTTATAAAATTGTTACGTTTGATAAAACATTTGCTTGTGCATTTTAGGCAATGCCCAAATATGAAAATCCTTTTGTAAAGTTAGGAAGAATATATGGTTTAACCTATCTATTTATTGTTTTCAGCCACAAATTTAATAAGGGAATCTTCTAGGCATAAATTTAATAAAGAAATCAAATAAGCATGTATTTAATGGCTAATGTCCATCCCCTTCATATGAATAGCTCTTCCAACCAATAGGTTTAGCATTTGACTTTGAGGATTTATTGATGTTAAGAATATATAATAGGAGAATTACTATTTCTATTAAAAACCCAATCCGTAATTAGATAATTTTAATGGTGGTATAAAATATATTTTTACTAGCTAATTTTTTAATTAATTATTTATTTTTTTTTAGGTCATTATACAAGGCAATTTGATTAATATTATTAAGTATTAGGGTGTAGTGATTAATTATGATCATGTTAATTTTCAATTTTAAATTTGTTTACCATTTAATGGTCATTTAAGATGGTTTGCTCCTACAAAAAGAAGTTAATAGAAAAATTATAATATCTAAGTCAACAAAGGTACAAGGCTACGTTGAGGTGGTCCTCCTACCAACATAATGATTGATTATCGCACAATGAGTATGTTTGAATACTCTGTATCAATATGATCTTCTTATTACTCTTTTTCTTATTATATCAACTCAAAACACTTTCACTCTTTCCACTATTTGGAACTCGTTTTGTTGATTTCTCATCATACACCTTATATTATATTGTGACTAAACAATATATGTAACCTAAGCTCGTTTCTAAAAGTGGTTGACTACTTATTATATTATCTTCGTACTCTTAACAAGATAAATAAACACGAGTCTTCATCTAATTTGGTGTAAACCCTAATCGTTAAGTAATTAGACATTATTACATTTCCTTGTCATTGAATGTCATACTAGAGGGAAAAGGGATCATGAATTTCTCCATAGCCAGTATAGGAAACTTGTGGGGTATGACATAACTCCACCACCATGCGATGTGTTTGCATGTATATGTATGAATATATATGTTGGAGATCAATGGTGTTGTGAGCTAAGTCAGGATTGTGAGTTGACATTAGCTTTGATGAGGGTGTGTGAACACGAGAACATGACACGCCAGGTGGCAGTGCTCATATTTTCTCAGTGCATATGGGATGAGAGTAAATTCCTTGGTCTATAGACTTTGATGTTCTTAAGACAACCCCAATGCTTAGAGCGGGAATGTGTAGGAGGTACCTACCTTCCTTTAGTCTTGTGGCCACAAGCACAACATTAGTATTTGTTGTTTAGGAGTATTATATACATCCTTTTCGATTCATTGTTGTCACATAGATACCAAAGGGTAGGTGACAACTTAATATTACACAGATGACTCACTCTCTTACCACATCAATTCCATATCTACTCACTTTGTTGAAGGGTAGGGCCACTCCTCTTGTATTCAGGGGATGTGCGGGAGACCGCCAAGTCTGTGGTTGGAGGCAAAGCGTTCCAATGATGCTCTCTCTCACCTCTTGTATTGGTTATGCAACTTCAAATGATCTCTAGTTGATTTTCAGTACCATGTATCGAATGTTTGTTCTTGTACTCATATTCAAATATACTCTACAAGTTGGTAGAAGATTGTAATAATCATTATGTATTGTATATTGTGTTCTAACCTGAGGGTTGGTTGTTGTATACATTTGGAATGAATCATATTTTTATTGTAAACCCAATTGCAAAACATAGTTACAAATTGATTTATAACCAGAAATGAGTCAACGACTTTTATGAATGAATTACTAGCATTAATGAATGAGAAAGTGATAATTATGAAACAATGTTTTGAAAGTAACTATGAGTAAATTTAATCATTAAGTGAATTGTAATTATGAACTGAGTATAGAATTTCAAATGAGTATATTTTGTTAGAATAAGAAATTGGAGTAAAATGAACATTGAATTATTATTTTACTCTTTGCAATGCAATTTAAATAAATAGTGTTTACTACTGGTGCATTACAATTATTGTAACATTTGGTTTTAAATTATTAGTTAGAGTTAGGGATGAGAAATCGACGGTAAGTCGATTTCCCAATCATGTTATCTTAGAATTAAACAAAAGTTTTATTTTTCTAGCAGGGATTAACGGGGATGTTGAAGGTCTCAAGATGACTGTGACGATGTCGCTATGTCTCTAGAGTAACAGAGCTTTGTTGCAATGCGTGAGGATATGTTCTAGGAGGTTTATTGTTTATATAGAATCGTCAAGCAATCAATTAAAATCTGTTGGCGATTCGGAAAAAGTGGGTAACCTGCTTGAAGTAGTTTCAACAACTTCCAAATGGCAAGTTGAAATGGTTATTGTTGGAAGCATAATGGGTGAGAGGGGTGGTGAATCGGTCCTCATACAGGACCAAATTTAATTTCGATTACTTATTCAAATCACAAACTACTTTTTCAACCATTACCGTGTTCACATCATCAAATAGCATAAATGAGATCAACCATGAACAAGAGAATCAACATAATATAATAAATTACTTATCAAATCAAACACTGCAGATCTGAATTTTATATGAGAAGTGTGACTAGGGTGGAGTGAAATACCACCACAAATCAGCCCCTAAATCTATATCATTCCACGCAAATCTGATACCACTAATTTATAAAGCCCAAATATGTATAAAAATGCAGATTTCTGATATAAACAATGCTGCAATAAATTATTTAAAAACCATGTCTGCAACATAACTTCAAAAATTCATATCTTTTGCTAGAGAAGTCCAAATGAGCTGAAACTTTGGATCTTGGGCCACAAAAATATGAAGAATAATATTCTAAAATTAGTTTTCGCACAACAAACACGAAACCCTAATTTTGCCCTAAAAAGTAGGTCACCCAACACATTTAGGGCATCAAATCAGCTCCAAAAATTATGAAATTAATTTATTTTGATTCCCAAAATTCAGTACAATAAGCAGCAATAAATTTCAGACCTGGAATGTCTCAAATACACTGCAAACCAGCCAAAAGATGGATCGCTCCAGCTAGTACAATGAACATACAACTGCTGCAATTTTATTCTTCAACAACACTGCTGAAAATAGTAGAAATCTGTGAAAGCCCAATAGAATTTCCTGAATGGAAATTCCTCTCAAACTCTTGGGGGTTTTCGTCCACAAGAGGGAAATACTAAAGGTTTTCGTCCTTAGATATTTTTATGCAAAAGCTACAAGCTTAAGACACAAATCAAAAATTATCAAGTGAATATCGAATGCCTCTCAAGCAAGTCTACTTCTCCTTTTAAAGGAAGAAGAGACCCAAAGGAACCTCCAAAATATCCAATCAGCTTGCATGATTCTTTCAATGCATTTTCCACCCTCCATTTCTCTTAGGGAGAATACAAAAGGCATTTAATAATTATTTTCTTCTCCCAAGTCTGGTCGCTTTTTCCCTAGAGGGAATACAAAATAGAAATGTTTTATCCTTTCTAAGTTCCCATTATTCCCCCAAGGCAAGTCACCATTTTCCCTAGAAAATACAAATTAAATAAGTGTTTTTCTTTTTATGCACTTTTCTAGGTTCTATTTTAATGTTAAGTTTATTAATTTATTATATGTGCTATTATATTTTAATTTTTTGCACAATATAATAAAATTAATAAAACTTAAGTCACCCTTATATTTTTCCTTTGGCCGTCGGGTTGACAAAATAGGCCAAAGGTCTTCGATTGGGAAGGGGATATTACATAGTCCTCCCTTCCCAAAATTGCTTTCCCTCAAGCAATTCTGAATTTGTTTTGTCCAAGTGCCATGCACAATAGACAAAACATGTTGAAGTGATCTGCAAGCCTGACACTGTACCTTGTCAAGTGGGCTAAGACTTGCCTCCATATATCTTCCACGAGATGCTCATATACATGTACTTGGAGCAATGGTTCAACAAACTTCAAAATGAAAACTTCATCTTCTACCATATCATGCATCTCATGATGAAAATAAATTGGAATGGGCAGCAATAAATAAGACACATTATCATTCACCTCATACCTTGGAGTACCCTCATTCTCTTGTCTTTATGATGACTTGACTTTGCTGCACCAAATTCTGTGTATCCTTGTACACAAAGGGCTGAGTATCTTCACCAAACAACTTATCATGAGCTGCTGGTTTGGAAATTGAAGCACCCTGCAATTCCACACAAGTGTCTATGTGAGGCTCCTCCTCATGTGCTAGCTGCTCCATAGAGTCTTCTTTCGTGGGTGTAGACTTCCTTGCATCAATTGCCTTCATCTTTCCTTGAACTCTTGTAGTGTTGTCTTGCTTGAGCTAGCTATCAACCTAGCAGCTCTAGCTCTGCTATTCCATTCCTCACACTTTTTAAGAGTTTCCATTACATCTTCTTTGCTTGCATATATGAATTTCTTTTCTTGTCTATTATCAATTTCCTAGCAAGCAAAGTTTCTAACACCATTATTTTGCTCAATGGAGACCATACCTTTCTCTATGCTCTTCTTCTTCTTCTTCATTTGGTTATAGATCTGATTTGTCCTCCTCTACCCCTTGCTCCTCTTTGTTCTTTGGTACATCAAACCTCTCCATGAACCTTTGGTTGCAGTCATCAAAGAAGTAGACAGATTCTTCCCCTTGGGTCTTTATCAAATGATACCACCAATCCTTTGCTATACCTTCCAAATGATAAGGGATGAATTTGAGGGCATCATCCACACACATAGGATTTGATAGCAAGTATGCCTCCAATTCTAACAACCATGATCTCACAGAAATTTTATTAGTACCATCAAAAATAGAAATCTTACCCCACCATGGTAGTAACTTTCTAAAGAACTGCATGTCTAATGCCCTTTTTTTGCTTACATTCAAATCTGATTTTTTTCTTTCTTTTCACCCTATGCAGGGGAGGAACATTGCTCTGATACCACTGTAATGTCCCCAAATGAACATATTTGACCCAAGTTGGATTTTGGGCAAATCCAAACCCCAGAAGCAATATAATAAATTACTTATCAAATCAAACACTGCAGATCTGAATTTTATATGAGAAGTGCGACTAGGGTGGAGTGAAATACCACCACAAATCAGCCCCTAAATCTATATCATTCCACGCAAATCTGATACCACTAATTTATAAAGCCCAAATATGTATAAAAATGCAGATTTCTGATATAAACAATGCTGCAATAAATTATTTAAAAACCATGTCTGCAACATAACTTCAAAAATTCATATCTTTTGCTAGAGAAGTCCAAATGAGCTGAAACTTTGGATCTTGGGCCACAAAATATGAAGAATAATATTCTAAAATTAGTTTTCGCACAACAAACACGAAACCCTAATTTTTCCCTAAAAAGTAGGTCGCCCAACACATTTAGGGCATCAAATCAGCTCCAAAAATTATGAAATTAATTTATTTTGATTCCCAAAATTCAATAATAAGCAGCAATAAATTTCAGACTTGAATGTGTCTCAAATACACTAAAACCAGCCAAAAGATGGGTCGCTCCAACTAGTACAATGAACATACAACTGCTGCAATTTTATTCTTCAACAACACTGAAAATAGTAGAAATCTGTGAAAAAGATAATAGAATTTCCTGAATAGAAATTCCTCTCAAACTCTTGGGGTTTTCATCCACAAGAGGGAAAATACTAAGGGTTTTCATCCTTAGATATTTTATGCAAAAGCTACAAGCTTAAGACACAAATCAAAAATTATCAAGTGAATATGGAATGCCTCTCAAGCAAGTCTACTTCTCCTTTTAAAGGAAGAAGAGACCCAAAGCAACCTCCAAAATATCCAATCAACTTTCATGATTCTTTCGATGCATTTTTTCCACCCTCCATTTCTCTTAGGGAGAATACAAAAGGTATTTAATAATTATTTTCTTCTCTCCCAAGGCTGGTCGCTTTTCCCTAGAGGGAATACACAATAGAAATGTTTTATCCTTTCTAAGTTCCCATTTTCCCCTTAAGGCAAGTCGCCATTTTCCCTAGAAAATACAAATTAAATAAGTGTTTTTCTTTTGATGTACTTTTCTAGGTTCTATTTTAATGTTAAGTTTATTAATTTATTATATGTGCTATTATATTTTAATTTTTTTGCACAATATAATAAAATTAATAAAACTTAAGTCACCCTTATATTTTTCCTTTGGCCGTCGGGTTGACAAAATAGGCCAAAGGTCTTCGATTGGGAAGGGGATATTACAGTCCTCCCTTCCCAAAATTGCTTGCCCTCAAGCAATTTTGAATTTGTTTTGTCCAAGTGCCATGCACAATAGACAAAACATGTTGAAGTGATCCGCAAGCCTGGCACTTGTACCTGTCAAGTGGGCTAAGACTTGCCTCCATATATCTTCCACGAGATGCTCATATACATGTACTTGGAGAAATGGTTCAACAAACTTCAAAATGAAAACTTCATCTTCTACCATATCATGCATCTCATGATGAAAATAAATTGGAATGGCAAAATAAATAAGACACATTATCATTCTCTTCATACCTTGGAGTACCCTCATTCTCTGGTCTTTATGATGACTTGACTTTGTTGCACAATTCAAATTCTTGTATCCTTGTACCTACAAAGGGTTGAGTATCTTCACCAAACAACTTATCATGAGCTTTTTGGTTTTGAAATTGATGCATACTTTTTTCTGCAATTCCACACAAGTGTCTATGTGAGGCTCCTCCTCAATCTAAAAATGTGCAATTTCCATGCTCCATAGAGTCTTCTTTCGTGGGTGTAGACTTCCTTGCATCAATTGCCTTCTTATTTTCCTTGAACTCTTGTAAGTGTTGTCTTGCTTGAGCCCTATCAACCTAAAATGAAGCTCTAGCTCTGCTTATTCCATTCCTCACACTTTTAAGAGTTTCCATTACATCTTCTTCACTTGCATATATGAACTTCTTCTCTGTCTATTATCAATTTCCTAACAAGCAAAGTTTCACTAACACCATTATTTTGCTCAATGGAAACCATACCTTTCTCCATGAAGCCTCTTCTTCTTCTTCTGGTATTTGTTGAGATCTGATTTTCCTCCTCTACCCCTTCATTGCAAGCATAGACTCCATCTTTGTTCTTTCATCCATGCACATCAACCTCTCCATGAAATTTGATGAAACTGATCAATTTCAAATAAGAATAACATAATTCTTCCCCTTGGAACTTTATCAAATGATACCACCAATCCTTTGCTATACCTTCCAAATGATAAGGGATGAATTTGAGGGCATCATCCACACACATAGGATTTGATAAATTTTATGCCTCCAATTCTAACAACCATGATCTCACAAAATTTTTTATTAGTACCATCAAAAATAGAAATCTTACCCCACCACTACTAACTTTCTAAAGAACTACATGTCTAATGCCCTTTTCATGCTTACATTCAAATCCCAAAAAGTTTTGATTTTTTTCCCATGATTCACCCTCACTAGGGGAGGATACATAAAATTCTACCATTGTAATGTCCCCAAATGAACATATTTGACCCAAGTTGGATTTTGGGCAAATCCAAACCCCATAAGCAATATAATAAATTACTTATCAAATCAAACACTGCAGATCTGAATTTTATATGAGAAGTGCGACTAGGGTGGAGTGAAATACCACCACAAATCAGCCCCTAAATCTATATCATTCCACGCAAATTTGATACCACTAATTTATAAAGCCCAAATATGTATAAAAATGCAGATTTCTGATATAAACAATGCTGCAATAAATTATTTAAAAACCATGTCTCCAGCATAACTTCAAAAATTCATATCTTTTGCTAGAGAAGTCCAAATGAGCTGAAACTTTGGATCTTGGGCCACAAAAATATGAAGAATAATATTCTAAAATTAGTTTTTGCACAACAAACACGAAACCCTAATTTTTCCCTAAAAAGTAGGTCGCCCAACACATTTAGGGCATCAAATCAGCTCCAAAAATTATGAAATTAATTTATTTTGATTCCCAAAATTCAGTACAATAAGCAATAATAAATTTCAGACCTGGAATGTCTCAAATACACTGCAAACCAGCCAAAAGATGGATCGCTCCAGTTGGTACAATGAACATACAACTGTTGCAATTTTATTCTTCAACAACACTGCTGAAAATAGTAGAAATCTATGAAAGCCCAATAGAATTTCCTGAATGGAAATTCCTCTCAAACTCTTGGGGTTTTCATCCACAAGAGGGAAATACTAAAGGTTTTCATCCTTAGATATTTTTATGCAAAAGCTACAAGCTTAAGACACAAATAAGAAATTATCAAGTGAATATCGAATGCCTCTCAAGCAAGTCTACTTCTCCTTTTAAAGGAAGAAGAGACCCAAAGGAACCTCCAAAATATCCAATCAGCTTGCATGATTCTTTCAATGCATTTTCCACCCTCCATTTCTCTTAGGGAGAATACAAAAGGCATTTAATAATTATTTTCTTCTCCCAAGTCTCTATCACTTTTTCCCTAGAGGGAATACAAAATAGAAATGTTTTATCCTTTCTAAGTTCCCATTATTCCCCCAAGGCAAGTCACCATTTTCCCTAGAAAATACAAATTAAATAAGTGTTTTTCTTTTTATGCACTTTTCTAGGTTCTATTTTAATGTTAAGTTTATTAATTTATTATATGTGCTATTATATTAATTAATTTTTTTGCACAATATAGTTTCCAACAACTTGATTTTACCTTTGGGCCTCAAGACCCCTCAAGATGAACTCAAATATAATAACTTGTATGTGACCACTCAATGGAAATCCCAAAACCTGTATAACACTTATAAGAAATTTATACATCATGAAACATCCATATACTCAAACCACAACTACTTTTTCTTCACCAAAACAAGCTTGCCCAAAAACTAATTTTGCAAACTCAACTAGTTTGCACCCTTTATGATACTTTCAAGACCTATAAATTCCTTCAATAGATTAAAATTCACCCCTCTTCACTTTCTAGGTGGTAGAAAGCATCAAATCATCCATTTGATGTTCCAATCAACTCAATCTTTCAACAAAACAATCTTGTCCTGAAAATCAAGAAACCTTCTTTCTCACAAATTAACCTAGAAACCACATCAAATCAACTCATCATGAGACCAAACTTATACCATTGAAATATATTTGAATCCTATTTCCATAACATATTGTAACTCCTTCCAAATCTAAGTGAAAGGCCTTCAACCAAGCTAATCTCTAAAACTTGCCTAAACTGCCCCAAAACTACCTTTGACCAATCAACACAAATGAAGCATACTTGACCATTTAACTGCATCAACCATGACCTAAAAACATCATGGAAATCAATAAAAACTCACATAATCACCATAATGATCATTTAGTTTTGCAACTCCTTTGGACAACCTTGTCCCAAACTAAACTTCTTTAGAAACATGCCTATTTGAGTGGGGTCCACTCATCACCACAACCACTACCATACCTTTATGGAAACTTGGAGGAGTCCTCTACATGATCCAATCATCATCCATGCACTAGCAAGAAATTATGGCCACTTAGGATCATTTTCTCTCCTACCACTTTTGAGCTAGGGTTTCAAACACATAAAGAGTTGTTTACCTTCTTAACATTCGTTCATAAAAACATGATGAAATGAAATGACCTCATTATTTTTTTGAAAACCTTATATACTCAATGTAGAAACATCCTTAAAATCAAAATGTCCATGCAAAAACACAATTTATGGTGAGCATCAAAAGATCCAATTTGAATTGAAATGACCTTCTTCTTGACCTCGTTTTCACCAAAACTAACATAACTTGCAAAATAATCATCATGGAAACTTGAATTTTTTCCAAATCATCATGAAACATCCTAATAACATCTCCAATCATCACCATGTCACAAATATCTCTCAATATTTCAACCACTGAGACTTGCATAACTAGCCCTTAGGGTTTTGCACTATAAAGGCTAGGGTTAACTGAAACAACATCATAACTCATCATATAAAACTCTCAAAAAGGTCCTAAAATACCTGGTACATCATGAATCAACTTCCTACATGCATCCATGATCTCACATGGCTCCACAACTCATCCTCATGCCTCTAACAACCATACCTAGTCCAAATGAGCACCAATCTTGTTCATCCACCTATATCTACACCATGAAACTCATGTGAGTGCCTAAAAATCTCTAAAATCATGCTCTCCATTCTACCAACATTCTTCTCAAGCCACCAAGAAGCTCTCAAATCACCATGCACCATCACCTAGGCTAGCTAGGTCACTTAAATAGGCTTGCAAGAACAAACAATTCTCACTGAATCAACATATGCAACCAAGAACATACCTGAATCTCCATGACATCATCACTTTGAGCATCATCTGACTCCACTCCATCATCCACTTTTTCATTAATGGGGTTTTCATCAATGACAACACCTAAACCACAACATGCCAACAATCTCCCCCTTTGTCATTGATGGAAAACCACCTAAACTTCTCCCCCTTTTTACATTAATGAAAAATCATACATGTACCTGCTTATTATTTCACCTTCCTCAACTTCATAGGATCATGATTTTGTTAGAAACATCAACCAAATTCTCATTCTAGCTCACAAACAATGAATCTCTCTCAAAAATATGAATTTTAACCATTTTCAAGCATGAAACACTATGCCCCCTAGAAAAGCACAACACCTAAACATCATCTAAAAATGAAGGAAACATCATCATACCTCTTTTTGGCTATAACACCATCATCCACCTTTCTAATCATGCAAAACTTGTCATTTCACCTCCAAACTCTATTTTTACCTTCAAGAGACCATTGAAACAGACCTAAACTCTAAAGCATACACCATGTAAATCATGCTAACAATGATGTATATGAGCTAAAAATTCCTCCTTACCTTCATTCATGGGCTATCTCAACTTGTCAAGGCACAAATTTGGCTTAAGTCTTTCACTTCTTAGCATTGTTCAAACATTTAAGGACAAATTTCCCTAAACAAACACCTTAGTGCATTATAGACCAACTTTGATGAGCTCAAGAACACCATACACATCATGACAATGCATTCCACAACTCCCCTAGATTCATGACATCCTTCTCTAAGAGATAAAACAAAAAAAAGCCTCTTACCTTGTTATCTTGTCAAGAAGAATACTCAAACACTTAAGCACATCCCTAAAGCATCATTTTTCAGTGTTTGATAGTCATATTAGGATGAGACAATGCATTTATGAAACATAACTTACTTTTCCTTGGAGAAAAGGCACCAAAACATACCTCATATGTTTAGAAATCATCAATGCTACTTTCAAGAGGCACAAACCCATGCTCCCCTGATCATGTTAAATTTGGACCATGCACACAATATACACTTGTAGAAACACCTTTTCACACCATTTGTAGAATAACAATCACCAAAACATCAACCTTTCTTCATATCTAGCTTCAAATTTGTCAAGAGTCATACCTTTCTAGCACATGAACCAAATGCCATAGTTTTGAATCTCAATATTTTTCTCCCTTGATTATTTGAGACCATACATACATATACATACATGTAGGTTGCAATTTATACGTGATCAAGAAAGTCATTACATCACCATCCTAATAGGGTCTAACCAAACCTTACTTTCAACCATTCATTTCTTCATGGCACATATAACATTTCATATTTTTCAAGAGTATCTATAACTTCTAGAAACATTTCATGGACATTTAGATTAAAGACCATATAGACTTTCTTAAGCTCAAGATACCTTCATCATACTTGTAGAAGCCCATATTGTATTCTTAAGCTTACAAGTAACCTTTTTATACTCGACTTTAGTAACTTAGGACAAACACCTTATCACCTCTATGACATTCTTTCTAGAGCAATTAGATTAGCTCAAGAACTTATCAACACACCTCATACCTATAGATGTTATGCTCTTCCTATTTTACATACATTGTACATGTAGCTATCATTTTTTTCAAGACAAAAATAAGGGAAACATTCAATTGGTATTTCACATACCTGATATCATCTTTTTCAAACCTTTAAAGTCCTATGACATCTTCACCACTACATAATCATGTTCTTTAAGAAAAAAATCTTCAACCTCATTAAGAATGAAGCAAACTCTCTAGTTATCATACTACCGTAGATTCATTTCTTCACCTTCTCATCAATTCATGTTCTCATATCACTACCTCTTCACTCATATATTCACAATTGATGAGATGAATCATATAAACCAATTCACTTTTCACTCATAAATAACATATTCTTAAACCCATTATACTCATGTACAATCTTGGAGATCTCAAAAAAGACTCACATAGTAACCTACCACTTTGTGACATGATCTAAATATAATTAAATACTATCTTCAAACTTGTAATTCAATTACAAAGATCAAAACCACATACACATTTTTCCTTGTCATCATTTAAAGGATCCATTCATAGGTTTCAAATTCTTATTCATGCCTTATAAGCTTTCTGAAATCATTAAAATTACTATACCACCTTTTCATTTCACCAACATGCACACACATCCCTACTAGCCCTTGAAATAATGAAAATCACACTAACTTTTGATGAAGACACTTTCATGAAGAAAACTTACTTGTTATAGATACCCATTTGGCCATAATACCACCTCCATGAACCTTGAATCATACTTTTGAAGAACACTTACCTAGTTTGCAATTCATTCATTTTCAATTAGGTCTTGCATTCTTTCAAAAACTCAACTCAACATCAAGATTCCAAAAAATTTTAATATTTTTCATAATAAACCACTTGAATCATGAAGTACTCATTCTAGATGATTTTTACAAAAAATTTAGCTTTGGAATCACTTTTTCACCTTCAAAACAACTTTCTTTCATACCGCTCCTTGAGAACACTCAAAACCAGTTAAGACAAGAAACTTCACAAATGCAAATTTTTTTTTCAAGAGCTCAAACTTGAAAATCATCAACATGTAAAAACACAACCTAATGTCCTAAGAATATTTTGACATTTTGAAGCATGAATAACATTTGTAAATTTATGGAACCACCTTATTTGCACTTATCACCTTTTAACACTTTCCACATAGACACTTCATAAAGATGATGGTCTGATCAAGTCATCATTTTGATGACTCACACTTCATTTCAATATTCATGAGTCAAAGACACCTTTTGATAATCTTGACATAAGACATGATGACACACAAACATTATAACATACTAACAACTCTAGATACATGATGACCACAAACAAACTTCCCTAAGTGAAATGTATCCTCTAAGACTCTTGACACATTCAATGACCTTCATTGAAGAATACTTCACATCTTCACACACATCATTACACATCACATATTGATTTATAGCACTTATAAGCTTATGAAAAATCATGATACACTCATTTTTTACTCACTTTGAGATAGACTACATAGATGACCTAATACTTGACCATAGACATTTCCATCAATTCTAACCACTACTTAGACCAAAGAAAGACTTTCATTACATGATTGTGACATGACACAACAAACCTCTTATGAGACATCAACATGACTCTTACACTCACCGAGTCATCTCAAACATACAACTTCACCATGATAATGAAAACTTAGACTTTAAGAACACAACATATACACTTAAAGGACAACAAGACTTGGATTTTGACATTCACAACATGACCAAACCATTTTGAACCATAAGAACATGCTTAATGACTTGAAGTGACATACCTTGACATCATGGAGATAAACACACATACCTAGACAACTCCCCCTCACTCCAATGCTTCATATGAACTAATATACCTCTAAGAAGCATAGTAGAGGCATATGAATCACCATATGAGGATCTAAAAAATAAGGTCTAAGAAGGTCCCAAACCTTCTTAGACACCTGAAAATCCTTCTTCACCTTGTTTCAGATCTGATCTCTGAGTCATGCCTTTTTTTTCATCAACACTTACTCTTGATGAGACACCATTGATCTCTTCTAGGCTCCCAAGTCCTTCTTGACTATTATCATGCATTCTTGACCCTGAAAGCTACTTCCTTGCACTCTAGGACCTTGAAATATCTGATTTTTCCTTGAAAACATGATTACATTTCTTTCAACATGACCAACACTCATTACAAGTTGTAAACACACCAAAACTCTTTCTTTGTAACCATCAACATGTCTAGATGAATCATTCAAGAAAACACTAGCAACATGACCTACCTCATTGCACTTGTAGCATACCACATTCTTAGCTATTCACTCCTATTGTCTCTCCATGGATGAGCATCTCTAGAAGACCTTCTACACTCTTTTTCCCTATGACCAAATCCATTACAAGTATAACAATAACCATTGAAATTTCTTTCATACCTTGAGGCATTAGGTTGCCTAATAGGCTTAGTCTTCTCATTGTCCTTGATGAGTACACTTTCTTTTCTTCCTTGATGCTTGGTTCACCTACTTCCTTGCTTGAAACATGTCCACTTGCTTCACTTATTTTTCCTTGACTTCAAATTTGAAGCCTAAACCAACTCTATCACTTTGTTTTTTCTTTTCTCAAGAGATCACCAAGAGCCTTGGAACTTTCTTCAAATTTCTGATATGATTTTACCTTACTTGCTACATCTGATAGCTCTTTCTTGAGGATGATCACTTCTTCTTCTTTAGATTGTAAGCTAAGAGTCATGTTACTCATTTGCATTTCTAACTTTCTCATAATTTCATCAAGCTTTTCAGTAATAGCCCAATGTTTCCCTTCAAGTTCTTGAATCTTTTCCTCATATTCCTTGACTTGAGAAGTCAATTTCTTATTGTTATTTTCAGCATGCTCTAGTTCTTGATTGGACACATGCCAACTCAATCCTTAAGTCATCATCTTCTCCTTCAATCTCTTTGCAAGAATCATTATGAGATCACCCAACAAAGTAGAACCTCCACTAGAGGATCTCATAGCTTATTTTGTCATAAATATACCTCATCACCTACATCTTTGTGATCAGATTCAAACTCATAATCAGATCCATCATCTTCACTACTTACTTCAGAGGAATAGGCCTCTTCCTTAGTATAAAACTCTTCTTACCTTCTTCTAAATCAAACTTCTTGAACTCTTTCTTCTTTTACCATACTTCTGATTTTTCTTCTCATGACCACTTTCATGATCATCATTCCCCTTATTTTCATGCCTATGAGGACACTTAGCAAAAAAGTGACCTACTTTACCACAAATAAAAGCATTTGAAAGGAATTTTACCCTTGTACTTACCAGTTCCATAGTCATCCTTCTAGTAACCATGGAAAATAGTTCTTCATCATCTAGCTCATGAGTCATCATCAACTTTGACCTTCTTATCCTTTGTCATCTTTTCAACTTTGAAAGCTATTTCTTTCTTGGTTGGTTTGGAGTCAACCACCCTCATCTCATAAGTAGTCAAAGGTACCATGTAACTCATCCATCTTCAAAGTAGTCAAATCCTTTGCTTCTTCAATAATAAATACTTTAGAATCAAACTTAGGAGTTAGTGATCTCAAAACCTTTTGAACAACTACTTCTTCCTTCACATCTTCTCCTAACCCTTTCATGGAGTTGACAACCTTGTCAACCTAAGAAAATATGCAGCAATAGACTCATCATCATTCATCTTGAGACACTCAAACTGATTTCTAAAAGTTTGAAGCTTAAAATTCTTACCTTTGAGTCACCTTCATACAAAACTTGTAGTTTCTCCCATGCTTCTTTTGTTGACTTACAATGCATTACCTTTCCCATTTTAGATTCCAAGACCACATATGATAGCATTAAAGCCTTTGAGTTGTCACTACATGCCTTATTTTTTACAACAGTAGTTGGTGTAGTGGTAGGAGGAGTATATCCATTCTCCACAACTTTCCAAAATATCAAACCCTAGAGACATAATAGTCTTCATCCTCAAGCTCCAAAATCATAATTCACACCATCAAACAAAGGTGCCTTACTGGTTGAGAACCCACTCTATTGACTCACCATTTTTTGCTTCAAAGGATCTCCTTTCAAGTGATCAAACTTCTCCAAAAGGACCTACTCTGATACCAATTTTGGAAGCACAATGGAATGAGAGGGGGGTGAATCATCCTTACAAAAATTAAATCAATTTCAGATTACTTACTTATTTAAATCACAAACCACTTATTCAACCATTAATGTGTGCACATCATCAAATAACATACATGAATCAACCATGAACAAGAGAATCAACACATAACACAATATATAAGTGGGAAACCCTCATGGGGAAGAAAAACCAATGAAACACAATATTTATATTGATATGTTTCAAATTTAGTGAGGCAACCCCACAAGGAGCACCAACCCCTAGTTTAGTAGAGCACTAACCCTACAAGGAGCACCAACCCCTAGTTTTGTGAAGCACCAACTCCACAAGGAGGATACAACCCCAAGATGATCAAAAACACCAACTCAAACACTTATGAATGATGATATCATGATTTTTTCACCACAATTGATGGATATCACAAATTCAGCTCACACACACCTTCAAACCCTTGTTCAAACCCTAGGTCTTCAAACTTGCACAAACTTGCACTTTCTTCACTTCTCAATGCATCAAACCCTTGCACACATGATTGTTGTCATTATTAAACCTGTCACACACTTTGATCATTCCTCAACACATGCCTTTGTACCTGCAAAACTCTCACACCTAGGTCACACTTTTTCACACACTCAACTAGTTCAAATTTTACCCAAAACATCACTTTTATAAGCTCTTCTTTATTCAAATTCAAAATAGGTAGGTTTACCTCATTTATCTCAACCATTATAACTTAAAAATATCATATAAATCATTAAAATATTAAAATTTGACCCATATAGGTCGGTCATGCCAAAAACCATCCAACTTGCACCAAAAATCCTCAAAACCCCATCACTATGATGAGAAAAATCCTCTAACACAAAACTATTTTTATTCAAGCTCTAAAAATCACCAAAAATGTGTAATATAAATTTAAACATCATACATGGTCTCAATTTTACTTTAACCAATCAAATTATTTCATTTAATGGGCCCACTGGCTCATTTCCTTCTCAAAACAAATTGTTTCCAACAACCTGATTTTACCTTTGGGCCTCAAGACCACCTCAAGATGAACTCAAATATGGAATGTGACCACTCAAATGGAAATATTATAACCTTTATAACACTTATAAGAAAATTTATATATCATGAAACATCCATATACTCAAACCACAACTACTTTTGTCCTTCACCAAAATAAGCTTCCCAAAAACAATTTTGCAAACTCAAATAGTAGTTTATACCCTTTTATGATACTTTAAAGACCTATAAATTATTAAATATATTCCAAATTCACCCTATTCACTTTCCAGGTGGTATAAATCATCAAATCATCCATTTCATGCTCCAACTCAACTCAATCTTTTTGAAAAAACAATCATATCCTCGAAAAAGAAACCTTCTTAATCTCAAAAACTAACCTGAAACCACATAAAATCAACTCATCATGAGACAAAAATTATACCATTGGAAATATATCTAAATCCTATTTCCATAACATATTTTAACTCCTTCCAAACTCAAGTGGAAGGCCTTCAACTAAGCTCATCTCTGCAAACTACCTGAAACTACCCCAAAACTACCCTTTGACCAGTCAACACAAATGAAGCATACTTGACCATTTAAATACATCACCATGACCTAAAACCATCATGAAATCAATAAAAATCACATACTCACATAATGTCATTTAGTTTGCAAATCCTTTGGACAACCTTGTCCCAAACTGAACTTCTTCAAAACAAACCTATTTGAGTGGGGTCCACTCATCACCACAACCAATACCATACCTTTTTGGAAACCTGGAGGAGTCCTCTACATGATAATCATCATCATGCACTAAAGAAATTTATAGCCACTTAGAATCATTTTCTCTCCTACCACTTTTGAGCTAGGGTTTCAAACACATAAAAGTTGTTTACCTTCTTAACATTCATTCATAAAAACATGACGATGAAATGACCTCATTATTTTTTTGAAACCTTATAGAATCAATTTAGAAACATCCTGAAATCCAAAATGTCCCATGCAAATCACACAAATTCAGGTGAGCATCAGAAGACCCAATTTGAGTTGGAAATGACCTTCTTCTTGACCTGTTTCACCAAAACTGACATAACTTGAAAATACTCATCATGGAAACCTAAATTTTTTCCCACAACATCATGAAATGTCCTAATAACATCTCCAATCATCACCATGTCACAAATAACATCCCTTAGGGTTTTACACTGTAAATGCTAGGGTCAACTAAAACAACATCGTAAATCATCATAAAACTATCTAAAAGGTCCTAAAATACCTGGTACATCATGAAGCAAAATTCCTTCATCCATCCATGATCTCACATGGCTCCACAACTCATCCTTATGCCTTCTAATAACTATACCTTGTCCAAATGAGCACCCAAATCTTGGTCATCCACCCGTATCTCGCACCACGAAACTCATGTGAGTACCCAATAACTCTCCACTATTTCTCTCCATGCTTCTCAAGCCACCAAGAATCTCAAATCACCATGCACCATCACCTAGACTACCTAGGTCACGTGAATAGGCTTGCAAGAACAAACAATTCCCAGTAGATCAACATATGCAACCAAGAACATACTTGAAACTCCATGACATCATCACTCGAGCATCATCTAACTTCACTCCATCATCCATGTTTTTATTAATGGGGTTTGAATAAATTACAACATCTAGACCACAACATTCCAACAATTGTGAGGGGGTTAGGAGGTTAGATGGTTAGGATTAAAATGGGTTATGATGGTTTATAGGTGATTAACAAGGTTTAGGGTGAGTAAATAAGTTTTACGGGGGTAGAATGTGATTTTAGGGGGTGAAGTCATATTTTAGGATAATGATATAGTTTAAATGCTTTCAAAGGAGGATGTGAGGGGTGTATCCAAGAAACATGTGTCTACATTTTCCCCTTTTTGTCAAGTGGTTTGTGATGGACAAACCGCTAGACAAAAACGAGTGGAATGATTTGATTTGTGTTGGATAGGTGGTCCCCCTAAAACTGGGGGTTATTGCAACAAAGTGCAATGATCACTAGTTTGAATAGGTTTTTGGATGAGATAGACTTGTGTGTTTTGTTTCCATTTAAGATGCCCCAAGACCGCACATGAATTTTTTTGCCAAAAGGTGGAATTATGTAATAAAAGAGTCAAGTGATAGGAGAATCAATGAGTTCCTAACCTACATGTGTATGAATCATATGAAGCGGCTATAGGAAAAGGTTCCATTAAATCTTATAGTATCCATAGTGTATCGGGAGACACAAGCTTGATATAAAGGATGTTGCCACAAAGGTGGGCTTTTCACGACCATGAATTCAAGTGATAGGGGAACAAATGGGTTCGTATCCTATAGATGTATGACTCAACAGTGACAAGGGAAAATGTTTCCCTGATAGCTGCGAAATCTGAAATGGATTTGATAAAGGCATGTTTTGTATAGATTGATTGATTTTAATTTTTGGAGGGTCTCGGGCACCAAGAAAAAGGAAGCCCACTTAGATATGTGTAATTTTGGAAAGGAATAATGAAAAAATGATGATGTGATGAGGCTCGAAATCCAAAAAAAGATGTTTTGGGTAAAGGGAGGTAATCATGGGCGATTACCATAAGTCCTCGGATGATAGAGTGGTGTTGTTGGAGGCCACTATAGTAAGTTTAGAGGCCGAGAAGGCCACGTTGTTTTGAGTGAGCCGCACCGACCGGTGAGAGAGATGGGTTGAGTCAACAACTTACTATTGTGACAGAGATCTCACACATGTCATAACTTACTATCAGTACAAGTGTATATTTGTAGGTGACATAGTTAGGTGGAATAAATTCATATTCGGGTGTCATCTTGGCACCTAACTCTACCACTCATGCGAGTACTCTATCCTTATTGAGATAAAGGAAGTCATCTAAGCACGCGAGATCAAACTCAAAATTATCCCAAGGTGAGTCTTCCTCATCACCACTATGGTCAATTAAATCGTCTAAGTCTTTTACCATAGAAAAGAGGGGTCCTAAATCACGACCAATGAAAGGATTAGATCCAATCTTTTAGATGTCATCCTCGTGATAAGGGGCATACTAAGGTGTTTACAAGGTTTTTTGTTGAATGTGATCAATGATATAATAAAACCTAGGCCATAACGTTATAACGTGACTGTTGTAATGTTTGCTAAAGAATACTTGACAATTAGTCCAAGAATGTTGAGTGACAAAGAATAAAGAATCCAAGGATCTAATAAGGATTTCCTTAGAAAAATAGATCAATATGATGAACAAACACAAGGCACAATCATGCAAGTTTGGTAAACCAATCCAACCTAAAGGAACTTACTCCCTATGCAAAAGGTACTATCAAATGGTAGGTTAGGTATAAATAGTGACAACATGATATCACCACTTAGGTCAAGTTTGATATAAACAAGGCCTAAGTACTAAGAAGGTGTTGACACGATCTCCCAACAAGGTATACTAAAACAAGTTTCTAGAAACAAACAAAGTTCAAGTTATGAAAAAGGAGGCTACCAATGCAAGCAATACAACAACACTATTTGGATATGTAAATCAAGCTTTGTAGACAAAGGCAAGATTTTTAGTATCAAAATGATGTCACCACAATGCTAACAATGTAACAAAGACATTTTCCAAGACTCAAGGAAATGTTGGGATCAAAAAATAATTCAAGTATATCAAGAAGTTTGTTATTTATGCGAGCATCGTAACGATACAAGTTAGAGACTTAGATCAAGTTTCACAAAGGAAACAAGACGTAAGTATCAAATTTGTATGGATATGACACAAGCAACGTAACAAAATCAAAGGAATTCAATGATGAGACAACCTAACTACGATGATGATAAGTCTCAATATGGGTGTGAGACAAAGGGCCTACTAGAACATGAAGACATACCATTCACACTTTCAACACTTGCATTTTGGCATTGCAACCTAGTCATGCAAGTAGACTACAAAAGTGGTGGACATGATTATTTCTAGTGGTATCTGTGTATGTCATTCTCTTTTGTCCCAAATGGGCAACAAGAAAATAAAGGAGTAATCCAAGTGAGGTTGAAAGATACTTGGCGTCATTTCAGTAGAGTTTCACCTCGCCTTAGGGTGAGTGAGAAACTAAGATAAAGTAATGCTTTGTAAATTTCGTGATGAATGACGCTTAATTCAAACTTGGATGGACTCTCTCCTTGTTCAATTAACAAGGTTTTGACTCCAAAAAATTCTTACTTCGTGAAAGCTTTATAAAACATGATTGGTTTGATACGGTAAAGTTGGCTCCAAGACGAAATAGCTTCCTATTTGGTTCTCTCAACTAGGTGTCACAAACTACCTCTGCGAGCTTGATTTGCTAAGGAAGCTACATTGACTAAACCTTGGAGTATCATGACTTTACTTTACCCCCTTCGATATAATGAGCATAAAATGCATTCGGTTATATTTTCATCATGGGGTCACGTTAAGATAATTTGTGACTCTAAACTCACAAGTTTAAACTAATCAAGTAGCTGAGTAGAGCGCTTTCTAATTTCGGGCCCACAAGGCTCCCTCTCGTGTGGACTATTTTGGGGTTCCTAGGAGCATCCCTCTTGTTATCTTAAGGCTTATTCCAAAGGGTACTTCTCCTAGTTTAAATTGGATGGGTTTACCCTTATCCGAACTTGCATATCAAGTGTTTTGAATGTGGTGTGTTTTATCTTTTAACTTAATGAGTCTTTTACACACCACCGACAACCTACAACAAATGTGTTATTTTTTTAGATCCTGATTACTTCATGAGCAATATGGTCCTTCATGCAAAGATTAGTAGTTCTCCAAAATGATCAAGGCATCATAGAAAGAGGATCAAACATTGTTTCGATTCCTAAGATCATCCTAAGACGCAAAGGAAGAGCATACGTAATAATGAAAAGATTACTTCATGAGCAATATGGTCCTTCATGCAAAGATTAGTAGTTCTCCAAAATGATCAAGGCATCATAGAAAGAGGATCAAACATTGTTTCTGATTCCTAAGATCGTCCTAAGACGCAAAGGAAGAGCATACGCAATGAGAAATCCAACTAGTTAGCAAATAATGAAGAAATCCTACAAATCAAATGCACAACTCATTATTTTTACTCAAATTGAAGTTCATTCCTTTAGAAATATTTGATGAAGTGTTTTCAAAGTATGAAAGAGGTGTTGAATTGTTTCTGATTCCCAAGATCACCTAAAAGATGTGAGGGAAGAGCATACATGATCTTAGCCTCATAAATGAAAATGTAACTATGAAAACCACTAATGTAACTCAAGAAGACCCTGTAAAGTGTTAGAAAATCTAAGGAAACATAAAATTTCCATTTAACACAATATTTAATTTTATACAAGAATGCATCGCACCCCTTAGAACATATGCGCCCTTAGTAGTGTATGTGCGTGCCTAGTAGCGTAAACGCGCCCCTGTAAAAAACACAATCATCCTTTAATGTATGCGTGGGCGAGAAGAACTTGCACTCCTTTCTTAAGCATATGCACCCCCTGTAAGTGTATGTATGCATCTCACAAAAGGAAAGATAGAATGCAGGGGAGGCAAGCCCGTTCACATCCGAGAGACATGTGCATTCTCAAAGCGCATGTGTGTGTCTAGTAAATTTAATCATAGAGGGCAAAAATACAGGGAAGTATATGAGCAGGCAAGGAAGTATATGCATGCCCTTGGGAATGTATGTGCACCCTATGTTATAAGTGTGTGTGAGTTTGAGCGTATGCATGCCCTGCTCTAAAGACTCCGCATGCGTACCTAAAATAAGACAAAAAAAGATGAAAAATTACTTTTGAATTTGCAAACAGTCAAAACTTTGCTCTTTAAACCAATTTCTAACAAAAACCCATTAACTTTGCATGCAAAAGGAAGATTCAACACACATAAGGTTAGCAAAAATGCTTGAGACAAATATATTTAATCCTCAAAATGCATGATATATTTAGAAAATGAGGTAAATCACAAAGCTTGAAATCAACTTCTATGGACCATGGAGTAAGGTCCCACCGGGCATGCCAAATGTATGCATGAAAAGATTAGCTATGACAATAACATGAAACTAACACCTAGTAGTTCCACAATATAACTAAATCTATCATAAACATCAAGATGAGAGCTTAATGAGATAAAATTCTACAATAATGCATGAATCAAACTAACATTACTATGTTATCTTTCACTATTATTGGATTCCAATCTCACTATTATTGGATTTCAATATCATTATCGATTCCAATTTGGCTAATATTGGATTCCAATAGAATGCTATTATTGGATTCCAATTTCACCACTATTGTAATCCAATTTATAAATCCAATTTTTGGATTTTAGTTTCACTATTTTAGGATTTCTATTTTGTTATTATTTGAATCCCCACATAAGCCAAGCGGCCGCTATCTTACATAAGCCTCATGGCCGCTATCTTTAATAAGCCTAGCGGTTGCTAACTTACATGATGAAAGTGCATGCTAGGTGAAATCATCCTAGTCAGGGTCAAAGTTACATAAGCCTTGCGGCCTCTAAGTTACATAAAAGGATGATAAGCCTAGCAGCCACTATCTTACATAAGCATATAGGTTGTTAACTTACATAAGCCTATAAACCACTATCTTACATAAGCATATAGGTTGTTAACTTACATAAGCCTAGTGGCCACTAATTTACACAAGAGTAGAATCATCTAGGTGAAATAATCCTAGCGGCTAGAAAGTTACACCACCTACCAGTATCAAATATCATAAGCCTACTCACCGCTAAGCTACATAAGCTATGGCCGCTAAGTTACATAAGCCTAGGCACCACAAAGTTACATCATCCCAGGGGTTAAATTTGATGGCCACTTATGCAAACAATTTTTAGATGATGGTAATTTTACAATATTGCCCTTTAAAAATACAAAATAGTAGTTATTGAAATACTTCAAATTTATATTTATTTAATATTTTATGTATATTATATATTGATATAATTTTTATATAAATCTATATAAAAATGACCATGATATTGTAAATATGCAAGTTACGTGTGATAAAGTCAACTACTTTTATGCTTTTCCATTCTGTAAATCATAAAGAACAACAAAGAGTTAAGAATTACATTAAACAAGTTGTTTTGAGGAAATGGATTTGAAAATGTATTTCCATAGGCAATCAATCCTTTGAGAAAATTACATAAGCATTGATCCCTCACAAGGGTATTAATTATTATTCTTGAATTTGTGCAAGGTATTTTGGATAGCTTCATGACCCCGATTCGGTATTTTAATTTGATTTCCTTTCCATATTTTTCTTGGACTCCATGCCCAGATGACGTTTTTCTATATCAATATTTGATGTGTCCCTTGATTTTCACCACCATTGCTTTTTCTTTAAGCATTCCTATATCTTTCTTTTTATATATTTCCTTTCCTTGGGTTCCCACCAGTGTACCCTTATCTTTTGAGTGTTTGTGTGAACATCCTATATTATTTTTAGTTCTACCTTTCCCATCCATATAGGTACATTATCATCAGTTGGTCTTACTAGTATCATCTACCAACATTCACATCCACTACTGGGTTGAATTCCTCTCGAGGTCTATCACAAATAGGCCCAACATATATATCCTTATTTGAAAGGACATTTTGACTATAGTAGTATCCATGTCAAGATGTGGTGCACCCACTATATTTGATCATACATTACGCTATCCTGAATTGTTTTTGCCAAAAAAAATCTCTCCTCATCATGCTACAATTGACAAATGGATTCTCTAGGGCACGTAGAACATTTTTCCAATATGCAATCTTTGGAACATAGTATGCTTCTCCACCATCTGTTGAACTCTTTTCCTAGTGTGTGATGTATGTCTAAATGCCTCTCTGCATGTCTTCCATCTCTTTGGGTTCTTTGAAGGGTGCCAATGGAGGATCCCCTTCAGGAAAGAAAGGTTTCCCATCCACTATTTTCTAGATCTCAATTGAGTGTGACCAGTCAAACTCCATGATTGATGCTTTGAACTCCATGATGGGCTTGTTGTCTTTGACATAGAATTTAAACATCTTTGGTTTGTTCTATACCCACAATCTTATGGTTACCATCTAGAAAGTGTGGTTCCACAAAGGCCTTAAAGTCATAGACTTCCTTGATAAGGTACAGTGAATGTGTTGGACTCCTCTTGGCATGTTTTGTAAGTGTCCATTATTTGTGGAAAGAGAATGTATCCAATTTGCACAATGTTGTTGATAATCGGCCAAATGTCCCATCTATGTCTTCATGTGTGTGACCCACTAGAAGGAAACTCACACACACACTATGTTTGAAAACCCTTTCTAGATGTCAACATGGATGCAAACAAAAACAATGTCTAATTTTTGTTGTCACTGCAACATTATCTAGTTGCAAGTAGAGAATTGGTGGTTGTTTTCTAAATGAACTTGAACATCTTGCTTATAGTATTAGTTGTATGAGCACCCTCATTTTTCTACTTGTATTCCTTGCACTTGTCATATGCATCATTTTACAAGAGTGCATCATGTAATGGGTGTTTTGACGTCCCACTACTATATAAACAAATCACCATACTAATCTATAAAAGGTTCTTCTAGCTTCCAGATACATAGTGCAATGATGTTATTGTGAAGTTTTCTCCTCACTCAACAAAAGGAGACCAAAGTGCCCAAAACCCCCCATTTTGTGCCCATGTGTCAACATACCAGTCAAGGTGATGGGGAGATTAATAGCATTGCTTATTGATTTTTCTTTTTTTCCCATCCTTGGTATTGCAATTTTCATCTTGTCCATTTTGTCATGCACAATGCTCAAATAACTATTAGGATTTTGTTGTGATTGCACTCTATGTGCATAGTAAGTTACACGACAACTTTGAATGTAATCATTGTGCCATTTTTGGTGTTGATCTATTTTTGCCAGTGTTTCTGGACATGAGGTCACTGCACATTTGTTCTTAAGCTTTGTGCACTCATCACATTTGGTGAAGAAGTTGTTCTTGGTGATTGAAACATGGAGAAATGTTCTTGCCATATTTTTTGAGATTTGATTGTGACGTTGGAGGAAGGTCCAACAGTGAAAGGGCCACGTTACACTTTTGTAGTATGTAAGAAAAAGTATAACATGTAGGCAATAGTCTCATTGTTACTTTAGTACCATCTTGTCCCACTGAATGAGACATGTGTGGGATATATCATAATTATTCTCCACCATTTTGGATATCAATGCAATAGTTGCACAATGTTTGGCATTTGTTTTTTTTTCCTGTATTTCCATTTACTGCCCTCCTCTCGCCATTAATCCAAGATTGTTTGTATATTGTAATAGGTGCTTTTTGGGATTCCATGACATCTATACCATGCATTCTGACATACATCCCTTCCACATAACTTCAATTTATCTATAGTATGTTCTAAAGTTTGACCTTGATCACAACTGATAGCATTTGTGGTGAATGTATTAAGTAAAAGTTTTTGATGGTAGGTTCATTCATACCTAGAGTTAAATTCCAACTATGATTGAAAGCACTTAGAGATAGATTGGAGAGACATCCTTCCTTGCAGCAAGGTTTTTTCTCAACTTCAGACAAAAATTGTTCTCTTGATTTTTCATCATTTTCCCTTTCCTTTGATGTACTAGATGGAGTAGAATTTACCTTTTGGCATTTGCAGGCATTGTAAGGTCTTTTTATCAAGTTTTCATTACTACTACATATGGAGGATTCATATGAATTTGGGTATACCAGTTGAGGCAATGGATCTTCAAATGCACTCCACATTTTACCGGAAACTCTTCTAGAATTTATTTTAGCCTTACTTCCATAACAAAACCATCTTGATGGGCCAACTGGTTGGCAGGCCATTGGATGAGAGATCCTTCTAATATGGAGCAACCCTTGTAAAAGGCATAATTAATTTATCAACATGCACCCCAAATGTATTGCCATCTAATTTTTTAAAGTGCACCATGTCTCCTTCACATACATTTGTAATTGTTTCTTCTATACAAAAATTTGTGTTCTTTTGAACAAAAATGTATCAACTTGGTAGTAACCCCTTGAACTTCAAATTGAATTCATTGTTTGATGTGGTGGTTGTTTCTTGGAGTTCAGAATTTCCATTCACATGAAGTGTAGTTCTTGTTTCTAGATAAACTAAGTTTTTTATTGGCCAGGAAACTTCGTTGTTGCATTGTAGACTTGGATAGAAATCATTTCATGTAGTTATAATATTCTCCACAAAAACACCAAAGTGTGTGGGTCCCAAAACCACTCCCAAATCACATGTTGTTCTTATACCAGGATATAAACCCTTCAACTATGTCACCTTCTTTATAAGACACTTATGTTTTAACACCACGTAGGTTGTAGCAAATTCATCCTTGTCTTTAGGAGTTGTGAAACAATGGCTATCACTTTGGTAGAATTCAAACCCTCATCCTCATTAAATGTATCCTCTGAGTCACTTCTCATGATGTTTTGAATGTCATCACCCCCACATGTGAAACATTTGAAATCACATGCTTAATCATTTGCTTCCTTTCCATGGGATAAAGTATCCCTTGTTTTCAATTTCTTCCAGGGTTTCACAATCATCAATTATGTATGGTAGTCTCGCTTTGCCATTGAATACAATACTTATTGTGACAACAAATAAGCTAGACCCCACATCTCTACAATGGAGTGTATCTTTGGATGGATAAACTAGTCCCTCCGTAACTTTCACACCTTTGGATAGTAAATCCACATGTGCTCCATCTTTAAAAAAGAGTTCATTTTCAACTTGTATCCACAAATAAAAAGAGAAAATTAGTACTAAGGACACTTAAATATTTAACATTAGTATGGAGAATTGAAATCACAATGAGAAAATAAAATATACATCTTATATGAACATCTTTAAAACCTCATTTAATCCAAATCTTTAAACATATAACAAATTGTATTACACCCTTAGATCCCATTTGTGTGTATAATTTTATCCATAAACCACATAGTGTAGGGGAAAGATTAAGATTTTTATAATGCACACATTTTCTTTTGTGCATTTAAATTTTGTTGAAAAAGTATTTCTAAGGGATTTAAAATAGGTACTTTTTAGTACAAAGAAAATTAATATTGGCCCTTCTTGTGAATGAAATCACCTTTTGGATAGCTGATGTGTCACCTTTTTATTGGTTGATTTGTACATGTGACTTGATTTTACTCATGTTATTGGCTACCTTTTTCTAAATTCTTAGTATAAAAGTTATAAATGTTGACTTCAATTTTTACAACTAGTGGTACTATACTACACATTACCACTCATAGTCATTGGCTTATGCACAGTCATTAGCTTCTTTCCCCTATGGATTTCAATAGTTGTATAGCCTAGTGGCTATTATGACGTAATTTTTTTACACACTAAAATTCAAATATTGACTAGAATGGGAGGCTAGAAGTTGGTGATTGCACTTCAATGTGTGAGCGAGCACAATTCCAAGTTTGAAAAACTCACACTTGGACGTGACAGTGATAGACTCATCGTAGAGTGAGAGAGTCGTGGCCTCATACATCTACCAAGTGTGATTCCTCGCATGATGAAGTGTGATCCCTCACATGACGAAGTGTGATCCCTCACATGTCAAAGTGTGATCCCTCGTTTAAGTGTGATCCCTGCACTACCTTATTTTTACACAAAAAAAAAGTATGTGCATTTTCAAGATGAAGTGTGAATTCACACTTGGAATAGTGATCACTTATATCGAAGGGCATATTTTCACCTACCATTCTAGTAAAAAATTGTCTATAGCCTAAGCCTCTTAGACTTAAATTTAGGGCCATTAATATTGTGTCAAAGTAAATTGTTCATGTATTTAATTCTCTAATTGTATATCTATGCTTATTTTATGGTATAGAGTTCAATTTTAGTCTTTATTTGATTAATGATGGTGGTATATGCTTTGATTCAATTATGTGTATTAATTGTTTCTAAGCTTTTTATATCTTATGTAATCTTTTAACAATATAAGTTTATTTTTAATAATTGTATATAATATTGAGTAGAAGTAACACATGCTACATAGTTTTTTATTAATAATTCTCAATATTAAAGACTTAATTTCAATTAAATATATGTATGTCAAATTTAAGTTTCAAACAATGTCAAATTTTAGTTTTCATACATTAAAAATTATGTTATAAAAATGTTACCTTAATTTTAGATCATGGTCATGTATAATTTTATCCATAAACCTCATAGTGTAGGGGAAAGATTAAGATTTTTATAATACAATAACAATTACACTTTTTGTAAGGTCAAATGTTACATAATTAATATTGTACTTCCCTAAACATTAAATGGCCATTAAACCATATAATGTAAAATCACCACTTGAGAGTATGTTTTTATTTTTTTCGTATGCATTTAATATTAAGTGGTACAATATTAAATTTTAATCCACACAAACTCTGTTAACGTCTGTATTTAATGCAATAAAATGGAAAATTGTATACTCATTTCAAAGGTGACAACACCAAAACAAGGAGCACATACACAAATGGGGAAGAACAAAGTTACAAAAATTAAAAGAGGTAAAACATTGTTATTTTATTTTAAAGAATTTCAGTTTATACACCCATTTCACAATGATTATAAATATTGCATTTGTTAGTAGGTAATTAACCAATTTTTAATGGTTCTCCACATGTTTTGATTCTTGTGATTTTACAGAGCACAGGACCCCTTGTATATTTATTTTTAGAAAATGGAAAATGAAATTAAGTTTAGATAAAAGATGGAGTACATAAATTGTTTCATTTGTGATTGTTTATAGTAACTAATAAATTTGCAGGACATGGAAATATCACCATTTTCCTTGTTTTCACATTTCAATCCCAAGTTTTCAAATCAACTCCAAGAAACTATGCAGACAATATGGTTTTTCAACACAGCTAAGAAAATGTCATGTAAAGGACTTCTACATGCAAAAATTAGATGGAAATAGTGTCTCAAATTTGCAAGAGAATACAAGTGGTGCACACAAAAATTGGGTCCTTGCATTCCACATTCACAAATCGATCTAAATTCTCCATATATTGTTGATGATTCAAAATTAGAAGAAACATTTTCAATAACCCATGCATATGAAAGAGATAGAAATAATGAGGAGCTGATGAAAGAATACAAAGAAGAGTTGTGGTCAAAATATGATGTGAAAACATTTATTTCAAAATACAAAGAGGTGTATGAACATTTAAACCATGGATATATCGGAAAGAAACATTGGGATAATATAACAGATGCTTTGAATCAAGTTTGTGGAAAAACATTCACTTGGGGAAGAAATGCAAATACAAGATGAATAGGTTGAAGAAAACCCTCAAGAAGGAGAAACAATTGGAAAACACAACATTGGCAACACAGTCAACATGGACTTTTCTATGAAGATATAGATCGCATTACATAAAAAACACACAAGGTTATTGGTTTTAATGGAAAAGAGAGGGTTAATACAACCACTTCTACTTCTGAAAAAGACATGAGAGGGAAATCAAAAATCCCTTCTATCAACATTGAAAATTTGGAAGGAGCAAAGATAGAAACCCCTTTGAATAAAAATGGAATTCAAAGAAAAGGTGTGAAGAGAAAAAGAAACTCTTATGGAGATTTGAAAGAGGTAATTGAAAATAGCATGCATATATTGTAGTTATACATTGAAATAAATTGAGCAGGGAAGGCTTCAACTTGAGCATGAAAGAATGGAACAAGAGAGAAAGCTAATGGAGAAAATATTGGATGTACAACTTCAAGTCGCAAGTCTTTTTACCCAAGTAAATTACAATTTTTTAACCATAGTAATATAGTATTACATCATTCATTCCATCTTAAAAGATGGTATACATTGTGTAAGAAAAATATCATGCATTGCATTAGAGTTAGCTAATACTTCTCTATTTTGCATTCTTCCTTTTTATTTCAGAACAATGCCAATGATCAACATCATGGGCACCACCAAGATCATTGACACACACATCCAAGATATTGTTTGTGTAACTAACAATTTAAAAATGATGTTGGTAAACATGTATATTTTTGTTGAGGACAATATGATAATTCAATATGTGAGACATCAATTGAACCACATATCACTAGTAGTATAGTCAAAGTATGGAATACTTATATACTCTCTATGCAATTTATAGATGATAATATTGCCAATGAGCATGGTGTTCTTTTTTGATAATGTTGATAATTTTGATATTATTTGTGTGTGGCATATATGGTTAATATTTTGGTGCCATTAAACCGAACAATGTAAAGTTCATGCGATATTCAAAATATGATAATTCAATATGTGAGACATCAATTGAACCACATATCATTGGGTATTTTATATAGGGAGAGAATCAAATGTGGAATACTTATATACTCACTATATAAATTAAAGATGATAAAAATGATAATGCACATGTTGTTTCTTTTGATGATATTAGATATTGTTTTAATTATTTGATAATTTTGTTAGTGTGGTATTTATATTAGGCTCATGTAATATTGTGGTTCCCATAAAATTAATTTTACCCATTATGTGTGTGGAAAAAGTAAAGTTGCATGATATTGGAAATATATCATTTTATATAGCCATTAATTAGCCATTTAAATTACTAGAAATCCCTAACTCCTAAATCTACATGTCTTTTGTAATTCATGTGACATAGAAAGTGGTGATTCCATATAATTATAGATTGTCATTCATTAGTATATTTAAAGGAAACTTAAATTTGTGAAGCTTCGTCTAGAACATTGGCTTCTAATTTAGGGGAAAAATCTTCATAATGCGTAATTCATTATATGATCATTTGATTGCAAAAATTATGAAACGTTATTTTTTTTTCTTATTGATTGGTGGTGAAGGCATCAAAATTGGTATGCATTCTCACCATTACTCCTTCCAAATTTTTGAAATTCTATGAATGTAGAATATGTTCGTAGCCTTTTCAACGAAACCCTATTTGCTCTGCTTCTTCATAGTAGCAAATTTGTTTATTCTTTAACACTCTTTGACAAACACTTCTTTTCGATAGGGTTTGACATTTAGTTTGTATTTTTTTTTGCATCCCTAAATGATTTGCTAAATATGTGTGTACCCCTCTTTGAATAGTAATGTAATACATAAAATTATTTAAACTTTTTTCATGCAGCAGGTTTTTTTCTATTTCGTAAATTACCTAAGATGTGTTAGGAATATGTTCTAGTGCTCTCGTATCTATTTGGTTATGGTTTTGAAATATATAATTCATAGAGTTGTTAGACATCCTTTAAATGGGTTATTTGTTGTTTGATCTTCCTTTAATTAAAAGTTGTTTTTCTTCCTATTATGGCTATATAATTGTTATCTCTTATATATGATTTAATATGGGCAAAACGAAGATCAATTGTGAACTAAGAGCATATAGAGAAGTTTATTATTATTTTGTCCAATCTAAAATGTTTTTGCATTTTATATTGGATATTAGAAACTTTGAGACCAAATTTTCATTTGGCATTAGAGCAAGTATTTTTTAATAGGTATTAAAAATCTTGTAACTTTTGATACATTTTGAAAATCGTGGTAAAAGGTATTGTTTCATGCTCTTTCCATAAATGAAAGTTTTATGATATTTAATTCATGAAGGTAGAATATGGAGGAGTTTAGAATCTAGATAATGGATTGATTAGCTCATGCAGTTTTCGTGTGTGCACAGTGTGTTGTGTAGTAGGGAGTTACATGTGTGTGTGTGTGTGTGTGTGAGAGAATCCCTCCTAAAAATTAATGTAATATTGCTCCTAATTCAAAAAAGTATATTGTGTATGTACTTAAATCTTGATCTCACATCTTTGGATTATATGAAGATCTAGAGTAAGAAGATGGGGTCAAACTCTTCTGCTTGTGTGGCCCATTGTCGAAGATCCATATTGAGTTTGGCATGATCCTGTATAGTGGTGTTTTACATAACAAACTTCATGGAAAAAGTCAGCTCATTGGCTTATCCTTCATGCAATAGGATTTATGGGTTTTCATTAATTCTTTCAGTGCGTCAACGTTCAATTGGTTCTCATATTCTGCAGAAATACCATGACCGCAATGCATTAAACTATGTGTTTGTTTTACATAGAGTTTTATTGAAGACTTCAGTTGATCAAAACTATGACTCGGGTCTCTTTTTCCTCCCTGAGCCTGATTTCTACTCGAGATGAACGCACTCAGTCCACCTTGGAAAAAGTGACGATGGTGCTATTTCATTACTTCGAAACACTTCTTTAACCATTTCAGGGATGTCTTTATATTTTGTATGCTTTTTGACAAAGTGACCCCCATTCTTGAGTTTCAATCAATTTGCATTTATACGCATCACCATGCGGATCATTCAAATCTTATTGTATTCCACTTGCCATTCACAAAGTTTCAACCAGTCCTCCCATGAGCTATCAAGTTGACTTTTAAGTGCGCGAATATTAAGAGAAAACTAAATCACTATTTGTGTAAGTCAATATATTTTGTGGTCTTTATTCATGTGATTTAAATGAATTTTCATTGTCGGTTAAGTTTGTGTCAAAATATAGCCTTTTGGCATTATATTTATGATATCCATGTTATTAATATAGTTTGTTATAAATTCATTTAGAAAACTCAAGTCTTCTGAAGCAATTTACCTTATTATAGTTATTAGAAAGTAATCAAATATTACTTTCCTTGCCTTGCTAATAGGTATTAATCTATCTACATTTCATTTTGAGTCTTAGGTTCTTTGAGTGTTAGTAGTTAAAAGTCATGAAGGCAATCAAAATGTATCTCGTAAGTTTAGAATTATGGTTTTGTTTAAAGTATAGTCATCTTGTGGAGTCAAAAATTATGAAAACAAAATTTCCTTAGGAAGAAGGGGAGGAGGATGTGGACATTTTTATTTTTGATGTCCGAAAAATAAAATATTTCACATTACGGAGGGAAGAAACCTAGAATAATCACAATGTGGAAAGGAGTATTGAGCATCCAAACTCAAATGTCCAGTTGAGCAAGCAACATCCTTACTAAAGGACGGAGGCATCGGAGGTTGGAGGTCATTCAACGACCTCATGTCATGACTACCAACGATAGGTATGTTTAAATTACCGAGACTATGGTGATCAAAACCATCATGTCATTGTTGCTACTGCTTCATGTGGGTGTGTTAGAGTGTGTGTTGTGTGTGTCATGTTTGTGTTTTTTTTTTTATTTTTTATCCTCACCTTACTTTTGTGTGTGTGGATATGATTTTAGAGTTCTTATTTCATAATTGGAATGTTCACATTGAGGGGGAACATGATCTCAATGTTCCATCTTCATTTATCCTTCTTTGTCGGTTCTCTATTTAGTTTTAGCTAGTTCTTTTTGTGATAATTCCTTGAAGGAAAAATTTGCCTATGGATAATAGAAATTCATGGAAAAGCAACATCATGATAATTGGGTTGATTGGTTGTCATATAAATATTATCCTTGCTCATTGATTTGTTGGTTGTCCTATAAAACCATCCTTGTTGAGGTTTTGGTTATCCTATAAAAACCATCCTTTTTGAGGTTGTTGTTGTCCAACAAAATCATCCTTGTTGAGGTTGTTGATTTCCCGTAAAACCATCAGTTATGAAAAAAAACTCACATGTGCACACATTGGAAAGAAATGTGATTGTTTTTAAAATATAAACGGTTTGTTTAATGGTAAGGGGCAATGTTATGAATCCTGTCTAGCGCTTTTTTTAAATGGTGGTTGGTATCTTGTTTCATATATATTTTCATAGAGTTGGTTCATTAGTTCTTTAAAGGGGTTACTTGTTTTTTGATCTTCCTTTAATTAGGAATTTAAAAACTCTTCATAAGCTAATAATTTTGAAATCATATATATGATTTGTGATTGGGAAAATTTGCGAAGATCAATTGTACCTTTTGAGAAATATAAAAATTGTTATGATTATCACCTTGTACTCCAAAATTTTTTCTATGTTTAGTAGAATACTCGTATCCTTTTCAATGGACATCAATGATTACTTCCGAAGTGAAAAAAATGGGTGTTGTTGAAAAGGATGAGGAAAATAGATTTATTCGATCCTTAGGGTTGCTAATCATTTAGGGTTTTGGACCGTTAGTGGCGTAATCTAGACATTTTATTTTTTGTTAAACTATAGTAATGAAATAATGATAGTAACTACCTAATATGGACATCAAAATAATGAAATAATACAAAATGGGTGTTTGATTAAAAGGAAATTGTTGGAAAATAATTTTTGATTAAAAATATATGTTAGAAAGCCTTTGGACTAAAGAGTTTCGTCTCTGTTTCCTAGGAATTTCTATGAAAAAATTTAGTGAATCGGGAATTATAAAACCTACTATTTGAGAAGTTAGGCTAAACAAGATTTTGAATAATGTTTCACTTAATTGATAGTTCTAGAAAGACATATACAACATTTAGAGATTAAAATTACAGGCTCTGGTTGTTTTAGTTAAATTAGCTAATGATATATCAACACTAAAAATTATAAGATGTCATGGCTTTTCTTTCTTAATGTGACAATAAGCATATGGAAATAGGGAGATGTGATATCATGAAAAATTATGAGGTTTAATAACAAGGGATATTATACATAGGGTTCAGAGTCTATATTTTCATACTAACACTACAAAGAGTGTGTTCATTATATTTATTAGAATTATACCATGGCCTTTGAGACTTCATTTACTAACTAATTATAGATCACCATCTCTTTTGAGATTTCATTTATAATTAAAATGTGGAATTTTATCTTCCTTTCAATAACTTATAGTAAATAGTATGAGAACTAGTTAAGGCTTGATCCCTCACGAGGGTATCTAGTGCAACACTTGGCTCAAACAAATTCATGGAACAAACTAATGAGAGCTAAGCAATGTGTGACCCCTGAAGAAAACATGTAATGCAACTCTTTTCTCAGTTCAATAATAGATGTCCAGTGAATGATGCCTTATGAACACTAAGTTCAAAATATTTTTTGATGTTGATCATAATGACCACTAAGCTTGTAAATATTTTGTTTTGGCTGACCTTAGAGACCGCTAGGAATAAAATTTTGTATGTGTTGACTACTCATTGTGATATTTAATGACCTGAGAGATTATACAATTATAATTAATTAAAGAGACATCCATTGAATGGTGTTTTGCTAACACTAAGTTCAAAATATTTTATCCAGAGGATGTTATTGACCACTAAGATTTATATAGTTTCTTGTTAATGCATTAGTAGTTTTCTTGTTAATGATGCCTAACGACCGCTAAGCTATAGGTATATCCTTGGGGCTGATCATAGTAATAGGAAGGATAAGAATCATGTATTTATTTTTAATGATTCATATACACCATTAAGCTCCAAAAATATGTTGTGGCTGACCCTAGTGACTACTAGATAAGAAATACTTATGTTTGTACCCCTCAATAGTGATCGATTTGCATTTTTTTCATTATTGCAATAACTGTTGTGCTTTGAAATAAGCCTAGATACGGAGAAGGTTTTAATAGGTTATTGTGGCTGAACATAGTGACCACTAAGATCAACACTACGTATATCTTGACCCCCACTAGTTCAAAGAATGTAGAAATTTTCTCATTCTAATAATAGTTGTCTTGTGAATAAAATCCTAGATACGACCAATCTCTAAATATTTCATTGTTGATCAACTTAGCAACCACTAGGATCTGAACTACGTAAGACTTGAAGCCTCAAGAGTGCTTGTATTGAAGAATTTTCTCATTACATTAATATTTTTATTGAGTGATGCATCTAGAAAACGCCATGGTTAAAAAAATGTATATCTTGACCCCTCGGGTGATTTGTACAACATCGCATTGGTCATTCCATTAATAGTAAGTCTATGAATGATGTCTTAACGAGACATATTCATGATCCTGCAATGAACTAATTAGACATAAGTAAATGTTGATCCCTTACGAATACATGTATTACAATAATTTTCTTAAGTCAATGATAGATGTCCATTGAATGGTGTTTTGCTAACCCTAATCTCTAAATATTTTGTCGAGGTGGATGTTATTGACCATTAAGCTTTATATATTTTCTTGTTAATGCATTAGTAGTTTTCCTATTAATGATGCCTAGCGACCACTAAGCTATAGGTATATCGTTGCGGCTAATCATAGTAATAACTACTGATAAGAAGTACATATTTATTTGTTAATGATTCTTATAAACCATTAAGCTCTAAAAAATATGTTGTAACCCTAGCGATCGCTAGGATCATAAATACTTGTGTCTATACCCCTCAGTAGTGCAAGGATTGGCATTCTATTGCTCATCACAATAATAGTTGGGCTTTTAAATAATCCTAGATATGGTGAATCTCTAAATAATTCATTTGTGGCTAAACATAGTGACCTCTACTAAGATCAACACTACGTATATCTTGACACCCCACCAGTTTAAAGATTGGAGAAATTTTTCTCATTCTTATAATAGTTTTCCAGTGGATAATACATAGATACAACCAATCTCTAAATATTTTGTTGTGGCTTGAACGTAGCCATCACTAGGATCTTGAACTACGTAAGTCTTGAAGCCTCAAGATTGCTTCTATTGACAGACTTAGATCAAACTTAGATCTACGCAATGTGGATGGTTGTCATAAAATGATAATCCTTCCAAAATATGTTGCATGTGAATTGTCAAGAACATTTTTCATAGTTTCTAACTTAGCGATCCATAGTTGAATAAATAGTGATTACAATGGAAAATGGTAATGATAGGAGCCCAGTGGCCGCTAAGCTAGACTAGTAATGGAGCTTAGTGGTCACTAAGCATTTTATTTGATACGAAGAGAAAGTCTTGATCCCTCTCGATGGAAATTAGTACAATTGGCTCCACTAGGTAACGTGTGACTAATTTGATACAATTATAGTCATTGATAATTACAATCGTTCTAAAGTTGCATAGCCAATGATTGCTACAACAAGAGGTAATGAAAGTATCATAGTGGCTGCTAAGCTAGACCATGATTTGTTATTCAATATTTATTTTGAAATTAAGAAATTTAGCGTTCTTAAGATTTTTCTTCAATTCAAAAGTGTAGAGATAGTGGTTAAAACCACAAGAGGTAATGTCGGGAACCTTGAGGCCGATAGGCTAGACAATGATTTTCTAATTTATCTCTCTTTTTAAATTAAGAACCGGAAAATCCTAGTGGTCTTTATGTCATTCCTTTCAATTAGTAATGGAGCTTTGTGGTTGTGAAATCATTTTCTTTGATACAAACGGATGTGAATTACGACATACTCCAATGCTTGATTTCAAATAAAACTAGTTAGGTATTTGGGGGTCCTACGTTATTCTTTGCAAAATGTGTTATGGGACAACTAAACATTTTTTTGTTTAAAAATTCTTCTTAGCGACCACTAGACCCATTATTGTGTTTTGTTTCTCACACTCTTTTTTCAAAATTCAAAAAATAAATCTTAATGGCCTTTACGCTAGTCCATTCAATTGGTGTTAATTACCAACAAGTAATGTTAAAACATTCATTCATATGTCGACATAAATCCTCTCTCTCACTAACATCTATGTTTTCAAACTTTCCTTTCATGCTATCTACGCAATGTGGATGGTTGTCAAACAATGGATAATCCTTCCAAAATATGTTACGTGTTAATTGTCATGAACAATTTTACATAGTTTTTGAACTTAGTGATCACTAGGATCTGAACTACATAAGTCTTGAAGCCTCAAGAGTGCTTATATTGACAGACTTAGATCATTGCATTAATATTTTTACTACCGTGATGCCTAAAAAACACCATGGCTAAAACTACATATATCTTGAACCCTTAGTGGTGCATGTACATCCGTCACACTTTGCTCATTACATTAATAGTAAGTCTATGAATAATGCCTAGTGACCGCTAAGATCTAAATATTTAGTAATTATTGACTCTAACGACCGCTAGGATCAACACTTCTTTCATTTATTTGGAAATTATTTTCTAATCTTACCTAATATTTGTTATAAGGGACATATGAATGTTGCCGTAAAATAAATTACGTCATTTGTCTCAAATTTGTTTCTATTAATGATGTATGTAACGTTTGTGGCCCTTTAATTTTTCAACATGGCGAGAGAGCGGGAAATGTCGATGGTAGATATTTATATTCCAACGATGATGACAAAAAAATAATAAGAGATACATGTTCGATCCAACAACCTTAGATAATGAATTTTAGCATTACTTAGCTCTATATTCCATAGTTCAAAATGAAAGTGTTGATGTTGATGCCATAGACATAACAAGTATACTGGAAGAGCAAGGGCTACGATTCCAAGATGTAAGGGTGATAAAAGAGAAGGTCTCCATTTAATTGTTGCTAAACTAGAGGTTCTTCCATTTCTGGAATGTTCGACTTCCTATCTACTTCATACCAAGTCTGAGGATTTGTCATTATTTTCTAAATCAAGGAAAAAGAGAATAGGTTTGTGTTGGTGCAAAATCACAAAGACTGCCGGATGCAAATCAGTTTTCTAAGTTGATGTTCAAGCATCCAAAGGTGTGATTGCACAACATTGAAACCTCTCTCCAAGTGTGGGACTTGCAAGAATGAGAAAGGAATCTCCAGAGAAGGCTTGGTTCTCTTCCTAAACTACTTTTATAACAAGCTATTCCATGGAACTGCATGAAGAGCTAATCTAATCCTAATCTAACCATGCCAAGGAGGATATTTCATGAGAGAGAGAGAAAATTATTGGAAAACAAAGCCTACACTAAAACGGTGATACACCGTAGAAGGAGAATGTTGAACATCTATCAAAATTTTACATGGCTTCAAAGAGAGGTGAGCAATGGGAAGGATGGATGATGCATCACTTTGAAGGATAGATTTCACACGAGAAAATGTCCCAAAACTCCGTGAACATTTCCGGACCTGTAATGAACATTAGAACATGCACAAATACCCGCAATGAAGAGAGGCAAGAAGAAAACAAGCAAAAATGAGCAAGGATGGATAGATGCATCACAAAACACGTTTTGTTGCTCCGAAGTTTGCATTGAACATCATTTCAATAGTAAAAGGCAAAAATGCCATTACAGAGAAGGGGAGGAGGTTAAACTCATTTTCAACCCTAGAGAAGAAAAGAAGGGAGGCAGAGCGGAAAAGATGAACAACTCCGTAATAATGAGCCAAATCGCTTTTACATTGCATGGGTCG
The DNA here is from genome assembly GCA_018340775.1 of Taxus wallichiana var. yunnanensis. NCBI lineage: Eukaryota > Viridiplantae > Streptophyta > Pinopsida > Cupressales > Taxaceae > Taxus > Taxus wallichiana. The sequence goes on along the minus strand of CM031239.1, from coordinate 874,435,831 downwards.
AGCCCAGAGAGAGAAAACATACAAAGCGTGGGAGCCCATTCCTCATTATCCATGAATGCATTAAATCAGCATGGAGGACCTTACAAACCCATACCTGTTCTTTTTTGACCAAATGGGAGGAGAGTGCGACCCATTCAGATTAAATTTGGTCATTTGAAATGTCACTTATGGCCATGGACACGTACCAGAAACGGTTTTTGAATTTTCTCTCTCCAAACTAAACCAAAATTATATATTGACCATCAAATCCTGTGGATAATTTCATAAGCTTTCCAATGATATGAAGAACGTGCAAATCTGAGCTTTGGATCAAAAGATATGAAGGTTTGAAGTTTTAGGCAAAACGCCCAAAAAAACGGATGTCGGGCAAAAAATTTTAAATTTTGACCTTTTTGCATTTTGGAAAATTTTGAAAAATTTCCACACTCCGCCGGTCGGATGCCATGTGTCAAGTGCTGGTTCCATGAGCAATTCTCTCTCCTCCACCTTTCCGCGGGCTTTCCTTTGAAATTTTTGACATTTCATACTTTGGAAAAAATTTCATTTTTTCCCCACACACCCGCCACTTGTGGACACGTGGCATGATTTAGTTGGAGGATAGGGGGCGCGGGGTCATCCTTGGCCTTTGAAATTTTGGTGAAAACCTTGTCAAATTTTTCTAAATCCTCCCTGAGCTCCGAACTCCCCTGCCCCATAGGACATGTGTCCTGCTTTCTAGTAAGCTCTTGGGCCAATCCTCCAAACTTTGCCCTTTGAAATTTTTTGGCCAAAAACACTTAGCCAATTTCCATTGTGCTTCCCCTTGTGACACGTGTCACATTCTCGATTCGTTGGCGGCTCATTCGGCTCCCCACCTCCCACGTGTACTTTTGGCCCGATGTCAAAATCTGCAATCAGGACAAAAAACTCCGAACCGCCCGATTCGAGCTTCCTTGTCCCTTTTGCGGCGAAGACACGTGGCAAGATTTCATTCACTTCGGATCTTTCGGCTTTGCGTCCCGCACGTATTTTGGCCCTAGATGTCCCAAACGAAAGTCCTCTGCTCCAAATGTCAGCAATGATGCTTGCGTAAAATTTTTAGGCCGATTCGCGCCCCCGACGTCCCAACTATCCCACAGACCGCTGGACTAGGACTTAGCCAATTTTCTCCATTTTTAAATCCCAAGTCAGTCTTTTTGTAATTTTTTCACATTTTTTAAAACTTCTTTGGGTTCTCTTCTTGGACAAGAGAGTTAAAAAGCCGAGGGGACCCCGAAAACATGATTTTTGCCTTGAATCAATCTATCCTACTTCACCGAATAATCGATGCATTGTTATCAAAATTACCCTAGGGGTGAATTTTGGATAACAGGTTTGTTTGTTGGGAATGCATGCAAAAGTTATTATAAACTTCCAGAGATGGATTCTTGTACAACTCAAACACATTCAAGTCTTGGATGGCCAAAAGGAGAGTAAGATATGTTTTACAGAGTTGGGCATTTTACCCATTTTATAAAATGGATGATTCCAAGCCGTCAAAATCCTTCTTAAAAGGTTTAGACTAGGATTCTGCATTGGCATGGCACACATGAATAAGCTATATAGAAATTTGTCAATCTCTAAGGTGGATGTTTCCTGGATCCTATTACTTTCTTTTATTATTGATGACACAAAGATTCCCTCATTAGGTCAAGTGCTTTGTTTCAATTTAGTGACATAAATAAATAATTTCGTCGACCATGGGAAACCATTTTACATGGCTTCATGTCTTCTAGATGTTGTCATTGCATTCTCAAATGCCCGAATTTCTATCAAATCTGGTCTCCTTCGAGCCCTTTGAAGGTAAATGAGCAATATTTAGACTTGTATGCCCATCGTTTTAGATCACATATTCAAGATATATGCACTTATTTGTATCCTTCTCTCTACCAACAATTACATGAAATGATGCCACCGAGAATATTTGATGCCATCCTCACTTCCATAAGGCATATGGGATCCGTATTCTTCTATCTAGAATATACAGTTATCATGATCAAGGGCTCCTTACACCTCCTTTTCAGTTGCCATATTATGTGCAAGAAAATTGGCAAAAAAAGAGGTTGCATATCAGATTTGCAATGGTATTGCTTTAAAGTGTAAGGAGAATAATCTTAAAACAAATCCCTCCTTCCCAATCTATGTGGGACACATAATGTTTAAAAGGTGGCCTAATTTGAAGGTTTCCTCAGCCCATAGAAATTCATTTCATCTCCCTGAACACCCTTTAAGGCAATATGACAAAAGGAATAGGGTTTCCCAAAACCTTAATTCCTTAAAGGATAGTTAAATATATTGTATGCTCTTGTGGATGATGATAATGATTGGGTATGGATTACCTAAACATAGACTAGCCTTGTTCAATAGAATATGAAGGAGACAGGGGCGATTGCACCTTTGAGAGAAATTATTAAAAAGGAGGTTACGAAGAGAAAGTAATCTTTGTATTCAAAACATTCACAACAACCCACTAAATGGTGTTCCCTTATCTCCACCAAATGAATCTCGATCTGAGTTTCGAGAAGTCTTGTCTGACCCAAATAAAGCTCCAACTAGCGAAGGCCCAGTGTAACCCTCTCAAATTTGTCCCTCCACTTCACAACAAGTGAGAAATGATTGGGTAGAGCAATTCATAACTACCTACAAAGAACATCCAGATTGGGAAGCACAAAAATATCCCTTAGTGAACATTGAATTCAATCCAAGGACGAGAACCTTGAAAAGGGTAACCAAAAAGAAGATGTTAACACAACAAGCCATTGTTTGACATGAAACTTTAGAAGACCTCTTCACTCTTACAAAGAAAAGGAAAGCCAAAGGATCCCAAGTGGTGTAATATGAGGAAGATCTGAAATCCTTGATAAGGGCCATAACAAAAGAAACCGTAGAAGTAGTGAGGGGAGTACGTGCTAGAAATAAAGATCTTAAAACTCAATTAAAGGTCATAGTTCCTCTTGGCACAATTTCTAATGTAGAAGAGGCATTGCATGGCTTGTATAATAATATAAATAATACATTCGTGCAAAGGAGCAGGCATAAGAGTTATTGGGGAAAAAAATGAAAAACTCATTACATGAATGGCATCGTTGTAGAAAACATTAACACATATGGGGCATGTCATTGAAAAAGGCATTTGTAAAGACCCTACAATTATGACCATGGACAATATTGGTATATGCCAGACATATATAGTAATTATACAAAGAAAAGACTAAGGGAATGGAATGAATAGGTAAGAAAACTTTCTTTGCAGTTTGATGACATTATTTCTAGGGAAATCATGTTTTCATAAAAGCTTCAGTCATGGAAATATTTAAAGGAAACCATGCATTGGTTTTTGATGAAGAGTTCGTGACATCCCTTCAAAGAATTCATGGTTAATTTTCAAAGGAGAATAGCTGAGGCAAACGAAGGAGAAAATTTGCATGTCATTGAGATTGTTTCCAAAACAAGGGAAAAATACAAAAATAGAGACTCTGAAGGAAATTGCCAAAAAAGCATGTGGTAGTCAAAAGGATTTGCTTGACAAGTCTATTGTGCTATATAGAAGCACGATTTTGGATATGGAAAAGATAAAAAAGATTCTCATATTTACAAAAATCTTTTGAGGAGGCACTTCAAATGAGATGATACAAATATGTCCCGAACAAGAAATTCTACTCGCAACAAACCTAGGAAACAACCATATCCGTGGTCTCGGATCAACAACACCACCATGTAGTTAAGGAAGAACCACAATGAATCATAAATTGTAGTATGTGAGATAGGTGGGAAAGCACTGTGATATGTATGACATGTTAATAGATGAATATTTATAATTGATACAATGATCATGTATATATCCTAAATGTTATACTTATCTAAACATTCATTTCTTGTATTTATTCTTAATGTATGTGTTTAATCCTTTCGACCGCTATGTTCCAAATTATGCGTCAAATCCTAACAAATGTTAAGCGTAATTTATTACATTGAGGCGATGTTAAGCGTAGTGAGGCCACTAGAGGCTTTTCATACTACCTTAATTAAATGTGTGAAATCCTAGCGACCGCTAAGATCCAAATAATATTTTACGACAATACCTAGCGGACTCTAATTTTGAAATATCTTACTATATTTTGTTAAATCCTAGCGGCCGTTATGTTCCAAATATTATGATGCGATAGTGTCTTAGCGACATATCACTTCATGATATCCATTATTGAGAACCGAATGCTAAGCTCAGAAAATGTTTTCAAGGCATAACCTATCGGCCGCTAACCTCGTAATATCCTACTTGTTTTTAGTTGAATCCTAGCAATAACATATCTTCAAATAATATGTTGCAACATAAGATAGTGGACGCTAAGCTAAAAACATGTAGCTCAAAATTTGTTAATTTTATTTGTTAAAGCATACCACCGAACAACTTGCAAAAATATTATGAGTACACATATTCTAGCGGATGCTAGCCTCCTAGAATATTAATTTAATGTGTTAAATTATTGTGACAACTATGCCCCAAATATTATGTGTTAAATCCTAACGAATGCTAAGCTTAAATTATTACATCGTTGTAAAGGCTAACAGCCACTCAACTCAAATCAATTTCATCTAAAATGTTAAATCCTGTAGAAATATTTTTTTAAATATTATGTTGTTGTAATACGTAGAGGCCGCTAATTTCATACTACCTTAATTTAATTTGTGAAATCCTAACGACCGCTAAGGTACAAATAAAATGTTGCGCAATACCTAGCGGACGCTAGACTCACAATATCTTTCTTTATTTTGTTAAATCCTAACGACCGCTATGTTCCAAATAATATGTCGTAGTAATGTTTTAGATAACTTCATGATATCCGTTGTTGAGTACCGATCTCTAAGCTCATAAAATGTTTTTGAGGCATAACCTAGCTGGCCACTAAGCTTGCAATATATCTACATGTTTTTAGTTAAATCCTAGCGACAACATATCTTCAAATAATATGTTGCAACATAAGATAGCGGATGCCAAGCTAAAAATTCATACTTCATCTTGTTAAATGCTCAAGACATCCAAAGCTTGAAATATTCTATTGTGGAAGGAACTAGATGCCATGTAGCTCAAAATTTGTTAATTTGATTTGTTAAAGCATACCACCGACAAACTTGCAAACATTATGAGTACACATATTCTAGCGGACACTAGCCTCCTGGAATCTTAATTTAATGTGTTAAATTCTTGTGCGACCGCTATGCTCCAAATATTATGTGTTAAATCCTAATGAACGCTAAGCTTAAATTATTACATCGTTTAAAGGCTAGTGGTTGCTAAGCTCATATAAATTTCATTTAAATTTTAAAATCATATCGAAAGATTTGTTTTAAAATCTAGCGTATGCTAAGCTTAAATTATTACTTCATTTGTAAAAGTCTAACATTGCTAAACTCAAATCAATTTCATTTAAAATGTTAAATCCTGTTGAAAGCTTTGTTTTAAATATTATGTTGTGGAAGTACGTAGTGGCTGCTAATTTCATACTACCTTAATATAATTTGTGAAATCCTAGCGACCACTAAGCTCCAAATAATATGTTGCGGAAATACCTAGCGGACGCTAGACTCAAATATATTTCTTTATTTTGTTAAATCCTAGTGACAACTATGTTCCAAATATTATGATGTGGCAGTGTCTTAATGGCGTATAACATCATGATATCTATTATTGAGTACCATCGCTAAGCTCAGAAAATGTTTTTGAGGCATAACCTAGTGGCCACTAAGCTCACAATATATTACTTGTTTTTCGTTGAATCCTAGCGACAACATATCTTCAAATAAAATGTTACAACATAAGCTAGTGGACACTAAGCTAAAAATTTCATTCTTCATCTTGTTAAATGCTCGAGACATCTAAGCTCGAAATATTCTATTGTGGAAGCACCTAGATGTCATGTTGCTCAAAATTTGTTAATTTTATTTGTTAAAGCATACCGCTAAACAACTTGCAAACATTATGAGTATGCATATTATAATGATGCTAGCCTCCTAAAATCTTAATTTAATGTGTTAAATTCTTGTAAATTTATATGCCCCAAATATTATGTGTTAAATCCTAACAAACGCTAAGCTTAAATTATTACATCGTTGTAAAGTCTAAGAGCCCACTAAGCTCAAATCAATTTCATTTAAAATGTTTAATCCTATCAAAATATTTGTTTTAAATATTATGTTGTGTAGCAATACGTAGAGCCACTAATTTCATACTACCTTAATTTAATTTGTGAAATCCTAATGACCGCTAAGCTCTAAATAATATGTTGTGGTAATACCTAGTGGATGCGCTAGACTCAAAATATATTTCTTTATTTTGTTAAATCCTAGCAATGACAACTATGTTCCAAATATTATGATGTGGTAGTGTCTTAACGACATATAACATCATGATATTGTTATTGAGTACCAATCGCTAAGCTCAAAAAATGTTTTTGAGGCATAACCTAGTGGCTGCTAATTTCATACTACCTTAATTTAATTTGTGAAATCCTAGTGACCGCTAAGGTACAAATAATATGTTGTGGAAATACCTAGCGGACACTATAATTACAATATATTTATTTTTTTTGAAACCCTAGTGACCACTAAGCTCCAAATAATATGTTACAGCAATACCTAGCGGACGCTAGACTCACAATATCTTTCTTTATTTTGTTAAATCCTAGTGATAGTTATGTTCCAAATATTATGATGTGGCAGTGTCTTAGCAGCGTATGACTTCATGATATGTGTTATTGAGTATCGATCACTAAGCTACAAATATGGTATTATTTTATACCCTAGTGGCCGTTAAGCTTGCAATAGCTTTCTTTTTTTTTAAATCCTAGGGACAACTAATATCCAAATAATATTAGTTTGTGGCCTTCCAGATAGACTAATAATATTGTGGCCTTCCACAACAACCCTAATGAATTAATATATATGCCAACACTCTATCTTCCACCAATAATACGTGGCCTACTGATAATATTGTTTTAAAAGAATTATATCGTCATGACTAACATACATAAATACATAGTGATTGAAATATTTAATATATAAATTTAATATACAATGATTATAATATTATATATATAAAATTTAGGTGTATATATAATGTTTAACCTTCCATTGCACAAAAAAATTATCTCACAATTGAAAACCTAATATGATTTTATAGTTTTAGACCATTTTGTTAACCTCAAATATCTTCTCACAAAGTCAACATGGCAACCATATAAACAATGTACAATGAAATATTTACCTCGGGTTGTTTCTATCATCATATTAAAAGGAAAAAGGCAGACGTAATGAATACCAAAACAATATTTTGAGTCTCGTTAAACATTACAATTTTAAAAACTAGTGATTAGGCGACTGACCATCATTATCGAGAAAAACAATCCAGAGGGGGACATAGATCGGTGGAAACTTGAAAGCGTTCAAATGAAATAAAAACTAGAGCTGAAAAGGGATTAAATTTTCTTGATTGGGCCCAACAAGATTCCTTGTTTTTTTAGAACAGCGGTGGTGTGACAAAAATGATCAAAGGAACCGGTAAGAAAAGTTAGGCCATGAATCACATTTTCGTAGGGAAAAGCAGGATGGATTGACATGAAAAAGAAAGGAACTAGTAAGCACAAGGTGGTTTGACAAAATGATCAAAAGGAATCGTAAGTAGAGTTGGGTTGCTAAGCACATTTTTGTAGGGCAAAACAAGGTTGGACTGAGGTTAAAAAGACATGATCTGGTCAAAGACAGAACAACTAAATAAACCCATGATAAAAAAGTGCACATTTAGTATAGTATACATTTTTTTATAAATACCTTATTTAGATATAAGATTATTTTGTGTGCTTGGTGATGCCATTCAAACCACGCGACTTCGTTGCATCGAACTAACTATTCTCACATTTTTTCCAAACCCTTTTTTTCCCTAGTGTGTGAGCACCCTTTTTTTTACTACTTGATTGTTCCCTTTTTGTTAATCCATGAATGAGATTATAATTATTTGCCTGATTGTTCCTGGCCAAAATGACTAGGATTCTTTCATTTGGCCTTGCAATCTTTGACTTTCTTGTATTGTTCTATGATTTCACGAGTTGTTTTACAAGACCGAAAAAACAAAACCCTAAAAACTAGTTCTTTGGGGTATTTAATATTTTTTCTGGCACAATCCACGTTAGAAATTTTGAAAATATAAAAAGTGTGGGATGGAAAAAACTTTGAAAATTAGAGCGGGGAAATTGTGTTAATATTGAAATTTCAAATTCTCAAAAATGCGGGGAATTCACAATTCAAATTTTGAATTTTCCACTCATTGAGAAAAGGTGCGGGATATCAAAAAATAAACAATATTGAAAACAATGCCTTTTGTTATTAGTTATAGCTTAAAATAGTTGAAAACAATAATAAAACTTATAATATTATAATAAAACAATAGAAATAAATTATATCAATTTATAGGCACATTTATTTTTTTTTAATCAAAAATCACCTAGATAATGTTAGATGTAGTGTGCTAATGAAATATAATTCTCCAATTACTCGTGTCATGTGGTAAGTTTGAACCTGATAGTTAGAAAACATTATAATTGACACATTTATTATGAAATTAAAATGTAAAGAAACTAGTATAATATGAAACCACGATATTATAATATAAATAACAACCAGTAAAATGTGACACATGGCTATAGCTTAAAATAGTTGAAACACAATAAAAATATAATATTATAATAAAACAAATGAAATAAAGTGTACGAATGTATAGGCACATTTTTTTAATCAAAATTGACCTATACAATGTTAGATGTAGTGCGCAAATGAAAAATAATTATCCAATTATACTGTGCCATGTGGCATGTTTTGAACCTAATAGTTAGAAAACATTATAATTGACACATTTATCATGAAATTTAAATGTAAAGAAATGAATATAAAATATTTTGAAACTATATGAAACCACGATATTATAATATAAATAGCTACCAATAAAAAATGACAACACGTGGCATGAAATTTTGAAATCCTAGAAGGTGTTTTTGCATTAAAACAACGAAAAGCACTAGCGCCTCAAAGCTATAAAGATAGTGTTTACAATGACAAGAGGTATTGGTATATAGCTAGTGGCATGCTAGGCTATATCATGATTTTTTATTCTATCGCTATTTCCAAATTAAGTAATTGTTGTGCACAACTGACCATATGTCATTTCAATCAATAAATAAAGCAACTTAGTAGTCATTCTATGCATTTTATTTGATAAGAATCGATGTGAATTATATGTGGTAATGATTTATCTTATCAAAACTATAAAAATATCACTTACTCTCGGGGTATATATATGGATTCTAATTTAAAAAGATATATCTTGTACGAGATAAATATGTAGTGTAAACAATTAGGGTCCATGTGTAAAGTCTGCCCAAAATGATACAATTATAATGATAGGTGATAATGATAGGATCCTAGCGCCGCTAAGCTAGACCATTGTTTGTTATAATATAACTATTCACAAATTAGAAACTGTTGAGCCTAACGTCTAGCCACTACGTTATTCGTTTCAACTAGTAATCGAGCTTAGTGGTCGCTAAACCTTTTCTTTGATATGAACCGAAAGTCTTGATCCTCTCGACGACACCTAGTGCGAAAATTGGCTCCACTAGGTAATTTGTGTCCGATTTGAAACAATTATAATAATTAAAAATTCAATCGATGTAAAGATAGTGATTACTACGAAAAGAGGTAATCAAAGGATCCAAGCGGCTCTAAGCTATATCATGAGTTGTTAATCAATAGCTACTTGGAAATTGAGAAATTTTAATCCTAGTGGCCACTAGGCTTTTTCTTTGATACGAATGAATATGGATTATAATTTACAAAGATATATCTTAGGAGAAATAAATAAGTCTTGAATCCTCTCAAAATTAAAATTGTTGAGCCTCAGGCCACTACGTTATTCCTTTCAATGAGTAATGAAGGCTGGCGGTCACTAAGAATTTTCTTTTATAAGAATAGAAAGTCTTGATCCCTCTCGATGGAAAGCATTGTAGGAATTGGCTCCACAAGGTAACACACAAACAATTTGTTAACATTTTAATCATTTACAATTACAATCGATCTAAAGTTGTACATATAGTGATTGTTATGACAAGAGGTAATGATATGATCATAGCGACCACTAAGCTATTCCATGATTTGTTATTCAATAGCTATTTTGAAATTAAGAAATTCTTGAGCATAGCAATTGATACCCTTTTTCTCTGATACTAACGAATATGGATTAAAATTTTCAAAGATATATCTTAGGAGAAATAAATAAGACTAGATGCCTCTCGATGGAATGTAGTGCAATAATTGGGTCCGCCATGTGAAGTCTACCCAATATGTGACACTTATAATCAATGAAAAACACTAACCATCCAAAGTTGAATAGATAGTGATTACAATGGAAAATGGTAATGATAGGAGCCTAGTGGCCGCTAAGCTAGACCATTGTTTGTTATTATATATCTATTCTCAAATTTAGAAATTATTACACCTATCGGCCATAACGTTATTCCTTTGATACGAAGAGAAAGTCTTGATCCCTCTCGATGGAAAGTAGTGCAGCAATTGGCTCCACTTGGTAACGTGTGCTAATTTGATATAATTATAGTCATTGATAATAACAATCTAGTGATGGATTTCTACAACTAGAGGTAATGAAAGTATCGTAGCAGCCGCTAAGCTAGACCATGATTTGTTATTCAATAGTTATTTTGAAATTAAGAAATTGTAGTGGTCGCTAGGCTTTTTCTTTGATACGAACAAATATGGCTTATAATTTACAAAGATATATTTTAGGTAAAATATATAAGTCTTTATCCATCTTGTTGAAATGTAGTGTTGCAATTGGGTTTGACATGCGAAGTCCAACCAATACGATATAATTACTATCATTGAAAAACAATATCGGTCCACAAGTTGAACATATAGTGCTTACAATGACAATTGGTAATCAGAGGATCTTAGTGGCCACTAAGCTTGACCATTGTTTGTTATTATATAGCTATTTTCAAATAAATACATTCTTGAGCTTAGTAGCCGCTATGTTATTCTTTTCTACTAGTTATGGAGATTAAATCTTAATGGCCTTTAAGCTAGTCCATTCAATTGGTGTAAATTACCAACAAGTAATATTAAAAATTTCCATTCATATGTCGACTTAAATCCTCTCTCTCTAACATCTATGTTTTCAAACGTTCCTTTCATGCAATCTACACAATGTGGATGGTTGTCAAACAACGAATAATCCTTCCAAAATATGTTGCGTGTTAATTGTCAAGAAAATTTTGCATAGTTTCTAGTATTAATGATGTGATCCACAAAATATGATTTATAATAACTAGTTGAAGGTTAGATATCATGTTCATTGAAGCCTAACAATAGCTAACGTTTACATTGATTGCTTGCCAATGATAAAAATTAATGTATTATAGAGATTGGTGATCACAAAGGCTAATACTTACATTCATTAACATATGATGGGAAAAAAATTGCTCCATATGTGAAGTAATTTTTAATATATTCTACTCTAATTACAGGTACAATGTCTTCCATTGGTCACAATCCATTCTTGGAAATTCCATTCATTGAAGGCGTTGAGTGCTGGAAGAAAAGAGATGAGGAATGGTTTGTTGAAATCCATGACCCTGACAACTACTATGATCACATGTGGTTGCTTTTTTTTATAGATGACGGACATGAGGAAGTCGGAATGGTTATATCCTTAGTAGTCATCAATTCAAGTACATTGTGTGTTCAAGTCAAACACATTAACTATGAAAATAATAAGTGTCTTATTTTGGATATGGAGTTGGATGTTTCTTTATTCAGGAAATGGGAGATGAAAGCCTCAGAAGACAAAACACAATGTTCATGTTCAACATATGGTTGGGATTTGGGGTTGTTAGTAGATAAAGACAAAACTGGTTGTTCAAATGTAGAAGACATTCATAGTGGCATGCTTGCAGTACTTAGAAAATTGTATAGAGGTGATACAACATCTTCTGCGTTTTTCATTTTTTAATAGAAAAGGTTCGCTTTACCACCTTAACATGCCAATTTGTTTACCATACCGAGGAGAGCATATTTGGCTAAATTGGAGCTCGATCCATCCAGATCAAAGTTGCATGGGTTGAAAAAGAATACTAAATCAGTTGCATTGTTGAAGAAAGAACCACTATATTCACAAAAACATAAACTTCAACTAAGCAACAACTTGATTAATTTTTGTTAAATGATGAAGTATTTTCAATTGATGATTCCAAGTGCCATGTAACACCTCTAAAGTATCAGTATCATTCTGTAGATGACAATAATGTTGACCTTCTTGTGCACTCCATGTTGATAAATATTATTCCTACACAAAGGGATGCAATTCTTCTTCCCTTCTTGGAGTCTACGAATAAGGTTGTGGTGCTCCAAGATCTAAAAGACTTGGAAAGGGATGACGTTAAATTTTATATACTTGATGGTCAATAGATACAATATGTGTATAAAAAATATTTCGGATCGATACTTATAAGTCTTTACATAAGAGGTTACAGTTTCGAAGGGCTCACATTCTTTCTACAAATTCAACTAACGAAGCCATTACTAATATTTGCAAACAACAGAATGAAGTGAACAAAACTTGGATAGAAATCAAGTTTATTAATTTGTTATACAAAGCTAGATCGGTTTGGAAATCGCTTGGATGTCCTCAACGTCTCGAATTGGCAAAAACAAAATAGAGGAATGAAGGGTAATGTATTTTAATTTTATTGTATTTGTTATTAAATTTTTTCTTCCTTATATAAAAAGATAAAACATATAATTTTCCTTTGAATGCAAAACTTTGAGAATCAATGCCTTTTGATTTTCAAAATGACACAACCAACAATCTATACGACAAATAAACTTTTCTATTATTGTTGGATGATTTATGGACTAAATGGACTACAAAATTTGAGTTGTTTAGATCTGTGGCCTTGTTTGTTCACCTATTAAAGATAATCAAGATAACTTTCAACCTAATTCATTGGCAAGATTCATAGCCAATTCATTCAAGGTTGCTAGAGGAATGAATGACGAAGAACTATCAAATCTAATCAATAAAGTACAATTAGGGGATGTCTGGTTAACTGGCCATGTTTAGGAAGGCGTAATAGCAAAGAAATTTGATTCTTACTGTCGGAGAATAAAAGGAGACAAAAAATGAGAGCAAATGTTCTACAATATTTTAAAGACAAACATCTAAATATTGATCTATTGACATCATGTAGTGAATTGAATGTAATTGAAAAATTTAAATTGCATGAATCACACTACCGCTAATTGTCTGTACTATTGGGTGAAGAGAGGAAAGGAAAGAGAAAATATGATTCCCACATAGGGGAAAAAAATATAAACGAAAAAGGACCAGGTGGCGGAAGAAGTTCTTCCTGTCGAGGCTCAAACAATATTAGACAACTATGTGGTGTTAAAGGAAGACAATATACCGGCAAGGATGGTGGACACAAAATAATTTACTTATCAATGTGCATACCCATTTGTTGAGTAGATAATATATTTCCCTAAGGTGAAGGCACATAAAGGATGTGTGTGCTAGAGCAAGGCGCATTTGACGGCACGGGAGAATAGCGAGAATGAGCATGCGCTTGAACACTTTGAATTCAGGACTTAGCCATTTTGTGGATAAGGGCAATTAAGGAGATAGCGTGTTGAGCACACAAATATAGGAAGAATTTTTTTCCACGTAATGGTATTTTGGGAACAAGCAATAGTTGAGCGCCATACATAGTTTAGGCTAATAATAGATTTTTACTCAAATTTAACTATAGGAAGTCTATTGTTAGAGCACTTGCATGTTGTGCATCCTATTGTAAAGGCGCATGACTATTATTAACATGTGACCTATTTTGAGAAGTGCATGGGGTGAAGGGATAGTCCCCACCCCTATATATATGTATTGATTTACACGGTTAGACGAGGTGGAAAACTATAGTAGAGTTATGTTTCTTTTTGTCATGCGCATGACTCGTGTGGAGATACTTATGTAATGTAAGAAGCTTTTGTGTTTCACAATATTCAATACAATGGATAATATTGGCTAGATAATGGTGTTGAATATGACTAAATCTGGTTCTTACATGGTAGATCTTGTTATAGTCATTGTTTAGTTCATTCTATATCTATTCCAAGAACTAGATCTAGTTTATGCACTGTGTGTTGTTTACTATTGATAATGAATCTAGATATCTATATGTACCATCATGCTAACATTTTATACAAGTAACTCTAAAGAGTGACTTGGTGCCTTTGCACGCTTGAGGTGAGGGCTAAGCTCTAGCCGAGTGATGTGTCAACGCGCATGGGTCCCATAAATTCTAGGTCATCATTGGTTACTTTGTTAGACCTCTTTCTCAGTGTTTTCGTGGATGTTGCGTGATAAAGACATACCAGTTGACCTTGGCAAGTGTTGAGGAGTGGATAATAGATCTGGAAGAAGAGTATGCTTAGAGATTCAACACTAGATCTAAGTTTGACACACGTGCATGGGTGGAGAAGAATCTATATGATTGCTTATATGAGAGCTTCTTTGTTATTTTTCCAATAGAGCTATACAAGTGGATGGTTGCTTATGTGTCTAAAAGGAATTGGAGGTTTTGCACACTTGTCTAGACGTAAGAAGAATTTCAGGCCCTCTATGATGTTGATCTGATTTGGACGTGTATTGTGGACACTTGGTTTCGTGGTGTTCTGAATAGCTATATTTTGGAGTACTCAATTTCCACTTATTCTTGCCCAGAGGTAGCTGAGTTTCAGTTTTTACATTATCCCATGGGAACCTATCTTTAAGGCATTCCACCGCGATCAAAATCTTGTTGTAACCTTGAATTTAAAAGAGAAGTCGATGGCTAGCGAAACCCCACCACGCGTAGGGGAAGGAGGTGTGGTGAAGGATGGTGGACCTAGCGGCAGAGAGGCAAAGAGAAGAAAGGCAACTTAAGTACAATGAGGTGTGAGAGAGGGATTTAGGGAAGCAATGCTGAGATTGTAAAATGGATGACATTGAGAGAGAGATGGCTCATGAAGGATTTGGAGCTCACGCAGAGGACGTGGAGCCAGAGCATATGGAACTCCCCCATTTGGGAAAGCATGACATGGAACCCTCATCGGCCTCTTATGAGAGCAAGCTTAGAAGAGAGAACGTGGGTCGCATGCATGCATCTAAATCTACCTCGAAACTTAGCCTTACACTTGGTTTTCTACTTTCTAGTACAACCAAAGAGTGAGCAAGCTATATTGAGCAAGAGAGTAGAAAGAGGTAGATTGGACTTATCAACAAGTTCAAGAGTGAATCATATAGCAAGTGCATTTATGGTCGGGTAGACATCTTCCCTATTATTTGGAGGACTGGTTGGAGGAACCTTTTCAGGTGTGCAAAACTTTGGACTCACATTGGGGAGCAAAGACAACTTCATGTAAAATAAGAGTTCAGTTTAGCACCATTGTTGGGACACAGGGCAGTGCATCCTCTGGTCCAATTCCTACTATAGGTGAAGGATCGTGTGAACAGTAATTTGGGATCTCAAGGCGGATCTAGTGGATCTAGAGGTGGAGGTAACATAGGAGGTTTTGGATCTAGTGGGCATGGTCCTCACCAACCCCAGAATATTTACATGGAGATATCACTTCGTCTCCCAGAGTATAGGGGAATAGAAGATGTTATTGAACATGTGCATATGTGTGAGATATTGTGGTGCACAAAAGGAATTACAACTTCAAAGTGCAAGCCCAATCAGTTTGTAACTATGTTGCAGGGATGCATGCATAGCTGGTATAGAAATTTTGACCCTAATCAGACTTGTGTAGATTATACAATGTTATGGGATGCCTTCATTAAGAGTTTTATATCCCTGAGTTTGAGCAAGAAAAGTATAAGCACACTCAAGGACATCAAACAGGGCACTACTGAGAGTGTCCGAGAATATGATGCCCATTTCAAAACACTCTTGTCTAAATTATCATATGATATCCATGCAAGTTAAGCATGCATAGTGGTTCGTCGGAGGCTTGATTACACCTTTTAGGAGGGTGCTCTCACATAAGACTTATACAAACCCACACGAGGCACTTGAAGCAACTTCTACACGATGAGGTAGTCGAGAGCATAGACACTGAGTGAGCCCATTCTTGAAGCTCATATTGTAGTAATGGCAAAGCAGTTAGAGAAACTATTAGCCAATACAACACATGAGACACGCAGTGGAATTTGGTGCACAAATTGTGAAGTAGAGGGGCATACTAAGGATAGTTTTCCTCACATATCGGTGCACTCCTTGTTACTAGAATGTGAGATATGTCATTTGGACCATGATGCAAGTTGTCCATTATTGCAATGCGGTAAGAAAGAACGTGTCTTGCTACTATAAAAATTTTCCGGTCCATGACTCACAATATCAAGATTACATGTTGATTGATCAGATCCATGATGCCATTGATATTGGTGTATGACAAACAGGGGTTTTGAATAACTCTAAGGATAAGGGTGAGCGACATGATCATGAACACACTCAAGGGTGCTATGATCAAAATGAAGGTCATTTCAAGGAGATGATGGTAGAGGTAGAGGATAGTGTGGCGTGGACGAGGTGAGTTCCCTCATGGAACATGTTATACGTGTAGATCCCTTGACCATTACAGCACAAATGTCCTTAGAATATTACTTGTTATTTTTACGGAAGAATCATACCTATGAAGAGTGTTTGGACTTATATGAACATCTGAGCAAGAAGCACAAACAAGAGAACAAGGGCATAGGGATGGTTAGGATATAGCGCGCCGTGGAAAACTAATGGATGTCGAAGTTAGCATTGGATCTTGAGGTAGTACCTGTGAAGATTACTACATGCATTGAGGTTGTGCGTGCTGCAGAAGCATTGCAAATGTGAAGTCTACCATTACTAAGGAGGAGGTTTTACATGAAAATACCCAAACCCTACACATTAAAAGGAGGTTTATCAGGAAACCATGGAGGTACTTAGAAATCTACAGGTGAAATAAAATGTTTAAAGGAACAATCACGGAAGTTGGAGCAAAAGAAGGCAACTGAGACTTTCCATATGATGTTGATGATCTGAAGTAAGTATGCAAGATGTTGCGTCAAGAGAACATTATTCCATTACTAGGGAGTTGGTTGAAAGGAAACACTTTGTGCATTGGTATTGAGACCGGATGGTAGATTTTGCATGCTACTCTTCCTCCACATAGCTTAGATTATGACAAGGAGATCAATCTGAATGTTGTTGTGGATAGATGGCTTTTGAGAAATATTTTGATTAACACAAGCACGCAAGTGAATGTGCTTACCTTAGATGAATGGGTTCAGATGGGCAGACCTCCATTCTAACCATCTTCCAATGTATTATATATGGAAAATCGGACTAAGACCACGCCTATTAGAGTTTTTAAGGATGCATCTATTACTATACAAGGGACTAAGTTCACTGGGAACTTTGAGGTATTAGTACTTGCAGAAGAAGACAACTTCCTAGCTCTACTTGGGCACTCTTGGTGCTTTGCAAATAATGTTGATCTACGGTTCAATAAGGGATATATCAGTTTTGAGAACAAGGAAGAATGGGTTATTATCCCTTTGACATATGGGAAATCTACACCTTATGTTGAGCCCTTAAGTGAAGAAGACCTGAATAGAATTTATGTACACACCATTCAAGATCCGGAAGCGCTTGAGCCATCTAAGGAAGGAATCCTCTAGTGTGATGATAAAATTCCATCAATGATACTACAAGTATTACATGTGACAATTGGGCACATGGCACTTACAAGATGGTTGGGCGTGAAGTAAGAATTGTAGTTGCACGTGTAAGCGAGTGCCGAGCTATGTTAGGAGGTTAGGCAACAACCTTGTACCCCAATACATTGGTGAAGGAAACCCTAAGGTATTCCTACAAGCCATGGAAGTATAAGTGGAAGGATCAAGTGGACAAAAGGAATATGTTAGTGTATACCATGCGTAGGACAACAACGTACTTGGTGGATGGTTCATAGGGATAATCTCATAGAATGGAGAGAAGTGAGAATTGCTCTATCAACCTGGTTTTTTAGGAGTAATGCACCTACTCAAATCTATGAATATCATGGTAATAATCATGTTCAACACCATGTTCAATAGTGTGAGAGACTCTAGATAGAGGGGTAGGAATATTTACCACCTTCGTTGTGGGTGCACAAACTTTATTTCACCTTGCGAGGGTGTGCACGTGCTTAGTATGTTTACGTGGAGCTGCATAGGGAAACTAGAAATTGGTAATATTTGACTACAGAATGATCCATACTTTTGAATACTTCTCCACTAAACCTCCAATGAAGAGGCATTACAAGTTATGAAGCGATTGACTATGGGAGATAGTGCAAAGGCTAAAGAACTCATTCAAGAGTTATTTGGTGAGTCGATCTAGAAGCGTGTTTTGACAAAGTAGATGAGATAGTTGGAGAACTGTTTGAGCGTGCTTGCCTAAAGAAGGAGAAAGGAAAAATGGTCTATATGGTGGATGATGAAGAAATGGAAAATTTGGACATAGATCATTCAGAGGGTATGCGCGAGATCTTAGACAATGCGGATGAGAAAGCGCGTGCCTACCATGAACCCATGAAGATGAAGAAAGTGGACATCGGCACGATGTTGAACCTAAGGAGGCCATAATTAGGATTATTGGTCCGACTCTTAAGTGGCTAAGATAATTAAGTTGCTTATGTAATTTCTAGGACTTGTTTCCTGGGGATACCATGAATCAAAGGGGTGCATGAGTTTTTGGCGAGATGAAAATTAAACTAAAGGAAGGTGCATGTCTGGTTAGGAAGAGACCTTATAGGATGAACCCTAACATGTGCTTAAGTTAAAGAAGAAATTGAAAAGATGTTGGAATCTAGCATTATTGAGCCCATAGAGGAATCAAAGTGGGTCATCCCTATGGTGATCAAAGATAAAGAAAAATGAAAGAATCGGATTTGTGTGGACTACAGGGAGTTGAATGCTACATGTGTGATTGATCCTTTCCCTACACCATTCACTGAGGAAATATTGGAAGGCGTTGCAGGGGAAAAATTTACTCTTTTACAAATGGATTCTCTCGGTATCATCAAGTAAGAATTGCTAAGAGGATCAAAAGAATACAACTTTCACCACTAAATGGGGAAGTTTTGCATACACAATGATGCCCTCTGGATTGAAGAACATGCTTGTGGTATTTTTGCGCATTGTGGCTCAAGCATTCCAGTATTTTATTAACAAATTCTTACATTTTTACTTAGATGATTGGACCATGTATGAGCTTATCAAGGATCATTGTGACAATTTATGGTTAATGTTTGAGAGGTGCATATAGTTAAACATCTCTTTAAATATCAAGAAGTGCATATTTGCTACACCTTTTGGAACTTTGCTAGGGCATATCATCTACAAGGAGGGTTTGTTAGTAGATCCAACTAAGGTTGCAGTCATTTTAGGCTTAAAGGAACCCACCAGTCAGAGTGAGGTGTGTTGATTCTTGGGCCACACAGGGTATTGCAAAAAATTATCAAAGGATATGCTAAGATTGTCATGCCCTTGGAGGAGTTATTAAAAGGTAAAGGGAAGTTTTATTGGGAGAACCGCAACAACGCGCATTTGAAGCACTAAAGGAAAGGCTTACTACGGCGCCTATTATATGTTTTCCTTCATGGAATCTACCCTTTCACTCATGTGGATGCCTCGCATGGACATTGGTGCAATTCTAGCTCAACATGGAAAAAGTATTGTAGACCATCCTATATGTTTTACTAGTATAAAATTGACTCCTACAGAATAGAATTATACAACTACATAGCACTAAACTTTGTCCGTGATCTACGCATTGCATAAGTTCAGACAATACTTGTTGTGCAACACCTTTTGTGTTCTATACAAATCACATGGGATTGAAATACTTTGTAAATAAGCCTGTTTTATAGGGGTGCATATGTCGATGGGTCCTATTATTCCAAGAGTTTGAATTTATAGTTGTGGTAAAACCAGGTAAAAGCAATTTTGTCCCAGACCACTTATCAAGGATTCAATCAGGAGAGGATGCACAGAGTATTGAAGATATGATGTCGGATGCACAGTTATATAAGTTAAACTACATGCCCTTGGAATTAGAGGATATTGATATCTTTTACGCATAAGAATGGCGCTTAAGGAATGAAATCCTTGAAAGAAACAACTTGCAATTCGTTGTCACATCTTTCATGTTGATTAGTGGTGACTTATACAAATTAGGTCGTGATAAAGCATTGCACCAATGTGTACTCTGAGCATGAGCATGCAACAATCATGGAGGAGGCTCATGGCGGTATCGCAGTGATGCCACCACGCGCAAGATTCTACTCATTGTTTTATGGTGGGAAACCATGTACAAGGATTGCAAGGAGTATTTTAAGGTGTGTGATCACTATCAGCGCCTTAGAAACCTAAGTAGAGAGATGAAATGCCTTTGAGGCCCATTACTAGTGCAGAGCCTTTTGAAAAATGGGCACTAGACTTTGTGGGTCCTATTTCCCACCAGCGTGTAGAAGCTCGGATTGTGTTACATCATCACTTATATAGATTATCTTACAAGGTGGGTGGAAGCAAAGCACATGTACAAAGGATTATCACAGAAGCAGCTACAATAACAAGGTTTTTGTGGGAAAATATTCTTACCATGTATCGATGTCCTTTGAGTTTGACAAGTGACAAAGATTTATGATGTTAGAAGGACAGACTGGGATGATAAAGTTTATGATGTACTTTGTGCATATAGAACAACCTATAAATGGTTCAATAAGAAAACACCCTTTCGGTTGGTGTATGGTGCGAGAGCGGTTCTTCCCATGGAATTCATGTTACCTTCTTTACATATCGCGTGCGCAGGAGGTCTAGCTAATGAGAAAGCATTGGAAGAAATAATTGACAAGTTAATACAACTGGATGAGAGGCACGCCATAGCATGTTGGAGTCAGAAGCAAGAAAAATCTAGGCAAAAGGCATGACACAACAGGACACATCAAGGACAAGAAGCTTGAGGTTGGGCAGATGGTACTTCTTTATGATTCAAAGTTTCTGCGCCACCCAGAAAGCTTAAGGTGCATTAGTTGGGACCGTATGTTATCACTCATATACTTGAGTCATGAGCTTGACAATTAGAAGCACTTGATGGAACATGGGTACCTGGTTACTTCAATAGGAGTAGGGTGAAGCCCTACTATGAATAAGATTTCTTGGTGTTTGTAATAAGGCATTGTTTCCATTTAGATTAGATTTCCCTTATTGTATTTCCTTTAATGTGTTTCCTTCTTTGTTGTTATGCTTTGTCAATTTAGTTCAGTGTTTTGTGTAATAAGCGTGTTTGCACACCTAAAAGTTGATCGCTATCTGAAGTGCTTTTATGCGCAGAGGACTGCACATACCCTTAGTGTGGGGTGGTTATCATTCAAAGATGGGTATGCATAAGGAAAATATTGGTGCAAGTGATTTCTCTTGATAGAAAGTGCAGATGGTATGGAAAGGTGCTGCTAGAAAGAAAATTTCTCCTAAAAGAAGATCATAGTTGAAGAAAAATGCCCAATATAACGCGAGGTAAATCATGGGTCGTGGGAAACTACTTAAGGGAAGGCATAGTGGCAAAGTACTTTGGTGCATGGAAGCGCGTAAAAGGAGGCCTATGGCAAAAAGGTAGAAAGGCGCGTTGGAAAATTATGGTTAGGGTACGCAAGTGTATTGTGAGGAAATGTGGTAAAATGTTTAATTAATGAGAGGATCGATGGTAGGTGGAGGAGCAATAAATGTGATTAATTTTTCAAAATCTATATAAAAACATGATGCGGGTTCATTTTTACCTTTGTGATTACGAGTTTTTGAGTGATTCTTTGCGACCGAGCTATGTGAGATGCGTCAAGGTACAAATATCTTTAAACCCAAGTGAGGAGAGTGGATTTGTGTACGAAATTGGCTTATGTCCCCATTGAGAAGGGTTTGAGCAAAGCGAAGCGCATAAAAGGGGAGAAATAGGGTGTCGAGGTTTAGGAAGAAGCTAGGGCACAAGATTTCAAGTTAGGGCACCCGGTTTTGAGCTAGGGCAAGGGAGTTTTCTCGATAGAGGGAAAAAAACACAACCTTTTTTACCATGGCACCAAGGAAAACACCTGAGCAGGAACAGAGGGGAAGAAGAAGGTAGAAACCGACATGGTGGAGATTGAGGATACCCTCGAAATCAAGTTTTCATAAATGAAGTACCCAAAGGACGTAATCATGGGACATGACTATAATTATCACATTTGCGAAGCATGGTAAATGGCACATGATCATCACACGACCGACAACAAGGAAGAGTTGGACGCACTTCTAAGTAGAAAGAAAAACAAGCACACAACCGATGACATGCCTGTTTATGATGATGATGGAGGGAAATTGATGAAGAAGGTAGGGGTCCTATAGCTCTATGAACTCCCTTACTTTGGAAAACCATAACAACTATACCAATGGCTTATGAGCATAGTCCACGAGGACTTATTTTATTTTGTTGGGCGTGGATGAGGATCACCACGCCCTTAATTGCAAGCCTGACAGGTTTAAAGGGAACAAGGATAGAGATTACCAATGACTTATCTGAAAAAGAAGCTATTTTGGCCACCCGCAAGGAGTTGGGTTACTCAAAGGGTCTACGTAGAATGGATATTTACAAGTTAAGGAAGTACCTTGTGGTATAGGCGGCCGCGCACTTACTCACCAAGTTGAATGATCAGGAGAGATGGTCACAAGTGAACACCATGTCTACATATTACTAAGAAGATATCATAGGGGGAAGTTTACAATTTGGTAAGATACATAGTAGATACCATCATTGAAGAAACGTGCAAAGGTGAGAAGATAAACTTTGGCACCATTTTGTTATCTCTTGTTTTTGTTGAAATTGGAGTGCCCAATGGGCCAAAGAACAAGATTTGGGAGTATCTTGTAGAGAATAAGTCTCTAACAGAGAGGTTTGAGAAGTATTTATGTGAGGGATCTATGAGTGGCACGTTTAGGCAAAAGGCAGAGATGTGGTATGACAGCTTTGTTTTTGCCTGAAATTGGAGTGCTTTCGAAGAGGAGTGGAGAATTCTCTAAGGTTTGAGAAGTATTTATGTGCCAGGGATCTATGAGTGGCACGTTTAGGCAAAAGCGAGAGATGTGGTATGACAGCTTTGCACGGGAAGATTCGGCACATTTGTTTTGTGTACCAACACTTTTGCATTGTGCATTTTACAATGAAGGATGGGACATGGATTCCTTGGTGTAAACTCCCCCGACACCTTTACAGGCGTGGTTCTTCCAGGCGGCAGTTCACAGTATGTGTGTGCAAGTTAATCTACAATGCAAACAAGGTAGACTGTGACTACCATAACTTAAGGAAGACTTACACATACCCAAGTAAGTCTATTTATATTGAGAGGTTCATATCGATGATATAGCCATGAGGCCTGTCAGTTTATCCATTGGTGACAAAGTGGGGTCACGCTAATCTATATCCAAAGATTAAGCCTAGGTTGGAAAATAATAAGTATGTCGAAAATTAATGTATGCTACTAAGCCCGCCAAAGGGGAAACTTACAGTTGGGAGCCTGGTGGCTGGAAATCCCACTTCACCATTAGAAGAAGAAGAAAAATATGAATAGGAGGACAGCGGTGGTTTAGTGCGCAGGGGATGGAAGCATCCCTCAGACACTATGGAAAGTAAGTGTGAGGTTACCCTCTTAGGCAAAGCAAAAATAGGAGGAAGACTTAGAAACAGACTTGCCAACCTTAGATGCAGACCCAATAATTAAGGAACACCAATTTAAAAGGGTGTTCAGAAGGAAAAGGACTCAAGTGCGGGCCATCACAACCTCCATGTAGATCACCTTAGATCTCCCCTCAGAAAGAAGTACTTGAGAAGAGGAGGAGGAGAAAGTTAAAGCTCGGAGATGATGAGTCTGGTGAAAGCGTGCAAGGAACCTTGGTGCACTGAAAATGCAGAGAAGTCTCGTGATGAGGAAATGAAATATGATGAAGAGGGGGTCAAGGAGACAGAAGAGGAAATGGGTAAGCCATCTGGCTCACCTCACTCCACACAGGAAGGTGAAGGACCCACTACAGATTATAGATTATAGCGCTCGGGTGCCCAAGGGCAAGAAGGCAAGAATAGGAAAAGTAGGTGAGGACTATGTGACTCCGGCTATGGGGTACATAGAGGACACCAAAGAAGATCATTTGTGCCAGGTTCCAGAAGCACGGTAGGGCCAAAGGATTTATATGGCTAGGAGTTAATGGACCTAGAAAAGGCCAATGCATGAACTAGAAAATAGTTGTCCTGGTCCATGCAGACACACATGGATGAACCAGATTTTTATGTGTGCGAGGAGTCATGTGTCTCGCGTTAGGTAAAGAAGTAACCAAAAATTAGGCACATGATTTTCAAGCCTCTGGTAATGTCCGATGAGCAAGTAAGCAATGCCTTGGTCAAGGTATCTGATGTGGCACGAGGAACATTGATAAGGCCACCACCATTCGAGCGCTACTTGAAGATAACAAGGATAAGACTATAGAGATAAAGCTCTTAAAAGAAGAGAAGGAATGAGAAGAGGTAAAGAATGAGGCCTTTATTAGCATGGCTAAGGAAATCAGTGATCATATTCTTAAGGTAAGGCCTCATTTGGAGTCTAAATTTCCTCGAAGTTTCCTTCAATGCATTATTTACACACTCTAGTGGGTTTGGTTTTGATCAAGAAGAACCCGTTGTTATGCAAGCACAAAAATATCATGCGGAAGAAACAGCAAGATCAAGGGATGCTTTGTTAGGAAATTTTCAAGTGGTGTAGAGGATGTCGAGCCCTTTCCGAAAAGTCCAATTTTGTCAAAATCAGAGCTCCGGATCAAAATTTATGCCTATTTTAAGATTATGGTCGGGGTGTTCCACGTGGGCTCTCATAATCTACATTAAACCACTTTCCCTTTACATTGTGGGTATTGCGGGTTTTGGGGAAATCATGACACAAGGGTATAAGGGTCGTTTGGGCTGACAGGACTCGATTCACCCGCAATGCACTCTGCCTCCTTTGATGTGCGATGATTTCACCTCTGCGGGGAACTCATGTCCCCGTGGTACCTATTCTGCTTGGGTCCCTCAGACCCGCAACTTGTTTCCCACCCGCACAACACAAAAATTGATGCCACCTTTATTGTGTGGTGATTTCAGGTTTGTGGGGAACTCATGTCCCCATAGTACTTGGACCGTCGGGCCCCAAACTTCCGTCTTTTCAGCAATACATTGGATCCACTTCAATGCCCTTTGCAAATTGGTCAAGCCGGGATTTCGGGAACTCATGACCCAATGGAACTTGTGCTGCTTGGGCCGTCGAGACCCGATTTATCCGCAAATCATTATTTCATTAACATTTCAAACCCAAGTCGAGCACAGGAACCCTAGTTCCATCTACAGTTATTCCACCCACAAATTTCCAGGACCCGTAATACATTGGAATAGGTCCCTTTTCTATTTTTTCAAATTTTAGCAAATTTTCGCTAACTCCTTAGATTTTTCTTGAATAGGGAAGTTAGAGAAAAGCAAAGGGGTGCCCCCAAAATCTAGATTTCTTATTTTCACCATTTCTACCTATTCAAGTTTAAAGAAATTGTGTAAGTTATAGAATTTACCTTGAGGGTAAATTTTGGATAACATGATTATTTCAATGGACTCGCCAAGAGGGGTGTATGACCTTTCTGTGGATCTTGGGTTGACCCTTAGAAACGATATGGCAACGGCTTTTTGGACCTGTTGGACGTGTTTGGTCTTTGTCACTCCATCATTGACAACATTCTTATTCTTGTTAAAATACTTGTGTTTCTCGATGTGGAAGGCTAATTAGATTGATTGTAGTTATCTTGGGAATACAATTTGATGAGGCCTTTTGAGACAAGAGCATTTTCTATTTGCATTCCTTTTTCTATGATGCAATCAAAGGTGTTTACACAAGGACTTGGAGGCGGAAGGCTAGCTCTTGATGGAGGTTACCAACAAATATAGTGACCAATTTTTTCCAAGGATGGGCCATGACATGCGGCTAGAAAGAGCTCTCCATCGTCCAAGAAGGATGAAAAGCTTTCACCATTACATTGTTTTGTATTGCATAGGTCAATCATTATGAGATCATGCTCCACATTATACAAGAAGTATTTGAAAAAAAATTCGAATAAGTCAACGAAGGTGGCAATGAACCCTTGGGCAAGCAAAGGAACCATTCGAGACCGAGACTACCTAGGCTTCATGAGAAGAGTCTCAATAAATAGAAGTCGTCATAGGCTACTTCCTAACACAACATATAGAACTCCTTGACGTGCTCACAAGGATCGCCCTTTCCCTTGTATTTTTCAAATTTAGGTGGCTCAAAGTATGGGGGAAATGGAATGCATAAGATATCACGGTCAAATGGATAACGACAAAGTTATACTTATATTGACGTCCTTGTTTTACGAGTTGCAATCCTTGAAGTGTTTCCTTCATAGAATTTACTTCCTACTCCAAGGTGGATTCTTGAGGACTGGGGGTGGTGAGTTGAAATTGGGACATTGGGAATGTTCAAAATCATGGTTACCATGGTCATTTGGTCGTTGTGGATCAAGTTGGGAGGCTACCTAGGCAATTTGATTGCTCATTTGTTGTAGTTGGGATAGTACAACCTCCTTAGATGTATGAGAATTATGGGTATTCTCTCTGTTATCTCGTCCATGTGTAGCATGACGGTTGTTATGATTTAGGTTGTTTGAATTGTGGTGAAATAGGGATGGAGGAATTTCTCGATTCATTCATTCTCATCAAAGAGGAGATTATGAAGTTGGTCATGGGTATAGTCAGAAGGAATTTTTTCTCCCATGTGATATAATTGGAGGAGGAGAGCATATTTGTTTTTATCTACGAAGTGACTAAGCATTTCATGTCATCTTCCTTTTGTGAAATAGGTGCTTGAGTCATCATCACTACTGGTATCAACCATTGTTTCTTTGTCTCCCCCTCGATCGCGGTTTTCTTCTACATTGGCATCGAAAAAGTTTTGATTGAATAAGCCATTTCCGGTTTTGTATTTAGTTGGTGGCTTGTTTCTTCATTGTTTCTTGTTTGAGATTGGGTAAATCTTATCCTAGGTGCCATTAGATCCTAATGATTTGAAATGTGGGGATGGGATGGAGCTATATTGAGTTAGTGAAGGATGTGTGATTAGTAGATGAAGAGAGGATAAGATTTCTTATTGACCAAAGTATAATCCCAACAACCGAGCCTTGTTCTAGGATGAGACAATTGAAGAAGAATGTTCCTCAATGATAGAGGGCTTAAGAAGTGCCTCAATATGTGAGGGCTTAGGATAGTTGGATAGGAGATGATACTTTTATGTTTGTATTCAAGGTGTCGACTAGTGAGTTATGCCATAGAGAATCTTAGTTAAGGTGTTTGAGTGTGAAAGCATGCACGATTAGGAAGGGATGTGTGATGTGATATTTTTAGGCTCTTTTGGACCTATGTAATTGTAGTGACATCAAAAGGAAACGTTAAAACATTAGGTGGAAGCTTTGTGACAATGAGATGAATAGATGTTTAGGTGTATGAGATGTTGTGGAATAAACTACGTATATAAAGTGGGGATGTGTGATTAAGTGCAAGTAACGATAATTTGTATACAACGTAAGAAGTTTGAAGGGAGTAAGAGATGATGTATGAGTGATATGTGAAGTGTGATGTAGATGCAAAGGTGATTTATATACAATGTGGTGGGGTGTTATATATAATGTAGTAATGGATGTGTAAATGAATTTTAGATGTAATCGTGAAATAGGCAATGTATGTGAATGCCTTTTGTGTTTATAAAGCTTATTGATTATGTATAAATGTTTATTGTTTTATTTTTATATCAAAAGGAAGGTGTGAAGGAGATGAGTGATGTTAAGTGAATGATTTATTGCAAGAGTATGGTCAAGGATGTAAGGGGATAGTCGAAGTTAAAAATATGATGGTCAAAGGTGATGTGGATAATAGTCAAATTGAAGTCAAATAGTGTGGTTAAAGAGTATGGTCAAAGATGTATGGTCAAAGATGTATGGTCAGGATGTATGAGGATAGTCGAAGTTAAAAATATGATGGTCAAATTAAAGTCAAATGGTGTGGTCAAAGGGATGAATGATGAGTGTATAAGATGGTATGATGAAAGGGGACTAGTGTGGGGTTGTGTACTAGTATCGACAAACACTCAAACAATCACAATCATGCAAGCACAACCTAACTAGTCAAGTAGGATTGCAACCAAACTATAGCCCGCTTTTAATACCACACACCGATGATGGTGCCACAATTTGACTCTCCACCTATGTTTCAATGTGGGGTCGGCTAGCGAGTAGTCTTGGGGAGTGTGGCCTCCTTACACTATAGTTTGATATGCGGCCAAAAGGTTGCCTAGACTAGGATGTACAAGCTCGTTAGGGGTGTCCCCGATATACCTTGCGATACGTGGGGCCCAATTCTTCATTACAAGGATGTTGTCTAAGGCCCGGTATTGAGATGTGGAAGCCCTCACCTCACGTTGCTCTTAAAATAAGCAAGTGCTTAGCCAATAACCACAACTCTCAAATAATTTATATTCCCCCGGAACAGATGGTGCATCTACAGCATGGAGGTGAAGCCCATGGTCACAAGACTCCTAGGACTATGGTAAGTGTGTGGATGTCACTTCCACGTCACGTTACCCCTATAATGAAAAATGGGGAAGGTTAGCCTCTTTTGATCCTCAAGATTGTCCTAGGACATGAGAGGAGAGCATATGCGGTTTCACCTTCTGGGGTATAATAATCACACAAGGGGATATATACAAGCAAATGAAAACAAATTATAATATGATATATATATATATATATATATATATATAATATGATATATACAAAATATCAAATATTTTGGGTCTTCAAATAGGCAGCCTATAACACAAAGGTTAGTAGTTTTATGTCGACATTTCGCATGTCTACAAAGCTCGATAGGGCATATGGAGAAAGTTGGCACAATCTTGAAGAACCCTAAATTAGCCTTCAAACCACATAAAACTCATTGTTTTCCCAAATTTATTAAAACCCTTAACTAGGGTTTCTAGATATTTTTTTCATTTTTGAGAAAAAAAAGTAGTCAAAACCTCCAAACTTGGTAGTCATGTGTGTTTTCATGTTTTCTAGTTGATATCGGGGTTACGTGAGGTTTTGGCATGTGTGGGTGGTTCTAAACCCCAAAGCACAATCATGTAGACCTAATTAGGCTTTTAAGACTCTAAATTTTTACATTTAAGGAGAATTAGTGATCTAATATAGCCTAAGGAGGATCAAGAGATTTGGATAGCCATATAATGCATCTAAAAATGTTCATAGTTAGTCTTGTTTATCCCTAGTTTGCATCCCACATCAATAAAAACAATCTAACAAAGGCTACTTAGGAGCTAGGAACAATCTTCTTGGTCTTAGCCTCTACATCACGTCCATGGAAGAGGATGTGGAGGAGATAAATGTTGGACCACATGTCGAAAAGTCCAATAGAAAATTTTCCATGATAAGGATTCCATGTTGAAGGGAGTGGAAAGATGAGCACATATTTCCTTTGTGGAAAAAGTGGAGGGCTTTTCATGTGCACAAACAATAAATGCTTTGATCAGCCATGAGAAAGGGACTCATGTTAGAGCAGACATGGTCGAAATAGAAGAGTTGGCACATGAGACTGCAAGAGAGGAGGATGGCCTTATGAAAGAGCTAGGAGACAACAAAATGATGGGTGTTACACGAGAGGAAAATTACATCGTGATGAATAAGTGCATGTAAGGATGATCGAGAAAGTGCACAGGAGAAGCACCAAAGAAAAGTCCCTTGCAAGAAAAGACAAAAAAGAGGAAATGAGAAAAGAAGTAGGATTTTGTGATTCCCATAATGAAGCTTATTACACAAAAATAAGAATAAGGACAAAGAGGCACGAGTCATTTTCCTAAAGGTAAAAGACAAAGGAAAGAATGTGGATATAAATCCATAGAAAACACCTAAGGATTCACAAGAAGAGATGCATGTAGGAGTGGCCTATATCAACACATAAATGAAGACTTATGAAAGTCTTGAAGGAAAAACAAGAAGCAAAAATTTGATTGTGCATGGGAACCAAGATGATTTTCTAAGGGATAATGTGGAGAAGGGACAATTTAAACTTAGTTTTCATTACATAAGAGTTGATGTGCATACCACCTTGATGATGTCAAGTGGAAGTGGAGGAATTTATCATCTTATAGAAGAGGAACATATGGGAAGTGAAAATGTTGTTGCGTATAGATAAGATAAAATAAGATAAATATATTAAATGTCCAACGAATGACCACAAAAGTAGGTCAATGGGACCAGTATTGATACCAAGAAAGTGAACAATATCCCAGCCAGAGGACCAAAATTTCCTAAATACCACCAAAGAAAGAGAAGAAGACAAAGAGGAAGAGATGTAAAGAGAGAGGCCCGAAAAATCTTGCAAAGATCAGCAGAACTCCGAACAGTAGAGGAAGGAAGAGAAGGCAAGGAGGAGAGCCCCTCAACCAACATTAAAGGCCAACTGAAAGAAGCTAATAATGTGTTGAAGTCCGAGCCGAGGGTTGTGGAAGGTTTGGTGAGTCGATGGCGGGAAGGGACAAGTATATCTACCTTGCCTATCGTTCCTTTGAGGCCATAACTCTTTTTACCATAGTGGTCATTTCATTGTTAGTACATTGGAGTCTCGCATCTCCTCCCGACTCTTTTGGGATTCGGATGGACTGCCTCCCACCATACAGATACTCCATGGATGCTCCTACCCATCTCCTACCGAGGAAGCAAGATCTAGCACAAAATTATTAGAGACAACATTTACAGGAAGTTTATCAAAGACACTTGGATCATCCCTTCGGGTGGATTACGCCATAAGATGGATTTCTATGATGCACATTTCCTTGAGATCAATGATGGCTCATTAGATAGTCTATGTATATCTCCCGACATTAGTTGCATACATTCCGCATATCCCTAGGCTAGTCCAAGGTGGGCTTTCATAGACTTCATGTGGAGGAAAACTAGCTAGACCGCTCGGATAGGATTTTCTAGCTTTTTTCCCTCCAGGAGGTCAAAGTGGAGGAGCACTTCATTTATATGTGCACCATCTACTATGATATCAAAGGGAGATTCCATTTCCTATTTCGGAGCATCTGTCATTTTGCGGCCTTCTTCGTATTGTGATCAATGGCATCTTGATCTCTACCTACAGGAGGCTCTCAGGCTTCGAAATGAGACCCTTCAGTCTCTTCCCAAATAGACTGTTACTTGATAGATCACATCTTTCTTTACGGTGCTCCTACCGGAGGTGGGCACCAAACAACATCTTGACTCCAACATATACTCCTAAACCAGATCTATCAGGACCACAGATGCCACCTCCCGCTAGAGGTTTTCATAATCATACTTGATTAGGGGCATGCCCCATGTATCATGGTTAGCCAAGAGGAAAACTAGGTCCCATATTGCTCACCCTTCTCCCGAGACACCAAAATTCTAGACTCTCCATGGTTTAAGCTATAGGACACAAGCATATTGCCGATACTTCGCCGGGCCTCGGATGTTAGGTGATTATATCATAAATGGGGCCTCTTCTTCAACTCTATCCTTCTTCTCGCTTGTGGCCATTGTGTCCCTTACTTCTCCTTCTTCTTTCCTTTCTCTTCTCTCCTTTCTTGTTGTTCAATGACCCTTTCAAGTCTCCCTACTGGTTCTTTTGGCATTGTACTATGCCGTCCCATTGACATACTTTTGTGCTCATTTGACAGACATTAATATAATTATCTTATCTTATCTCCATGTATGTCCGGTGGATCTCAAAGGCCCTCTATGGGAGGATGGTCTCAACCTTGTATGTGTTTGCACGTCCCTATTCTATGAAATAATGTCTCGAGTCCTAGCAGATCTCGTTTGATAATCATGATTGGTATCACTCTACCGCTTAGTGCCCCTCCCAGGGGAGAGCACTATGAAAAAGGAAGTTATCTCCTGAGTAGTCTTTTGCCTAGAGGGAGGTTGAAGGGTCTCCTCCCGAAGCCTGAGAGCCTCATGCAAATATAGAGAAAGGCACCTCTGATCATAGTATCTCGAAGAAATCAATGAAATTCATATGCTTTGTGAACAGAAATGAAATATCCCTTTGATCTCATGGTAGATAGGGCATCGGAAGATGACGTGCTCTTCTTTTCGATCTCCTAGAGGAACAAAGCTAGAAAATATGCTTAGGACGGTCAATTTCATGGTCACACTCAACCCGAGCCTATGAGAACCAACCATGAATTGACCCAGGGAAATGCAAAGGGTGTGCATCCAATGTTGGGAAATATACTGGGGTCAAGAGATAAGACCGATGTTGACCTCAAGAAAGTGTGTAGCATAGAAGGTCATCTCCGTACGTAACCCACCCTAGGGGTTTGTCCAAGTATACCGAATGAATTGCCTGTAGATATCATCTCTGATGATTTTGTTCATATCTTTTTTTCCTAGAAGGAGATGGGTGGGAGCATCTAAGGAGTAATTGTATGGTGGGAGGTGATTTGTCTGAATACCAATAGACTCAAGAAGTCATGACACTCTGGCATACTAGCAACAAGATCAACCATAATGATCACCCGAAGAAATGGCCTTAGAGGAGCAAAGAGAGGCGATGTAGGGATACTTGTCCCTTCCCATAGAGGAATTAGCGAGTTTTCTTAATATGATGTAAGAGGGAGACAATGCCAAAAATTGTTTCCAACCTAAATGGATGAGCTCCAAATTCTCGCTAGAGTGATATTATGGGAAATCACCTTTTATCAGATGATACGTTTGAGAAGAAGATTTTGAGAGGGATAACTTGGACACGGTGTCTTGGAAGTGATGGTGGAAGCACTGTCTCTCCAATATCTCCAAGGAGTCATATCCCTTATTAACCGAGAGGTGAAGTGTCATTTGTAAACTAAAGCGAGTGGTCTAGAAAAGAGTACTCCCAAGTAAGTGTAAGAGTTGGCGATCTAAATTTCTTCCCCCTTGTAGAAGAAATTAAACTCAGATGTCTTCAAGGCATTGAAATTCATAACTTTGGTCTTACCCAGATTAAGCATCGATTGTTTATGGTTGCAAAAGAGGGATAAAACATCCATCTGTCTCTGTAGACCTTCCAACGAGGAGGAAAGAAGGACCACATCGTCTACAAAAAGAAGAATATAGATCAAAACCTGGTGGAGAAGACAATCGTCCCCCTCCTAGACGTGATCCCTAAGAAAATATTCCAATTCATCAATATAAACACTGAACAATGTAGGAGACAAAGGGCAACCCTGTTTGAGCCCATTAGTACTCCTGATGAATTTAGAGAACCCAAGTAGCACGAAGACAACCTAGAACCTCCTCATAAAGGTGCATGATGGCAGCTAAAAGAGTCTTGGAAATACCAATCTCTCTAAGCCTTAGGAAGAGAGCTTCCCGTGGAACAAAGTCAAAGTCTTTTCGAAGGTTGACAAAGCAATAGAAAACCTTAGAACAGCGGTAACGTGCTTCTTCAATGATGGCCCAAAGAGTGAGGATGTGGTCGGTGGTCCAGATGATTGGTCGATACCTTTCCCTCCCTTAGCTCTGTAGCGATTCTTGTCTAGAAAATTTGAGAGTCACATGTGGAATACGATAGCATAAAGCTTGAAAAATGTGTGACCCACCATGATTATTCTATATTTTTAGGATCAGAGGTAGGACCCGACTTGTGGATAGGATGAATATTGTGGTGGGACCAAGACCTTGTAAATTCGGTACAAACCACTTGGTTGAAGAGATTCACTAAATAGTTGTTCAGGATGCCAAGGCCTTGCTTGAAGAGTTACTCTGGAAGTTGTCCTCATCCATTTGCTTTGTTGTTGTTCATGGCTAAGATGGGATCCAAGTCACTTGCGAGAAGAGGGGAATGTCGGGGAGAATGGTACACAAGAAATGCTTGGGAGACTCAGTAAAGGGGACTCACAGAGCTTCTGTCTTTGTTGAGAGATGAACATGCATTTCTTGTGGTGGAGGAGGTGGTGATAAGCGGACTTGAGAGAGGGAAAGGATGGGAGAGCATGAACAAGCAAGAAGAATATTCGGTGAAGGGCTTTACATTCCTCATCATACCATTAGTTCATGGGGCAATTTTTTTGTTGTTAGGAGGGGGTGAGGGTGACGTGGGGGTAGGGATTAGAGGCAACCTCATGGATAATGGAAGAGAGGATGTTATACTTCGCGTATGTGGGAAGCGAGGTGAACTGATGCTCAAGAGGGAGAAGTTGACAGAGGTGGGATGAGAATGTTTCGGGTCACCCTCATCAATCTTCATAATAATGCATGGAGGGAAGCGAAAGTGAGGCAAGACCTAGGGGGATCAACCTACAGGGAAAAGGAAAGGGTAGCATAATCAGCAAGAGGGATGGGGGAAACATATTGGTGGCGAATGTGAGAAATCAGGAGTTAGAGGAAGTTAAGATATAGTCAACTATGCTAGCCCCTCCACAATGTTGTGTATAAGTGAAGAACCTAGAGTCAGGAAGACACAGAATAGCATTCAAAATCAGCAACTCATAAGACTCTCCCAATTGTAAGAGATTTCAGCAATAGGACGTTAAAGGTCCCACAAAATCGGTTGACTCTCTCTGAAGACCAATGAAATTTATATCCACCTCAAAAGTAAAAATCACATCATCGGTTCTATCATATAGATGGGCTGTAGTGCCCACATTTTACACACCCAAATACAACAGTAAAATACCAGGATAATAATTTTTTTTTTTACTTACATTGCTCACTACACACAACACCGTAAGGGCTCCAAGTACAAAACTTGACTCACATGCGACAATCACATAAGTCATCGACTCACATAGACACATGCAGATGACATCGGCATGTCGATGCCACACTTTTCCCAACGAACAAATACTAGCCATAACACGACCACAATAAAAAGGGACTTAAGGATTGACAACCCACAGCACAACATTACCATGGTTACATCTAGAGTACGTTAAACATCCCATAACATTATTATGTAAGAAAAATTTTCTCCCTTTTTCCACCTACATGTTCTGAAAATTCGTTTCACAATTCACTTATTGTTCAACCATTTAATTTTGCTCTTTACCCTTATGACAATCTTCATAACTTACATAAGTATTTTTCCATATTTCAAAATGCCTACAAGATTCTAATTCTCTCATTCTTATGTTAAGATTTTGCTTCTCAAATGTTTATTTAATGTATAAAATTTACTCTTGCTACACAAGAAAATCTAACGTGATGTCAAGATGAAATCTTGGGATTAAGGAAGACATAGATTCGAGATAGCCTTTTTCCAAGAACATCCTTCGATCACGGAATAGTTATTTCCCTACCATTATTATTATAGTACAATAACTTGCTGAATTCCAAATTTGATTTATATATATATACATCCTTTGTTTTCTCAAAGTTTGATCACACCATTTGACAATTCATATTCTTTGTAACACATGAAGTTGCTTAAATTAAGTCATAAGGACTCCCAGTGACATTATTCCCAACCTCAAATTTTGGTTTTACTCTCATATGATTTACTTTTGCATCACACTAGGGTCTCATTATTACCATCGTTTTAAACGTAAGAGTTACGAAAGTACTTGTTTGACATATTAAAGAAGCACATGGTTAAGCTTAATTCCAGTTTCACCCAGGGCTTCAATCTCTATCATAGGTGTGATTAAGGTTAAAATGTATTTACCCTATAACCTTTTGTGAAAGATCAAGGCACTAAATTTTCACAAGCCCAAGACAAGACATTTATCTACGAGGGACAAAAGGGTTCGCTAACGAGAATGCAAGACAAAGAACCACTATATTGCGATCTTCAATTAGGTTGTTTGGATCCAACAGGGATTTCATTCACTGATGAAGTTAATATCTAGATCTAATTTTGTAAGGCCCGAAAATCCAATAGGATACAAGGGAGTAATATCTCTACCTACTCCACAGATGGGAGGGTTACACCGCTAGTCATTCCTTCTAACAAGGACTCATAAGGTGACTTCTAAGGCGGTCTTCAACACTCAGCCTGGTGTCGGACCTGAAGAGAGGACATTCTTCTCGTGATTACCAAATCTAGAAGGAAACCGCATACTCTGGGTAGGTTGGACCATGACATTCCTAAATATGGGTTCACGACAATGTCGCTAGACATAAAGACTATGACGGTAAACTCCAACTAGGGGTTTTATTTACCTAACCTAGGAGGTCTCATCGAGTGCAAAGTTTAAGGTCGTCCTACGGTTTAAAATTTCTTATATGGTAAAAAGGAATCACACATGCAGGAAAGCTATGCACGAATATTTTATTAAGGTTGAGTGTTCCCATTATAACTCTTTATTATGTTTGCAAGGTAAGAAGATAACCCAAGAAAATTAATTTAATCGTTTATTGAATGCTGAAAAAGTACTACAATATATTAACTTCAATTTCATTTACTATATATATATCAAATCTTTCTTTTGCCATACACAACTAAGAATCAAATTGAACCGGTGAATTAGATGCACATTTCCTAAGATATCCCTAAAACTAGCATCTCCTACATATTAAAAATTTCAATTATAACTTTTCAGTAACAAGAGACTACATTAGATAGTTATTCATTTTACAATGACCTATAAAAATTACAATAATAATAATTAAATTACACATCGCCTTTTTGTTGTCATTCTTCCATCCTGCAAAACCCATGTGAGCAAGATATCAGCGATAAATCGCTGGCATGGCATCCACCCTAATCAATCATAATTATCATTTTTCAGTTTCCCATTTACATCTGACAATAATTACAATTTGCAATCGAAATAAAAAAGGTCTAGAAACATGTATTCATTGCATTTCATTTTTCTTCATTTTATAAACCTAGGAGAGAGAAAGAGAAAGGAAGAGAGAGAAAACATCATTTTTCAAAAGTTCTAATACACACAAGTTTCATTATAGTGTTTTTAAACAGTTATTTACGTGTGTTAAAAGTTTCCAGGTGATTTGGTAACCCTACGAGGGTCCGCAGCTTTCTACTTTTACATTTTCTCACTAGCTACAAAACGTACAAAACGGGCTCGGAGGCTAAGAAATTGCTTCCAAAGGTTATCTTCCGATGAGCACGCACATCATGATTAACTTTCTACGTGTCCCTAGATATACCAAGAGTTCATTGAAACTGATGAATTGAAAAAGAGCGCACGGTTTGCATTTGGTGGCTAGTTTTCCAGGCCACTGGTCGTAGTTCACCTAGTTGTAAAAAGTTAGCTCGAGTGCCCAAAAAACCACGTCCATAACTGACGTTTGATGGAGAAGCATGCAACGAGACATCTCCTACTAGTTCCCCTATATAAAGAGAATTCATCAGAGTCAACGGGACTGAGAACTAGAAAACCATGTTCAAACGGCGACAAGTTTTCTGGAGCGACAAGACGAAATTGGACCAGTTTGACCTCGTCAAACTGTGACAGAGGCCTACAAAATGGCTTCGCCAAACTATCCCAAAAGGTGCTCTTTCCTATGTTGAATGTTCCATGCATTTGTCTAGTATAAACGCTAGAGGTTTGTGAAGACGAAACATGATTTCTCTTTCGGGTTTCAATTGGTGGTCCCAAACGAAAGCCAACTTTCTAGTTTTAACAACTCTCTACTGTTGTAAACCGGTGTAATAGGGCTCCTATAAGAGCGTCAAAAGGATGTCATATGATCGTTTCGGGTCAAACCAAAAATCAAGGCGACTCCTCGTATACCAAGGTATGCGAATGAAACTTCACATCTCGTTTCCAGAGTTGCGAAGGGTACTTAGTGAGTCTCGAAAAATGCAAAATTTAACTATTTTAAGCAGGAAGAAGGTCAACTTAATCAATGGAGAGTCAAATTTGTCTAGTCGATAAAACGATATTGGAGCGATCAAAAGGGTAAGAGTTTTCTAGATCATCTCGAAGCGAGGGTGATAGTTCATGGTTTAAAGTAGGTGAGTTATAATGGCTTTGAGAGTTACGACATGACACTTTATTGTTTTGCAATGAGTTGAAGAGACATGTAACTGTATTAAAAATCTAATAACTTAATATTCTATTTAGTTGCAAAAGAGAACTAAAACATGAGAATTATGAGAGGTAAGGAAAGAAGAACCATGCCTGGAGAACGAAGTCGGTCGAAGCCGCAGGCTTTGGTTTAGCATCTTGCTTGGGCACTTCACCAACCGGTTCACGAGTCTGGATCTAATCTCCACCACGTCACACCAACTTCCCGATCACTTGAATTTTTTCCAATAGAATAAGTAGTTGTGTTGTATATTTTCCCTCTCATACCCATGCGAGCCGTGGGAAGTCATGGAAGGAGTCGGGCGCGGCAATGTTGGGGGACATGACGGAAGGGTTGAGAAACCCACACCACACATGAAAATCTGCTCCAAGTTTTAGAGGTGAAAAACATGTCGGAGGAGCTTGGGCGAAAGGATATGTCGGGAGGCGAGAAAAACTGCGCGACCAGGGGCAAAAGCTCAGCCGATCTTTAAGAGCATGGCACGGACATGTTGCGGGGGGCATGAAACCAGACGCTTGCAGATCGGAAAACGAATCGGAGGAGCAGGGCGCAGAAGCATGTCGGGTGGCTTTCAAAACCCGACAACAAAAGACATGCCGCGAGGGTTGGAAGACCCGACGAAAAGGAAAGCGGGTTTCATAGTCGGGTTTGCACGTCGAAGAAGCATGTCGGGAGCCCGCCAAAGCCCGACACCAAAAGACATGTCGCAAGGGGTAGAAAACCCGACACAAAGGAAATCGGGTTTTCGGGTCGGAAACGCATGATGAAAGAGCATGTCGGGAGCCCACCAAAACCCGACACCAAAGGACATGCCGAAAGGGTTAAAAAATCCAACGCACAAGGAAATCGGGTTTCCGGGGTGGGAAAACAAGTCGGGTTCGCATGGTCAAAAAAGCATGTCGGGAGCTCTAAAGAACCCGACACAAGAAAATATGTTTTCGGGTCGCCAAAACCCGACGCAAAAGCAAATCGGGAAAACACGCCGGAAGAGCATGAAAAGGAAGCATGTCGAGCCAGTTTCCAAGCCCGATGCAAATGCACGAGGAGTTCCGAACCCGACAGGCGTTGGGGATCTCATCTGCCACCATGGTTGTTGAAGAATTGAATGCAGTTTTGGAGGTGGTTGGGGCAGTTCGAATTCCTCTCTTCTCCCTCTCTTTTCCTCCATATAAAATGTAAGGAGGGGGCTGTTTTTAAAAGGTTGAACATTTTTGTTTTGTGCCTCCTCCCTTCTTCTCTTTGGCAGGTGGAGTTGTGGAGCTCAAACCTCCCATTTGAAACTGTAATGCACCTTTGCCTCTGGGCATTTTTTGCAGTGTATTGTATCAACCTTCGGAGCAAATAAATACATGACTGTGGATGTTTCTCAACCCTCTATGTGTTTCATTTTGCATCCTCCTGATCTTTCACTGTGAATATGTTTATCTGTGCATGATATTGCATTGCATTTACGTGTCATGTTTAATTGGCAAAACATATGTTCTTCATTCCTCGGTGCATCACCTCCTTAGCTTAGGTTTATTTTTATGCATTTCTCTCTCCCTGTCTCCTTGGTAGTTAGATTAGGTATTTTGGGTAAACCTCTGCGTTTCATTGGTGCATCTGAACAGAGGAATAGGAGCCGGCCTTCATCCGGAGAGCTTTTCCGATTTCGCGAGGTCCCACACTTGGGAAAAGCTCCATGTTGTGCAATCGCACTGGGAGTCTCAAACGATCGTGTTGCGGAGTCCCAGGGGTGCTGTGATTCGACACCAACAGTTTTGGCACGCCCGGTGGGACCAAGAGGTCATTCCATCAAAAATTTGAAGGAGTTTTCATGAAATTTGCACAAAAAATTTGTAGTTTTTACAAATTTCGGATTTTGCACCTCCCAGCCTGAACCCCGAAATCAATTTTCAAGGGCTTAACTTGCTCAAAACGAGTCAAAATTTCACCAGTTGGTAGATCCGACTGTAATCTTCAAAAGGGTATTCTTAGTTTTTTGAGATTTTGACTTTCAAAATTTCGGGTATCTAGTGATTTCGGGATTTCGGGATCCGAGAGCATCAAAGCAGAAGCAGTAGTGTTTCGGGTTTCGGGGGATGCATTGCATGGTCCTACCCCCGGCAGCAGTGATTTCGGGATTTCGGGATCCGAGAGCATCAAAGCGAAGCAAGTGTTTCGGGTTTCGGGGATGCATTGCATGGTCCTACCCTCGCAGAGGTGATTTGAGGATTTCGGATCAAAGCATCAAAGCGTGTCGGGTTTTGAGGGTGTCGGACATGTTCCAAGTCTGGCGACTGTGCTTTTCGAGAATCCTTGTTGCCTGAACATGACATGAGTTCCAAATCCGAAGATTGCATTCCTCCGGGTCTTTCAAATTTTAAATCTCGATTTCGATATTGTCAAGTTTGGTGTGTAACTTGGCAACATCCAGCCTTTTAGAGGCATTTTCAAAAACACATCTGGCGACTCCACCTGATCAGCAACCCATTTCTCTGAGTTACAGACCCGTTCCCATCCATTTCCACCCATCTTTCTTTCCATCTCTTTCATCCTTTTCCATTCCATGAAGTTGTGCAACCATGACTTCATTTCCATCATGGAATCCACATCAACAGCAGCAATATATCACACCTCCAACATGTTTTACAAATCCTCCAAATCAGCATTTTGGTCAAGTTCAGGATCAACATGCATACCCATATGAGCAAAGCAATGCCAAAATCAGTTTGGCTATGAAGCATGTCAAACGCAAGGGTACGCATGCAATGAAGACAACGAAGAAGAAAATGCAGATCTGCTGGAGAAAATCCAAAAGATGGAGGCAAACATGGTGCAATCTAGGGCTCAGGCACAAATGAAAGCATTTGGAATTGGTTGCAGAGCACCTTGTCCATGGGTGGGACCTTTTCCAAGGCATTACAGCCCTCAAGAGAAGTTGGACTTCATGATTGCAACACTGCCATTGCTTACAAGGTGGATTGAAGGAATAGAGGTATATGAGAGGAGCATTCAGCAACCTTGTCAACGGGTAAGCACACCATCTCATACTCTTTCTTTTCCCCCCTCTCAATCTATATCATTTCAGCAGTATCAAGTTTTACATTCACCATCTGCTGTCCTAAATGTTGATTCCATCCCTCCACCCCCTAGTCTTCCATCCCATCTCAGTTTTTCTGCCCTCTTCTCTTCCAAATCCAAACCCCCTCCACAAGAGCTAAATGAAGTACCTTCCACTCCAAAGAAACAAGAGGTTTCACCGCCTCCACCACCACACAAAATTGTCAAATCAGTTGAGTTTCAACCTATCCCTCCTATTGCATCCCCTAATCCATGTTGGGAGGATGAAAATCAGAATGCCAGCCAAGGAAAACCACAGCAAAAAGAGAGTGCCAACAAAGAGGAAGAAATTCAAAGTCTGAAGAGTTGGGCTCTTAGATTTGGGATGACGAAGATCCCCTTGATGGTTAAGCCTACAGAAGAGGCTGAGGTTGGAGAACAAATGGTGGTCGAGGATCTGATTACATTGCAAGAAGAAGATGTTGATCTAATAGAAGTTGCACAATCAGCCATGAAAGAGGAAAGCCCTGAAGAAAATCTTGCAGTCCCAACTTGTCCTCTAGAGCAGCAGATCGAAGAGTTTGACTTGACGAACTTCATGCTGGAGGAGGAGCTCATTCAAGAGCAAGATTGCCTTCGAGTAATAGAGGAGGGAGAAGCTGCTCCAAAGGCAAAAGAAGAGGAGCACATCCTAGTTGTGGAGGAGAAGAGTGCAGATCCAAGGGCTTTGAGCACAAAGCAGGCTACAGGAGAACCTTTAGTTCTTCTTTCTACTTCACCTCTCCCGAGTTCTAGTACTGAAGAGGAGTTTGATCTCTCAAACTCAATATTGGAGAGTGAAGGAAACCATGGTGGTCAAATTGCAGATCAAGAGAACACCATGGAGGAAGTTGAACATTTGCAGCAGGACAGCAATGAGGCAGTTTACCTGTCAGATTTGGAGGACTGTTTTGATGGAGAAGAGCCGGTTGAGTTTTCACCATTCTCTCTTTCATCATCCACATTCCAAACACCAGAGCCTGCTGCCATGAAGGAGAGCTTTCATTTGCAGCAGCCTGCATCTTACAACAGCCCTTTGGAATCAAAATTGGAAGATTTTAATCTTCCATATTCTTCATTGGAGGAAGAGAAAGGACAGAAGGATTCCACCATTTCTTCCACGTCATCCATCTCGGAGGGTCTGCAAGAGAACTCCATTTTTGGAGTTGAAAATCAGAGCTATGGGCATATCAAACGGATTAGACCTTGCCCAATCAGGTATTTGGCTTCATTCGAGCCAAAGGAGAAGCCTGACAACCGTCATGCTTGCTTGAGCATGAGGGTGAGTTCTGAGTACGAGGATCAGCTTTGCCATACCTTTTCAATCCAAATGCGAGCAACTAAAAGAGGTATTGGATTTGTTTTCAGGTGACACCTTGATGATTTGGGTGGAAGACCAGACTTCTCGTTGATTTCCCACTCATCCAAACACCATGATCGCTCCAAATCATTGCATGGCTGCCATTTTGAAGAAGGAAGCTATTTCTGCACAACCACGATTGCGGGTTTGTTTAGCTTTCCTTTGCTTCTAGTTAAGTAGAGTAGGTAGGTTTGCTTTCAGCGAAAGAAGTGCTTGTGCACACTCTGCATGTTCCATTTTGGGCATGTATGATTTTCGATTTGTACATAGTTTTTGTGTTTGGTTTTGCTCGCATGGTTCATTTCAAATGTTTTTTTTGGTGAGAACAACTCTTAAGTTCAATGGGTTTCAGCGGTTGCGGTAGGGAAGAATCGGATATCGGGTTAGTTCGGGTTATTGCTTATGACTCCATGCCCAATGGATTGCTAAAAGGCCACTGATCTTCTACCTAGCAAGCAGGTAACCCCGTGAGTCGCCAAA
The DNA here is from genome assembly GCA_018340775.1 of Taxus wallichiana var. yunnanensis. Taxonomy (NCBI): domain Eukaryota; kingdom Viridiplantae; phylum Streptophyta; class Pinopsida; order Cupressales; family Taxaceae; genus Taxus; species Taxus wallichiana. The sequence goes on along the minus strand of CM031239.1, from coordinate 874,392,620 downwards.
TTGTTGTATATATTCCCCCACCCGATGCTGATTGCAAGTCAGAAGGAGCGAAATGAAGCGAAGGGGACATGACGGAAGGGCTGAGAAACCCGACACCACAGACACGCGGGTTTGAGAAAAACATGCTTTATAGGAGCGGGCGAAAGGATATGTCGGGGAGGCAGAAAAACCCGACGCACCAGCAAATCGCAGAGCAGCGGGAGGAAGGGAAGAGCATGGCGCGGGACATGTTGCAGGGGCCGCAAAACCCGACGCGAATGCAATCGGGAAAACGAATCGGAGGAGCAGGGCGCAGAAGCATGTCGGGTGGCTTTCAAAACCCGACAACAAAAGACATGCCGCGAGGGTTGGAAGACCCGACGAAAAGGAAAGCGGGTTTCATAATCGGGTTTGCACGTCGAAGAAGCATGTCGGGAGCCCGCCAAAGCCCGACACCAAAAGAACATGTCGCAGGGTCTCCAAAACCCGACGCAAAGCAAATCGGGTTTTCGGGTCGGAAACGCATGATGAAAGAGCATGTCGGGAGCCCACCAAAACCCGACACCAAAGGACATGCCGGAAGGGTTAAAAAATCCGACGCACAAGGAAATCGGGTTTCCGGGGCGGGAAAACAAGTCGGGTTCGCATGGTCAAAAAAGCATGTCGGGAGCTCTAAAGAACCCGACACAAGAAAATATGTTTTCGGGTCGCCAAAACCCGACGCAAAAGCAAATCGGGAAAACACGTCGGAAGAGCATGAAAAGGAAGCATGTCGAGCCAGTTTCCAAGCCCGATGCAAATGCACGAGGGAGTTCCGAACCCGACAGGCGTTGGGGATCTCATCTGCCACCATGGTTGTTGAAGAATTGAATGCAGTTTTGGAGGTGGTTGGGCGGTTCGAATTCCTCTCTTCTCCCTCTCTTTTCCTCCATATAAAATGTAAGGAGGGGGTGTTTTTAAAGGTTGGACATTTTTGTTTTGTGCCTCCTCCCTTCTTCTCTTTGGCGAGAGAATGGAGTTTTGGAGCTCAAACCTCCCATTTGAACTGTAATGCCATTATGCCTTTTGGCCATTTTTTGCAGATGTATTGAATCGATCCTTTGAGCAAATAAATATATGTCTGTGGATGTTTCTCAATCCTCTCATGTGTTTCATTTTGCATCCTCTTGATCTCTCACTTTGCATTTTGTTTATCTGTGCATAGTGTGATATTGCATTGCATTTATGTGAGTACGTGTTTAATTGCAAAACTTATGTTCTTCATTCCTCGGTGCATCACCTCCTTAGCTTAGGTTTATTTTTATGCATTTCTCTCTCCCTGTCTCCTTGGTAGTTAGATTAGGTTTTTTGGGGTAAACCCTCTGCATTTTATTGGTGCATCTGAACAGAGGAATAGGAGCCGGCCTTCATCCGGAGAGCTTTTCCGATTTCGCAAGGTCCCACACTTGGGAAAAGCTCCATGTTGTGCAATCGCACTGGGAGTCTCAAACGATCGCGTTGCGGAGTCCCAGGGGTGCTGTGATTCGACACCAACAAGTTGCTTGTGTTTCAAGCTTTTAACATACCCACTTCGCATAAATCCTCACATTGTCGATGATGCATTGTATGCGAGTAGTGCCCCAAGCTAGTTAGAATGCATAAAAACAATCCACCACATGACAATCTTGCTCCAAGATTTACATTTCGGCACAAGGAGTTAGGATGCTTGCAAAGGTTATGAACACGCATATCTCCACGAATGAATCCAAGCTCAACTGATCTTTATGAGCACCAACTTGTTTGTAAACCACACTTGCATACAGATCTAACAAACCATGGTTGTGCATACTCTGCAAATCATGTTGTCCATGATAAAACAACTCTCTGGGGTATTTTGCAAACAGTTAATGTGCCCATCAAAAACCAGCAACATAATGATTAATTCTAGGCATGATTCTACAAGAGGCACTCATGCCATCAAGTATTTACAACCCTCATGACACTTTTCCCGCCTTAGCTAAGTGCTAAGTAAACAAAAATGAAGCTTACATGGTCAGGGTATGTCCTAGAAGACCACATCTTTTAAGGCATTCTGCCAAACAAATCACAGGCCTTTTCTTCACATCCATTTTGTGCATATGTTGCCATCATGGCATTCCATGAGACAACATTTCTTTGAGGCATTAAAACAAACATTTCAACATCTTTTTAATAGACCCATTTTTGCATACCTGCTATCATTGCCGCCCAGGAGGCCACATATCTTTCAGGTATTTTGTCAAACAATTCTCCTGAGTTGTGTATGCCTTCACATTTTTCCTACGTGCCAAACTGGGCACTAAATACATTTGCTTGGAAGTTTCAAAGGCCTTTCAACAAACGCATTTGTGCATATCCTACCCTCGTGGCATTCCATGAGCCCGCATCTATTTGGGGCATTCTATCCAACAGTTCACGAGTCCCCTACAAGTCTTTTGCAGCAAACATGTCTACCACAAAGAGATGAACTACAACATCTGACAAAAATGCCTCTCTAGTTCGTGTTTTTGGCATTGTCCACGTGGAAAAAGGAGCTCGAGTTTTGATGCAGGGCTGAGAGGATGTTGGCACAGCCGCAAAAGGAAACATGGAAAATCCATGGGATGACATTTGGCGAGGCATCTCTTTGAAAGAAAACAAGAAAATGCCCAAAGAGCATTGATTTGAGTAAAAAGAACTCAAACCACCTTTCTTTCAGGCATTTGGGCAGAACAGATTGGAGTTTCCCCATGGCGGCGGCAGCTGCACTCTCTCTCTCTACACAACCAAAACGATGGAAGAAAACCCAATTTTTCCCTAATCCGCCCTAAGAAGAATATCACGGCTTTTTTCGATTTTATTTTTAATTTCTTTTAAATTTATTTATCTATATATTTTTTGTTTGTTTGTTTTAACTAAATAGGAATACAAACCATGAATGAGGTAAAATATTGATGAGCACAATTAATGATGATCGCCCTATTCATAATAACAACACAATTTTATTAATAATAATAATAATAATAATAATAATAATCATCGCACCTCGACATTATAAATTATAATATTATTATAACATTATTTTTATGATTTTACGGCTAAACAATGATAATAATTATTAATCCTATTAATGTCGATGACCCGACAAACTCGAAGAGCTGAGAACCAATTTTTCCTTTAACTGGATAGTCATCCATGACGCTACGAGGTCCACAGTTGGGGTGTCGACAATGACTCGAAAGGCAAGAAGGAGAGGGAAGGTGAAAAATCTTCACTGCGACCTAGACAAGGTCAACAACGGTCAACGAGAGCACACGCACACCAGTCTCCCAGGCTTAGAAACAAGGTCGTCATGCTAGGAACAGGGGAACATCGACAGGGGGCATTACATGGGCCTAGAGGTTTTGGTCCGCGCATTGAAATCCCCCAAAATTAAGACCTCCATAATAGCTTAGAACTAAGAGATACCTATGTAGAGGTTGAATAAGGGTCCTGTCGAGGCCATTATGAATGGCATAAAAAAGGGAATGAGGAAGAAAATCGACCTAAATTTTACATGGAGCAAATGATGATATCATCCCAAGAATGCAAGTTGTGGTGTGCATAGAAATGAAGAAAACACAAAGAGAGGAAAAGAATCTATGGCGGAAGAAAATAGAAAGGAAAGAAGGTAGTGGAGTACCTCGATGGAAGACATGGACGGGAGATGATGTGGTGTAACTCCATGTTAGTGTCTTGTGGATTACATGCAAAAGGGAGGAATATGTAGTGTAACCGCACAAGGTCTCGGGACAAATAGGGAAGAGAAGAAGCGCAAGTTTTTACAATAAGAAATAATTGGGAAAAGTGTTCTAGTTATGGAAAATACAAGTGTACATAGGAATGGGCACAGAAGATGAGAAGTGTTGAGTAAAGGGGAAAAATGATAGTTTATGACACATAAAAGATTCAACGAGAGAGAGAAAATGTCATCTAACTAAGGCACAATTGGCATAAGAGGAAGGTCATGGTCATTATCCTTCATGACCAAAAGGGATGGTTCTACCATTCCACCTTACTTGCGAGTAGAGGGCTTACAATGTTTGTTACCTAGAGATCTCAATGTAGAGAATCTTGCGAGAAACAACCAAGTCAAGAGTTACACAAAAATGGCATGGCACAAGGGGGCATTGAGATCTCTTTAGAAAGTGTGCAAGAGTATTATGAAAGAATTTCATGATACCTTGAGCTAAGGAGAGAAGTAAGAGTTTGGTTAAGGCGTGAGGAGCACGTGTGACGAAGGACGGTTGAGGAATGGGGCATGCACATGGCACAAGAAGAAGGAACCCAAAAGGAGGAGACTTGTGTGGAGGATGCAAGGAAGAGATGAAGACTTGTGATGACACTAAGGTAAGTAGTGCACATAAGGAATTACGAATAAAGATGAGAGCGTGAAGACTTGACTTAATAGTGAGATTTCGAGAATCTTGGGACTAACCAAGATGCAGAGGATAAGAAGTCAGGGAACACATGTTATGCAGAGGTTTGACACATGGATCTGTAATATTTCATGGAGTGGCATGTAAGTCAAGGGAATATCTAAGTTCGAAGATTGGGTCTCTGAGGAGGGAAAGACAAAAAAGAAGGCATGGATTTGATGTGGGGATTATCGAGGAGGTGAGATATTGGGAATCCATGAGGAAAATCAAATCATTTGAAGCCAAAAAGAGGTGGCCAAAAATAAATTGTAGGTGCACTGATAACCCAAAGAGCTGAAGTGGTGAAGTAGAGCATAGGCTCTAAGGGTGGAGAAGCCACAATGACCAATGTGGCGGATAGAGGAGAGAGTATATCTATAGGGAGCCATAGAGAGGTTTAAACCACCAGGGTGGCTCAAGCCAAGATAGGGACGACATAAAAGAAGAAGGGGCGAGATTGAAATCTCAAGAGAGATATAAATCCATATATGAGCATTGGATAGAGAGGGAAATAGAGAATCATAGACCCCTATTGCAATAGCTAGGATAGCTAAGAGGGGGTAAGCCATAGGAAGAGGTCTCCACACTAAACTCCATAAAATATATCTTGTATTCTTTGAATCAATAAAGAATGTTGCATTTTAGTGCAACCCATTGTGTGACTTTGATGGTTGTGTGGTTAGGCATTCAAGGACCCCTAGCCACATTGTTCACTTTATTTGCCAAATATTTTGCAAATGGGGGTTCCATTGTATCCCAAGAAATAAATTAACACATTCCAACAAATTTTTGGGTGTTCATCAAGATTAAACATTGTCAAGTTGTAATTCAGAAATGAACAAATATCTATATATAATCCTCACCTTCACCAATACAAGAAATAATCTTTATAATGCAGCCAATGAGAGAAGAATTTGAAAAATTCTTAACCTCCCCAAATTTAGTTAGTTTTTTTCTCATCAAATTAACCAAAAGTATTTCTAAGTGTTCAAGGTGGTCTCATGTAGTTCGATCGGGCTACACATAGCAAGTTGTGAGCTTATCTAATAAGTTCTTCTCCCTTCAAGTTAAGTTCGGGTAGTCCATCTAAAGTTCCCCTCCCCCTTCTCTATGAGAAGAGAAAGGCATTAGAATATCTATAGTAGCTCACACCTCTATTATAGATAACCACCCTCAAGCCCACCCCTAGAGGGTTGAGTTCCTAAAGTACTTGATATTTTCCCATGTGCTATAGGTGGTTGATGTTGTATGTTTATAATCCTCACCCATTGGTTAAAAATTGGGCATCCTCCTTGGATAGGAGCTTGTCAAAAATGGATAGTTGCCCTCTTATTGGGCTTCTCAAGCTTAAAGCGGTAAGATGAGTTCTTTACCACTAATAAGACATGAACCCTTTTCACTATCCAACAACATAAATGTACTTTGGAATGTTTCCTACATTTCCCAATATGAAGACACTACTATTAGAAACTCATTTGTAGTCCAAGCAATACATGTGTATAATGTCATTATTGCATCTTCACAAAAATCAAGAACTTTCTCCAAGCCATAGATGTGTATATGGTAACTCACTTTTAAGCATGTCATGTTTTTGTAGTGCATCATTACTAGATAGCATTTCAAGGATCAATTGTGTATCTAATATGTAGTCATTCAAAATAACCCATCACTCATGAGTAACATTTAATTGTTCACCTATCTCTCGTTAACTTTAACTTAGTAAAAAATTTATAGTAATCTCAATGAATTGCACCATCTCCAAGGGTACATCAACAAGAATGATTATAATAGCAATAGTTAACGACACTCTTTTGTGAGTAGGATTTGCACCAAAAAATTTGTGTCAAGCAATGTATTTCACAATAAATAAAAAGCAAATAGTATTAGAAATGTTAAAACAATGGATATATATATATGTATGTAAGAAAACTTCTACCAAATTGTTTGTCCTTGTATGGTTAGCCTAATTCCTAAGAAATAAAATGTGGTTAAGTCATTTTGTATGCATTGAGCCTCGAATATGAGAATGTGTCAACAACGAGAGATGTTACTCAGAGACAATAACCAGGAAAGATGCAAATGGAAAGCAACTAACATAATTGATCAGAAATTATTTTGGGATGCAAAAAACATCAATACAGCTAGCCCGTTACTGTTTTCCCGATTTAGAAGGGGTAAAAATGGATACAAAAATGTAAGGCCGGTTATAAAGTTTCATATTGACCACAGTCAATGTGCAGAGCGTGTCAACTTTGAATATTTTGGATAGAATTACGATCTTATGGTGATATAATATTTAGGCATCACAAATTATTGAAATGTCTTTCCATTGTGATTATCCGGATTTTCAGTTTTCAACTAACTACCATAATTTTATACATCTGAATAATTCATCAGTTTTGGTCTTTATGAGTTATCTCTGGTTTGATGTTGTTTAGTCTACTATAGAGTCTAGACTCCAAACTAAGGTATGATGGCCAAACTAAGTTATGAGGGCCACATATGCATGATGGCTGGTTAAAATTATTTAACAGAACAAAGAACATTTGGAAAAGGGTGTGCAGGAGAAAGAACAAGTGATGTCTGCAATGCTTAAGAGATCCAATGTAGATCTCGTCCACCATTTCACGTGTGGAATCTTTTTTCCCAGGGATTTTATGGCATGCTGCAGCGCCTCATTGCTTTCTTCTTCTTCTTCTTTAATCAGTGGTGGATCTGGGCAGTGGTTTCATGTGATTCAGTAGCCCTGCAGCAACTCTTCTTCGCTCATAAAACTAATCTCAGCGGACAATTGGGATTTTGATTGTCTAGAAGATTTCTCTTTTGCTTTTGCTCTGGCTCTGGCTCTGGCTCTGGGGTGTCTGAAACGGCAGAATTGGGCAGCTAAATGGTCCTTAGATATGTTCCTTCTTGCATGGATTCAAGCGATTGGCTTCAGGTACCGTAGGTTTGATAAATGGTAGAATTCTTTCAGGCTTATGAAACACCCCACCCTGTAATTTTGTAATCGTTTTGTTTGCGCCTAATTCACTAGCTTTCTTCTGTAGTATTCAGAATTACAGCCCACATGCGGCCACCTCTAGAATTTACGGGATCTGTTTCATAACGACCATGTTGTAGTCCTTGACAACCTTCTCCTAGCAATAATCCTCTCAACATTATCAAATTCGCAGCTTTTTTAAGAGGGCTGTGTAATCTCCTTTAGATACATGGCGATCATGGGTTAAACAGTAAACATATGATTTTAGAGTTCTAGAATGAGTATCGGTAGTTTATGCTAATGGCATCGGCAAGGAATTCAGTGGCATACAAACTGCAGAATTGCAAGGAAGTGAATGTTATCAAGAGTTATACGGACCCAAATCTTACATGTTCTTTGTTTTTTTAATACATGTGGATTTGTCTTAAGGGATCCAATGTAGATGACAAAGAAAATCCAGAACTCGAGGAACAAATTAAGATTTTAAAAGTATTGAGAAAACGAGCAAAATTTGAGGTTGAGAAGTGGAGGAAATTCTTACTAAAAGAGTACATATGAAACATAAAATCTGGAATCAAAACAATAAACCAATCATGGCATTGATCAAGATATCTTCCTCCACTCTATTGTAGTTCGCTTCAATGCTACTGTTGCTGCTGCTGCTATGATCTAGATTCTATTCTACTCTGTTATGTTAGTGTTGTTTTGAATGGTGGATTTAAATACAGAAGATGAGTAAAAAGTTCAAAGGAGTTCGGGTTTTAGGATGCAGTGGACTCCAAAGCACATTCAGAAACAATTTCTTAGGTAGGTTTCTGCATTTATCAGCACCTATAGGTTTTTAAATAGGTTTCTACATTTATTGCGAGTAGATGGCACTATGTATGGGTGCAATGGCACGAGCAACAGAGGGCATAACTCTTTTGCTAAATAGAAATGGAAAATTAGCAATATCTATTATATGCACCATAGTACCATAGCCCCATCCAAACAGTACTACAACTAAGAAACAAGACATATTTTCACCCATTTCCTGACTTAACAATAAAATTCCTAAACCCAAATCAGAAGATTCAAAGAGAAAAAAAAACAAGGTTTTCCCTCTTATGATAAAAATTAAGAGCAATCAACCAATAGTAGTTAATGGAATGCATGTATTTCTAACTGCCCTATGACTAGTAAAAAGAAAACTTGTATTAATGGGACTTTCATAGCAAAACCCCAGGTTAAATTCCTCACAAGGCACATTGATGTGTATAATCACATACAATTCACTGATGATTATTTAAGAATTTGATTGATTAGGAGTTTATTCAAACCGTCATTGGTCTCTTTGTTATGTATTTACTCCATTAAGGGACATAACAGGTAAAATTCAATGAAGAAGTCTCATTATATGCAGACTAACGTTGGAAGAAGGCATTGATTTATTTTCAATGCTCTCAGTGATCTTCCTCTCTTTTTTTTTGTGTTGTGTGTATGCGGTTGTACTGGTTTTGGTCTCATGCTGCAAGGACAAGGCTACCATTAGCTTGATCCTCTTTCCTTGATTGCATCAGATCCGGGATTTAAAACCAAGGAAAAAATTGAACTATTTCTATAGATAAATGTTTACTATTAAAATTGTACAGTAGATGATGTGCAAAATAAGATTTGGTCGGGCCAAGCAGATGTCCCAATTTTCAGAAATCAATAGAGTTAGTTGACATTTATTCATATAATGTTCCTTTCCAAATGAGGTTATTTGGAGGAAAAGGAAACTTGTTTTCTTTCTTTATGATATCTCTAGAACGTAAAGGTGTTATAAATAAGTTGTGCAGATTTTTGTCAGATTCTAATATGATCAAGAGGCTCCATGGGCTAACCTCTGCCTTTTTGAGGTAAAATCCATGGTTAGAAAGAAACACGCAAAATTTTCAAGGAATTCCGTAGAGTAGCAAAAATGTATTTTTAAGTATTTTCATAAATGTTCATGCCACTGTATTTTCCCAATTAAATGGTATAATCTCCAAGGTCTCAGTATGCAAGATCTGGCAATCCATAGAATATGGAAAATAAATGTTCAATTTGAGTTTCCTAGGTTTATAATTCATCCATTGCCAAAATTGTTTCCCCTGCATTTTCCACCATACATCAAGTTGAATTTTGATGGAACCATTTTGGGTGACCCTGATCCAGCTGCACAAGGGGGAATAATAAGGGGCCCACATCGAGAGATGCTTATTGCGTATTATTGATTTAGCTCAAATTATTAATAAATTTGTTGAAGCATGTGTACTCTGCAAAGGGGTCAAGTTCGCATTGGAGTCAAATATACCTTAAGTATTGATCAGCACTCAAAACTTGTAGTCTTTACAAAAAAAAACATAGAGTTTATTGAATCTCATACTATGTTCTGTAACCCCCCTTTACAATGTCTTTGTGCCCCTTCAAAATCTTATAGAGGAAATTATCGGTTTCCTCAAGTTTTTGAAGGCACATGTCTAAGTCATGTTCGTAGATGTATTTATGGGGCGTCCTATATTCTATCTAAACATGTTTTGTATGGCGATCTACAAGACTTCAAGCTATACACACACAACTATAACAGTTTGCGTAAAAATTGTCTAAACCAGTATAATATTATCTCGTCTCAAAAAACTTGTCAAATGAGAGCTTAGGTGGATCTTAAGTGATTGGAGATGACTATATATTAAAAATGACCTGGGAACTCCGTTGTTAGGTCATGGGCCGTGTTAATACCACACTATACCCACATCTTTTGGTCATTATATTTATATATAATATAGTCGTGCCCTTATTCATTTACTCATGACTCATCTTAAATTCGGGTCATCTCTCCAAGTACTCAAATTATTCTCAATTTCAATGGCGCCTCCATATCACATCTCAAAGCGAATGTTATTTATTATCCTGGCGGTGGTTACTCCCTCTCAAAGAAATTGTACTCGAGTAGGTTTGAAATTGGAAACATTGTGGATTGTTATTCCTCAGCTTGGTGCTGATTAACACCCTCCGAAAATGATGGTTTTCAAAGAGGTTTCAAATTGGAAATCTTGTGGAATGCTATTCGTTAGAACTACTCAATGGGCTTCAAGGAGAAGTGAACAAAACTCTAGTGCTGGAAAATATTAAAAGACCTATTGTTTTTCAGAAGGTGTCTAACACTAAATGGATCTAGCAAAGTTGACACTCCTACCAAAGGAATTCACCTGATCCTGCATGAATTAACAACATGCAGACCATTCTAATCTCACCTTTTCTTCTTGTTGCAAGTTTATATGACTGCTTTTTTTATTTGAAGAACAAAATTGATTGGAGGTTAGTCAGGGACAACAGATTCAGGATTTTCCATGACGGATCATTGATAGAGTCCTCCCAGTACCAGTTCAGGTCAAGATTAGTCCTAATCCATATAAACACCCCCATACGATATTTTCAAAAATTAGTGGATAGTTCAATTCTATATTAAAAATATTTTTACCATGAACAGAATCACCTTAAATTCGAAAAGACAAAGTCACCACTCTCCAGTACCAAAGTATTCTCAAGTAGGAAGGCCAGAATGCTTCTGCATTTATTTTACAAGATTACTTGGGAATCCATATAGTCACCCATGCAGTGTTTAGGTTTTTGAAATGATCTTTGGAGATGAGGTGAACATATTTCAACAATGGAAAATTGTGGATAACCATTGGCATTTATAATAAAATTTCAGTCATTGCTCCACCATGATAATAGCTACTACATTTTCAATAGACTTGCAGTTCTATTCCACTTTCCAAACTTGATGACAGAACTGCTAGCTGACTATATGGCATATCACCTTTTCTATTCTTTTAATCACCAGCTTAATTAGGTGATTACTTAATGTGTTTAGTTGTAATTTTCATCCAAATCCTTTTCTATATAAATAAACTGAACTAGAAAAATTTAATTAATGGAACGAGTATTTACTTACGCCTATAATAACCCGGTAGTGTAACAGGAATTCCAGGAGGCAGAACAATCAACATGGAGCATTAATATTTTGGTGTATCTGGTTGATCCCTTTTATTAACTCAATTGCCAAGTAGGAAGTAAAACCTAATATATTATATCTGCAACCATGTTATTTTCCTTATTTGAGATTTTTGGGTGGAAGTTTTATATGTGCATTAGGATAACCTGCTCTGTAAGGTTCACGATGATGAGGAGATGTGTATTTCCAATGGTAAGTAGACCCTGTAATTAGGGTGCAGTTGCTAGTCTTATTTTCACTTATTGATTTGAAGGTTCCCCATCAATTTATCCAAGGCATCTACTAGTATGCTACTAAGACATACCATAAAAGGATTATGCATGGGATCTTTGTTTTTGGAACAAAACCTTGAATCTCTACATTTTTAAACAGTATTGTTGCAAAAGTTTAAAGAAATATTTAGTTGATACCTCATGTGTTCAGAATGGATGCTACAAACTTCAACTAGAAGGCTTTCATATTGAAACTTTGGTTTATTATAGTATGCACTGAATTCAGGGTGCAACTTTCCTCAATAGAAGAGGTCAAATACAAGTCCTAAACCCTTGATACTCTTTGGAAATGACAGATCCAACCATCCCATCTACAACTGAAATGGAAAATTAGCAATATCCATTATATGCACTATAGTAGCACATCCCCTTTAAAACAGTACTACCAAAAATGTATTAAAAAAATATTTTTACCCAATCCCTGATTGAACAATAAAATTCCTAAGCCTAGATCAGAAGAATCGAAGAAGAAAAAGATCCATGTTATGATAAAAACAAAAACAATCACACCAATAATTAATGGAACACAGGTATTTCTGTCTGCCCTATAACCAATAAAAAAGATAAACCTTAAATTAATGGGATTTTCATAGCAAAACCCCTAGGTTCACATCCTCACAAGGCATGTTGATGTGTAAAATCACGTACAATTCAGAGTGCAAATTGCCCCAATAGACAAAAGCCTGGATGAGTACGATTCCCGCATCGGGACAAATTTTGTCAAAAGCAAGTACCTGATATTCTTTGGAAATGCCAGATCCAACCATCCCATTTGCAACCACAATTTGAAATTAAGGACTTGATTTTAAAGTACAACTTATGATATATAATTTCCAATCAAAGGATGTCGATAAATACTAGATCTGGCCAAAATACTTTAATATGCACTTGCAATGAATAGAACTCCCACTGATAAATATAAAATCGATTTGCATATTCTAACATTTACAGGATTGAATAATGGATAGACTGTACCCAACTTTGAAGATTCAAATAAAAACAGAGGTTACCATCTTCTTCTGAAAATAAAGGAAAAACAGTGAATACTTAATGAAATGTAGGAATTTCTATCTGTTCAAATGTTTAAAAACCTAATCAAAGGATTTCCATGAAAACAAGGCTAAACTGTAAATTAATAGGGCTTTCAGCCAAGAATCAAATCCTCAAAAGCCCTGATAATGTGTAAAATTAAGTAATATATCACATTCAATCATGTGTATAACCTCAAAAACAAAGGCCAAATGCAAGTCCTAAGTGGAAGTAGAAGGTAAGCCTGTGCTATCTTCTGGTCTGCAATTTCAATGGATGCTAAATCAATACATATATGACTACAATATTGACACAGCTATTTCACCATACAATGAATTAAATTAAGTTCAGAAGAAGAGGGTTTACTACTTACACAAAGGATGAATGAGGCTTCGGAAATGCCAGATCCAAACATCCCATCTATGACTGAAATTTGTAATGACATATAAATTCCAATCAAAGTATGTGAATTAAAACTAGGCCGCAGAATTCATAAAGTAAGGGGATTTCAAAGAAAAGAATTCACGTGTATTAATATAAAACTGATCTACGTACATTCCAAGATTGAACAATCAAAAGACAGAACCAAACTCAGAAAATTCAAAAAAAAGAGAGGTTGCCCTCTCTGCTAAATAAAAGGAAACTCAGACAAGACCTAATGAAATACAGATACTTCTATCTATTCATATTAAAAAGCAAAACAAACGAATCAAAGGATTTTTATTAGGACAAGCCTAAACTGTAAATTAATGGGGCTGTTAGCCAGATTGAAATCCTCTAAAGCCCTGTCAATATTTAAAATTAATAGATCACATTAACTAACCTAAAAAAACAGAGGTCAAACATAAGTCTGAGCGGAAGCAGAAAGTAAGCCTCTGCTATCTTCTGTCCTGCAATTTCAACCATGCCATTTACAATGAGAACTACTGGCAAATTCGACGGATGCTAAATCAATGCAAATATGAATACAAAATTAACAGATCTCTCTCACAAACCAATGAATTCGATTAAATTCAGAAGAACATGGTTTTCCGGAGAGGACAAACTGCCCGTTTTCCCGAGCAAATTTTCTAATGATTTACAATGCATTTTAATTTATAGGACCCAAATGCTTTCACAGAAAAGGCGGTGAAAGAAAAACATAGCCGTTATGTTCGTATTTCTCGAGTTTGAATAACATAAACATTTACACGTAATTTATTTGAATTCACAAAATGAAGATATTTTTGAAATAGTTTATGGGATTATGGATTATGGATACCAATCACTTAAGGATTAGTTAGTATAATTTATTTATAAATTATATTAAACATTGAAGGGTCCTTAGTTCATTGGTGAAGTTGATTGGCTTTGAATAAATCCACCAAAGATCAAGTTTTGTTGAGTGTAAGGATTGTAAATCTGCTATATGCTTCCTCCAAAACATGAGCATAGATGTATTCTATATTTTAGTGTAGAGACAAAACATTTAAAGTAGTTATGCATGCACGGAAATCACTTAAGATTTATATTCTTTTCTATCAAATATCGTGGATTTTAGGATTATGTCTTGATCTTTGAAATTTGCTTTCGATTTGTCCATCTATTTGTTCATACAAAGTATTCCATTTGGGTACATTTTTTATGAGTGTAGACATTATTTTTAGTAAAGGCATGGTTAATTGCTTATCATGTTAGTATATTTGTGTGTATTGAACATTAATCCAAGTGAGGTTCTTATTGGTGTATTTTCTTTATATTTCTCAACCTTCAATTTGTTTCCTTATATTTTTGGCACCTTCAACCTCGTTTTCCTCTTATTGAATCTACATTCTTCTCTGTTTGAGTCTTATATGTCTCTTTTTCTTAATTTTTGATACTTTTATGGGTTTCTCTCTCCTTCGCACGTTATGTTATTTTCATGTTGTCAAATTTTCTATAGAATACTGAAAGTAGCCATGCCAATTTCATGACCGTTATGGAAGAGGCCTTTTGTATTGTGTTCCCTTTTCTCCCATAGTCAAGGTGCCTTGAGGATTTGGCCGATGTGCGTTGATTGTCGGTTGTATGCAAACTCAACTAAATGAAGGTAATCTTCCCACTTCTTTTGCTAGTCCATCACATACATCCTCAACATGTCCTCCAATACCTGATTAACCCTCTCTGTCTGTCCATCTGTCTCTGGATGATATGCTTGAGCTGAAATTAATCTGTACCCAGAGTGGCCTGAAAGGAAGTCCAGAAAACTGAAGTGTAAATGGTGTCCTTGTCATTGATGATGGTCTTGAATCCCATGCAATCTAACAATGTCCTCCATAAATACTTTGGCGATGGCTTATGCATTATAGGTGACTTTGGTTGGTGAGAAATGCGCAACCTTGGTCAACTTATCCACAGTGACCATAATGGCATCATGATGGTAAGAAGACATAGGGAGTCCTACTATGAAATCCATGGAGATCACATCCCATTTCCACTCGGGAATATCATGAGGATGTAAGAGTCCTGCGGGATGAGAATGCTCTGCCTTGACCCTCTGACACTCAAGGCATCGTGCAACAAAATCTGCTATGTCTCGTCGAAGACTTGGCCAATAATATAACTCCCTCAGATCGGCTGTGCATTTTCTTCACTCCTGGATGTGCCGCATATGGAGCTCGATGAGCCTCTAGAGGATGAAGCTACGCAGATCACCTGACTTAGGCACATATATGCACCTATGAAACCAAAGTAAACCATCTGTCTCTAAAATGCACCCTGAATATCTACCCTCTAAGGAACCCTGTGACTCCAACATCTATCTAGCTCCCTCATAAAACCTGTCCTCTTGAAGATGTTCAAGAATTCTACCTCTCAAATCTGATCATAGGTCAAAGATGCAAGCACATGTCATCGCCTACTAAGTGCATCTGCAACGACATTTTCCTTTCCTTTGATATACTACACTTCCATGTCGTACTCACATAGGAACTCCATCCAACGTCCGTTGTCGAGCGTTGAGGTTTGGCTATGAGAAGATATGCTGTATAAACTACGGTGGTCAATCCTCAAAATGAAAGGTCTACCCAAAAGGAAATGATGCCAACACACAACGCATGCACATGATGCAAAGCTCTAAATCATGGGTAGGATAGTTAAGCTCGTAGTCTTTGAGCTTACGTGACTCAAAGGCAATCACCCGACGCTCCTACATAAGAATGGCTCCCAAACCCTCTAGTGATGCATCAATGCAAACAACAAAATCCTCTGTCAGGTCTAGAACTGCTAAGATGGGCACCATGGTTAACCTTTCCTTAAGCAACTAAAATGCCTGCTCACACTTTTCTGACCAATCAAACTTCTTCCCTTTTCTCTGAAGAGAAGTAATAGGGTGAGCAATCTGGAGAAATCCTAAACAAACCTATGGTAGTAGTAGTAACTCCGTTAAGCCCATAAAACTCCTCACCTCAGTGACTGATGTGGGTGCTGGCCAATCCATAATAGCTTGTATCTTAGAGGGATCTACTTGAGATACCCTCTCCTAATATGATGTGACCCAAGTACTAAATCTCTATCTGAAAGAAGCTGCATTTTCCAAGTTCCCATACAACTTCTGCTCTCTCAAAACCTATAGTACCTATCTCAAATGCTCCTCGTGTTCCTCCTCGGAATGAGAATATATCAATATATCATCTAGGAATACTAAGACAAATTGATCCAAGAAAGGTCTGAATACTCCATTCATGAGGCTCATGAAGATAGCTAGGGCATTAGTCAAACCAAATGGGACAACTGTGAACTCATAATGCCCATAACGTGTGCGAAAAGTTGTCTTATGAATGTCTGCATCTGAAATGCACAACTGATGATACCCTGACTTGAGATCAATTTTGGAGAACACTCTAGCTCCCCGCATCTGATCAAATAAGTCATCAATCCTAGGGAGTGGGTAATGGTTCTTTATTGTGACTTTATTAAGATGCTAAAGTCTACACAAAGTCTGAGAGAACCATCCTTCTTCTTCACAAATATGACAGGCCTCCCCAAGGAGATACACTAGGACAAATGAGACCCTTCTCCAACAACTCCTCTAACTAAATCTTGAGCTCATGAAGCTCTGGAGTCATCATCCGATAGGGTGCCCTAGAAACTGGTGTGGATCTTGGCACTAAATCAATGGTGAAATCCACCTCTCTGCGGGGTGGTAACCATGGAAGCTCACCTGGAAACACATCTGCATACTCCCTCAAAACTACATGATCATCTAAGGGTGAATGCTCTGGGGTGCTCTCTGATCGATCACTAATGGTGATAGAAAACAACTGACAACCTTTATACATGCTCCACTTGAGTTTCTTAGCCAGATCATACGCAAAGAGATAGGTCTCTACATCCTTGATATCACAACTTTACACTCCCAAGATCATCCTGACACTCAATGACCTTATTTCTACAATCTACCTTAGCCCGATGAGCCTCGAGCCAATCCATACCCAAAACTACCTGATAGGATCCTAGAGGAATAACTCGGAGGTCAAGAGTAGTGGAGAAGACTCCTAAATCAAGTACATAACTCTCCACATACGAGTCCATGGCAGTTTGGCCTCAGAGGCCAACTCAACCTGCCAACTATCTGGTTGCCTAGCCACCACTAGCCCACACTGGTCCACTACAATAGGAGATATAAAAGAATCTGAAGCACCTGAATCAAAAAGTATTGAGACAAAAATACCCCTGATAGTACTTGTCATCTCAATAACAGTGGCCTGATGCTTGGCCTGGCGGTTGTCAACCACTTTGCATACACACGATGGGCACGTCCCACATCACCCACCATCTACTCGGATCTAGGAGCTCTCTACATATCCATGGTAGTGGGTTTGTGCAGGCACATACGCACATAGTGATCAAGAGACCCACAAATAAAACATCCTCCTGTACCCCTCTGAGATGGGGTCCCTCCTGTACTCTGGTGAATTGATCCTGCCGGCCCAACCCTAGCAAATTGTTGTGTGTGAGCTAGCTGCACCTACTAAGTACCATGTCTCCTATCCCTAGCTCCACCAAAACCTCCTCTAGTGCCACCTCTCTGTAAGCTCTTGGTGTCTATCTAGCCCTCTGCTAGTTGGTGGCCATGGTGTTGTGTCTCTTTGTTGTGGATGCGGTGGAGCCCTCGTAGCTACTGGTGGAGGCCAGAATCCTCCTCTAGGGGGTGGTGTTGTCCCCCATGACCTCTGACTCTAAAAGGCCTGAATCCTATCCTGAAACTTGCTCTTGTTTCTATCTCGGTGCTCTTGTGCCTTGGTCATGTTCTCCTCAACTAAGTAGGCCTTCTCAACGGCCTTCTCAAGTGTGGGAGGAGATAGCATCCTAACTACTCCTACTATGTCTGCATTCAGACCCTCGAATAAACCTATTTACCTATAATTTTTCATCTTGCAGGTAGTCCACATATTATAGAAGATCCAGGAACCTGCTCTCATACTATGCTACTATGCTTTAGATCCCTATGTCGTAAGTCGTGAAACTCATCAATCCTCTTCTACATGAAATGCTCTGACATATAGTGAGCCCTAAATCGCTCCTCAAACAACTCCCAAGTCACTGTCTCTCGAGTCAAATGGAGCTTCCACTCCTCATTCCTCCACCAAATGCCTGCTATTGCATCTCGAGGAGGTGTATGGAAAACTTGGCCTTGACATTGCTCTCATAAGAGTGCAAGCCAAAGCAGCTATCCAAGCTAAGGAGCCATGACTCAGCCCCAAAGCCATCTGTAGAGCCAGTGTAAGTAGGCGGATGCAAGCGAAGAAGGTCTCTAATCACATTACATGCTTATATCCCGATCCTGGCGATGCAGTCCAATAGGTGAGTGGGGTCACCTATCCCCAAATGGTCCCTCAAGACTGTGAGAATGGCTCCGACGGTAAGAGGCCACCCTCTCGCGATGAACGGAAGGGCTATGACCTCTCCCACCTCGGGTATCATGCTCTAGTGGCTCTGAGTGCATGTCCTCACCTATCGGCTCCTCATCTCCTAACAGATCTCCTCCTCTCTCACCTCCTGTGGTGGTGGAAGGCACTTTGCTACACAACACCGATCAACTACTGAAGAGCCTCTAAGATTTGAGGCCCGACTCGGGTGCCTGCGGTTCGGGCATAGGCAAACTACGTCCCAAACCCCTAACCGATCGTTGCCTCATGGGTGTCATCATGTGAACGAGGTGAGAAAATATATTATTAAATTATAACGATTGATTTTTTTAATTTTTTTTAATTTATTTGATTTATTTATTTATATTTTTATTGTATTTTAATGTTATTAAAATATAGTCGACTAGTTTAATAATTACCTAGAGTGTCCGCATGTGTGAACCTCTGCTCTGATACCAAATGTAATGCCCCACCTGGGACACTAGAAAATACTACGAAAGCACTACTAAAAAAATGGGTATTAAAATTTTTTTTTTTTTTTGAGAGTCTAATTAATAATAATACATTTGCCTAACCGATTCCCTTAAAGATTATTTTAAGTTAATTTATATATTTACTCGAGTTAAATAAATCATTAACCCAAGGAAATTTAATTACTTATTTCCATTAAGTTCACTAGGGTTACAAATAAGATTCCACACCCCTTTATAACTTAATTAGATTTCCCCTTTTTATTATTCGTTTTGCCCACACCCCTCTCTTAAATTTATCTCCCATTCCCATAAAGTGCCCATGACTTAAAATATGTAGGATTGACTTTGGGCCCTTGGATCAAATCTAATCTTGACCCTTGATTTCAAATTTACCCTAAAGTTGCCCTAAATTTCTCTATGTTTCCTTTTCCTTTCTATTCCTCTCCTCATTTGTTTTGTGTGGTTATTTTTTGCATGCATCGAGTTTAGGAGGAGCTCAAGGAAGAACAAGATCCAGGGGTTTCTCTCTTGATGAGAAGGATCTTGATATTGTTTTATTGTTATTCCTTTTGTATGTCTTCTACACCAAAATCTTCTCAGATTTGCATTTCTATTATACCACATGAATAGTTTATTTCTCTATTTCATTAGGGAGGCACATCTTCTTGATTTTATAAATATATAGAAGTATATATATATATATATATATATATATATATATATATATAATATATATATATTTACAATATGTTATTGAAAACCAAAATCTCTAATATATAATGTAATGTAAAACCCAAATAGGATTACTAGGTCAGTTTTGAGGACATGTGGTGCTTTTGAGAAGGGCGGAGTGGGGGAGGGGTGTGAGGGAGGTTTGTGGGGAAGTGTGATGGGAAGTGAAAGATGTGTGGGGAAGGGGAAATAAGGATGGTGTGGGGAGAGAGGTGGGAGAGGGGGATAGGGGGATGCAGGTTAGGGGTGCGGTGATGTGGCTTTGTGCATGTGCATGCGGGAGGAGGTGGGGGTGTGGCAATACTGGGGGTGGGGAGGCTCCTGGGGCCTCTGCATGTGGTGCGCAGTGGGTGTGGGGAGGGCTCGGCCCTCCTCATGTTCTATTTTTTTGTTTTTTTAAAAATATTACTTACTTTTTTCTCCCCTTTTTAAAATTATTATATATATAAAAATTGTTTATATACTATATTATATATATATATATATATTATATATATATATATATATATATATATATATATATATATTTTAAATATATCATATTTAACATATAATTAATTAAAATAATAAATAACTTTTATACTATGTTTAAGTATATAATATACTTATATGAAGTATATTTTAATATATCCCTTTTATGCCCTATGCTAAAAATTATTAAATGTTGCAAAATGATACCATATGTTATGAGTATATTTTATAGTCATATCCCAAATAACTATATCAACATATTTTAATATTATTATTTCACATGCTATGCAAAAGAGATTATTATAAATGGTAAAATGATAGGTTTTGTTTTGTAGGTCTTGTGGAAGACACACTCCATGCTTTCAACTAAATTGAAATTGTAAGAAAAAATTATTTTCTCATTTGTATAAGGGAAATTTAACTTTGTATTTCAAATTTATAAGAGAGATCTTGGAAACAAATTTAAGCTTAGTGAAGGAGGAGGTATAATCACACTAGTTCACTAATAAATCCATCTTGCTAAGTTAACAAGGAAGAGAGTAAAACTGATTTTGTTCTATTCACTATGTTTCAAAATTTACAAGAAGGAATGTATTTCAAGAATGGAAAATATTTTCATCCAATAATGCTAAAAAAATGACAAGAAGGAGATTACAAGAATAACAATTCTTCCAATAAACCAACTTTCATTTCAAAATAGATTTCCAACAATTTCATATTAAAGGAAATAACTATTTTACATTAAAGGAAATAACTATTTTACAAGATTTTCTTTCCAAGGAGCTTAAGCTCACATGAACAACATAATACCCAAAACCACTTAACTACTTCAAGGAACCACATTACAAGCTTCTTTACAAGGTTGAAGAGAGATTTCTCTAAAAAATGACTCAAGTTTGCAAGTAATACCAAATACAAAATGGAGAATTCACAAGAAAAGAAAGCTTCCACATAGCCATGTTCTTAGAGATACAATGAGAGTGATGCTTCACAAAAATTTGAGAGGACAAGGAGAGACCAAAATGCCACAAACTCCAACCATCTCTATACTTGAGCTCCAAACTCGAATACTTTACAAGAATCCAACTCCAAGAGAACAAGGCTTGTTTAACCACCCAACCTTTAGGCATCATTACATGTCTTTCCAAGGTTGGAAGGCATGCTAGCCTCCCCCAAGCCCATGGGAAAGAGGACTAGTTTCCACAACTTTGCACAAGAGTAAGGGAGACAATCCAACATTATTTTCACATACAAGCTAAGACCATGCACTAAGAAACAAACACCAAATATTGCAAATAAGGGAAAAGAGGAGAAACCATATTCTACCTCCAAAATGGGGAAGAGAAGAAAGAGATCTCCAAGTGTCAAGAGTGTAGCCAACATTGGTTGCACATAAAAAATAATCTCCACAACCTCCTTATTCCTCCAAAGTCATCAAACCCTCCTTATTTCTCCATCCATTCACCAAAATCCTTCTTGGGAGGATTTTCAAACCCAAAGGGTTTCCTCTCCAAGAATGGGGAAGGGGTTCAAACCATATGAACCACCTTCCCCACCTCAAACCATTTGAGGGGAGAAACAAAATCCTACATGGCTTTCCCATCAAGCCATGAGGATTGAGAGGGAAAAATCCCTCTCTCTTCCCCCACAAACTCCAAAATCCATCATGCCATATGATGGATGGAGAAAAAAATAAAACAACAAATAAAATCAACAAATGGCAACACACAAGTAGCAACACACATTTTAAACAAACAAGACTAATATCTAACATGAAATAAAACACAAAAATGAGCTCAAGGAGCCTACCTCCAAAAGCTCTCCAACACTTCTAACTTTTCCACTTCTTTATCCAAGCAAGCTCTAGCTCCAAAATCCACAAGCCTCCAAGCAAAAGCTCCAAAAAAAGTTCTCTTCTTTCCCCATGAGGGAGAATTTGAAGAGGAGCCAAAAAAATCCTCACAAATGAGGGGGTGACATGTGTCACCCCTCTCTTCCCTCAAGGTCAAAGATTCTCAAAATAAAAGAGAGAAAGGATAAAATAGCTTTTAACCCTCTTCTCCCAAATTACTCAAAATGAACAACAAAACAAACTTGTGCAACTTTTAACAAAACACACATACCCATCCACCTTACATGGATGTGACCAAAGGGAGGAAAAATGGGAGGGAAACTCCCTCTATGCCTTGGAATTAAGCCCCCTACCTATTAGGTAGGGTCCAAGGGCCCATTTTCATGCTAAGTGAACTCCCAAACTAAAAAGGGGTCACTTAAAATGCCTAAAATAGCCCAATTTCGGGTTTGGCACATTTGGGCACAAGTGTAGAGGATGTGGGGCCCACCCAAGGGTTCACATGTGACCCTAATCCCCTTTAATTAAATACATCATTATCCAAACTCAAAACTTAATGCAAGTGGGAACCATTAAGTCCCCAAATCAAGATTACAAGGTAACTAAACACCTAAACAAGATTAATATTACATGACATACTACATTACAAATGAGGGTCACTCATGGTGCCCAAAATAATGAAATCTAATACTAAGGCCTCATACAATAAACATGGTTAGGACTTAGCCCCATGGGCTGCTTGTGTAAAATTGTGTAGCTAGCTTGAATCCCATGTTCTCCTGTGACCTGTCACCTGCACACTCATTGCACACATTAAACGCACTGTCTCGATAAAATGTGAATCAACTACTCAATAAGAAATCAATGAATTATATGCTAGCATATCATCATTTTGGAATCGAAAATGCGACAACATGCATAATTATACACAATCCACCATGAGTTAGACATAACGATAAAGTGACATACATCCATAAAATCCAAACATGTAACTAACTGAGTATCCATCAATATAATTACGGTCGATGCGGGAGCATAACTTGCAGAGGCCATAACTTTTGATCCGACCATTATATCGTCCCGAAATTTTACAGGGTGGTAAATATACATTAGTACTATGCTGGGGTCAACTTGTTTGCAAGATTGCTTGCAAGGTTGTGCTCATTTTGGCACGTTTTCGGGCTCGGATTCCGTCATCTAGTGGCCTAAAATTGGCTCCGAATGTTTTTTCCGCTTTTGACTAGGTCTTAGAACTTTAATAACTTTTGTTGTGCTTGTCAGAATAAGTCCAAATTTCACGTGAGCCCTAATTTATGAATGCATATTTGGCACGCAAATTTTGGGGTCAATCCGAGTTGTTTTGCATTTTAGGGTTTTTTGGCATTTTAGGGTTTTTGGCATTTTAGGGTTTTAGAGTAGTCTTGAAATAAAAGGAGAATTGTAATGATGTAATAGATCAGTGTGAATTCCAGAATGAGAAGTAAGCTATTTTGAAACTCCTGGTTTTATTTGCAAAGTTGTTTATGTGTGTTTTTGGAGGTATTTCAACCTCTTGCAGCTGGATTCACATCAATTGGTATCAGAGCTGGATTTTGATCTTGCGGAAATAGTTAAGGTAACATATTACATTTTTATGTGTAGTTTTTACCTCTGTTTTATATAACCATGGCTAGACGCGGGAGGGGAGGTTATGCCCAGATGAATAGGCATATGCAGGAGCTACAGAGACAAGTTCTGAGCTCACGGGGGAAGTTACCCGCCTTAGAAGGAGACATGCAAATGGGGATGCAAACCCAGATAGTGATATTGAAGAAGAGCCTCCATTAATGAATGAAGGAGGAGATGAAGAAGAAAATGAGAGAGATGAAGAAACCTTGAATGAGAGACCATTTGAGGAGAGATTGATCAAGGCTTTAGAGGGAAAGAATGATGACATCAAGATTAATGTTCTGATTATGGTGGAGGGTTACGACCAGAGAGAGTTGATTGACTGGTTAAATCGCATGGAAAAATTCTTTGAGTGGAAAACCCTTTCAGAGGAGAAGAAGGTTAAGTTTGCATGCACTAAGTTAGCTGACATGCATTGATCTGGTGGGATCACCTACAAAATGAAAGACAAAGGAATGGAAAGGGCAAGATCCGAAACTGGAATAAAATGGTAAAGAAGCTGAAAGAAAAGTTTCTTCTGTAGATTATGCTCGAGACACTCTTTGAAGGTTCCAAAACCTAAGGCGAAGGATCTCGGCATTGAGGAGTATACTAATGAATTTTACAAGTTATCAATCGGGGTGGAGCAGGAGAGTCGAAGAACAAAAGGCTACACGGTACATAAATGGGTTGAGTTACACCATACAAGATGAGCTGAGTATGCTCCGGATCCATAGCCTAGATGATGCTTATCAACTTGCATTAAAGGCAGAGGAAAAGAACAAGAGGAGTAATTTTAGAAGAGGTGTGAAGAGAGGTCCATCATCATCTCCAATGAGGGGCAGGGGTAGATTTGAATCTACAAAAGGTGAATCCTCTAATACAGAAGGGCATGAAGATTTTGGTCAAAGCCATGGTAACTACCAAAGAGGTAGGGGATTTTAGAGGGGAAGAGGTTATAATGGAGGACGGGGCTGGAATAGCCCCCAAAGGCAATATACATGTTACAGATGTGGTGAAGAGGGGCACAGAGCTTTTGAGTGTCCGCACTATCCTACACAAGATAGATGGCAAGGAGAAAAACCACGAGTAAATCTGGTTGAGGCTGAAGAGGAAGAAGAAATGGAGGTTGCTGCAGACTTGGGTGAAACCCTCATGATAAGGAGGACGATGATTGTCCCAAGGAAGGAGAAAGAACGTGATGTTGTTGGAGCTGATTCGTGGCTTCGAACAAATATATTTCAAACAAGATGCACCTCTGGAGGAAAGGTATGTAAAATTATTATTGATGGTGGTAGTTGTGAAAATATGGTTTCAACTGTAATGGTTGATAAACTAAATCTAAATGTGAGAAGCACCCATATCCCTATCGTATATCATGGTTCAAGAAAGGAAATGAAGTAACCATAGATAAAAGATGCCTTATAAAGTTTTCAATTGGGAATACCTACAGGGATGAGGTGTGGTGTGATGTTATCCCAATGGATGCATGTCATATATTACTGGGTAGGCCTTGGCAATACGATAGAAAGGTTACACATGATGGAGGGAAAAATACATATACCTTTTGGAAGGATGGTGTAAAGGTGGTCTTATTACCCTTCAAGGAAGAAGAGAAGAGTGAGGGCTTATTGGCTACAAAAGAGTTTGTTACAGAAATGGAAGAAGCTGGATGTTGTTATGCACTAATGTCAAAGAAGCTGGAGAAAGAAGGCTTTAATATACCTATTGCAGCAGAAAAGATACTAAAAGAATACAAAGATGTCATACCAGATGAGCTACCAGATGGGTTACCCCCAAAGCGAGATATTCAACACCATATTGATTTGATCCCAGGATCGGCCCTTCCAAACCAGGCAGCCTATCGGATGAGTCCGACACAGAGTGAAGAGTTGAACAGACAAGTGACAGATCTAATACAGAAAGGGTTAGTGAGAGAAAGCATGAGTCCATGTGCAACTCCAGCGTTATTGACTCCCAAAAAAGATGGAGACTGGAGAATGTGTGTAGACAGTAGAGCCATAAACAAGATCACAATTAAGTATCGGTTTCCAATTCCGCGATTGGATGATATGATGGATGTGCTAGCGGGAGCCCGATATTTTAGCAAGATTGACCTACGGAGTGGTTACTACCAGATCCGAATCCGTGAAGGGGATGAATGGAAAACTGCTTTTAAAACAAAAGATGGATTATACGAGTGGATGGTGATGCCATTTGGGCTATCTAATGCACCCAGTACATTCATGAGGTTGATGAACAGAGTACTCCGAGAATACAATGGTAAGTTTGTTGTTGTCTATTTTGATGATATTTTGATATTCAGTAAGACAGTGGAAGAACACTTGTTACATCTGAAATTGGTGCTAGACTTGTTACGTAAAGAGAGTCTATATGCAAACTTAAAGAAGTGTAGATTCCTTCAGAAGAGTCTTGTTTTTTTGGGATTTGTCATATCAGGGGATGGAGTGAGGATGGATGAGGAAAAAGTAAAGGCAATTACTGGAATGGCCTATTCGAGGAATGTGATAGAGGTTCGTAGTTTTCATGGATTGGAAACTTTTTATAGGAAGTTCATCGGAATTTGAGTAGCATTGTTGCACCCATAATAGAGTGTACAAAGGGAGGGAGTTTGTATGGACCAAGGCAAAAACAGATAGTTTTGAATTGTTGAAGAAGAAAGTATCGAAGCACTTTGTTTTGGTATTGCAGATTTTAGCAAGGTCTTTGAGGTTGGTGATGCCTCACATGTTGGGATTGGAGTGTGTTGAGTCAAGAAGGATGACCGGTGGCATTCTTCGGTGAAAAGCTAAATGAAGTCGGGAGGAAATATTCTACTTATGATGTGTGGAATTTTACGCTATTGTTCGAGCATTAAGGAACTGGAGACATTACTTGGTAGCAAAGGAATTTGTACTCTTCACTGACCATGAAGCCTTGAGGTATGTAAACACACAGAAGAAACTAAATAGTAGGCATGCAAAATGGGTTTCATTTTTGCAAGAATATACTTTTGTTTTAAAGCATAAGTCTGGTAAGCAGAATCAAGTTGCTGATGCCTTGAGTAGGCGTGTAGCCCTTTTGACAACAATGGAAAATAAAGTCCTAGGGTTTGAGGCAGTTAAGGAATTGTATGAAGGTGATCCTGATTTTGGTGATGTTGTCAGAAAGCTTAAGGAGCCTACAGTAGGTAGTGATTCTTTTGATTATTTGATACAGGATGGTTATTTGTTTAGGGGGAAACAATTGTGCATCCCTGCTGGTTCAATGAGAGAAAATATTATAAGAGAATTGCATAGTGGAGGGTTGGCTGGACACTTTGGTATAAGTAAGACAATTTCTCTTGTCGTAGAAAAGTATTATTGGCCAAAGGTAAAGAGGGACATCAGTAGGGTTGTAGCAAGATGTAGAGTGTGTCAAATGGCTAAGGGTCATGCACAAAATCTTTGGGTTGTATATGCCATTGCCTATCCCTACAGGGCCATGGGTTGATCTGAGTATGGATTTTGTGTTAGGGCTTCCTAACACACAGCGAGGGAATGATTCTATCTTTGTTGTGGTTGATAGATTCTCTAAGATGGCACATTTTATTTCTTGTAAAAAAACTAATGATGCTTCCAGAATTGCAGATTTGTTTTTTTCAGAAGTGGTTAGATTGCATGGAATTCCAAAAACGATCACTTCAGATCGGGACACGAAGTTTTTGAGTCACTTTTGGAGGACTCTGTGGAAGAAATTGGGGACACAACTATAGTTCAGTAGTGCATATCACCCCCAGACTGATGGGCAGACTGAAGTAGTGAACAGAAGCTTGGGAAATCTCCTACGTTGTATAGTTGGAGAAAAGCCAAAACAATGGGACTTAGCTTTACCTCAAGCTGAGTTTGCATATAATAGCTCGATAAACAGGTCAACAGGGAGGTCTCCTTTCCAGATTGTATATGGTAGGAATCCGAAGGGGGTCCTTGATCTAATTGTTCTACTAGGTGAAGATGAAACCATTGATGATGCAGAAGCATTTGCGAGAACACATTCTACATGACTTCTGAAGATGAAGTGAGGAAAAGGCTGAAAGTGAGTAATGCACAATATAAAATAGCATGCGAGATGCCGGTAGGAGAGTAAGTGTATTTGAAGAAGGAGATATGGTGATGGTTCATCTTAGAAAGAGAGGTTTCCAAAGGGTACATATAATAAACTCAAGTATAAGAAGATTGGGCCATGTAGGATTTTGAAGAAAATGAGTGATAATGCCTACAAGGTGGAGCTACCTGAAAACTTTGCTATCTCACCAGTTTTTAATGTTTCTGACTTATATAAGTTTCCAGGTCATGATGAAAATGTTGCGGAGGAGGAGGAAGAAATAAACTGGAAGCAACAGATGTTGAAGAAGAAAAAAAGAGGGAAGGGTAATGCGTGTCTTGGACCAAAAGACAATCACTACTAGACATGGGAGCTACAACAGATATTTGGTACAGTGGGAAGGTTTGCAGCAAGAAGAAAACACTTGGATTCTGAGTGGGAGTTGAGGAAAATTGATAGTGCAAAATTAGATGAGTTCCAGTCAACAGAATTCGCAAGAGCTGAATTCTTTTCAACCAGGGGAGAATGATGCGGGAGCATAACTTGCAGAGGCCATAACTTTTGATCCGACCGTTGGATCGTCCTGAAATTTTACAGGGTGGTAGATATACATTAGTACTATGCTGGGGTCAACTTTTTTCTGCAAGGTTGTGCTCATTTTGGCACGTTTTCGGGCTCGGATTCCGTCATCTAGTGGCCTAAAATTGGCTCCGAATGTTTTTTCCGCTTTTGACTAGGTCTTAGAACTTTAATAACTTTTGTTGTGCTTGTCAGAATAAGTCCAAAATTTCACACAAATTTTGGGGTCAATCTGAGTGTTTTGCCCTAATTTATGAATGCATATTTGGTAATACGCAAATTTTGGGAAGTCAATCCTGGTTTTTTACATTTTAGGAGGTTTTTCAGGGTTTTCAATTAGTATCCGGCATTTTAGGGTTTTAGAGTAGTCTTGAAATAAAAGGAGAATTGTAATGATGTAATAGATCGAGTGTGAATTCAAATAACCGAGAATGAGAGGAGTAAGCTATTTTGAAACTCCTGGTTTTATTTGTTTCATGGTTGGATCACATCTTATGGCTCTTTTAGTTCTCATCCACTGTTATAGCTTGAAGATGGATGGAGCATTCTTGGATACCTTGGCATTTTTTTCCCCAATTTTGGGAGAGTTTTACTTCTTTGATCTCATTTGGTTATTGTAATGTCAAGTTGTTTTACTCCTTTGTAAGCCTCCCATATTGGGATATGGATTGTAGTTTGAACATACAAGGGTTGTATTAGTGTTGTGTATCCTCTTCTATCATGGAATGAATTCTTGTAAAGTCTTACATTGTGCATTTTGGGTATCTTGTAACTTCTTCAATACTTTGTAATAAACTCAAGCTTCAAATCTTCTTGTGTTATATAAGCTTACAAGGTAAAATTTTAAGGACCTTATCTGCTTTTGAAAGGAAATGGAATAATTAATTTGTTTGGTTTCTCCTCTTGAAAAGATATTTCTTGTGTGTTTAAATTTATGATTTTTATAGTGAAGCAAGATTTTACTCTTGTTGTAGGAGTACTGAGATGCATTATATCTTATTTTCTTTACATTGAAAGAAACTTAAATTCTTTCCACGTGTATTGGAATATATTGCAAAATGAGTAAGATTGGTTAAACTTGAGCCACATTTTTGACAAGATATTTTGATGTAGTTTTCGTGCAAATGTGCAACATGGAAATTGATAGTTTCCAAGCACGACAACAATACCCTTGTACCAATTTTTTCAAGTCCTATCATTCCAAGACACCCCAGTGTCTGCCCAGTCAATCTAGTAACCTCCAAATCAGTGTTAATTCATCTCCCTAGGTGATTTGAGAATTTCATCAAAAGTTACAAGTTCTGGCAAGATTGTGGGAAG
Source organism: Taxus wallichiana var. yunnanensis (assembly GCA_018340775.1). Lineage (NCBI taxonomy): Eukaryota > Viridiplantae > Streptophyta > Pinopsida > Cupressales > Taxaceae > Taxus > Taxus wallichiana. The sequence goes on along the minus strand of CM031239.1, from coordinate 874,362,840 downwards.
GGCTATCATTGGCCTTCCGAGACTATAAAGAACTCCATGCAACATAGAAGAAGAGCCAAAATGGACGTGGAAGAAATTGAAAGGCATATGAACATCATGAAGGTGATTTTGGAAGGATCAAGGAATATTTGGAGCAGGTTGTGGTAGTTTCAACAAAGTTGGGGAATCAGAGGCCTAGGTAGTGCACATGCCAAAACAAATATTGAGCTTCAAAAGGTGATTATGGGACCTCCTGGACAGAGTTAGGAGAAAAAAACATCATCAGTAAAGATAATTCCAATCCCTAAAATATGTTGAAATCAATTTTTCACAACACTTTGGCACATCAGTCTGCAGCAGCTTTTCTCGTAGCACGCGTGGAGCACCAAATAGAAAATATGATTTTTCAGGGATCAAATGAAATAATAAATACATGATACCCCCACAATTGGATTTAAAAGTCCATTTCTAGTCAGAATAATATACAATTTTTCCAAAACTTCCATCAGGAGCTCAAGTTATCATCGTCACAAGTTGTCCTCTCGGAGCAAGTGTAGGACTTAGCCAAATATTTAGAGGACACGTGTCAGCTCCAAGATCCTAGTGGGATTTTATGTCCTCGATGTCCCTAAGGTTCAGGTACATTAGACCTTGAAAAATGTGCCCAGCCCCCATGTGACCTCTAGAGCCTCATACGACCATCAACATTTCCAGCTCACCCCTCGGTGCTTTAAGTTGATTTTGGCGCACTCACTCCCTCGTCGTCGGATCGATGCCACGTGTCCTCTTCTTACTTACTATGGAAATTGATGTCCCTTGTGTCCCTTTGAGGTGAGGATGTTAGGGAAAAAAAACGTGCTCAACTCAAACTCAAAAAATTGAAAATTTTCTAACTATTAGTTGTTTCTTGCTATTTTTTGTTGTTTCTCACTGCTAGAAGAAAAGTTGCAGAGAACACCTCAATCCACCACTCCACCATTACCAAAGCTCAAACCAGCTTCACCAAAGCAATGAAATCCTCTACCCCATGGTAATACACAAGTATTAGAATAATATTTCATCGAGATAAGAAGAAGAAACGAAGAATAGAGAAGAAGAACAATGGAAATCCCCATTGCCATGAAATCAAAATTTGAAGAAATCTTCCAAACCGGTGCATGGATTGACAAACCATCTATTGTTGAGTTCTTATCTCTTGAAGGACATTAAAAATCATATTCAAACCTCCAATTTTCAAAAGGAATGCTCACAGAGAATAAATTTCACTTCCGGCTCCACGAAGGACAAAGTTCAATTTCCTATCAAACCGGTTGTCGGATTGAAGTAAAATTTCACGTGAAGCACCAGAAGCAAAAACCTATCGCAATGGAATTTATTTCATCATGAATGGAGACAAAAACTAGACCTGAAAATTTCAAGCTCCATTAATGGCTACCATGACACAGTAGTGGAAAAAATCAGCGAGCTACCTCTCCACTTCTCAGGGTTCCAATGGGGTAAAATCACACGAAAATTGGAGGGAATGATTGTTGAAAAATCTAGTTTCACATGAAATAGTTTTCGCACCATGAAGTCCCTATTTTTAGGGATATGGAGGAATGATTTTTCATCGATTTATGCCCTGTCACATGAAGAACATATGTGAAAAGGTAGTGAGATACCTCTTCATTCTCAAGGTTCCAATGGGTGAAATCACATGAAAATTGGAGGGGATGATCGTTGAAAAATCTAGTTTCACGTGAACTAGTTTTCGCGCCATGAAATACCTATTTTTTAGGGATATGGAGGAATGATTTTCATCATAGTTCTTCCCTATCACATGAAGAACATCTGTGAAAAAGGAAGTGAGCTACCTCTTCACTTCTCAGGGTTCCAGTGGGCGAAATCACATGAAAATTGGAGGGAATAATCGTTGAAAAATCTAGTTTCGCGTGAACTAGTTTTTGTGCCATGAAGCCCCTATTTTTTAGGGATATGGAGGGATTTTTTTCAATATTCTACCCACGCCATGAAAATATCATTTTCCCACTTGTTCAGATGAAGGAGTTACTCAAACGTGGAGCGTGGAACCCCGAGAATAAAACCCAAAGTTTCAAGACTTATGTTATCCTTACACTCACGGCGCTTACTAAAAATAGCATGCCTTCCTGCGTAAGGGTCTGTTACTTCAGTAATCCACCATTTGAAGGGGATACAAAAAGGAAGTGAACACGGAGGGAGTATCACAGAAAATTCATTGAAAAGGTCATCTCGGCTCACAATTGACACTTACTAAAAATAGTAAGTGGTTCCACAAGCCCCCGCTATAAATAGCCAGTTGGTCCAAAAGGTGAGACGAACACAGTAAGAAGAAATAATTCAAGCTACCATAGCCGGCAGAGGTTGGGAAAAGCTAACTATGACACTTACTAAAAATAGTAAGTTGCCTGAGGTGTACTTACTAAAAATAGCAGGTTGTTCTCAAAGGGAAAGTTTGGCACAACAGAGCTTTCCATCATCGTTCAAGGATCATCAAAATTTATCAAGGGAAACATCTTCTCCTCTTCTCTCTCATTTCCTCCCTCTCTTTTCTCTCTCCTTTCTAATTCTTCGTTATGCGTCATCATTGTATTTCATCCTATTCACTTAAGTGACCTATTTTAAATTTGTAAAAAGTATTCTTTCAAAATTATAAGAGAAATACTTAATTCATGGAAAACGAAAGGTCACGAGTGGAATATGGAAACAAAGAGTCATGTGAGGGAGGTGAAAGGACAATTCAAATTTCTATAAATTGTAAAGCCATTCTCTTTTCAAAGGGTTGGCAATTGATCTTGTAAACTCAAGAGTGTATTGTACTTAGAGAAAGCAAAGGAGATAGCCATTTTCTTCTACTTTCCTCCACTCTCAAATTTCTTCCATTCCCACACTATGTAAAATTTGGTTTAAGCAATCAATACAAGAAGAAGGAGTTTCTATATTTCTTTGAATAAGGGGTTTCATGATACTTTGTGATCAATAAATTTATTTGGTCTTGTTGTTATTTGTAAAGTTGTTTCTTCTCATGAATGCATATGTTGAAGTTTTTGACTAGTGTGCAGGAATCTGATTTTCTACCTGCAACATTAGTTCTCCTACCTCTTTTCTCACTCCTCTTTCCCACTCTTCAGACAAATTCTTCCCTAGCAAGAGATTGCTAGCTTTGCCGCAAGGTTAGTGGAGTGCCCAGACTTGGATCCCCGAAAACAAGGCAACTAGGAAAACCCACCTTTACTCGCACATGCATATACAAAAGTCGACCAGCTTATGTATAGGAACTTAGATTCCCAAAGCATTGGCAAGAAATCCACAAGTTTATCAACTTGACAAATTTTCTCGCCAACAGATGTTAATATTGGTCTTTGCTTGATTAAAGTAGTTTTTTTTAGTCTTGCATCATGTTGTATTGAAATCCTTGCAAAAAGAAAGAATTATGAGGAGATTTGGAGTTGTATTTTTCAAGGAAGTGCAAGAGAAAATTGGTTTTGAAATATTAAATAATTTCTCATTTATAATGTTGAAACAAAAAAATTGTCAAGAACTTCTTTGATTTCAAATAGTTCTTTTACATGCACTTATTTGTTTTGGAATCTTTCTATAAAGTCATGAAAATGAATAGATGAAATCCATTTTGATTCTAAAATTTGTGAACTTGGAATTCATACTAAGAGTTAGATGATTCTTGGAAAATATCTATTTGGATGTGAATCATATCAGGATGAGGAAATTTATTACATTGTCATTCATTCAGAGAAGTCTATTTTTTCATTCCTATTGTTAGATGATGTAAATGTGAGTTATGAAGAGATCCTCTTAAGATTTTAGACCATTAGGATTGGCCTCTTTTGGTATACATTGTTCCCGTGATATAACTATATATAGTTTTAGTTGTAAGTTACATATATAAATATGTATATACATCATCATTTATAAAAAAACAATGGGCATGCTCATTAGAATTAATACAATTGAAGCCCCTTTTATATGTATGTATTATAGTTTATATGTATTTATATATAAATTTTTAAGAACCAAAAAAAGAATGTGAATATATATTGAGTTGGGTTGATTTTAAATTATGAAATGTGCCTTGGTGTGTGTGTAAATAAAACTATGTAACAATAATATAAAATGAATCAAAAATCGATAGCAATGTGTTAAGTTTGTAAAGAAAAAAATATATTTGAGGGGTACGCGCGGCTGGCCTAAAGGAACCTCGCACCTCCCCAAACCCTACACCCACACCACCAAAAATCCTACCCCTGTACACCGCTACCCACGCGGCCAAAACAATACTACCCATCAGAAACCGCCGCCCCACCCCTAATAAGACTTATGGCCACGGGTTCATCGTTTCCACGAATTTATAAAACAAAAGAAAATAATAATATAAATAAATAAATGTGTGTGTAAGAAAATCGACTCCTGTTTATTAAAAAAGGGTAAATCGATTCACCCAAACGATGAATCTAGAGGTTTCTCTGAAAAATCTATTATATATATATAACCTAGCTTTCTAAAATAAAACAAATAAAATTATTGGAGAGAAGAAATTTCCCCCATCAAAACCCTACAAATGAAGAAGGGTCCCTCAATGGTGATGCATTGGCTCTTCCTCCTCTCTCTTGAAGACCCAAAATCTACCAAAACTAGCAATCGTATGAAATGTACAATGAAAACACCGAAGGGGATATTTTAAGGGATTCAAATTAGAGTTAGATAAATAACGGGAGGGTAAGAATGGTGAATAAGAAGGGGTTAGAGTGTGGAGAAGTGCGATGGTGGCGAAAAAGGAAAGGCGAAGTAATGTGAATATCATGGAAAGATGAAACAATGTGAAACTCAACCATGCAACTACCCCAACGTTGTGTGAAAATTTTTCAGTATTTTTCTATAGCTCTCATTGTCCCCATGCACAAGTACAATCTGTTTTTCCAAATCAGCACATTCATTTTTTAACTCATTATATATTTCTTCTTTAACCAATGTAAAGACGTTGCAAATAACGCGAGTTAGTACCTTGACAAATATGGCGTCAGAACATGGTATGCTTTGAAACATGTTATCGTTGACGTGTTCAAAGCCTACATTAAAAAAATAAAATTTATTTCTCGTAAATGAGAGGATAGCACACCTTTTTTATGTGGTGAGGAATGGAGAAAAGAATGAAAACCTAGAACATGAGGAGTGGTTGAGATGATATGGGGGAGATTGAGGTTAATCCCGCATATGTGAGGGTATGCCTTCACTATTTCCCCCAGTGTCATTCATTTTTCCCCACCGAAATATACTATGCTCTTTAACTCTTTGAAACCCTTGTAGAAATTTATAATCTTATTAATCGTTGTCATGGTAGTAGATACCAAACAATTATTGATTAACATTTTAAGTATTTATTGGTCGTTAAATTATTGAGAAAATTTATTTCTATTTTTCAGGATTGCTAATCTAAATGGAGCTTTGGCACATGATATGATAGTGTTCAAAAGGAAATTACATTTTCATAAAAATATGAGCCTTAACATTTTCATTCTGCGTCTCTCAAGACAGTAAACTTGATAGAGATGTGCCAAAAATAATTCAAAGAGAAATGGTGGGCTCATAATTACATGACAAAACAGGGTGTAAAATAAGTTCCTATGAATCCAAAAAAATCCTTTTTATAATAACTAATAATCAACATAAAAAATTAAAATTAAAGTAAGAAACTTTAGTTAATTATGTTTGTCACCATAATTTGCAACTCATGTGCAATTGCTAATAGTTCAATATTTCTTCATATACGTAATTGTGTTGGTAAAAGAAAAAGCTGAGCATTACTTATCGATGCTCAAGATTTAATTAAACATAAATCTCTAAATGCTTCAAAACAGAGGCCTGACCAAATTAGTATACCTCACTTTGGCATGGTCGTATTGCTATTAATATATATTAAAGTACTATAAATATAATTGTTTACTCACAATAAAGATTCAATGGTTGAAGACTATCTGGTACTCTGGTCGTAGAACCTAGAGCACAACATGATTCCTACAAAGTTGGACGTGACTTGTTATGAGGCAAGACAATGTCAGTGAGCATATCAATGGGATAAAAGCGTCATTGGGTGCAATGTAGGTGGAAGACAGAATGCCCTGCGCCCGCTGACAATATCGAGAAACACCATTTCGTAACTGTAAACATTACTCTTGGTAGTGATTGTGTACTCCATAACACATGCAGGAGCAATATAACCAGGCATGCCCCTCACGTACATTGTCACCACGTGGATTTCATCTTTATTCATTAATTTGGATATTCTGAAATCAGTGACCTTGGTGCAGAAATATTCGTCCAGCAGAATGTATCGGCGTTTAATGTCTAAATGAATAATACGAGAAGAAGTGGAATCCTTGGAAACTTAAGCATTCCCATGAGTAGATTGAACAATAATACAATACCTGGTGTTCCAATCCAGTGGTTCTTTGTCTGCGAAGAAAATACAGTCATGCAGAGATCCATTCTCTATGAATTCGTAGACGACGAGATAGTGAGATCCTTTAGTGTAGAAGTCATGCAGGAAGACGTTATTGAAATGTTCGAGGGAAGAAATTGCACTTAGTTATGTGATAAATTCATCGATTCCATTTATAGTGAGGTGCAGGCCCTTAATAGCCACTTTTGTTCCATCATTGGGAGTGCCACTGAAAACAAACTCGAATCATCTTTTCTACCCTTGGATTTCAACGCATGTACATCAAACTGCTCTGCTCCATTGATTTCATGAATTGTGTCAGTCTTGGATTTCCTCCACCCATATACATTCTAATTGTATACGCCTTCGGCCCTTTCGGCATAATTACTACTAAATTTACAATGTTAACTTGGGTTTCAGCTTGGTTAATGCCTATGGATCTCAAATAAAGTGATTGTATTATTATGCAAGGAAAATGACAGGTCTGAAAATCCATTTAGGATGTGTCACTCTCCTTGTTCTACTTTGGGTTTTAAGAGCGCTTAACTCAGTTGGCCCTAAATTTCCTACATTAATCATGTCTTACTAAGAAAATATTGATAGTGGGGTACAAGATGAGGATAAATCTAAAATATCTATAACCTGTACATCCTAAAATTTCATTGTCATATCAAGGAAATATTGATAAAAAAGGCATACAAGGTGTGGGTGAGGTTTAGTTGTTGTGAAAGCTTTGAACACCAATACAATGTATTGTGCAAGTGAGTTGCCTTACTTACTAGTGATAGTATATGCTAATTTTATTTCTATTATTGAAAATGAGAGAGTATTCTATTTGTATTTATGTTTAATAGATGGATGGGAGATTCGGCAGTGTTTTAATATGTAGTAAGCCAAAGGTGTAGATACATAAATATTTTATTATAAAATTTTGTGTAAGTGAAAGACAAGTAAATTGGAGAATGGCAAATGAGGAGACACATTTAATATGTAGTATAAGAGTATTTATTAAGCAATATTCTACTTACCATATAACAATTACATCAACAATATTTAGTTTTCATTTTGTTTTAGAGGGGTGAGCCTTTTGTTTGATTTTGTTGCCCTTTCTGTTGCGGGTTTTCTCCAATTTTTGAATAATGCTTCTAATAAATCCTTCTATATGTCTATCGGGCTCTCACAAGTTGTGTCTTCTTTATTATTTAGTTTGTGGCGTTTCTCTTTGCTTATAATCCTGATCTTTATGTGTTTATAATGTTTGAAAATCAATGCCTAGAAGACGTCGACGACGCTGATCTGCTGCTTCCTGCACCAGTCACCTTTTCCGTTGCATGCCTAATTGTCCCACCTGTTTCCCCTGCCTCGTGCCTTCGACTGTTTCGTGTCTCCTGAGTCCTGCCTCTTGCCATCCTCACTTTGGTGTGTTCCTCCACCACTTCCCAGCTGCGTTGTGGCGTCCTCCCATTGCCAGGTCTTCTCGTGGTTCCTCTGCCACGGGGTTTCCTGTCGTCACCCTATCGTCTCTCACCTACATATGGCTTCCGGCTCGTGGATTGCTCTCTGCCGGATACCTCTTATTTTTATTATCAGTGTTTGATTGTTTCCATTACTTCTTCCGGCTCGTGGATTGCTCTCTGCGGGATACAGGTTTTACTGCACGTTACGTATGTTTTTCATGCTATTTCCTTTTAATGTTATGGCTGTGTTTGGTAATTCTATCTTTCCACCATTTCGTACAGTTCTGACCGCTGTTCCATAGCTTTTCAAATAGTGAGGGACATGTTATAATGTTAAGGGAAAATAAATTAATCAGACCCGCTTTTAGCAACAACGACCTTGGCGCAGAAATATTCGTCCAGCAGGATATATCGGTGCTTAATGTCTAAATGAAGAATACGAGAAGAAGAAGAATCCTCGTGAAATCAAGCAATCCCACGAGCAGATTGAACACAAATACAATACCTGGTGTTCCAGTCTAGGGGATCTCTGTCTGCATAGAAAATCCAGTCATGCATAGACCACGAGAGAGTGAGATCCTTCAGTGTAGAAGTCGTGTAGCCAGACAGGATTGAAATGTTCGAGGGAAGCAAGTGCACTCAGTTCTGCAAGAAATTCATCGATTCCATCGTCCGCGCGGTGCTTGAAGACAGAATGCGGAGGAAAAATAGACCTGTGAATGCCCGGAAGAAGACAACGAATTCCCAAACCTTGCGCTGAAATGACTAACAATGTTCACGCACGTGGACGGCTGAGATGCTGTAGTACATCAACGACTAATTGAATCCCTGCCTTCCATTTGATACCGTGTGTCAGAGGAAATCGGTCGCACTCCACTACAAGAACACCTTCGGCGTAATAAATGGAAGCAATAAGGAGAAAACAAAATAATAAAGGAAGCTTAATGTTTGAGAATTAGGGCTTCTTGTCATTTCCCTAAAATCAAGGGTGCAAATCTAATTAATCCAAAGGCCCAAAATTAATCTTTATTCCATTCAAAACCCCTTTTGAATTTTCCTTTTGAACTTTAAAACATTAATTCATTAATTATTTGTTTTAATTCCTCCTCACACGGGGTAGGAATAATATTAATTCAAAGGAGTTTTTAGGTATATGAGAGATTTAAAAAAAAAAAAAAACTTTTGGGTTAGTATTTCAATAGGATCCCAAGTAACTCCTTAACACATGAGTCTAGATGGGATGGTCTTAAATTTTATTAATAATCACCTTTGCTTAGTATTAATATATATTGATTTTAAATATAATTAATATTGATCTTTATTTAGTTTATATATATATATATATATATATATATATATATATATAATTGAGCCTATTATATTATATTAGGTGTTATGATGACACTTGAATTCGAGATAGAGATTGATCGTAGTCTCTAATTTGTTCGCACCTATAATTAATTCAAAATATTTATAATGAAACCAAGAGTATTTAGGAAATTAATTTTGTGTGGTGGTACGTGGCCTTTTTAATTCAAAAAAATCCCCATAAAATTTTGACGCTTATTTGTTTTTTTAACTTAATTTTCTTATTGGCATTCCTTGGGGCATTACACTATCGGGGTTGTTTTTCATCATTGAGTGATACACAACATCCATGGCATCTATCTAAGCTTTCACCGTAGGGATTCCTGCAGACAATAGAGGGCTCAACAATTTCAACAACTCTACTCATCAAAGTAACATTTACATTTTCTCATGCTTTATTGTGATTCCATGGTCCAATTGTGGATGTATCGAAGGAGAATCCAATTTTGCATCTTGAATCATATTTGTATAACACTTGAGCATACGATGTAATATTCCCATGGGTCATGGTCATGTCTGATCATCACCATCATCCCCATCATCATTTTCATCATCAATGGGAACATCTACTTCTATTTTTACAATAGGTGTACTATCGACATCAAGTGATTCTGGAGTAGTCTCAACTTCCTTCTTCTCAAATAACTCAACATATCTACTAGTGTAGACCTTTTTGATCTTTGGATCCATCAATATATACCCAAGAGCCTCTTTACTGTAGCCAATGAAGATGAGTTTATGTGATTTCATATCCAACTTCTTTATTTTCTACTTAGGTATGTGCATGTTGGCTTTACACCCGAATATTATGAGGTGTGTAATGGATGGTTTCTTATTCAAACATGTTACAATTGTGGGCACTCTATTCGAAAACATATTGTTGTCTTTATTGCTTAGTCTAAAATCATCGATCATACAATGCACCATCTCCAGGATAGTGTGATTCCTTCTCTCAACAACAATATTTTGTTGCATTGTAAGTGGAGGAGGCATCTGTTAAAGAATCTTGTGAGCTTACGGGTGGGATTTGAACTCATTACTGGTGAATTCCCCCCTTTATCTAAGTGGAGAGATCTTATATGATGACCATTCTCATTATCAACAACCACTTTGAACTTCTAGAAGTTCTCAAAAGCTTCACTTTTGTTATGAAGACAAGAAAATCCACATTTTTCTAGAATAATCATCAACACATAGCATGAAATACTGAAATCTAGAATGACTAGGTTATATCGGACCACAAACATTGATATGAACCAAATCAAGCTTACCTGAAGTTCAATAATTACTCTTCTAGAATGAAGCTCTGTATTTTTTCATGCAAGGCAATTAAGACACTTTTCTATATCCTTTTTGAGAGATGGCAAGCCTCTCACCATATTATACTGGTGAAGTGTCTCAAGATATCTAAAATTGATGTGACCAATTCTTTGATGCCATAATTGTGTAGAGGAAAATTCTTAGCCACTTGTGCTTAATTATGCTTGTGAATAAAATTAAGTTGGACCATCCGTACAACATTTTAGTCTTTTGCAACAATTTTCAATCATCTAGATTTATCTCAAATAAAACATACTTTCTTACTGGAATGACTATCAAAATCAATCTTTAGATTATGATCTAGAAGTTGACTAACTGATAGTAAATTCTTTGTTAAGCCAGGGACATATAATACATAAGATAATCTACAATTCCATGAACCAAGAGGTAGAGAAATGTTCCCAATACATTATACTGTGTAAGAAGAATCATCACCTAATGAAACATGATTTTCCGAAGGTGTGTCCTTTATGGTGGTAAATTGGTTTGTGTTCTCGGTCATGTGTTGAGTGGCTCTTAAATCAATGTACCAAACAACACTAGATGACATGGATGGTTCACTAGAATGGGTAGTGTACAAGAATTCATCATCATTTGAATGATCTTATTACTCAACTATATTTCCTTGATGATTGGGCTTCTTTCATTAGTTCCCCTTATTTTTTCCTTAATTGTAGTGTGACCGTCCATGTTGAGATTGTTGATTTTAAGGACTAGAATTGCTTGATGAACCTTTCTTTTATGTGTTGTACATGCAATCTTTCACTTGTGTTCTCTTTTTTTTTTTTATATAGATAAACTTTTGATCGAAGCTATGAACCAAATTGCATACAACCGAGATATAACATTTTTAAGCTCAACGATTAGCAAACCAACCACCACACTTGAACACATTTCTATTGTAGGCACTTTTGAACTAGAATCCACCTTTGTTAGATCCGCCATTAGCCACGCCACCTCAGACATTACCACCCTTAACAGGATCGTGCCTAAGTGGGATTTGAACCTAGGTGGAGCCGGATACAACCATTCATCTTAACCACTCCACCCAGACCCCATCGGCAACTTGTGTTCTCTTTTATAGATAGGGAATTTCTTCTTTTGCTTGTCTCCTTGCACGATGCTGTTTTTGGGACTTTTGGGAAGATTGTTTTTTTCCCTTCCCTTTCTGATGAGAAGATAACGCCCGCTCTTCTTCTTCATCTTTGTTATAAATTGTATCTTCTTGCTACAAAAAATTCACCAACTTGTCAAAACTGATGGTTTGATCTAACAGTTTAGTGTCATCAAAAAAATGTGGTAAGAAGGAGGAATTGCTCTCGAGAATAATGGGAATAAGAGTGGTATCGTAACCTCCTCTCCCACGACTAGAATTGAATCCCTTAATATTGCAAATCTCTGTAAGAAAGCCTCCACTTTCTCATTTGGATTGAATTTGAGTGTATGTAAATGAATCTACAAATTCAATATAGTGTTCTTATTTTGGGCCTCATACATTGTGCTTAACTTGTCCCACTCTTCTTTGGATCTCAAATGTGGGGTTTTACGTCATTGGAAACTATAAACAAGATTATCAATTTAGCCTTTTGATTGGCCCTGTCAAACTATAGTTGTTGGTTTGCATCATCTGTTGATTTGGTTACATAATCATTCACAACCTACCAAATTTCTTCAAACTCAAGTTGAGTTTGAATTTTGGTCTTCCACGCGCATAATTTTTCCCACAGAGCAATTGTAAGTTAGGTAAGAAGAATTTCGAGCATTGTTTGCCATAGTGGGTGGTTAGATTATTCCCAACTATATGGCTTGTTAGCACAAAATAATGCAAAAATACAATATCACACCACTATGCGAAAAAATCAAATGGTAGAAAAAAATTTGTTTTGTGAGGCCCTGGTGGCATCCTGGAGCTCAAAATGTTGACGATGTACAAAATCGTAAAATAACAATCAAAAACATGTATTTTTAGGCACCCCTCCTTTACAAAAAGAGGCCCGAGAATGAGTTTCTGGGTCCACAGGAGAAATTGTTTTTTTCTTAGAAATAGTATTTTCCTCACTAAATTTGGGGGTGAAATGACTAATTATAAGTGTGCCCAAAAATAGTACTTTCTGACTAAATTTGGGGGCTAAAATGACTAAATATAAGCGGTTAGGGATGGGGTGAACTTGTGACCTGCTTTGCCCCCAAAACCTTCAGACTAACCAAATGCTCAAGCGCATGACATAGTAAATGGAGGCTGAAATATTTAACCAATATTTTCACTAACTAAATCTTGTTGAATGAGACATGTCATCACATGGGAAGGTCCACATGGCACTATGAAGTGCAGAGTGGGATTAGGTTTTCTAGGAAAATAGGAGCAGTTGTTAAATATATATCTTGGTGCTTTATTAAATTAGGTTATTCCATAAGTTGTCTTTTGTAGCCTCGCGAATGTTAAAATATAGTATTCTTCTTCTTCTTTGTTTCCATTCATTGATTTTGTTTTGTTGTTACTTGCCATTGTGCTTTCGTTGCACCATTGTTTGTTGGATTTGTTCATAGGTGCTTAGCTCAACCGCTATGGAGTAGGATCGAGGCTCCAAATTGTATAGCATGGATTAGATTCAATGTAAGGTGAACATGTCGATCAAGGCCCAATAGGATGTAACTTGGGAAGGGAGCTTTTCATGATCCTTAACTGCAGGGAAAATGCAATGTGTGCAGGTGTATACAAGGTATTTTTATTTGTTGGCTTTGTATTGTAACTCGCAAAGAGCTCACACAACTCGGTTTTCATGCAAATTGATGTTCATTTTCCTAACTCGGTCTTGAGCTCGCTTGTCTCAAGTGATAGCTCAACCTTACAAAACTAATGAATATCGCACCCACTTCCAATGTAGCCTTCAATTCTATGAAACAACTCGGTTGGGAAAACCACCTAACCTAATGCTTATAACTCGCCCCTAAAGTTTGATAAAGATCTCAATCCTTGTTTGGCTTGCTAATCCAATTCAAGTTGGTATGAAAATTTACATAGATAGATGGTATCTTAAACAACGAGCTTAACTAGGTGCATGCTAACTCGCTAAATGCTCTGCATAGCTCAAGAAAGAGCTCGAGATCCTCAAATTGGATGCACATGTAGTTCAATCCTCCAGAAGAGTACCAAACTTGACATTATATCTAGTTTTAACTTGTGACTATGTGTACCTCTAAATTTAGAGGAAAAATCCCTACTTAGGGCAAAATAATTGTTTTTCTTATCAAATTTTATGAACCAAAATGCAAAAAAATATTGTTGCAGTAAGAGGCACTAGTGGAAATTTTTTACTTTACTTTCACCTAAGAAATGAGTTAGAGGTTGTGGGGATGTAGGGTGGATCTTGGAAGTTTCTAGAGGCATCACATTTTCTTTTAAATGCAATTTCTTCTCCAAGACCTCTCACACTTCTCGCAACCTATCTATAACCTCTTATGTTTGCATAGGATGCTTAATTCCAAGCTCTAATACCAAATTTTTAGGATCATGAAACAAAGAGGAAGCCTATATGTATTTTATTGATCATGAAAAGAATATTACAATGAACTTACAAGAAGATTAAATAGAATGAAATAAATTCACTACTTATAGAACATTTTACAAAAACCCAACCAAAACATATATGTGAATGAACAAAAGAAAAAATATGGTTCCAACCATATAACAATACAACAAAATTAATAACCAATATTTACCTAAGTAACTACTAACTATTTACCAACAGAGAATGTAACAAACTATTACCCACAGAAATAGTTAATGCATAAATTACTATGATAAACTAAGTTTTACCTAACACACAATCCACATAATAATGCCACAAAAGGGGAAAGAGATTATATAAACCTTGAAGTAATAAAATCTAAAAAAAAAAAGCTTAAGAGGATATATATGAAATTCTATAGTCAAAACCCCTAATTTTATGTTTGATAGATGTAAGCTTTCACCAAATTGTTTTAACCATTTTATCCTAAATGATCTAAATTAGATAAAACATTGAATAATTCATATTATAATGATAGTTAGTAAATAAGAACATGAAATTTTTAAAAAGGGATAATTACTTAACATAGAATAAGTAATATTGAACTTGAACAAGCATACACCTCAAATGGATCCATTGGTACAACCAGATTCTTCAACTTCATTGTTGTTTCTGGGGAATAGTGGCGATTTGATTTAAGAACAAGTGACTCATGGTACACCCTTGTCTAACTAGCCTAGTAGTTTGGTGATAGAAAAGGGGCCACAAGAATAAGGTGCAACACAATTTGAAGGTATGGACTTGTCTCATTCTAGTCACCTACATGAACAAATAAGAAATCTAGTTGAAATGATGGACACAAATGTATTGGGGGAGGTGCCTATACTCGAACCTTTTGATGTGTCACTGGTTGAGAGATATACAGGTAGAGAAGGTACAAGTGTTCCTCAATTGGGTGAAAAAGGAAGGAGGTTTCCCAATCACCAATTATTGAAACAAAAGCCCCAATATAAGAGGCCCCTATTAAAATCTCAACAATTACAAGAATAAATGAATCAAAGATTCAAGGAATTACAGTGGACTACCTATGGAAAACATTGTTTTAACTAAGGAGTACCCCAAAAATAAGCATTAATTATTAAGGGAAATGAGCCACCTCAAAGTTACGAGATCACTCGCTAAGGAAATGGTGATGGAAACCACCAAAGATGCCACTAAAATAGTGGAAATCAGTATAAACAAGAAGTGCATGATGATGATAAAGATAAAAAAACCAGATTCTGAGATCTCACCCACAAAACAACATGAAGAAGAATTTTTGGAGAAAAAAGTTTTAGTATACCACCAAGAAAATGTCTCTACTAAACATTAGCCTTTGAAGAAGGAAGATAATGCAAAAAAGGAAGAATCTCCCAAGGTGGAAATTCCAACCAAAGAAACCCCAAAAGATACTACAAAAGTGATTGTTACTACAAATGAGGATAAAGATAAGGGAAAGGAAATAACTGATAGTATGACCCAAGAAACAACTAGCCAATCTCGAACTCGGGTCAAAAAGAGAAGAAGATGGAAGTAATAGCGGTGTAGGATGAGTATAAAGATCTAGTATTGGGGGTGGACAAGATACAACAAGAAATACCATTAGTACAAGATCCCCAAGAAACATCTAAACAATTAATAGTTTTTTCCCGAGGTATCCCACTGTATTACAAGAACAAAAGTGGGAAATACTCTCACAACCGGTTGGCCGGGAGGAGTGATTTCAGAGGTAGAAGAGGAAGTTGTCCTAGAAAGGTCATAGATATCACAGCTATAGCTTTCACAAAGCCCAAAAGGGAAATAATCCTCACTAAAACCCATGTAGAGTAATCTAGATTTAGAACCTTAGATATTGTAACCCCCACCAAGGCAAGTCAAGGGATGACATTACAACAAGTGATTATGATATCAGGCACATCCCATTGGGGAAACCTTTCAGGGAAATGCTAAAGAAATAGGTTACAATGGACATGTTGAAGGTTTTTACACATGGTTGATGAAGATAAAATATCAAAACAACAATTGAAAAAACAATAAAAACATTATCTTCATGCTTGCAAAAGTTGGTAGGGCCTTCAAAGGAAGGTCATGAGTTGGCCAACACTCTTACTCCTGAAATTTTGGATAAAGTAGAAAGGGAAGTAAGAAAGATGAAGTAGTGGATAAATGGGTGGAGGATCTATCTCAGAAAGGGAGAAAAATCATTGAGAAAGCAAGAAAAAGGTATGCAGAGCTGACCAATATGCTCAATGATGTGAATGATTTAAAAGAAATAAGTGAAAATGAATTATACTATCTAAAGGGATCCTCCCCAAACTTGACACCATAAATTAGCTTGATGAAAAAACACTTGAAAAGGAGGCAATAGTGTTACTTGAAGAAAAAGGGGTGCAATAAGTAATGGAGGATTTAGCTAAAATAAGGGTGAAAGTTATAAACTAGGTTAAAGAAAAGGTGGAGAAAGAGAGAGACTGGATAGAAAGAGCTATTGACATTATAGATAACAAACTAGAAGAAATGGTATTTGATAAACACAAGCCCACTTATGGAGACTGGGAGGTTGATGTCCCGAGCCAATATTTCAATCAATATATCAAGGAGGAACACTATTCTTACGAGGTTATCAAAAGGCTAATCACCGTGGGGAAACAAGATTGTTGAGTTAGCTAAGAAGTTGAAAGAATATAAATGCTAGATGGACCAATGTGTGGGGGTGATGAAAAGGAAAAAATTGATATTCAGACACCATGTAGGACATGATGAAGAAGAGGTGATCCAATTGTTCCAAAGATTTTATGTTTACAGGGACAGGAAGCCAAAGTAGGAAGAAGATGATGAAGAGAAAGATGATGATCATGTTGGATTGTGAGCAAGCTTAGGCTTGTTTTTTCCAAAAAAATTCAATTATTACTTTCACTCGTAACAGTTACATATTATTTTAAATTTTGGTTTCCTATCATGTATGTATTGCTAAACAATGCAAGTAGGATTTCATTTCGTTTTAATAGAATCTTATGTCTATTTTAACATGAAATTCATTGTAACATTTTATATCTTTTGCATTTTGAAAAAGGAAAGTAGAATGGGGTTCTATTAGGGGCCCCAACCCAGGAAAAATTTCACATACATTGATATTATATCGATAGAAACTAAGAGAAAGTACCTAATCTTCTATTGATACAAAATCCTCTCTGCAAAGAGGAATTTTCTTCAAAAGCCTATTCTTTCTAAGAACAAATTCCTTTGTTCCAATCACCATTTGCACAAACACAAAGTGTCCCCTACTAAATTATGAGACATACCCGAAGACATAATCTCCTAAATACTTGCCATAGGACCATCCAGAAAACCAATCAATTATGTTCTCCTCCCATAATAGGAAACTCATTCAATAATGTTTAGACCACCTTTAGGAAAAGCCTTCTTCCCTGATGCTTTGAAGGTGGAAGATGGACTGGAAATCTACGCAAAAGTTGGAAGTGCAATTACAACTTATTCTGGAGCAGATGAAGTAGGAGGTTTGGAAATATACTCACCCTTACATTTATTCATGGAGATTGGTGATGTCTCAGGAGGCTATGAAGACATAGTCCCTGTTGGTTTCTTTTCCAGAATCGAAACACGTTGCTCCAATTCATTCATCTTGTGGAAAAGAGTAGGCACAATATCTATTGAGATCCCTTCATCAAGCACATAATATTATGAGGGAATCTCCTTCACAGTGAATCCCTCATCACAGATGAAAGGGCATGTGTTGTCAGATGCACCTGTCATAGTAGGCCTACTCTTGAGCCAAAATTGTTTCAACACCTCAGGATTTTTCTGGTGTTCTAACCTGAAGAGGTGAAAATACATCATTTGAAAGGAAGAGAACACAAGACTGATCTTGATCAATCTTTGTATCAATGCAACTCGAATAGCCTGAGTTGTCAATGGCCCAGTGTAGTCTTTAGGATCCGCAATCCCAAATAGCATTCTCACGAATGCTTCATCTAGGCCTAATAAATCAAAAATTGAGTGCAAGTATTTAGAAGATATGTCTTTCAAGCTATATGCTAATGATGTTCCCACCATATTGTAAATAAAATCTCACCAAGCCTCTTTCACTTAGGAGAAAAGATATGATTTTGTAATGGAAACGATGTGAATTTATAGGAAATACAAGGATGACAAGTTGAACTAAGCAAAATCAAGGTGATGTGACTCCTAAGATTGTTTGTGATAATCGTGAAAAGGAAATAAACTTGAAAAAGACTGACATCATTCAAAAAGGGGAGTGATTGGCCTGATGTGACTTGATCCATGTGGAAACAATCATCTCAGAAATATATGTTAACAAGTGTGTGTGTTTTGATGTGGATTCTCAAAAGGTAAGAATGATTAAACATCAAATCAAAATATCCGGAGGTGCTCGAAATCATTGAAAAGTCTCTCAATTTACATAAAATGAAATGATTAAACAATGATACCAAAATAGATGACATTCCATCCTTGTCATTCTCAAAGAATAGAAAAATGGAAATCATTTGTAATCCCTCCACATGGCACCACGAAATAAAAGTATTTTCAAAGGGAATAATAAGTAGATCAGATTATGTGCCAAAAAGAAGAATATTCTCTTGAAGATTCACATTTTTGGGGAAAAAAAAAGCAAAGGCAAGTGAGAGAGAAATTTGTATATATACGAGAGGAATGTTCTCGTATCAAAGGGGGTTAAATTTTTCTAAATTCTTAGAGAAAACAGAGAAAAACCGACTGTACTTTTCCTGAGAAACCTGAATCAAACCGAGAGACCAGTGAGTTATTTTACTTTTTCCAAACCTTCTCATGCCAAGATGATTGCGAGTGTATAGTCATTGGAAAGGATTGAGGCCATAGGTTTTATGGTCCCTTACTGAGAAATTTGAATTTTTGAAATTAACTTTGTGTTATCTCCTAAGAAATGTTATATTTATTCTTAATGTAGAATACTTTGAATCAACTACTTGCCTCCCTGTTGCAATCTTATGTTTATGGTTCCTTTGAATTACCCTAGATCTTATCTTAATTGGTGGCATTTTGGCAACTCGCAATTACATTATAAATAGAGTTTTCTTTATGTGTGGTGTGATAGCTAGTTTTAAATTCATGTTGCGTATGTTTAATTAATAATATTTTAGTAAGCTTTTGAGTGTATCTTGAGCGTAGTTGAACAAGATCTGTTAATGTTTTGTTGAGAGTTTAGCATGAGCTTTTTTTTTTTTAAGTTCTCAAAGGTTGTGTGAAATATTGTACTCTTGGGCTTCCATGAGTGCATACCTTCTGGTTAAAGGGCTACTATTAGTTGTGTGATGTGTTTTTCTTGCCTTGGGGAAATTTCCAAAAATTTGTAAGGTTTTCTTGTGGGATTTGTATAATCAACTTTATCCTGCTTTAATATCCCATTCATACACAAAAATTATGACCTACAACTGTTAAATCCATTTGAATTACCCATGTTTTCCCTTCTTATAAACATTTGTCAAGGGACTTTGCCATTTCTATCTTCCCTTTCCATAAATATACATAAGCAAGCAAAGATCCACACTGTCTAGAGTAACTTGAGGTCCTATTTTGAAATACATCTGCATTATTTAGTGTGACAACTCGTGAGAGTTAAATAATTCTTGCATTGACCGTGTCTATTCAAGACTATCCTTCATATTTCCAAGAAAGAGCTTAGAGACTGCAATATTATCCACTTCTTCACAATAACAGTTACAAAATGGGTCCTCTCACCCTGGTTAAAGGCAAAACCTAAAGTAGTAGGGAAGTTCATCCCCTTTGTAGTGCAATCCAATCTCTCCCAATTCAAGTCCCAAAGAGTCATCGGATGTGTACCCAACTATAAATGACTAAATCTTTGGTTTGTCTATCTCTAAGCATCCAACTCAAATTGTAAATGTTGTTTGGCTCACAAGGTGGTGCAGATTTGGGTACCAACAAATGAAATGCAACCTTAGATGATGATAGTAGTGCCTAGTGCTTGGTCCCTCATTATAGTCTCATAAATTTATATTTATATGGTTCCCTTGTTCTAATTTTATAAGTAACTTAAAAGGCCGACCATCAAAAATATGGAAAGCCCAAATAGCTATAAAGTGACCAAAAGATAGAAGTAAAGTGGGAAAAGGATCATGGCACCCCGAATGGGACCGGGTCACATGGGGTGCCCCAGTCAAGGGTAGAATGACATAAAATGACAAAAATAGACTGGACATATATGTGCAGGAGGTCGGCAGTGACGACAGAAAGCAAATTAAAATGGCCAAAAGACGAGGGTCAATTATTACTTTCTTCACTCAAAAACCATATGAATAGTAGTATGAGACTGTAACTAAATAATACCCAAAGTGCATGATTTTGTGTCTACAGTGACTTTCAAGGCCATTTTCCCGCTATATAAAGGATATCAATAGCCTTAGAGTATCCTTTAGGCATGGAGTCAACTTGGAAGCATGAAATTCTGAACTATGCAACTTGAAGAACTACCCCTCGGATTCACTTGAAACAATGTCCGAACTCTGTATAATCAGCCAAAGACTATTGGAAGATCCCTAAACTAAACTAACATCCCGGAAGAAACAAAAAGAGTGTGTGTAAGGAGTGCACGAGAGGAAAGAACTATGTACAAATAAACAACATGTGCACATCGCACTTGGAGGAATTGAAGCTACACTAATATATAAAATGATGCAAAAGACTTAATGGAAGTGCTTGAAATAAATCCCATTGATTGGGATTGTAGCGTGCCTCCATGAAGGTGAGACAACTCAAAAGAGTTAGCCTCCTTGCAAATACTGATGACGTATGGGCCACTCCAAAGTGCATCAAACTTTTAATGGTGCCTTGGTTTGGCTCTGTCACAAGATCCCATTTTAAGATTAGATCACTAAATTTGAAATCTTGTGGCCTACCCTTTCTCTCAAACCACTTCTTTGTTGATTGTTGATATTGTTCTAGCTTGATCATGGCATAGTTTCTTAATTCTTCAAGTTCAACCAGCTCTACCATTCTGATTTCTCTTTGGTTTGCGCCCTCAAACTCTAGTTGTTGGGCAAGCTCTAATGAAGGCAATTCAAGAGATAAAGGAAGTCTGCTTCCTTTCCATAAACAAGCTTATAAGGTGAAGTACCTATTTCCTTATTCACCATGATTTTGTCTTCCCAGAGCGCATGCGAGACCTTTGTGTGCCACTGTTTATGGTTGATATTCATTGTTCATTTCATGATTATGATTCGGTTCTTGTTATTTAACTCTGCCAAGCCATTGCCTTGAGGGTAGTAGTTGGAAGAAGTATTCAAGTAGATAACAAGACTAAGAGACCAATCAGAAATTTTGGTACCAAGGAAGAATTTTTCATTATCAGAGATAATGGTCTGAGGAATTCCAAACCTTGTTATAATGCCCTCGAGAAAGTCAAGGATGTTGACTCAATTGATTCCTTGAGCGTGACAACTTTTGTCCATCTAGTGAAGTAGTCCATAGTTATCAACACCCATTTGTTGCCAACACTTAAAGGAGGATTGATCATGCCTATGAAGTCAAGACCCCATTGCGCAAAAGGTTGATCTGCTTGGATTGGTCAGAGGGGAAGCACTACCAATTTCTTATTTTTTACAAAGAAAGTGCATTATTTACATTTCATTACCCACTTGTACATGTCCGCAAATAGGGTAGGCCAAAAATATCTTGCCTTGATGATCTTCATCATTTTTGCCTTGGTAGAGAAGTTTCCACTAGAGAATCCATCGTGAAATTCCACTAACACTTTGTCAACCTACACGCCATCAATACACCTAAGCAACACGCCATCAAGATTTCTTTTGAAGAGAGCGCCATCAATCAATGCATATGGAATAGACTACATCCTTAGATGTCGCCTCTTTCCTTTTCTCAAACCAGAGGGTATGTGCCATAGGAAAGGAATGTGATCATATCCTTCATCTAACTATATGCACTAGGGTTTTCATTTTGCTCAAATTCTGCATGGTAGCTCTTCATCAAGAAACATTGAATTCCCCGCTCGTTTCACGCGTCTTTTACAATTTTCTTGTCGACTACACTACCTCTAACCAACTTCATTGCTTTAATATTCACATCAAACTCCATGATTTTGCTCACCCATCTTGCTTTCTTTCACTAATTTCTACTCCCATGATGAAGTCTCTCACACTTTGGAGTGTGAAACTAACACTTTGACATGGTTTGTGGTGAGCATACTTTTGAACTTCTTTAGCATGCACATGATGGCAAAAGACTTGTTTTTCCATGTGAATGTATTTCAAATCATAATCCTTCAGTGTTTGACCTAAGAAATCCACTGGCTTCTCCAGTCCTTGTTCATTTTCTTGTGTCAAGACAACAACAACGCTCACATCAAATCCATAAGCATAAAGGATAAAATCCTTAGAGTGATCTCAGTATTGATGAGTGTTAGTGTGCGAAAATTTCTTGCTTGATCTTGTTGAATCTCTCCTTTCCTTCTTCTATCCACTTGAAGACTGTATTTTTCTTGAGCATGAGGGTGATGTGCCTCACCAAACTTGTAAAGTTAGGAATAAATTTCCTAACACAATTAATTTTTCCTAGGAATGATTGTAAGGCCTTCTTGTGTCTTGACAGGAGAGAACAAGGATGGCTGAAATGCCCTCAGGATCAATAACAATGCCATCCTTTGAAACCACATGGCCCAGAAGTTTTCCTTACGCCACAACAAAATCACACTTCATGGGGTTAAGAGACACCCCCAATTCTCTGCAACTCTCAAATACCTTTTCTAGATGCGCCCTGCTTTGAGAAGACAATTATGTCATCTAAGTAAACTAGGATGGACTCATTGATATATCCTTTGAAGGCAATGTCAATGGCCCTCTAAAATGTTGTGCCTACATTCGTCAGACCAGAAAAAATCTTCTAATATGCATACATTCCCCATTTGGTTGTAAATGCTATTTTGAATTGATCCTCTTCCTTGACCATGATCTGATTGAAACCAAAATACCCATCCAACATAGAAAATCTTTGCGCTCCACCCGAGTTTGCAGAATTTACTCCATAAAAGGTAAGGATAGTGATCCTTCAAAGATGCCTTGTTCAAATCTCTAAAATTGATGCAAAGTCTGATTTCACCATTCTTCGTGCATAGTGGAACAATATTCGCAACCCAAGTAGAGTATTTGATAGGAAAAATAATCTTTGCCTCAATGATTTTAGACAACTCTTTCCTCATAAGGGGCTCTATCCTTGGATTGACTGGCCTCTGCTTTTGTCTAATGGGCTTGATACTATGATCAAGGTCAATGGAGTGTTGAGCAACACTTGGATAAAATCCTTTCAAGTCTTCATACTCCCATGAAAGATGTCATTGTATTTTTGACATAGGAGATGAAGACCTACTTGTCATCATTAACATAATTGTTTCTAAGCAACAACTCCTTGCCGCATGTAATAGTATCGGAGTGCAATCTTCTTACATTGCATATATATACTTTTCTTCACCCTTAAACACATCATTTTTTCTCTAAGGTGACTAGCCCTTTAGGCAACTTGTTTGTCTTTAGTTGAATCACTTGGTCACCATAGTTGGAAGAGAACTCGATTCATTCGAATGAACTAGATAATTTGTGCATCACCATCAAACACTTGCCAACCGATATCATTATTTGGAATAGATGGCCCAATCACCATTTTTACATGTTGTGTATTTCCTTTGATAAAACCTTCAACAGGTGAGAATTACAAACCAAGCGTAGCCATCTGATCCATTTCTTTGTTCATCTTTCTTGGCACCACCTACATATTTAGAGCATCAAATCCCTCAAGGAAATCCCAAAATCTATGTTTATAAGCTTTGTGATGTTTATTCCTTTTGCGCGCACTTATTTGTGACTGGTGGAATAGCACTTCGGTGTCCCTAAAGATCTGCAACACCTTAATATGTCTCTTTTCAGTAATTAGGAGACCATGCACCAACGCTTCATATTTAGCTATGTTGTTGGAGCATATAAACTGCATCCTATGCACAAAGAAGAACTTATCATACTTGGGAGAATGAGAACAACACATGTACCTATGCCATTTCGCTTCTGGAGCCATCAAAGTATAACTTCCACATATTAGAATTTTCTTTACTTTCTTTGAGCGCATGCGAACACACCACTTCTTCTTCAAGGATGTAATAAGTACCAAGGTTAGTCTCAAAGGATTCAAGAGCCTTAGTATAGGGACCAAATTCATAGCGCTTCTCATCCCATCATCTAGTGATAGGTCGAGCAAAGGAGGACGAATAGGCATGCTCTTCAAACCGGGTCTTGTACTTTACCTTCTTGGATTAGGTAATTATCCCGGAGAGGATGGGTCATATGACTCAACACGATAGGAAAATATGGGCTAGTCTTGTATGGTAAACTGGATACCATACCTTGTTCTTAGTAATATGTGAGACAAATCGGAAGACAAGTAACCACCCACTTTAGTAGTGAACTCTCTTGATAGGAAAAGGAAAATAACAAGGTAGTTCAATAATTGATACATCTTGAGTTATAGTGAGACTTAGATATGTGTGGAGGGTTAACTTAAGATAATTGATGACTCCTAAAGTGGTGACAGTTGAGCCATCAATCTATAAGACTCCTTTGGACATAGGGCTATACTTAAGAACTAAGACATCAACAATTTTATTTGGCATAATAGAAGTACTAACGCCTGAGTAAATCATACAATTGTGCACAAGGTGTTTTCCTATTATTAAGGACATATAAAAGGGTGGGATTTTGACAACCTTACTTACTTTTCCTCTACTTGACAGATATTGATAGCACTGAGGTTTTGAATGGCTAGATTAGTGCACGTGAAGTTACACCGTGGATTCATGCAATAGGTCATGCTAAGATGGAATGGCCAGGGCATCCCACATTGTGACATTTACATTTGTCTTCTTCATCTAGTCCACAATGTTAAATGGAAGGCCCATTGACTTGTGTTTGAGGCACAACAACATCTTTTCTTGATTTTTCAAGTGTAGAGGCATGGGCCTTAGTTGACATAGAGGCTTGACCTACCAAAGGAGGGGCATGTGTCACTTCTATTGGAGCATTGCATGGAACCTCGCACATGCAGGAACTTGCGTGCCATGAATTTTGGGTGCCTTATCTACATCTCTTTTCTTTTGAAGATCGACCTGTGTGACAGGAGGTGAAGGTTGTGTGCCAGATTCGAGCATTCTCTTCTTGTACCTTGTGTTATCGAGTAAGTTGGGTACGTGACTTGATTGGAATGTCCATAGCTTGATTGATTGCACATAATTCTTCAAATGCAAAGAATATAAGGTTATTCTAAGGAGTAACTTTTAGCATTTCTTGATTTTCTTGTTCATGTCTGCTAGTGGAAGGCTCACAATTTAAAGCAACTTGGATCATGTAAGCTTGTGCACGCAAGGCATTGGCACGCTTATACCGATTATGAGGCATATTGCAAGGAAAACACCATTCTAACTCTTGAGCTATATTGTTGTTATCAGCATCGACAAGTGCTTGATTACGCCTAGGCACTAGAAGAGGTTGCGTAGAGGAATTGTTTGCAATGGGAGGTGCGCATTAGCATGTCATCTATCATTTTGTTGGTTCTTCCCATATCTCTTATTTGGATATTGATTTCTAAAGGGATGATGGATTTGGTTATACCCTTGATTAAAACTATTTTTGAAGGCTTGTTCTATTGTTTCTCTAGAGATATGACTTTATTAGACAAGTTCCTAATCAGGGCCTTCATTTCTTCATCCTCCTTCTATTGCGTGGGAGAGTAGGATGTGGAGGCAAATGGGTTACACTCTAATCGGAATAGGTGCAATGGAAAGCTAGGGCACCCGAGGTATTTCTAGGAATAAGGGCATATATGATCTAAGGGCTAATTTTCTTTCCCGAATAAGACTATTTTCTGCCCTTATTGCAATGTTATAAGCAACTGGTAAGGTTCTACCCCCATAAACTGAATCATGATTGAAATGTCACTATTCAAAGCCCTTAGATAATACAGGAAAGCATGTTGGGATGTAGGCCTTACCACTTGAGGAATCATGTCCCAAATGTTTCTGAAATATGATATTGAAATCAATCATCTACTCATTGGGTGCTCTCTTTGTTGTTGTCAATTGCTCCACCAAGGACATGTGATCTGACTTATCTTCAAAATAGTTGCAAAGAGTTGTGCCAAGATCATCCCAACCTGGTAATTGATGTAAGTCTCGGAATTTTATACCACCGAGTGCTTTACCTTTTGAGTGAATATGCAAGTAATGTAACTATTACATCATCATGTGTAACCGAGTAAAAAAAGCATACATTTTCCACATCCTAGATATGCTTAGCAGGAGTGACTTGATTTTCACTAGTGAAGTATGGAATACATTTGAGCGTGGCTATTAGCATGTCATGTTGGATATTTAGAAGGAGAGGACTTCCGCCAGTGAAGTTGAAAAATGACAAATTTCTCTGTGGTGGTGGAGCTACCAAGATAGCGCACGCTAAAGGTCTACCGAGAGAAGGAATGGAAAGTGTGAGATATGCTAGAGATGGAGATGTACGCGTGATTGTTCTAATGCCTCTTCATCTTGGAGAAAGTTGGAGGTGCTCAAAAGACTCTTCAGCTGCTGTGCTTTGTCTGGTATGTATCCTTCTCATGAAAAAAGTGCATAGACTCCTAAAAACAATAGATTATGAGTGTTGGGAGTCGCGAGATGTGTTGAAACAAGCCTTCAAAGGATAAAAATCACTAAGTCACACACCAAAACTTAGAAATGATGAAATTTAAACTTTCAATGCTCGTCCCACCGGGCGTGCCAAAAATTGTTAGAGATCAAACTTACACCCATCCCAGATCAAGATGAATTGGGGTGTTGAGGCAACATGGGACTGTCTCCAAGTTGTGGGACCTTGCGTGCTTGAGACAAACCTCTGGAGAAGGTCGGTTCCTCTACCTATTTCTACTACTACAACTACTCCTAATGCTAAAATTAAATCCTAAAATAATCATGCCAAAGGACTAGAGTTAGAAGGATATGCAAAAATGGAAAAATAATCTAAAGAGAGGGGATATCTCCGTAAAAAAGGGGATGAACACAATTATCTTTAAGTGAAAATAAAGGAGAATGCGCACAAAGAGGATAGACACGTGTATCATAGTCTGAAACACATTCACGTATTCTTTTTCATGGGGCACAATTAGAAAAGGAACCTGCAAGGACATGAGGAAACACAACAAACAAACAACAAAAAGAGAGGTAAGAAAAAGCAATAAAAATGAGCCAAGGCAAAGAATAGCCACAAAACAGAGCTTCTATTACTTCCAAAAAATGAACATTCGATTACAATGGTGGATGAGGCCGATATCTAGATACAAAGAGCCGATCTCAAGGTCTGCAACTTAAAATGCTAAGGAACAAAGCTCTTAACAAACTAAAGGGCTCCAACCTTTTGCAATGAGCATTGCTCTTACATTTATAGAAGAAGAAGAGAAAGAAGAGGGAAACTCGGATTTGAAATTCAACCACCAACAACAAGAATTGAATGCCTACAAATCCACCTACAATGTTGTGATGCACCTCCCCATGTCTGTTTGGATTGTAGAAGAAGGAAGGAGGTGAGATTTGAATAAAATATGGTGGTTGAGTCGATTAGATGTCTTCATTAATCATTGAAACGTTTTTCCTAATTCTCACCTACCAAAGCCCACCAAATTTTGAATGGTCCAATGAGTAGCCCACGTTAGCAACTTTCCAACAAGATCAACCACGCATTAATCTAAGCCTGCAACAAAAGTTATGACGATCTAAAATCTGCGGTCTGATTGGACACACAATGACACATGGTGTGTGTCAATTGTTCAAGGATTAGCCAACTATTCATTTGTTTTGTATTTTTGCCATGTGTTGTGTAATGGTTGGTTATAATGATTTGGTGCCCTATTGGTGCACTTTGATAGGTTACGTGTAGCACACTCAAGTCTGACAGGTTACCACATGGGCACGCGCAATTGATCGATCGACGAAAGAATGCGCAAGGGCACATGTGAAAGAGGAAAGAAAGGACAGACGCGTGCGAGGGCGACGCGCACGGAAGAAAAGGATGCATATATGTAGGAGACAAATATGCAAGCAGAGCGTAGAGGAAATGCACAAGGACTTAACCAATTTGGAAGGCAAGTCAAGATAGTGCACACGAAGGGTGCACAAACCGTTTGGAAGGAAGGCGGGCGCACGAGAGGGTGCACGTAGGGGGAAATGAAGAAGACAAAGGAATGGAGAGGAAAAATGGAAGGCACGCAAGAGGAGAAGAGTGCGCGGGCGCACGAGGAACTAAAACCATGAAAATTATGCCAAGGGAACAACCGAGTGCGCCAACATGTAATATTTGATCTTCGAGCAAAATGGGGATGTAAGTGGTCTAGATAATCGGGGAATTATTTTGGACAACAACAAGCAATAGTCTTTTTAGCGAGATGTTAGTGGCACATAAAATATGCTATAAAGTGTATTAGTGGTGGAAAACACTAGATGTTGAAGCAAATGTGTACCTTTGTGAAAATTTTAAAATATTCCACTACACAAATCTAGACTAAAGAAAAATGCCCTTTTAGAATTAATTTATTTTGTTTTGCTTTGTTGATATTGGTTTTTTTTTGGATTTTTAATCATGTATCTTTAAGTGATCTCAAGATCGTGACTAGTAGACACCTACTTTTAGTACAAAGTTATTTAACATAAAGAGAGCGTGATAATTGGTTGACAAAAATGCAACCCCACATGACTAGACATTTATTGATCCACGTTGGTGAGTGTTCATTTTGTTGTTTTACATTCACCCTATTACATTTACCTTTTATATGAATTTCAATGCTTTCACCCTTGTATTGTTCCTTCTCATAGTTTTTCTCTATTTCCTATGTTTATCTCATGCATCCATCCTTGTGGTGTAATAAGATGAAATTTATACTTTAAGGAAATTTGCATGTATTTACCGGTTTTTATATCAAAATCAATTTCCTAACTAACTTATATTTGACATTAGGGATCAAATTTGAAGTTGTCAATACACCCTTCAAACATCTTTCAATTTGTCATAAGATGATTAAAAATTTACACTTCAAAAGAAAATTGAAATGTAAAATTACACGTCAATACTAAAAGACACTCAAATATGTTAATTTCATTATAAGGGCCAATTAAAAAATCACCCATCATACAAAGTTAATTTGAAACACACTCACGTATTCTTTTTCATGGGGCACAATTAGAAAAGGAACCTGCAAGGGACATGAGGAAACACAACAAATAAACAATGCAAAAGAGAGGCAAGGAAAAGTAATAAAAATGAGCCAAGGCAGAGAATAGCCACAAAACAGAGCTTCTATTACTTCCAGAAAAATACACAATCGATTACAATGGTGGATGAGGCCGATATCCACATACAAAGATCCAGATTTGAAGGTATGCAACTTAAAATGCTAAGGAACAAAGCTCTTAACAAACTAAAGGGGTCCAACCTTTTACAATGAGCATTGCTCTTACATTTATAGAAGAAGAAGGAAAGAAGAGGGAAACTCGGATTTGAAATCCAACCACCAACAACAAGCATTGAATGCCTACAAATCCACCTAAAATGTTGACAGATGCGCCTCCCCATGTCTATTTGGATTGTAGAAGAAGGAATGAGGTGAGATTTGAATAAAATATGGTGGTTAAGTCGATCGATGTCTTCATTAATCATTGAAATGTGTTTTCATGATTCTCACCTACCAAATCTCGCCAAATTTTGAATGGTCCAATGAGTAGCCCACGTTAGCAACTTTCCAACAAGACCAACCATGCATTAATCTGAGCCCTGCAACAAAAGTTATGACGATCTAAAAATCTGCAGTGTGGACTGGACACACAATGACACATGGTGTGTGTCAATTGTCCAAAGGATTAGCCAACTGCTCATTTGTTTTGTATTTTCTCGCCACATGTTGTGCAATGGTTAATTCTGATGATTTGGTGCCCTATTGGTGCACTTTGATAGGTTGCATGTAGCACACTCAAGTCTAACAGGTTACCACGTGGCACAGTGATCGACGCGAAAGAATGCGCAAGGGCGCGTGTGAAAGAGGAAAGCAAAGGACAGACATGCGAGGGAAACGCGCACAGAAGAAAAGGATGCATATATGTAGGAGACAAATATGCAAAGCGAGCACATAGGAAATGTGCGAGGACTTAACCAATTTGGAAGGCAAGTCGAGATAGTGCATGCGCGAAGGGTGCACAAATGTTGGAAGGAAGGTGGGCGCAAGAGGTGCACAAGGGGAAATGAAGAAGACAAAAGAATGGAGAGGAAAAATGGAAGGCATGCAAGAGGAGAAGAGTGCGCAAGGGTGCACGAGGAACTCAAACCATGAAAATTATGCCAAGGGAACAACCAGAGTGCGCCTGACAACCCGTAATATTTGATCTTGAGCAAAATGGGGATGTAAGTGGTCTAGATAACTAGGGGAATTATTTTGGACAACAACAAGCAATAGTCTTTTTAGCAGATGTTGGTGGCACATAAAATATGCTATAAAGTGTATTAGCGGTGGAAAACACTAAATTGTTGAAGCAAATGTGTACCTTCATGAAAATTTTAAAATATTCCACTACACAAATCTAGAATAAAGAAAAATGCCCTTTTAGAATTAATTTATTTTGTTTTTCTTTGTTGATATTGGTTTTTTTGGATTTTTACTCATGTATCTTTAAGTGATCTCAAGATCGTGACTAGTAGACACCTACTTTTAGTACAAAGTTATTTAACATAAAGAGGGCGTGATAATTGGTTGACAAAAATGCAACCCCACATGACTAGACATTTATTGATCCAAGTTGGTGAGTGTTCATTTTGTTGTTTTACATTCACCCTATTACATTTACCTTTTATACAATTTCAATGCTTTCACCCTTGTATTGTTCCTTCTCATAGTTTTTCGCTATTTCCTATGTTTATCTCATGCATCCATCCTTGTGGTGTAATAAGATGAAATTTATACTTTAAGGAAATTTGCATGTATTTACCCATTTTTATATCAAAATCAATTTCCTAACTTATATTCGACATTAGGGATCAAATTTGAAGTCGTCAATACCCTTCAAACATCTTTCAGGTTGTCATAAGATGATTAAAAATTTACACTTCAAAAGAAAATTGAAATGTAAAATTACACGTCAATACTAAAAGACATTCAAATATGTTAATTTCATTACAAGGGCCGATTCAAAAATCACCCATCCTACAAAGTTAATTTTTATAAAAGTTACATTTTATTTTATAAATAAAATATTAAATAATATTTAGAGCAACAAAATTCATAATTGCTAACTTTCTCTTTTCTATATTAAAAAATTCTTCTTTCAATGCATACAAATCATACACCAAATTTGTTACGAAAATTTGTCAACTTATAACTTACGTTTTTACGTGTTTTTCACCGCGCGCAGGAGGTGCAACCAGGATCGAACCCATGACCTACTTGGTCGCAACACACAATCACCACCAATCCAAATTGCCTGCTCGCTACTTGAACATGATTTGATTTCATTTTGTTGAAAAACACACCACACCACCGATGTGACCATTGAAGTGCAGGACTCACCAAAATATCATATATTTTGATGGGTCATACACCCATCTATAGGTACATATCGAGTTAAGGGTAGCAGCTGGCTAACTCTTATACAACTACTAATTATAACTTGAGAAGTTCACACTAATTGTGTGGTCGATTTTTGGAGAAATATTCCAGTTGTCTTTCTTTTTATCTACAAAGAATCCTTGTTTTTATCCCAAAAACTAGTCGCAAATATCCTTCTTGTACTTCATATATTCACTTCCTTTTTAGGATTGCATTGTAGGTATTCGGCTCGTGGCATAAATAGGAATCAGTGACAGTTGTTGGAATCCTGGGCAGGTCAATTTGTTTGGGTTCGTGGTTTAATCTAGCTTCATCTCCCAATAAAATTCGGTGGGGATCTTTGTAAATCTATTTGTCCTTCGAAATTCTTGACGGGGTCCTCAATACCCTCTTTCTTCCTTTTTTTTTTTTTTTTTTTTGGGGAAATAATTGGAATAAATTTCGGTGGGGGTCTTTGTAAATCTATTTTCCTTCGAAATTCTTGAGGGGGTCCTTCATAAATTTTCCTTTTTGGGAAATTCTTGGTGGGTGTCGATAAAATCTATTTTCGTTCAAAATTCTTGGTGGATGTCCTTGAAATCTATTCAGTTCTGGAGAACGAATTGAATGGTATGTATAAAAGTTGTTTTTAGATAGATCTGATTGATTTACTTTCTCACAGGCAATTTCAAGATGGACGATGCCAAGTTCTATGCATTTGAAGATGTCTCACAACATAATACTCACGAGGATTGCTGGCTTATCATTGGAGGAAAGGTATGCCTGCTTGCCTTAATTTGGTTTAGCGTGGAGTATGATTGATCTGCACTTGCAATTTTATCCAACTGTCGTATATTCCATTTAGTTCATGCTTTCGAAATCACCATCACCATAGTTGTGCATAGTAAATATTGAAGTTCATGGGGACCGATCTATCAGTCTTATAGAGTTGCAAAAGAATTTGAAAAAGAATCTTAAATCGTGTGAATTGTGAATCTTCCTTGAAAGTGGGCGTTCCTGCATTGATTAGGGCTACAAATGACCTCTCCCAACCCCAATCGATATGCAGGAAAAAAATTATTTGTCAAAGAAAATTTGCCCCTATATAGAGTTTATCCTCGATCAAAATTAAAAATCCTGACTAGTATCTTTGTTTAGGTTGACTATATTTGATGCGGTGAATTTCCCCTGCTGGGTAGACTCAGGCTTAGATCCCACGATTAAGGGGTATGTCTTCTGTCAAAGGCACTCTGGACACCTATTGAGATGGATGTGGCATTTTATCAAATTTCAATATTTAATCACGTCCTTTTTAACCCGGGCTTCGCTATGAAAGCCTTGATGCTATACCACTTAAGATCATCTCATTTGACAAAAACCAAAACTAGTTAGCGTCATGGTTTATTAATAATATCCAGTGATGGTGTCTTTCTTAAATTACCTCTTTTGATTTTGGTTTTCAGCTGGTGTGGTTCAGGTTCAAACACTAGCCCTCACTTATTAAGATGTAAGAGTTTGATCTCAGCTGTTGGAGAAACGCTTCATCATGGGATACACATTGTGATTGATTGCTGGACTTAGGTAATTCCCATGACCTACAAATTAAACTTAATTGCAGGAGGAATCACCCCCGCGCTGCAAAAGGTAAAATCCCAAAAATCTCACCTCTAGTTACCCAAAAAGAGGCTTTGCGCGTCCAAATTGGACATTTATTAAAATTATGACGGGATCCAGTGTACAAATGCTGGTGTGTAGAGGTAGGTTTGTGTGCTCGTCCATAGAATGCTATACTCTTAGGCTGGGAGGCCCATACAACACCAGCCTAAGAGGGCCGTTGACGACTCTATCAAGTCAGCAACTTAAGTGCCAGTAGAAGAGGCCGTACTGTCAGGCAGCTGCAGCGGAAGGTAGTTTAAGCCGGAAATCTTAACAAAGTACCATTTGTTCAATCCATTATAGCTTTTGTACTATAGTTGTTACATTTGAGATCATATCATACTGGTGTAGTATATCATAGTGTTTACCTTTGCCATGAGAACACTTTTCCAACAACTGTCGAGGCCTTATCTAACCAGTCAAATTCTCGTAACCCTGATCATGGTCTTTTTATCATAGAGTGAGATCTATTACATCTTAAGTCAGCTAAGATATTAGGCAAGTTGGGATCCTTTAACTTGGAACAAGGTCTATTGAACCCTTTTTGAGATACATTTGTAACCCATCCGATTTAACCAAGTTGAGGTCTCTTGACTTGGGTCAAGGTCTTTGACTCTATTGAGTTTTTGACGCAAATCAATGTTTATTTGGTTTATTTGAAGTCTTTTAAACCCAGGTTGAAGCCTATTTATCCCGGATGAAGCTGTATCCTAAACAACAGGAGGGTCAGTTTGATCGAGGAGGATTCTCTAAAAGTGGTTCAAGTGAGATCGCCAACCCCATTCTCATAGCTTGGGGGAATTTTGGATCATGTTCAACAGTCGGCAGTACTCCAAAACCACATCCAAAGGTTTGTGGTACCTCCAAGATAATCAATCCATCACCCCTAGTTGCCACACACACTTCTACAGTGGCGCAACGCAATCTGGACATATCAGACATGGCACCATTCAAATGTGTACCAAATCTCATGCGGCCTACACTGATGGCTTCCTCGAGGTCCTACACATGTACATGCCACATTACTAAGGTCAACTCACACTGCGTGGCACTGCCATATGCTGACATCATTGCTGCATCCGTTTCAATGGGGTGGAGCCCCCAATATGAGTCAAGGGGTTTCCCTTGCAGGCCTGAGGGGTAGCGCCCCAGTGGGGTGTGGGGCAATACCCTGTGGCGATTTTTTTTTACCATTATCTTTTGATGTCATTCAGTTCAAAAGTAAGAAGGCGAAGAGCCACACATGAAAGCTCAACTTTTGCGACTTTTGTAACGGTTCTTTAAGCATAGGCGGCTTTGTAATCTATGCATACATATCTGTAGCATTAGATAACAATCAAATAGTAGACGTCTCAGATCATAGACTTAGGCTAGGAAGATAGACAGCCATGCATCTTCCTCAAGAGCATGCCATGTACGGAACACACAGATTAATATATTTTTCTATTTCAGTTCTATTTTCTTTCCTTCACATTTCCATCTGAATTTTTTAATCTGAGTCATTCATTTTTATTGGTTCCACACATATATCCAACACATCTAGATTCTCATTTAAGGTATTGTCACCTGGATATCTCCTGGGACCTGGATCATGGTTAATCCGATTGAGGTCTTTAACCTGAATCGATGTCTGTTTAGCCTGATTCTTAAGTTTCACACTATAATTCATAATAATTTTATATTTAGAAAAATAGTTGTATGTGATGAGTTGGTCGAAGTCCCAAACTAGTGAGACTAGGTCCTAATGGGAGGATGGTAAAGAACATCAAGAGATTTCTGTAATGGACAGTGTTGGATTTGGTCATACTCTGTACAAATCCTTGTCGATTTGATTAAGCTTATGAATAATAGACATTTCTTCTTGTTTAGATCCAAAAAGTAGAGATAGACAGCGTTCTTCAAAACAAAAGGTTGTTATCCAGCAGGAAACAGGACAAAATAAGATAGGGACTGGCTGGAAAAAGTTAGTATATAGTCGTAGAGGGATATCTAGAAGTCTCATAAAAAACAAATCCTCAACAAATAATGTCTGGTAAAGGGCATGGACTCCAAAATTGTGGCCTAAAATTTCTTCTTTTATTTGGCCAGCTACATTAAAGAACAATCTGGCCCTTGATAGCTTGATATCTACGAATATTGCTTACATATATCATGGCCCTAAGTCAGCTTCTTCTAGATTGGCTCTCTACTGCTAATACTGTATCAATGTCATCCAATCCTTTTGAAACTCTGCTACCATCTCTTTGTCAGAACTGGCTGGAAAAAAATTCGTCTATGGTTATAGAGGGATATCTAAAGGCTTTATAGAAAGCGTCAATAAGTAATGTCTGGGAAAGGGCATGGACACCAAAATTGTGGCCTAAAGATTCTTGTATTTGGCTGGCTACATTAAGGAAATGGCTATGAATATTGCCTGCATCCATCATGGCCCTAAGTCAGCTTCTTCTACATTGACTCTCTCCACTGCTAATACTTTATCAACGTTGTGTAACTCTTATTTATAGTTTGTTTTGGAGTGCTTAGGGGGTGGATGGGGCCCATTGAGTATTAGGTTTAGGGTTGGGGGTCCAATTTTTAAAACAAATTGAATTAAAAAAAAACCCTTTAAGGCAGCTTATGCCCCTGGGGATGCCTAGGAGTCTCTGGGACATCTCAGAAATGTCCCGTCTTTGAGGGAAACATTTCGGGACATCCCCCTAGAGTCTCCGAGTTTCTAGAACATCGCGAGTCTCCGGGACGACAGATTGGGGGAGACGCGTCTCTGTGGAACACTGATGATATCCCTGTAGTTTATGGATGCTTGATTGCTTCAATCAGTTATCATTAAAGGCAATGCCATAAGGCATCAACATGTGATTAGCTACAACATGCTTAGTATCCAAATTAACCATTGGACATACCATATGGTGAAATCACTTCTTTCTTCAGATTCTATAAGATTCTCCACCCTTTCGATTTCTTCAAGCATGATTTTCCTCTGCCATATAGCTCTCTACTTTGTTAGGTGTCAACAATAAGAAGACAATTTACAGGTTCAACTTCATTGAGGAGATCAAATTGCTTAAGAAGACAGAGCCTTAAAATTTGCATTCTCCATTCTCTTCAATTCAGCCGTATCAATGTGCCAGATGGGAACCATTCATAACTCAACTGTCTCTGCAATCTTAATGCACTTAAGGTGAGGATATAACATGTGACAGGAGGATTGAATTAGATTTAATATATTTGAAGTGAGCATCACATCACCTTGAATTATGTGGCCGTGTTAAATGTGAAAACTACAATTAGAAAGATTTTTATGGTATTTAGTATTATCCATAGAGCCTGACTGCAACTTTCCTCTTTTGAAATGAATAAGGTGGCCCCTTCCCTTTAATGGGAGAGTCAGGAGTTGCAAACAAAGTTATGTGACTGGTCCTAGAAGCTGAGAGATTCACCATCCATTCCGAAAGTGATGGAAGCTCTATGCCAATTATTATGTCAGTCTTTAAAAGACTGATGAGTGTCAATACAGACTGTATTGAACAAACTGGATGAAACCAACCAAATCAAAGGGCCACAGGTTGAAGATATTTCTGAGAAGTTTGTTGATCCAAGTATAGCCCAGATCAAGCATGAACATTATCACTAGCCATACACATGTACAGAAGTTAGGAATGAAGTTTGAGCACCGATTGCTGATCAAGCAGATGCAGCAGATCAGCATGTTCCTACTAATCAAGGGTGGGAATGAAGTAGAGCAATTAAGAAGACGTCTTAACAGATTTTAGTTGCAATAGAACCTGCACGGATTTAACTTTGGGTAGTTTATTATCAAGTTGGAAAATTTTAAAAATGTAGTTTACAGAGTGTAGAGACCAACAGTGGATGTGTTCAGTTCATCTGGTTGTAATAGTCATGGTCATACTAGGAATGAGCAATTGGACAGCACATCAATTAGTTGGACAATTGACTTAAAGAATTCTACTTGAACCCCTGATAGAATACACTGGAAGTGTTGTGCCAAACAACCCCAGAACATGTATATTCAGGATATGCTACAACTAAAAATATGTATGCTGCAAGAGATTCTTTTCCATATCCTCTTTGATATGATACACACTCTCTCAATTTATATAAATTTCGATGGACATGAACTATGTAAACATCATCTATTCTTCATTAAATTGTTTATATCTGATGGATATAACCTAAAAACACCTTGAGTTCATTGCAACACACCTATGTTTAATGTGGCCTGGCAACTATGAGTTCAAGAGCTATCCATTAAACGCTAAGAAACAAAGTCCAATAAGAAAATATGTCTATAGTTGTTAACTCGTACAAATGAAGGAATGTGAAGTATTGACTGAAGGCCTGCTAAATAGTAGTTTTTGAAGGGTTTGACATCAAAATTTAATTTGTCTGCAACACTGCCATCGACCCTTCAGTGCCGGAAAAACAGTACATGCAACATCATATAGCAAGCATGGTAAGTTGGTTAACAACCCTGCAAGTCGTAGAATAAGTTTTTTCAGTAAAAAAAAAGTAGAGTGGGTCAAGGACATAGATAAGGTTTTAATGAGCATATGATTTATTTTCAAAGTATTACTAAAGGTGGGTTAGAGATGAATGCCATACCAGAGTCTTTGGTAGGATCTGGGGTGATATTGTTTGAGAAAGGTCACCTACTCTCTCTGTTCAGCAAGTGAAACAAAATTATGATATGACCTTTGGGAATCATATAGTATGGTAGTTCAAGTTGTAGGCGTTTGAATGTATCAAGTTTTGCGGTAATTTGCATGCCGAAAATTACTACCATCTAACTGACATTCCTTGGGAGGCAATAGTTTTATGCCCTTAGAGGGTGGGGATAAGATCAGAACTCTAATTACACTCAAAAAGACACGAATAGTGTTACCCAGGATCTTACCACTTAGGGTTCTGAGTGCCGAGTGGAGGTGGTTATCCTAGTGATGGAACATGTCAACTTTACAACACAAAAGAGGAGGAGGCAAAGGGTTGACAACCTAATAGACCATAGAAAGAAGCTGTACAGCTAAAAAGTAAAAACACAAGAGGACAGTCTCAGGCAGCAAGGTTTAAGGCTGAACATGGTGTTTGCTTACTGTTTTCAGGTCTATGCAGAGTGTTTCACATACATTTTAACCTCTCTTGTCACTTAGAATGTTTGTTGAGCACACTATAGGATCTTGATATGGTCTTAAGCTAGGCAGAATGTGATGTACTGGAAAATTGGACTTTATGCCAACCTAGATATTTGCAAAAACGGAAATTCTTCTCTTTTTAAAGAAACAAACAAGAGCAGTTTTAGAGAATGAAGAATTTCCTTTTCTCACAAACAATAAGCAACCAAAACAAGCTAATAAGTGGGAAAAAACTTCAAAATGTATGTGAAGATGATTTGAAGTGCAGTACACGCAAACCAGAAAATGCAATTAAAACTCCCCAAAACAACTACTAATCTGTCTCAAGAGTGGAAATCTCTAAGGACAGACCATAAGACAGACTGTCAAGAGTGGAAATCTCTAAGGAAGACCATAAGAACGCAAAAATAAGCAAAGCAACATGCCTTGATTAGTAATGGAGGTGGTTTGGACCTTATTATTGAGATTCAGACTTGGCAGGCCTATTTTGAGCTCGGAATCAAACTTGGAGAAACAAATCAGCAAAATTTGGAAAATTGGATTGGTCAAAGGTTAAATGAGTCCTCAAAAATTGCCCAAAATGCAAAAATGAGTCCTCTGTGTTTCTTTTATCTTGTAGGTGCTGCAAAGTGGAAATTTAGATGTTAAAAATAAAGGACAGGAGTAGTTTGTCAGCTTTACTGTTTCTTTTCTTTATTTGGGCATTTTATTATTGAGCGGTGAGTCTCCCGAGTTGAGTCAACTGGGCTCGCTAGGGCCCACTTGGCTCAGGACTTGAAAATGTTCTCAAGACTCCCAGAGTCTCAAATTTATGGTTTGGAACGCCTAACTGAGTTCCAGAGTGAGTGTGTAGAAAATTTGTACTGAGATAGCAAATAGTGGCGGAAGATCTGGACTGTAACAGGTGCTGGTCTCCATCTGTAGATTCCCAAATCAGTCATGCAGTTAACCTTCGAGAAGCAACAGTAGGATACCTTATAAGTGAAAGAAAAGAGATAGCTGATCAGACCCTTTTCCGAGTCTATATGTTGGGGGCCATTTAGCAAATGGCTAAGTCCTCACAATGTGATTGTAAGGGTTTATGGCCACATAACAGTTGACTGAGTCCCCTAAATAAAGGGGTAATATTAGCTGGAAACCCCTCTTCTATTTTATAGTTGCAGGCTTTTTCATCTTTCGTATATTGTAAATTGCCAGATAACTGACTTATATGAGAAAGAAAAAGACTGGTTCTAAATTCTCTTATGAAGTTTCTTGTGAAGATGCCTGCTACATTCTGTAATTCTTATCATTGCTATGGTTGTTATTCCAATACAATTAATGGTCAATGCATATTTTCTGCCTTGCTAAATAACCGGCTGAATAAACTAGTATGCACATGTGGATGGACAAAAACTCATATTGAAATGAAGCAGCATATGCATTTGCAGCAATGATTTTAGGCGTACCAGTAATGTTAGCCGTAAAGTTATAGCTTGAGCAAGAACAATTTGCTATTGTATGAAATTTGATTTGCTATTCCCCTCTGACTATTCTAGCTGAATGTTTAGCTTTGTGACAATTGTTTTCTTCTGCTACTAATTACCAAGTTGAATTCAAATGTTGAATAGGTATATGACGTAACCAGATTTTTGGAGGACCATCCTGGAGGAGATGAAGTTTTGCTCTCATCAACAGGTATTAGGCTATTATTAAAGCCCTTGTCTCTTGGAATGCTATTATGTATCAATGTTATACTATAACTATGTTTGCTTAAGGATATACATGTGATAATAGAATTACTGTGGGTAGAAT
Source organism: Taxus wallichiana var. yunnanensis (assembly GCA_018340775.1). Taxonomy (NCBI): domain Eukaryota; kingdom Viridiplantae; phylum Streptophyta; class Pinopsida; order Cupressales; family Taxaceae; genus Taxus; species Taxus wallichiana. The sequence goes on along the minus strand of CM031239.1, from coordinate 874,322,402 downwards.
ATATTGTATTTCGCGTTTTCTAGATTAAAAGCAACTGTAAAGGCATGACTGCGTGAAATTAACTGATCTTTGCTGGCACTCCCCCTTCATATCATTGACTACAACAGCGTTTATGGTAATTATTCTGCACTAAATGAACTAAACATCCAATCTTAGTTTAATGACGTAGCTGGTACCTATACAGGTCAAGATGCAACTGAAGATTTTGAAGATGTTGGGCACAGTACCAGTGCAAGAGCTATGATGGAAGAATATTATATTGGAGAGATAGATCCTTTGTCCCTTCCATCTAAAACAAAACACACTATTCCCAAGCAAGCACCACTTAAGCCTGATAACTCTTCCAAAAGTATGGTCAAAATTTTCCAGATTCTGGTTCCACTGGCTGTGCTGATCTTTGCTTTGGCTATCCGCTTCTACACAAAGTCAAGCTGAAATTCAGGAATGTATCTAGAATTCCATTATTTTGTTAAGATATTTTTCTTTATCAGCCAGTTTTAAATATAGGAGCAACATGGGTGCATCTGTTGCAGTAAAAACTCCTTCCGAGCTGAAAACATTCTAAATTGTAATATGGTAACCATAGAGAAAGTAATTTCACATAAAAATGAGCTTTGGTTTGAAGAAATTTGGCAATGGATATCTAACACCACTTTTGATGTTGTGCATTTTATTATTCCATCCTAGGGTGCTCTTCTTGCAGGCCATGTTGTGTTAAAAAATATTGAGGATTCTCTTTTCTTTTGGATTATCTATTTTTCTCGTCCTTGTTTTAGGTACTTTCTTTAAATTTCTCTTATATTGCAGACTTGTTCTTGAAGTGTTAGCTGTAAGGATCATTATTTGAAATCGGTTCTAGCATAGAACATTTTGTTTTGTATTGAAAGTACCAAATATTTATACCAGGTTGTTTTGTAGCATTTAGTGAATACCTTAACCTTGTAGCGCTCTTGCAATAATAGACTGTTAGATTCAGACATTTTGATCATTTTCTATAATTTGATTCATAAATAAATTTACTTGTTATCAACACCAGTGTGGAAATATGCAAATTAATCACTGCAAGTTGACATTGATATATACAAACGAGGAGTTTATTGAGTATTTCCAAAAGCCTCTTTACTCTGGCATGGAGTGGGAAAGCTTAAAATCTCTGATAGAAGTTTACTGTTTATTTGATATGGACTTTAGTCTGTGCAATGAAATTGAAAGGGTATGAATAGAAAATTAGTTCGGGTTGAGCAATTGAAGATTACAATTTTTGGTGCTTCGAGGTTACTGGAGTCTATAATTTTTTGTTATTTTATTCTATTTACCACTATTGTTTATAGTTTTTGTTTCCTTATACTATTTCCTACTATTGTCTATATTTTTTGTTGCTTTATTGTGTACTGCCATATCCTAGGCAATGTTGGTAGATAGCAGATACTAGTGCGTGTTGATTAATTTGTGATACTAGATCAGTGGAAAACTTGGATGGAAGCAGAATTTGCACGCTATTTGAGATGTCTGCTCTCTTTTTATCTCAATCTCTAACTCTATATTGTGTAACTTTAATGAATGCATGTTGATTAATTTGTGATACTAGATCAGTGGGAAACTTGGACGGAATCCGAACTTGCATACTATTTTAAATTTCTAGTCTCTTTCTCTCGCACCGTTCTACTCTATATTCCGCAACTCTTAATGTGATATGTTAAGAACATCAATCAATGTTTTTTTTTGTACATCCTTAATCTTGGTTGAATATCTTAGACATTTCTGTGTGTCATTTATCCTCCATGCGTGCAGCGATTGCATGATTGAAATGGTGGTTTAACATTTTGGTTGTCAACATGTTCAAGCAAAAGAGGCTGGTGAGGCTTTCAAAGCAGCAGGTAAAAAATGATGGTTGACCTGTTACCAATTCTTTGGCAGCGATTACCAAAGACGTAAGTTTTGTAGTCTATGACAAATTCAGAGGGGTAGTTACTTATTCTATACAAAGGCAATTCATAGTATGATGGAGAGGTTAATCGATACACTTTATTTTACATTAATGCAAAGTAAGAGAGTGTAAATGGAACATAAAAGGGAATGGACATTCAGTTAACGCACAATAGGAACAGGAAAAAATAGATACTCATCTTCATTGATCCTCAAAAAGTATGTGGACTAGATTCAGTTTGTTTTCAAAGCAATTTTACACGTCGGTCGTCATCCCTTCTTTCCATCAAATCTTTTATTATAACTGTCCAATTACCTTTTCAGCTGCTTAAGTTCTAACTACCTGTAACTCAATATGTTTCACTTAACGAACAACTTTAATTAGAATATATTTCTGATCACATTTGATTACAATCAAACAAATATGAGTTCAACAAATGGAATTAAATAAAAGAGATTTATTTGGTTTGGAGAGAGCATGGGGAAATCTTCAAGACTGAAATTGAAGGCTGAAAGCAAGAGTTCTGGAAGGGATTCCACTTGTTTTGGAGGATCCACCTGCAGCAATACTCTTGTCTACACACAAGGTTGCAAGTAAGAGAAATGTAGGAGTTTCAAACCTCTTGCAGGAGGAACCCATAACAACATTAGCAAAGACAACATTCAAGATTACATCTAGGAGCTTTGTAGAAGAAATGCTTATTGTGAAGTCTCATTCAAAGAGGTTGTATTAAAGATGGAGCATAAAAAGGAATATGGAGTTGAACAAGGGAGGATCTTTGTTTGGACCTCAAAATTCATGGATTTGATAACATTTTCCTTCTCTTGGGCAATTTTTTGTTGTTGATAAAGCATTCACATCCCTTTCTATTTTCCCAAGAGATTTCAACATTTGCTGCTTAGCAAATAAGAGTTACTTTGTAGGCTTAATGGGTTTTGGCCCGCTCTTCCTACTCTAAAGGAGTGGATGGCTACAAGTTGGGTTACTATCCTACTTTGACAAGGTGGAATCTTACCCTCATGCTCAAGGGTTTTGCATCGTGTTGTTTGTAGAACCATTGGACTAAGCTGATGTCTACGAAAGGGGCCCCAAGTTTTATGAGGGGGCAAGTGATGTAGGTGGGATTGAGGGGACCAAATTAATGACTGCCTTATTCCCCAACCTAACACTCTAGAGCTATATGGCACATTCTCTCTCATAATTGGAAACACAATTCACATTTATTAAACTCAAAACAATATTGCACTGATTGCACATACTCTACTATGCTCTATTGCTTATTGGAAAACATACATAAAGATGTTACTCAATACAATACATTCTTCAATAGACTCAAAAAAGTGTCTCTCAACTCTTGGTTGCACACCTTGTTCCAACAAGTTCTATCTATTTTCTTGCAAGATCTTTCTTGCTTACTTGCTCTCCCTTGCCCATGAAAGCAACCCCACTTCATGAATTTGAATCTAAATCCTTCGACAATCCTTGACATTTTGGAGTGTTTCTTCGACCTCCTATGAATTTTAGAAATGCTCTAGAAGAGCCAATTGTTCTGCGCCATTACATCCATTTTACAAACCGAGTGGTAGTTGCGTATATCGAAATGGAGGTTGTGATATTACCTTGTAGTTGTAAAAACATCCCTTACATGCAAACTAACACTTGTAAAATTGTCTTGGTGATTTTGCAACTATTTAAAACCTTGGATCTTTTGGGGACCATAATTTTTGCATATGAACTTGAAATTGTCATTTTTAAGTGCATAACTTTTTAGGAGAATACAAATTCACAATTACATTTTGGGTTTAAGGTGTTCTTCATGTGCATTCTTGCCTCTGCCCTAAGACTCGTCACTTTTAGCCCTACAAGGGATGGAGCTACATCTCAAATTGTACTTATCAGAGAAAACTCAACGAATTCACTTGGAACCATGTTTCTCCTGAAATTAATATTATTTAACGTACTTGTTGCCCTTGAAGTGTTGGAATGTTGATGCTTCCCAAGGATCAATTTCAACATTGTCAAAACGAGGAAAGGACTAACTAGTCCACACTAACACAACCCTACTATTTTTAGTTGATGTAAGATTTCTATACACCTTGGATGCTTCTTCATCAACAAGGTTATTTATGAAGCCTTGGTTTTAAGCTTTTGACTCTTTGGTAGAAACTATTTCCTCTGTTTCGATTTGGGTTAGGCCACTAAATTGCCTTTGCATTTTTCGATGCCATCGACTCAATTGCATATTTGATATGCTATTGGTAAATTATATGCCCTAAACAAGTCAATAAACAATAAATTCAAGTTGGTGTGACCACATTTCTATGGAGGTGGATGTAAGTAAAAGTTTCAATTGTTCCGTGGTTTGGGGGATTCAACTAGAACCTAAACAATGGGTCATACAAAAATTGCTCTTACATGTAAGCAATGTTTTGAATGTGGTCGTGTAGTTGTTTTATGCCCACCCCATAGGTGAGGGGCCAATAGGTGAACATGGTCCAATAGTTGACATGAGTCTTGATCACACAATACCCAATAGTTGTTATAGTACCACCTCATAGTTGTTATAGTACTATCTAGTGGTTATTTATTTTTGACATAATAATTATGTAGAGTAACCAATCACATCATGACATGTAAGACCTCTCACCCATGTACAAATATTAAAAATTCAATGTTCAATCATTATCACTCATGTTCAAGTATTGGTTTTCACCATGGTTGTAGTGTAACTCAAATTTATTATTTTAAATCAATTCAAAATATGGCTTTCCCTCCAATTAAACATTTCAAAAACAAATATAAGTTGAAGCAAATCTAAACTACATATTGGTGAAAAACCCATGACCCCACGTGATAAACAATTGATTTTGTGGACCCCTTAACTTAGGGTGTAACACTACTAGCCCCTCTCCTTTTCACATTGTTCAATGAAAGCAAAAAACAAAAGGCCACTCGATGGAGGGGGCTATTGGTGATTGCATTTGGGTTGTACCATGTGGTCAAAGAATGAAACTAAGAATACAAAGAAACCCGATTTTTCTTTGAAAGAATCCGAAGACAAACCTATTTTTCTCTAAAAGAATCCATAGAGACTCTAATAAGGCATGAACTTAACACCACCATGAACAATATTGTGAAAATAAAATGTTCCTTATGAAGAGATGCACAAATTTGCAATGAAGAGAAAACAAGCTCACATAAGCCCTTCTCCTAATGGAGATCAACCAACTTGCAGTTTTGAAGATGGGTCAACAACTTCTAATCATTCCAATCAGTTTCGGGGCAACAAATAAATCTTGAAATTGATGGTTTTAGTTTGTATTTAAATGTAAAACACGAGGCATACATGTTCTAAATATACAAAAACATGCATGCATACCTAAAAAAGAAAGACCATACACAAGGGATGCATGTTCTTTTTAGTAAGCATATATGATTGTGAGCACTTCTCCATGCATGATAAAAATAGGGATATACAAAAAGTTTGTGTGTTCTTTTTAAGTAAGGATGTAAAATAGGGACAATAAAACAATATGTTATTTGATTTTTTATAATATTAATACTTATTTGTTATTGTAATGATAGTTTCACCTCCTCTCATTGTTGTTGACTATGCTTGACTTTCACATTGACCTTGGTATTTTGCTACATTATTTGGTTATATGGTTGTGTTTAACTCATGTGAAAATTTTATGAGCCACAATTTTCCTATCATGAATATCTAGTTGTGAATACCAACCAACAAACCGCCTTTTATTGGAACCATTTGTATTATATCTTTTTTTGATACACACACACTCACACATGCACACACACACGTAGACATGCACACACATTGAGTGCATAATACACAAAAATGCAACACATTGCATAATATGAATGTGAGCTTGAATACTACATTGAAATACATTACATAGATCGTATCCTTATCCTTATGTATAGCAACAACTCCCTTGAACTTGAAAATTTGTTGTGAATCAAACATGAAAGAAAATCCCATATTGTTATCCTCTCTATTTGCACTCCCGAATCTTAAAAATCTTTGCGAGCAAAAATTTGAACAACTTATAAGCAAAAATGTTCTAGGCATATTTCATAAGTGAATTATGTTGTGATTTTAAACCACGTTTTCGTTTTCCCCATTGTCTTCACAATTAGATGGTAAAAATTGATTCCTCTCTAAATCCAAGGTGTGATTGAAAATGTTAGTGCAACAATCACTCATCATTTATTATTTATTTTAGTCCATATTGTTTCTAATTCGTTGCTCCATTGGCTTATAATGTCAAGATCTTTTGTTGCCGCTCGATGCAATCGGTGTGCCCAAGTCCTAATGGATTTGTAGTAATTTGTGGGTTGTTCCCTTTTTCTATATATTTTGGTTTTGTAGTCTTTCGTCAAATTTCTCTACATCTCACGGTTCTTCATTTCCCATATACAAACAAACTTTTCTAAGCATGAACTTCTTTGTCCCCGTTGCATTTGTGGTAATAAAAGAGTTTATAAGGTGGTTCATGGATGGTGGATGTGAGGTCAATTTGTTCAAGTGAATGCATGATGGAATTGGTGAAGTAGGTGAAATTATTGAAATGGATGGCATGGGTGGAGTTAGTTCAACTACTTCCAAGACTATCATCACTTGTTTACATTGTTGATTACTAAGTGAGATCTTGGGTTTATCTTTGAGGCCTATATTGTCCCATCATTATTTGGATTATGTTGGTGCTTAAATTTGCACCCCTTAGTTTTGATGAAAAGGAAGAGAATTAGATTCTTTGAACAATAGTCGCTTACTACTCTCTTTTCAAAGAGGGTGTGTATTGAAGTCTATATATAACATGAGGCCTACGTTTCTCACTTTACAACACCAATGGGCTACTCATACAAAGCTATCAAGCTATAAATTATGAAACATTTATAACACTTATCGGTTTCGAGTGATGAATGAGAGCCATTTTGTTTGATTTTCCCAATTATTTGTCACCAACAACCTTATACATTCATTCATACGCAACCTAAATCAAAATTGTAACATATATGTAAATATGACTTTTTACATGTGCACATTTTTCTAGTCTAACCAAGGCACTTCACTCATTGGATTGTGTAAATAAAGAGGAATCTCATACTCGCAAAATCACATGAAACTCATACGGAATTCATCTTTAACGTCACTCATTTATTTATAATTCTCTCTACAATTAACACATACAAACATTGGGATTTGGATATTTAGAATAGACACACAATCGCACCCACATTACAAATAAAAGACTTATTTTCTCACATTTAAAGTTGTACTAGCTAAGGAGTATTTCCTATATAGTATTGTCTAAAACACACAATGCAAAAACATCAATACACATCGGAAATAACTAAAAATGAGCATTCAGGGCCTCCAGGAAGCTCAACCTTGAGGCTCTTGCTGTGGAGAAGGAGCCTTTCGAACTAGAGATTGCACATGATCTTTTGAATATCAAGAAGGCAGTCCCCGAGAAGTGCAAATGGATAGCTCTTCAAAGAGGTTGGAGGCCTTAGAGGCCGAGATGAAACACAAGGATGAGGTCAAGAAACTCAAACAAAAAAAGGCAAGAAAAGCATGGAGGGGGAGGGGAACATTGATAGCAGTCAGATTGAGGACATTTATAAGAAGCTGACCTCCTTAGACTCCCGCTTAGGGATGGCCAAAACTAGACATGATTACATCATTGCCGCCCTTAGGGCAATTGAGGAGTTCATTAAGGGTCATGCCAAAAGTGTTTCCAACCTCAGCGGTGTCCCGGCTACACTTTGGGGCAACGAAAAAGAGAGCAAAAGAACCATTGAGGAGCTTGATAAAACTGATGCACGCCTACACGACAACTTTGGGTATGTTTCGCGCCTGGAAGAGAGTCAAGACCAGCATCGACAAAGCTACCAAGAAGTAGTATTGGTTGCTTCTAGCTTTTTTTTTTGTCTTTGTTTTTGCGTTCTCTTTACTTGCTTTTTGCGGTAATTTTGTTGTTTTGTCTCGTTTGAGTCATTGTTTCTGGGCTACTTCGAGCTTCATTGTAACACTCGGATCTTGATCCATTCTCTCTGATTCTCACTCTTATTCCGGCTCTTAGGCCTTCTTTTGTTCTCAAGGGTATAGTCCCTTTCAAAAAACTATTTGCCAATAATAAAAAAAAAAAAAAAAAAAACTAAAAATGAGCATTAATAGAGTCTTAGCATTTATTCACCCAACTTATTTACAATCGACACTTTAATATCACACTAAATAAATTGATTTAGTTCTACACAATAAGTGATTGATTTATGCATTTAGCTCACAAATGACTAACATATTGTGCTTGATACATCTATGACTTGCCAATTATTTTTCGAATAACTTCAACAATTCATTCATACACAACCCAAATCAAAAGCATAACAAATATGTAAAGACAATGTTTCATACATGTACAAATTACTACTCTACCCAAAATACTTCACTCATTGGCTCATGTATATAAATAGTGATTTCGGACTATTAAAATCTCTTCAAGGTCACAAGGATACATCTTCAAAATTACTCTCATTTATTTAGAATTTTCACAACCATGAACACATATACAAAAATGAAATTTGGATAAATGAAAAATAGACACGGAATTGCACCCATGTTATTGATTTAATATAAATTGAATTAAATCTTAATTTCAGAGTAACTATTGTAATGAATGATATATAAGTAATAAAATACAGTAAATGGACAAGCAACAAGCATGCAATGATATGAAACCCTAAGAAAATGAGAAAGATAAATGACTTAGATGATTTCGAGTGATATGGGCGGTGAATAGTCAAAGCAGACTGGAGCACCATCGTCAAGGCTCACCAAGGTTATGAGATCCGAAATGTGTAGGATGAAGCACCCACGAGAGGACATGAGCACTTGAGCGCTAGTGACTGAATCTTGGCGCTAGTGTCCACCCAGATGCCTAGGTTCTAATATTTTTTGTGTAGGAGGAGATTCATTGTTGATCTCTGTTTGTCGCTCTGGTTTCACTCTGGATCGTTGATTATACTGTAACTCACAAAGTAGATGCCTAGTTGCACATGTCCACAAAACCACATCAAATCTAATAAAAAAGATGCAAAATGTGGAGTTGGACTAACCTCGATGGTCACTCAAGAGTGAACTTAGTACCGAACATTGTACTACATTTCAGACTCCATTTAGTTATGTGTGAATTTGTGTGTAATGATGCCTTAGGATGCCCTTATATGCAAGTTGCACAATGATAATGGGATAGATCTAGAATGCTCCAAAAGATGCAAATGTATGCAATGGAATAAAATAGACTTCCCCTCCTATATTGTGTATGTAGAAGTGATGCAACCCTTATCCCTTGACTGAATGTGCTAGATGGATTCCTTTGAAATGCTCTTGTGCCTTTGGATGCAAGCGTAGGTGATAGTAAATAATGCTAGTGCTTGAACCCTTATTTGAGAGCCATAAATGTGTATATATATGATTCCCTTGTTTGAATTTTGTAATTGACAACTGGAAGGCCGACCCAAAAGTATAAAATATGCCCAAGAAGTAAAAGAGACCCAAAAGAGTGACAAAAGGGTAGAGAGGGTCAAAAGCACCCAGGAGGGACAAGAGCACCATGGCACTAGTGTTCGAGGCCATAAAATATAAAATAGTCAAATACCGATAGGGTTATAGGGTGTGTAAAGTCAATAAAAGTATAAGAGACACAACAAAAGGCCCAAAAGACATTTTCAATTACTAGTTTTCTTTCTTAAGAATCATGTATATATTAGTATGCTCTAGGGCCTAGAATTCTACCCAAGTGCATAGATTTTGTGTCTACAATTACGGAGAAAAGACATATTCTCTTACACTTAAAATGATGTTAGGCGAGGGGTGTTCCCTATATATTATTCACAAAAACCTAATATGCATAAAGGATTAATAAACATTGAGGATAACTAGATCCAAACATTAACAAAATCCTATGCATTTACTCACACAACTTATTTATAATCAGCACTATGATATCATACTTGAATGAACTAGTTCATATCTACACAAACAAGTGAGTGATGTTTGCATTTAACTCAAAAGCGACCAACACACATTGTACTTGATACATCTATGCCCTACCAACATGCATTGCATCCATTAAAATAACCCACTTTAAATTTGTTTTAGGAGTGCAAAGTCCTTAAAACAAAATAGAATTCATGTAAGAAATTCTTCTATGATAATCAAATACCTCAAAAATGAGTAAAGTAAAAGGGGATTTAAAATAAACATTAGATCTAATTACCTTGAGTGATTTTTCATGACTATATCCACAAGATCATTGAAGAATATATTGATGATTTACTAGCCAAACCTACCCAACACCATAGTCATGCCCATGATCTCAAAATCATATTTGAATGATTGCGATAATTCAATGTACGATTAAACCCATAAAGTGTGTCTTTGGTGTTAATTTTTGTAAGCTACTTGGATATATCATTTCACATCACGGTATTGAGGTTGAACCCAAAAATATCTAGGCTATTTTTGATATGCCACCACCACATAATCTAAATCCATTACTATCCCTCCAAGGTAAAATTTGGGATATTCATCGCTTTGGGCCCAATTGGCCAAAAAAACCTAACCCTTCACACATGTATTGAAGGACACTAACTTTTGAATGGGATGCATCTTATCAACGGGCATTTTATGATACTAAGCAATATTTTCTTGATGCCCCATATTTGTGCCACCTATACCTAATAGGAAACTACTATATATATTTGCTACATATCACACACTCAAAGATTTGTTAGACAATATGATGATAATAATCATGAACATGCCATCTATGATATTACTCATACTTTGCTACCGTATGATCATAATTATAGTCACATCAAAAAAATATGTTTAGCCTTGATCTTTGTTATAGATAAATTATGACACTATATGTTGAATACAAAAGTACATGTTATCACCAAGATCGATCTCGTTAGGGTATTTATTATCTAGTACACATATTTCTAGTTGTATTACAAGATAGGTAATGTTACAACAATTTTAACCTCAATTTTGTTTCACAAAAATCCATCAAAGGAAATGTCATTATTGATTAACTTGTAGAAGCCCCACTCTTTGACCCATTCCCTATCAACGGTGATTTTCGGGGTAAATTCACTACGTATAATATCGACATAAAAATATGGACTATGTATTTTGATAGTTCCAAATATACTATTGGGGTGGGGGTGGCTTTGTTTTATTCACCCCCATGGTAGGACTGTGCCCTTTGCATACTATCTTGTATTCTAATGTACTAACAATATGGCTAAATATGAAGCCTTAATCCTCAAACTCTACACTACCATAACAATACACATATGAAACATACAAATATTTTCCAACTCATAACTTATTATTCAACAATTCGTAAGATGTCTCATCACACAAAGGAAGAGTGGTTAATCCCATACAATATTTTATTTAAGAAATCACTCTCAAGTTTTGATTCATATTCCATTTCTAATATCCCTCATAAGGACAATCGAAATGTAGATGTCGTGGATAATGTCACTTCATTGTTTCCCCTTGATATAACAGACAATTGTGCCACTTCTACTATACTCTAGTTATGTAAATATATCAATGTTGATATTGGTTATGCCCTTGATGTCTTAGCCATCTCACGAAGCATTGACAATTCTAAATGATACACTGATATATACAACTTCCTCTATTGACAAATACTATTAGCAAATTCTTCACTACAAGAAGGTCATCGCTTATATTGTGAATCCACTTATTATGTCCTTATATAAGGATATTTGTTTAAATGTTTGTTTTATGGATCCCTTTTACATTTTTTATGGGTTGAAAATGCATAGTTATCCCTTTAACAAATACATGACAATGAGTATGGTGGCCACTTTAGCAAGAAATCTATGTCTCATAAACTACTTCAAAAAGGGTATTATTGGTTGATAATGGAACAAGAGTGCCACAAACATGCTAGATATTTTTATCAATTTTAAAGACAAAATAATCTAGATCATGCCCAATCTCTTGTATTATAACCCATTGTATCTCCATGGCCTTTCTCCATATGGGGTTTTGATCTGGTTGGAAAACTTAATCCTTAGTCTACCTAGGGGCATAAATTTATTACTATAGCTACCAAATATTTTATGAAATGAGTTGAAGCAATACCCCTAGAGTCCACTACAGATACAATATTTGTCATTTCTTCCTCATACACATTATCACTTGCTTTAAAGTTCCTTAGGCCATTTGTAGTGCCCACCGGTTTTGCTCCCTATTTTGATCACGTTGACTCATTGTAATATTCATGATCGAGACATTGGACTTAATATGATTATGGCTATTTGATTTAAATAATGATGATTTTTTTGTCATATTAGTGTTTATATGCTAACTTGTCTTGGCAGGATGTTGTATGTGGCATATGATGCCAATTCACTACTTCTATCGTTATTACTTGTTTTAGATGTGATGTTATGGATATTGTTGATTTGATATTTACATGGACTGTATTTTGGATATATCATTGATAATTGTTGTAATTTATGTATATCTCATTGATGGATGGATGTCTGTGTAACTATTTGGTTAGTTGTGTATTTGTGGATTGATTTCTTGAGATGTGTGTGATTGTTTCATTTATCATATTTTATCGAGTAAGTATGATGTTTATAATTGAGTGTGCACGTGACAGTTATACCACATGAGAACGTGAGATTCGGTGGTTGCACCTCTAAGTGGCACAATATGTCGTATAGGCCGAATATACCCCTTGTTTGTTTTGGCCTTGTTATATTATTTTGTGGACTATGGTTGGAAATATGGAATTCATCCTTTTGGCAAGTGTTATTAGATTAATTGGGAACCTTTATTTCTTTTCTCTCCACTTACATTTAATTGGTATAATCTCTATTTAATTACTTGTTTTAAGTTGTTTTTATGGGCTCCTACCTTCTCATACAAGAAAAAGACATAGAGAATGAGTTTGAGAGGGTGCTCGTGATGTTTTAATGTATAATTGATGGTGGTTGGGGTTTGAAAGTCGTGTTGAAGGGAAAGACAAATTTTCATTAATGACAAGATCAAATTCAATCGCTTTTCCTCTTCTATCTTCCCAATTCTCTATATATTGTAAAGTAAGACTCTTTTGTAAGGGTTGGACATTCTTGTAATGTTTGTGCACTTTGTCTCAAGTGTTGCATATGCGTATATGAGTTTTAGACCTCGATTTGAGCATCTTCCTAGTGAATCTTTCCTTTCTCCTTCACTGTAATGTATTGTGCCTTTTTCTAAAGCAATAAGATACTTGTTTTGTGGCTATCAATCTATCCTAGCTCATGTTCTATTGCAAATTCATGCCTTTCATTACATTTGTGGGTATTTTGTGCATCTTTTGTTCTCTTTAATATAAGTTTGTTGTGTCTTTGAAAATGGTAGTTTAAATGAGTTTTGGACTGTGACACTTATTTTTATCCTCTCCTTTCTCATTTGCTTCCATGTTTCTCTCATTTGAGAGTGTCTCTCCACCCTCTTCTTGGTGCTATCACCTCCCTTAACTTAGGATTTCCCATTTTATGCACTTTTCTCTCTCCCCGGTCCCTTGGATTGTTAGAATAGGAGTAGATAACTACATTTCCTTCCTTAGGAGTATTTTAACATTAGGATTTAGGTAGAGGAACCAGAATTCTCTAGAGGTTTGTCTCAATAGCAAGGTCCCACACTTAGAGACAATTCCATGTTACCTCAAAAACATTGATTGTTCATCACAATACATTCATGCAAATCGAGGGTGTTATTTTTGGTGATAACAGCTTTTGCACGCTTGATGGGACAAAGATCAAGCACTTTACAACTTCATACCAGTAAGGTTGTTGTGTTCTTGATGTTATTTAGCCTTTAGAGGCAGTTCTCAAAACATATGGTGACTCCACCGATTCGACAAACTCATTTTCTCATGTTTCAGACCTTTTCCTCCATCTACTCATTCATTTCCATGCCCCCATCTTCTCATGGCTCTCCAAAGAGCTTTTCCATTCTCACATTTCAGTTCTAGCCCCCTCCATTTACAGCAGTGGGATGTTATTCCCAAAATACCCCTAAAAAATTTCTCTCTAACTTGGAAATGAAGATCAAATCCCCATCGATCACATTCAAGATATAAAGAAACCATCAGTGCTGTTCACAATATCACGAGAATAATTTTTTTTTCCTCAAACTTCTTATTTCATCATTTAAAGGCAAAGCAAGAGATTGGTACAATAGTTTGGCTCCACAATCCATTTCCACATGGAATCAACTGGGAGAACAACTACACAACCGGTTCAAGGAGGATACAAATGTTATTTCTCTCATGGAACATCTCAACAAAATACAATCGGGCTCCAATGGATTTTATCTCTGATTTCAACATCATATTTACAAGGACTTGGCATATAATTCCTCAAGAATTCATACCCCACACAGGTATGGCATTCTTGTATTATTTAAGGTCCTTTGATGTTGATCTAGCTGTATTAATTCAATCCCTAGGAGGCATCAATATTCCTCAAGATTTTTCCATTACATCACAAACTGAGAAGATACTTATTCAGGATGGGAGAAGAAAATCCATCTCTATTACTGCAATTCTTCCCTCCCCTCAAATGCACAAATAAAGAAAAATCTATTGTTCCTTTTCAAAAGTAGGAAGATCCTTTACTTCCTTGTCCTTCATTTGATGCTCCACAAGTTTATCATGCCCAAAACATTCCCCATACTTTGCAAAATCCTCTCCCATCTCCACCCAAGGCATTACCCAACTTTCCTAAACCTTGCACTAATGTTTCTAAGAGTTGTGGTATTTCAAATATTGTCCCTAGTTTCTACCCAACACTCACTAAACCGAAGTTATCCTATAAGGTTGGTAGAACAAGAGGTTTGTTATGCTTTAGGAGAGAATGAGCAGCCCATGTAACACTCTAAACAACAAGTGTTTATACAAAATCATGCATTTGTTTTAGAGAAAGCAAATCAAGCAAAGCAGGAGTATGTTTTGTAGGATCATTTGGCTTCTCTAATTGATCAAATCAGGTATTTTGAGCATCAAACATCTTAGCTAAAGCATGAAACAAATCAGCAACCCCTTGTTTATGCCTCTTCTCTAACCAATTCTACCAAAGAAGATAATTCCATATCTATTGAAGATTGGTTTGATTCAGATTGGGAGGATGAGAGGATCCAAATGTGCGAAAGGAGGTGTTGAATGTCAAGAAGAATTAGACAGATATGAAGGACAATCAGATCGAAGTGGAGGGAAGCTAAAATGTCTTTGAACACTATTGGCATCCAAGGCCTTAAGGAAGAATGTTTGCAAAGTGAGCAAGATGTTTTAATGGAATGCAATGATCCTCATTGCTTTGCATGTTTAGAACTTGCTTCACTTTTGGAGGATTGCAGTGATACACCAAGAGCATCATTAGTTACTGCAATGAGCTAAGAAGGGCCTCAATATTTCAAGGAGGATGAGTTTGAGCTCTTTAGCTTCTTGTTTGAGGAAGCAA
This sequence comes from Taxus wallichiana var. yunnanensis, assembly GCA_018340775.1. Classification (NCBI taxonomy): domain Eukaryota; kingdom Viridiplantae; phylum Streptophyta; class Pinopsida; order Cupressales; family Taxaceae; genus Taxus; species Taxus wallichiana. The sequence continues at coordinate 874,306,891 of CM031239.1, read as the reverse complement.
AACATGAGAATACAAGGGTGGAAACATATTTGTTTGCAGAAGAAGCAATATCAATCCCAGACAAGCTTACAGACACCCACCATGAGGAGCAAAAATTTCTATACAAGCTCCATTCTTGGGGATAATTGCAAAGAAGATGGGAAAACTAAAAGAAGCAGGCCTTGCCCAATAAAGTATTTGGCTTATCTAGAGCCAAAAGGAGAGTTGTCACCGGTCATGTTCACTTTAGAGCATGAGGAAGAGCCGCAATGTACCAAGGATCAACTCAAATACCTCTCAAACCCAAATACAAAGCAACCAAAAGGGGTATTTGTTCTATTTCCAATTGATACCTTGATGGAAAGGGTGAAAAATCAGCTTTAACCTATATTTTTCACTCTTGTTAAAGGCCATGCCCATTACAAAATCAAATACATGGTCTAAAATTGTAATAAAGGGAAGCTAGTGAGAAGCTATTTCTTCTTGCCTGTTTCTGATTTGTTTAGTTTCTCTTTTCTCTAGATAGAGTAGGTTAGTGTAGGTTTGCCTTTTTGTAAAACAAGTGCATTGTGCACACTCTGCATGTTCTACTTGGAACATGTATGATTTTAAATGTTTGTATATAATTTTGGGATTTTGTTGCTTTTCAGATAGTCTATTTTGGGCATAGATGTGCTCTTGGCCAAATCAAATAAGTTGGGAAATTTCCAAGTTTTATTCAGAGCTCATGAGATCAATTCAACCCATTTCTGGAAGGTCGATAATGTTCTTGCAAGAAATCAGATTTGGGACAACTTCGACGCTCATTCTTTGTCTCGTCGATCAATCTGCAGAGGGAATAAATGAAATTTCAGATTGGAACAATTTTCCACTCTCATAAAATCTAATTCAAAAAAATTCTGCAATGAGATGGTTAATTTGGGCTTCAAATTAGGCCTAGATCAATTTGAGCAGGTTTAATGGCATAATCGATATAGATGGAGCGGCTTCTAAGCTCATTCAAAGCTTCAAAGATCAACTAAGTTCATCTTGTGCTTTAGAACAAATCGGGGGTAAGAGAATTTCAATGTTTTGATCAATAGTTTTTTAAGTTTTGGGCTCGACCCCATGCCCAATAGATTACAAAAGGCCATTGATCTAATCTAGTAGGCAGAGTACCCCAAGAGGCCACCAAATTGTTATCCAAAATTACCCCCAAGTTATTTTGTCTCTAACAAGCTTAAAAATGGACTTAACCATTTTTAACAAGTCTGGGATGGTTAATCAACTGTCAACTTTCCCTTCCAAAAGCACTGACCATTGGCATTCAAAAATTTGCGGGAGACTTAGCTAATTCATTAGTGGGTTATATTAAAAAGCCATCTAACATTCATTTGTTGTCAAATTCAAACGCCAAACATTGAACTGACATAACGTGATGAGATTCCGCTCTCCTCAATGCTTTCGGATTGGGTCAAGAAAGGCGAGGACACGTGGTGGATGAAGGCAACGACAAGTGGCAAAACATCAACAAAAAGTAAGGACTAATGGAAAGATTCCATATCTTTCCATAGCGACGAGTATTGGTGGACGCCAAAACCCTAGAAAAATCCTAAGTTCATAATTCATCGGTCCGAGAAAGTCAACGAGGTCAAAAGGGGCTAAGTGGCAAAAACTTCGAGCAAAAAGTTTCTAAGTCCCCCAAAGTAAAAGGTCATGCGATGTGAAGCCATTAAGAACATGAAAAATGTGAAGTTCAAGACACGTGGAATCTTCCCATTGGTTCAATTTTTGCGGTCTTACATCATCAAGAGAAAATGAAAGTATGACAACGCTAAAGGTGTTGGGCTTTCCCATTGGCCAATCTTTTGTAGTAGGTAGAAAAGTATAAAGAAAATATGACATTGAGAAGTGTGTGGGGCTTTCTCATTGGCTCACACTTCATAGTTGTTAGATGAGACTGTCAAAGAGTTTGACAACCCAAGGGGTGTGGAATGATCTCATTGGTTAATGCTTCGTAGGTGTTAGGAAGGCTAATAAAAATGACCGGGCGTGGAGCCTTCTTATTGGATCACACTTCACAATGGTCACCAAAGGGCTATGAAAAATTAAATGGCGAAGAAATGTGGAGCCTTCTCATTGGCTCACATTTATAAAGGAGTTGACAAGAGCAAAGGATAGTCTGACACCACAAATAAATGTGGCGATGTCTTATTGGTTTGTATTTCTTAATACGGCAGACCTTTATAAAGCCAAGGAAAGAAAAGGAAAAGTAAAGGAAAGAAAAGCCCAATCCCGAACCAATGAAAAGTGAACACATGGAAAATATAAAATTGTTGCACACGTTGGCGGAGGCAATCCTCCGAGCTAATCAAATGTTGCCACTTGTCACTCTCTCGCTCATCTCGACATGCAAAACTTCAAGTGGCCATATCTTTCGACTCCGAGCTCCAAATTTGACAAAATTTATATCACTGAAAGGTCTCCTCGAGCCCTTAAATTTGGCATCGAAAAATCAGATTTTGGTGGCATTTGAGAGGTGAAAATGGGGAAATTTCATTCAGGCCATTAATATTACAAACTCAGATGACTCAACCACTCAAATTGATGAAATATGGGCTCTTACCTTCTCCTACAAGAAAAAGGACATAGAGAATGAGTTTGATAGGGTGCCCATGATGTTTTAATGCATAATTGATGGTGGTTGAGGTTTGAAAGCCATGTTGTAGGGAAAGAATAATTTTCATTAATGATAAGATCAAATCCAATTTTTTTCCCTCTTATCTCTTCCCCATTCTCTATATATTGTAAAGTGAGAATCTTTTGTAGTTGTTGGACATTTTTGTAATGCTTGTGCATTCTATCTCAAGTGTTGCATATGTGTATATGGGTTTCAGACCTTATATTTGAGCATCTTCCTGGTGAATCTTTCCTTTCTCCTCCACTATAATGTATTGTGCCTTTTTCTAAAGCAATAATATACTTGTTTTGTGGCTATCAATCATGTATATAGCTTGTGTTTTATTGCAAATTCATGCCTTTCATTGCATTTTTGAGTATTATGTGCATTTTTGTTCTCATTGCAGAATATAAGTCTGTTGTGTCTTTTTAAATTGGTAGGTTAAATGAGTTTTGGAATGTGACACTTATGTATGTACTCTCATTTCTCATTTGATTCCTCGTTTCTCTTATTTGAGAGTGTCTCTCGCACCCCTTTGTTTTGGTGTTATCACCTCCCTTAACTTAGGATTTCCCATTTTATGCACTTTTTCCTCTCCTGGTCCCTTGGATTGTTAGAATAGGAGTAGATAATCGCATTTCCTTCCTTAGGAGTAACTTAGCATTAGGGTTTAGGTAGAGGAACCAACCTTCTCTAGAGGTTTGTCTTAACAACAAGGTCCCACACTTAGAGAAAATCCCATTTTACCCCAAAAACATTGATTTCTCATCACCTTACGTTCATGCAAATAAGAGGGACTTATTTTTTGGTGATAACATGAAATTAAGTGGCAAAAAGTGCAAGTCAATGCAAAATTAGAACATGGAACCTAAACAATTTCTCAAAAACAGATTTTTTACTCTCATAAGGAACTAAAGCACACTTATAACTCCAAATTAGAATCAAACAAGTTCCCAAAACAAAATTTTTAGGTGAGGAGGAACTAAAGTTCCTAAAAGTGCATCCGGAGGCTCGAGCAAGAATTGAATAATGCAACCTTTATTCCCGAAGAAAAAGTAGGAATTCCAAGGCCATATGATAAATGATATTGACTATAAACCATCCAATGAATCCATTCTAACGACTTCTAATAGATGAAAGTCATTTTATCTTAATTTTTGAACAAAAACCAAAAATGACAAAAAGTAATCATAATGGGGTAGTAGGTATTTTTGGCTACGAGAAAACCTAATGACCAAGACTAAAAATAGTTTCGAGACCATGTGAGCAACTCCATAAGATTTTATTTTACTACCGATAGGTACTTTCGGATCCATTTAGAGCTCCCGAAACCTTCCGCACAAGTTCATACTTACAAATAAACAATTTTGACCAACTTTCTCGAGAGGTGACAAAAATTCATTAAATGGGTCATCAGCAAGTAAAATTCCAAGACATTTTACATACCAACATCCCAAACCACCCAAGGGTCTTCTCTATTTGATATCTTTTATGGGTAGTACTTTTCGATCAACCTTAATGTTAAATTAAACCTATAAAACCATATATGAGAAAGTTAAATGCACTCATTTACTCACCTGACCTCCACCTAGCACTTTCAAGAGCACTAATTCTAAGTATCACTCCAAAAGCACTCCAAGCTCTCCTTAATTACCCTAAAGTAATAACACACATTAGGAGCAACCCCCATATTGTTATAAATCACTCCTTACTAGGTTCAAGAGTCTACCTTCTCAAGTTGTAATCCCTTCAAGCCAATTCAAACAAAAACACGCCAAACCATTTACAAAGAATTATCAAGTGATTAAGTTATCAAATCTAGTTTCATCCATATAGATATCACATGTATATGTGGAGAAATCCATGCAAAAAATAAAATACTAGGGATTTGAAATAAAAGGCCTTATTCAAAATACAATGATCTAGTCCAAATAAGTTGAGGATTCAATCAACAAGTGGGTTCGCCAAATGATTTAAACTGGTAAAAATGAATAGATGTGGGCTTATGTATTATACTTTGGATTAGAGTTGAAAATAGTATATATATTTAGATTAATTAGTTCAACATTAATTTGTAAATCAAAATATACATATATTAGCAATTTGTAAGATATCATAAGAACATGTGCTAAATAGGAGAAGACACAATAAGACAAATGTAATTAGCTATTATGTTGCTCAAGGAAATGATACACATGTGATAAAAGGATAAAATGACTTGAAATTCTCTTTAGATGCTCCATTTTGATTCTAGGAGTGCACATTGAGCATGGATGAAACCGTTATTTATGTATAAAACTATTTGAAAATTTTGTAAAATGAGATTTTGACATTTTGTAAATTTTTCTCGTTTGTAAAATCGACTAAACTATGTCTATTTGTGAAATGCTAGGTCTCGTAAATGTGTCAAATTCTTTATATGACTTGAAAAAGATTCACACCCTAACCATGACTAAAAACCCCTACACAAAGGTTACTAGGATGGGTTGATGTGTAATTCATACACCACCTATGTTGACACTACTTTAAGAGGCCTCAACCCTACACGTAGTTCTCCACCTAGAGATGTAATATCTATATGGATGCAACTATCTTTGACAACTTGTTCACTTGATAATGTTTTGTAGTGGCTTAGTTGATTTGTGCTCAACTTGGCTTGAAGGGATGGTTGTAACTTGGGAATATTGACTCTTGAACCTAGTTGGGAGTAATTTAGACCTATGTAGGGGCTACTCCCAACGTGTGTCATACTTTAGGGGAATTTAGAGAGCTTGGAGTGCTTTTTTAGTGACTTGAACTTGAGAGTGTTAGGTGGATGTTATGAGAAAATGTGTACATTTGATTTACTTCTACATGATTTTGTGGGTTTAATTTCACATTAGGTTTGACCTATAAGAAAAGTATTGACTAATGGAGATACCAAATTAAGAAAATGACCATTGGGTGGCTTGGGATGAAATTACCATCTTTAGACTAAATTGTTTGGGGTTTGGTCCTGTTTGGTAGCCATGTATGGGCGGGAAGTGAGGTGCTAGAAATTTATAGGAATGACAATTTGGGTGTGATAAACTACTTTGGACTTATGCAAGCAATTCTATGAGTAACTAACTAGTGAAAATGAGGAGATCAAGTCATGCAATATGGCTAAATATATGCAATTTAGCTCCAAATATATGCACAAGTCATGATTTAAGACTTAAGCCAATAATGACATTATGAAGTGATAACCGACCAAAATTAGCTATCTACACATGTACCCTAATAAAGGTAAAGAGAAGTTTTTATGAAATCCTAAGATTCAAATCAACCTTAAAATATGAAAGCTTACAAGGAAAATAAAACCCTAGGTTGTGTATTCAAATTAAAAACACGCTCGATAAAATATTTTAACTAAACCATACCAAGAGAATAAATTAATTAAAATTAAGAGTAATTATTCATAAACTAATAAGTGGCAAATTTAATTATATCTAAATTATGAAAATTGGTAATTTAGAAAATTTGCTTATTCTGATACTAGTGAGAGTTATTAGGGCATAAAATAGTACAAATTGACATGAAACATAATTATAAAAGTGAAGTGATATGTTCATATGTTGAACATGAGATGAAATTTTGTTATTAATACATTAAGTGATTAGGATTTTTCTTCTTCTTTGCTTAGGGACATTAAAGGGATTAACACTTTTGGGTTGTGTGATGCACATCGTGTCTAAAGTAGACTACTCCGAAGAGGCATCAAACCCACATAGTTCTTCCACACGATGAAATGTGTGTAATATGTGTATTGTAATGTGGTTTGGCAATGAAGACTCTATTAAGACCTCTAACTTGACAATGATCTTTGGCGTGTGATGTAGTTTTGCAAATAGCATAGGGAAACTTTATATGATGTGTGTAGACTTAAAGTTGGCTAAATATGCATGAGATATTGATTTAATAATTAGGTGTTTTTTGTGAATTTATAGGTAGCCCAAAGATATGAGAGGCAAGGCCCTTAGAATGGGTTAAATGAATGTTATTATATCATCCTAATCAAATGACACATTACTCGACACACGCAACTTATGGATTTGAAAATGGGAATGTGAGGATTTTTAGGATGGTTGGGTTTGTGCCTTCTTGTTGTGAATGTGTTTAATGGCTCCCCACCCACAAAAACAACGAGTTTGATGAGGCATGGGTTGTGTGGGAAATCTGCTATGTCAAATTTGCAAAATAGCCGACTGATAGCTTCATGTCATAGGGTTCTTGCTTCCACGTGGCACAACCGTGATTAATGTGTTGAAAGCTTCATAAAAGCGCGGCAAGATATCATAGTTACAAGCTAATTAAACTTCAAGCATGCTATAACTTTTTCGACACCCTTGCTATGAAAGAAAAAATCACTTGGAATTAAAGTGTAGAATGCACTTTTCATGTCTCCTGGATTTTTGATCAAATAAGTTGTTTGTCCAATGTATGTGATAATCAAGGCAAGGTATATAAATGCAGAGTAAGCAATCTACAATTCAAAATCCCAAACATTTATCATCTCCATAAGAGTTCAAAATAAACAAAAATCAATTATCCAAATCATAACAAGTTATATACAACTATAATAATTATTTTTCTTGAAAAGATGGACCCAAGTCAAGAAACTTTGCATTTCAATAAGATACAAAAGAGGAAAAATTTAGCCTCATTTTATGTAAATATTCATTTAATGTAAATCCTTCCTCTCGCTAATGGAGAAAGAGAGTCAAATCAACGAACGTGCAAAATACATACTTGTTATACACAAGACAAAACGTCCAAGCAACACCCACCCCCTTTTTTTTGTTTGTGAAAGAGATAGAAAATGTAACGAGGGTCGATTCCCTTGAATGTTGTTGGGTAATACTTTGCAATATTGTATATTCCAATAAGGGCATTGGTCACGAACCAGAGAATCATCTCGGGAAAACCATTAGAATTGTAGCCGATACTCCCACAACAACCCCTATGAATAAATAATTTAGAAAAATGGCATTCAATGAGGAATTGGAGAGCCCGATATGCCCCCAAGAACCTTTAGCCATCAAATTAATCTCTAGAAGGAACCTAGCCAGAAAATAAATCTTGTTAACATGAGATTAAGCTATCATTTTTGTGTAAGAAATACCCCTATAAATAAGTAGGGAATTCAATCTACTTCAAGGTGATTTTTTATTGCTCAGTAAACAATTTCAGGGTAATTTCATATAATCTAGCACTCAAAAACATCTCTCTTTTATGTGCCATGCATTCAATGTGAAGATGACTATAAAATAAGCTTGATTAAATCTCATATCTACAGAAATACCAAATTGGTAGGAAAAGAATCCATGAATGGCCTAGCACTTGAAACATGAAGATTAAAAAATACACAATCACAAACATGAAAATATAGAGGATAGTGCTCTTGTGTGCCACACAACAAAAAGGTGAAAATGAGTATAACATAAGATAAATACTAAAACAATGACTAACCATGTGGTGCTCCTAAATTAGACCGGATGAGGTTTCTTACCGAACGAGCTAAAGAGTAGAAAATGGTGGCTATGTTGACAATGTTTTCAATTTTCGTAATAATAGTCCGTATAAATTTTACTCACAGTGTGCAAGTTAAGTTAAAATCCAAGAAGTTTTTGCTCAAATTTGATTTGAGAGTTTTTTGTCTTGTAAATCTTAAGGATATCGAATAGCCATACAAATCTATTCACAATACATCGCTCATATACTAATCTATTCATGTAACAAGGCTTAGCCTTGCCTCGATGAATGATTACCAAAACTCATTTTGAAGAAAATCATAAAAGAGGCGAAAGGATTGAGAATCCTCTGAAAAAAAAAATCAAAACGATAAATAGAGGGTTGCATGCCCATTTCATACCAATTATCTTAATGATTTTTGAAGTATATTTTTAGTGCTGATTTGACAACATATTTGTCATTTTTTTTAAAGACTCTGAAAGAAACCACTTCAAAGACCAAAAAATTTCGGTCATTCTTATTTTGTAAGTTATTCGAGGTTTGGCCAGTGGGGAGATGCGGGAGCACTTCATTTCCTCCCAAGTTATCGCATGCTTTGTCTAATTCGATTTAAATTATCTTATTTCTTGTAAGTCAATCAAGTTGGTTTACATGTTCCTCAACCCCTATTGTAACTTTTTAATATGTTGATAACTTTTGTACTCAAGTGCTACAACTTGAATAGGATCATGGTAGGGAACATCAGTATATACGTATGTTAAATGTCAATATTCAATCCATGGATGAACTTTAGAGTACAATTTTATTTATAGTGAGAGAGCAACCTCCCCAAGATGGGCTCCCTTTGTGAGCTTCATAAAGAGCCTTATGCTAGAACTAAAATCGGCATGACCACGCTCCCCATTAGAGTGTCGAACCTTATTTAAATTGTTGATCATTAGAATTAAGGGTTGCCTCCAAAACCAACTTCCGCGAGTATCACAACTCTAGATGGAATGAAGGGTTCTTTGGGTTTGACTTCGATACACATGAAATGTTTCAATAAAACCAAGATGATATATATTCCAACAAAAATTAAGTGCACAAATAAGAACTTTTATTGTTTGAATGTTCTATTTGAGATATTCTTGCTAACAACCTCTTCCGTCACACATTGCCTTGATGCGACATCATACATTCCCATGTAAATATTTCACTTCAAGTCAAAAGAATCGCAAGTCGTCCCCGTGAACACCGAATTCTATGGTTGACATTATTGGCATTCTAACATTTGTATCAGATCAAGTGTTTCTATTGTCCTAAGAAAGAAAGATGGTAGCGAGGAAAAGAAAAGGACATGCCAAATCACTTACATGCCAAGTTGTGTGTTTACATCATCCTTTGGGGTGACTATTTTGACAAGGAAGGTGACAACCTTTTGAGATGCGCTCAAATGCAATGTATGTTGCCCTCAGTAATTAAGGTCGACAAGAGGTCCTCTTGGAATGACATTTCTATTAACACTATCAATGCAACAAAACTCTTTATTGACCCTCCCATAAAAGAGACTCGTGAGCTAAAGACATGGTTTTTCAGTGAAGGTTCAGCTGCACTTTCTCCATCTTTGTAAAAGAAGCCCTTGTTTGAAAGCGTGTATCCTAGGATCCATATATGTGGAATTGAAGAGGATACTTGTTTTGAAAAAAAGGTTTTTGTTGTTAGATGCACAATGACATCTGTTAGCATGGAAAACTTCTATTACCGTACTCGCCCTCAGAGTCACTGGAAAAAATGCTAGAAAAAGGCGATACAAATTGCATTGGTAATAAATACCATTTCCCAAAATGTGATGCTAACTTGTTGATCGTGATTTCAAATACATGCCAAAAATCGAACTGCAAGATCATACTAGGGAATTGAAATACACCACCGTGTTTGATGATGTTGCCTTCTCAATCATGGGGATAAGCGGTAAGGACATGTGCCTATGATACCGAACCTAAACTTGTCTATGAAGTGTTGATGCGAGTCACTTCTCACCACTTTATCCTTTCTTTATCGTCCATGAAGGAATAGTTTAGGGAAGACAAAAACATCACAATTTTTGTGCTTAAGGTCAAAAGGTCTACTTTGCCTCGAGAGCCTTTCCTTTGTAAGGAAATCTCGAGGTTGTCCCTTCGGGACATTACGATAGTTTCTTTTCCATTGGGTCATTTGAAACTTGTACAAATGTTAGCAATGTTTTTGCTTCGAACGACTTACGCCAACTACGACTATTGTTGATGTAATGTGAAGCTTATGTATTTTGATATTCGAGCTAGTATTGTTATATATGACAAAATTTTGTCTCTTGGTAATGTTGGTGTAATTCTATTATGTGTACATCTTGTTTAGAATGAATACAATGTATCTCTTGATAATTGATTATGTATTATCTTTAGCATTTAGTTTCATGCATATCTTCTTGTTCTTATCACCAATCAATGTTTTCGATTAGAAAGAAACTTAGATATCAAATTCCTCCTTGAGATTTGTGTAAGAATTTATATTATGTATCAATAATATGGACTTATCCTTTAGAATGTATTGCTTGATAATTGGTGTTGGAAAATAACGTGTTTTACTTTTTATCGTGAATGTTGTTGGTATAACACTTGTGTTTGGATGCACCCTCTAGATGAAATTGAAGCTTTGTGCTAAAATCAAACTCATCGTTGTTCATTCCACTTGGTTGTTACAATGAAGAGATTACATAGAGAAAATATAATATATTTGATATACTAAATGATCTTGTCTTTCTATTCCTTTTACCCATAGTACCAAAAAAAAAAAAAAAATCATAAAACAATATTGGTTGAGGATTCATATAACATGTCATACGTAGTGGATGTTTGTTCAATCTAATTCAATTTGTATGAGCATTTTTTTACATTGCTGTGGATTTTTGATGTAACAAAAGAAATCAAGTGTTATAATTTAACCTTTCTAATCACTCATATATTTAAATTTTCAATTGGACATGTCCATCACCCACAACACAAAAAGAGACAACAAAAAGAAACGTTTCTTCCTCTTTTCCTTTTATTCTTGGTTTTCAACTATTTATACACTTGACTCCATCCACACCAATCTACGACCTCTCGGCATATCCATTCCACCCTAGTTAGATATCTATTACAAATCTAACATTGAACATATTGTTGATACATGAAAGAAACATGTGTGTTTGGTGAACAACCATGAACATTAAGAAACGTGTGGTATTATCAAAATGGTCTATGGACTCACTCAGCGAAAACAACTGGTCCACAAAGATAGGAAAATGATGGACCCACCAAATAGCTTAATGCGGCCAATCATCTCCTTCGCACGTTCAAAAGTTTTTTTCTCGGGTCATTTTCTACAATTTAAAAGACAATGAGGTCCGCACGAGAATCCTTCCATTACAGAATATTCCCGGACACTTTCCGTGTAACCCAAGGAACCAAACCTTCCGCGGTTACCCACGCGCGACGGCTTGCGAGGTCAGTCAACGCGGTTTCACCAACGAATCTCTAGTCACTATAAATAGCAAGCGAGGCGAAAAATGTTACTCATTCTTTCGCTTGTTTTTGCTGTTTGGTCGGGCGGGCGTTTGTGTTGCTGTTGCATTCTTTCATTTCATTATTATTTTTTCCCCTCAGCGGCTAAGCTCTCTGCCATGGCTTCCACTGCCAGTCGATGGCTCAGGCCTGAGGTATGTATTTTCTCTTCTGTTTTTTCAATTAAGATTGAAATATGGATCAAGGTTTCTAATCAATTTCGTCTCTCGGACCTGTTAAAATACCTTTTTTTTGGTATTAAAATCAGATTTTCCGAGAATATTATACGGAGCATAAATTTTCTTACCTTTGTCGGGGTATGTAATGACTGCAAACATCTGTATAAGTTTAACGCGGTTATTATTTCGATTAGCGCTGGTTAGTTTCGGAGGCGAAAAATCTTAACAGTTTTGTTTTTGAGGCGGAAAGAGACCCTGCTTATCGTCTCATCGTTCATTGTTTGTTTTTGTGAGGGTTTAGTTTGGAGCTGTATTCGGCATATGCTGCCATGGAGGGAAGGGAATCTACACTATCAAAATCATTGGCTTATGCTGACATTGACGAAGGTCAATCTACCCTATCAGAATCATTATCCAGGGATTAATTGCTATGGTTTATGTACCATCCATAACTCGAACCCAGGGCTTCTCATCTGCATGTTAGGTTGCTTTGCTATTGAGCCGCTTTCCCTTTTCCATTTATGATTTGGCTCGATTTTTTGTGCAACACAGAGTATGCTCGATGCCAACCTGAATGTATGGAGTTAGCCTGGCCCTGTTTGGATATCCATTCCTCATACCCTGCCATGGTTGCGGAGAATCATCTCATAGATCAAAGTCATTGACCCAGGGTTTGAACCCTATTAATGCTGTGTTTGCCTGAAGTTGGCAGAGCTAGCTTCGGTTGTGTCATTGTCATTATAAGAAGGCTTGCCTGATTCCATCTGTAGCTAAGTTTATATGCTGTTTTATTTTGCAAAATATAGAATTACGCTGCATCTAATATATTCTTTTTCCCAGTTGTCCAATTCCAAAGTAAATTACCCTGAATCAAAAGGATCCTTTTCTCCAGATGCCTAATTGTCGAGTTTGGTTCTCCATTCAACGTGCCCTGTCGTGTCCAAATGGAAATCGATGCTTTTAGAATTACCATAGATCTTACAAACCCTTTTGTTCAGTTGTCCAACTGTAGAGTTTGGATATCCATGCAACAGACCATGCCATGGATGGATGCTGTCTACACCTTCAAAATCATTGGCCCTGGGTTTGCCGCCTGACCCCTTCTGTATAATGTCAATACCCTAAGGATTAGAAGTAATAATTGATTATATATCTTTATGCCAAGATTAAAATTTCCCTTGATATTACTAATCCTTTGGTTCGGTCGTGTCTTGGATTAATTTAATCAGCAGGGCTTTCACCTAGGTTGTCATTGCAGCAATGGCTAAGCCTTACCAGAAGATCATGTCATTATCTCTCTACCTCACCACAAAATTGCCACTATGTTAAGCCTTACTATTAGCTCAGGGGCTATCACTGCACCTTTCCATTATATTGTGGTGCAACTTGATCTAGCTTTTCCCAGCTTTGTTTGGTTAGGTTATTAGTATTACTGAAAGTATCTGTATGAATTTAACACCAGTCAGGTTATGACTGCAGATGTCTTTATAGTTATAAGTTTTAATGTCTTTAGGATGAAATTTTAGAATTAATATAATTCGGCACTTTTTAATATAGGTAACATTGTGCTGAAATTTGCATTTTTTTTCCAGTTATAGTCCTGGATTGAACGTCTTTAGGATGAAATTTTAGAATTAATATAATTCACCGGCACTTTTGTAATATAGGTAACATTGTGCTGAAATTTGCATCTGCTTTTTTGCCAGTTATAGTCTGGATTGATGTGTAGTGGGGAGAAGAAGGGAGGAGGCTTTCGAACTCAGGTCACCATATCTGCCATTTTCACTATGCATAATGAGTAGATTTTGGCAAAACATTTATCCTAGTTCCTTTTGAAGGGATGAAAGTTGGATGATTGGGAATTCTTAATTAAATTTAGCTGCAGAAGATCAAACCTTCGTAAGGAAACAGGAATATCCAATAGGTTATGATCATAAATATTTTTTCTGTCCTGTAATTATAATTTATAACGTAACATTTATTCTGATTTGACTGCAAATCTCTGTGTGAATTTGAACAACTTTCTAGCTGCAAGTAATATTTGAGGCTTTTTTTTTCGTTCAAAATTTCCATGGAACTTGCATCCACTTTTGTCAGGATTTGGCCCGGATTAAAGTGTTCAGTGGGGACTGGACCTGGCTGATCATGCTGGCGGTGGTTCTGCCTTGGCATCGGATCATGTCATTATTTCCCTGACTTGCCTCTAGCTTATGACTCAGTCTGATATAGATTTTTGCAGCTTCGCTTTGCTATGCTATAACTCAAATTATTTGTATAAATTTAATATTTCTTAGGTTATAGCTGCAAATGACTTTATATTTAAATGCTTTTAGGGTTAGAAGTAATGTTTGACATTTTAATTTTTTTCGACAATAGCAAATTTTCTATGTGTAAACCCTAACATATTAGTTTAATTTATTGATCTAGGTTTCTAATCTAGGTGTTTTTAGTTCTAATATATGTTTACAATAGGGTTTGTTCTTGATCTAGGTGGAAAAATAGACCTGTATATATAAACCTCTTTAGGGTTAAAAGTAATGTCAGACAGTTCTATAATTTAGCCAAAATTGTCCTGGAATCTACAACCACTTTTTTCTGGGTGTAGTGTGGATGAATATATCTAGCAGGGCTTGAACCTAGGTCATCATTATAGTCATGTTTTTATTTTTCGAGGGCAATTAAATTTTGAATAAGGCAGAGATCATTGATCTTGAATTATCTTTTACTTTAGAATTCATGTAGAATGAGTTTATTACCATGCAATTTTGTTTCTTTCTGATAACTGCTCTAGCTTTGACTGTAGAAATCTGCATTATTCTACTGCATTTCTGGTGGAAGAGTGGGTGTGGTATTATTTAGTCAAATATGAACTCGAGCTTGCTAGGTACACCTTAATCTTGGATCATGCCATTATCACTCTGCATTACCACTAGATTATGGCCTTGCTTTTATCTGTGCCCTGTTTGAAGAGGTGATGGTGGGGAGGAAAGAGAAATTTCTTACCAAAATTAGTTGCAGATCGAACCTTTATTAGAAGGAAACAGGAAAATTTTGAAATCGTTTTTGCTTTTTTTAGCTATAGAATATCTTGGTAATACTAGTCTATATGGAATTTAAGTTTTAACTTAATATTTGGGGTTCTATAGACTGATCTGATTTCATGGATAAAAGTAAAATCAATCTCATTTCATTTCCCAGAGTCTGGATCCTTATGATGCCGGACCTCTGCATTGTGTTGCATGTTGTATTAATGTGTTTTTAGTGTTTTTAATACGTGTATATGTGGGTGTTGTGTTTGGCACGTTACAGGTCTCTTGGGTTTTGTGCACAATGGGTTTGAATTATGCATTCATGCTTTCATTTAGCTCTTCAAAAACAGACCTGTAATATGTTATTCTTCATTTAGGTGTTCAAAAACAGATCTGAAATATGTGGGTGTTTGATTCCAACATATTTAATCAAACAATTCCTTGTGGATGCTTCTGGAATGTGACAAGACTTCTTATATATCAGGTGTTTTTGTTTGGTTAATTACCTCTATTTTAAGTTTTTAACCACATCGAGGACATATTTTCCTTAGATGCCACTATCTTCTAGGATTAACACTTGGCCTTGTCAGGTGAGATTTGCTGCGCTCAGAGATAAAATTAGGTTATTCGTATTGACAGCCCAAGTTGAGGTTATTATTAATACAGCAATACCTCAACCGGCTTCCAATTATGGGCAATTAGGTTATTAGTAATACAGTCCAATAAACCCTTTTCAGTCTAATAACCTAATTGATCATACCATATGCATTGATGATCAGTTGTATGTTTGTTTATGGGACGACATTCAACAATATTGTGGGGATGGTTACTTCCTTCTTTACACTTCTAGGACCTGCGCTTTTTTGGTTATTAGTTTGAAAGGGGATTCCAGAGCCATAAGATGTGGAATTATATTGTTTAAGGTTCTTTGGACAGGTCTGTTGCGATCCTTGCTTTTGAGGTAGAATAGGATGGGTTTATCTAGTTTAGGCTGTGATAGGTGCATTTGCATTCAGAAGACCTCTGGGTTGGAAGAGGGACCAGTTTAATCTCAGTATCTAACCAATAAACAATACATTCAAATGAATACTAACAGTATATGAAATTACAATCAGCCATGGAATGCCCAAGGGTTCTAAAGAATGGGTTCAGAGGACCTGATGAGGACCAGCGTTCTGATTGTGACAATATTGGAAGTGGTGCCCAGTATATGAAATTACAATCATTCATGTAATGCCCGTTGGTTCTAAGCTAAGTCACCGCATTTGCCGATTTTCAAGGGAAAAATGCGAAATTCGTTGAATCTCAAGCTGTCACATAAAATTCACGATTTTATTTGCCTTTTACAAAAAAATTCTCGTATCATTGAAAAAAAAAATTACATTTGAAGTCTGTGTTTGTTTGCAGTCACGTATCTGTTTTCGAGCCTGTGTTTTTCGTGGGCCTTTCCAGACTGGTTTTGACATTGAGTGCTGCCCTCGCGATATTAAAAACAGAAGATTTGCGAAGGCTCATGTTTAGAAGATTCGTGAATATATATTAGGTTTTAACTTTAACTTTAACTTTAGATTGGTGAATATATTTAACTTTATGTTTTATTTTAGCTTTTCAATATATGTAAGTTACGATTTTAGTTTATATATTTTTCAGTTTAGGTTTTATTTTAGCTTTTTAATACATATAAGTTACAATTTTAGTTTATATATTTTTTAGTTTAGGTTTTATTTTAACATTTTTATTATATTTATATTTTATATATAATACTTTTCACGTATATTATATATTTATATTTGATTTTTATTTTATATATATATATATATATATATTATTTATTTACTTTTATTATATTTGTTTTTTATATTTTTAATAATATAAAGTATTTTTTTGTAGTCAAATTTAATCGTTGATTTTTTAGCGACGATTTTTTTACGAATTTCATCTTCAAAGAATTTGAACACAAATTCGAATGCGGTGACTTAGGTTCTAAGGAATGGGTTTAGAGGACTTGATGATGACCATTGTTTTGATCGTGACAATATTGGAAGTGGCACCCATAAATGTATATCAAATCTAGACTGCACGGAAATGCCATATAGGTCCTTGTACCAGCCTGGAAACGTACCAGGTACTGGTACGAGGACTGGTATGTTGTGGGTACATCCGAAACATACCCACGCACACGTGGTACCCGTGTCCGTGGGTATGTTCCGGACGCACCCACAACGTACTAGTAAAACTTGCCAAAGACAACGTTTATTTCCTTTTTTGGCAATTCTTTCCTTTTTTGGATTTTTGGTGAAAAAAAATTGCCATTTTTGGAAAGGTTTCAGGAAGATGTAGCAACAAAAACTTGCATGTGCCATAACTTTCATTATGTGGCTCCGTTTCAGATACCGTTTTCTCTAAAAGTGTATGTTTTCTCGAGCTCTACGCATTGAAGGCAATAATTTTCTTATTTTCATAAAATCCATTTTTGCACCTTTTTGGACCAAGCAACTTCTTGCAATCTTCTGAAAGAATCATGAGCTTTGATCGCCTGTAGACAGATTAGTAATTAAAAATACTAGATAGCTTTCCAAAGCCAAAACTCGGCGAGTATTCTCCCGTGCTCAGACTAATCGTCCCACCTGCCAGCTTGGATCCATATTTTTCCTGCTTAGTTATGATGTTTCGGGAAATATGCCAGACAATACTATCGTGCTGAGTGGATCAAGGAAGGTCACCATGAACAATCAAAACTCCTTGAATCTTATCACAGTCACTAAGATAAATAACTGTGATAGAGAAATATGAAGCAAATGGAGTTGCCATGTTCAACTCCTTCCTTTCAGATAATTTTTATTACCACACTTGTTTTCTTGATCATTTCCTTAGAATGTACAATCTAAATACTTATTTATTTTGAAAAGCAATGTATCAGTAATTTGATACTTTGTAAATTGATTTGTTATAGATGAGTGGTAAAAGACCTCTTCTGCTACTACATGATGTAATGTGAAAAGAAAGACTTCGCCAAATATAGGTGTAAATGCACCATGACTAAGTATTAAATTTCAATAAGTATGCAATGTATGAGAATTAAATTTCAATAAGTATGCAAATGCTTATTTAAATTTATAATTTATACACACACACACATATATAAAACGTACCCAAAAGCGTGCACTGCACTGCACCCGTATCTGTGCAGTCTAGTATCAAACCTGTATGGGTCTGTGAAATTGGGTAGTAATTAGTTTTTAAGGAGTCGGATGAAACTTATAGTTTGGATACTTTTACTAGTAAGAGAAGCAATATATATTTGCCCCAAGGCTGGGGAATTTTCTTCTGATAACTGTAAAAGTCTAGAAAGGGGATATAACCTTTAACGTACCTTGAAATGGACTCAAGCAAGGACACTCCAAACAATACTTTTTTGCATTCAATGGTGTTGCTTGGCTTATACCTCTTCACTATATAAACTCTCATATACAAACAAATCTTACTGCTTTTAAAGGTTTAGAAAGAGGATATCCTTACCTGTGCCTTGATATAGACTTGAGCAAGGACATTCCAAACGATATAATTTTGCATTCAACGTTATTTCTTGGCATTTGCCTCTTTACTATATAAACTCTCATATACAAACATATCTTATTGCTTATTGATAGTTATTTGTCCATTAAAAATTTAAAACAAGAGAAGCATAGTAATTGTACTAATGCTTAATTGCTTGGAAATATGTGTGCCATTTTAATATGCCAAGCATATGTGTAGTAGCTGGACTTTAAATTTTCCAAAAGAAAAACAGCTTTCTATTAAATGAAAATAATTTCTGATGTTAGTGCTCACATTTGCCACTTTCAGGCTTATCCCATATTTGCAGCAACTGGGATAGCTGTTAGCATGTGTTGCTTTCAACTGTGTCGTAATATATTCACAAACCCAGAAGTGAGGTATGCAGATTATCTTGGTGGTGTTGGATTCCAATCTATGTGGTTTATTTATTGAGCCTGAATTAAATGTTTTTTTGCTATTTTTTGTTTACAGAGTAACTAAAGACAATCGAGCTGCAGGAGTGCTTGATAACTTTGAGGAGGGAGAGAGATATGCCAAACATGCACTCAGAAATTTTGTCCGCAATAAGTCTCCTGAGATCATGCCATCTATAAACAAGTACTTTACCGAGTCAAAATGACCATTCATTTATTGGTAAACATTGCTCAATATTAAATTTATGATGCAACTCAAATTTTCCATTTTATGACCATCAAAATGATGGAACATATATTTTCTTTCTGAGTACTATTGGGTTTCATATGAAATTTTTGTTGCAGTAAAAATAAGGGCTACAAGAATAATGGCGTTGAATCATTGTAAAACTTATTTAGCAGTCATATTCCATAGTTGTTCTTTTGGAAGGATTATATGATTGATGATGGATCATCAGACTTTTGTTTCTTATATGAATAACGATTGAATTCACATCTTTTGAGAAGAAGGCAACAATAATTGAATCTATGATAGTTATCTACGATAAGGATGATTTAAATGGTTCATATCTACACTAAGTAGTATTGTTAATTGTTTTTTCTGCTCTTGAAGTCCTTTAAGCATTTACATGCACAGATCAATATGGTAATAAACATTATAGTGTTACTGTTGAAGACTTTTAGAATAGGAGCATTTTGAGAGTAGTTTTCAAGATTCTCAGAATGGTTTTACTTTACATATTCACATACACGGACAAATATGATAATAAATAAACATTTTTGTGTTGAAGATGTCTAGAATATGAGTTTTCTGATAATAGTTTTCATCTTTACACACTATAACAGATATGATAATAAACATTATAGTTTTGAGGTGTTACGAATGAAGATTTTCAGAATAGGAGCTTTGTGAGAATGCATTAGTGAATATTCAAGTCCATACAGAATTACAAAGGGTCTTAGAAAATGGGGTATTTTGTCATTCGAGATAATACTAATTGGACAGAGACACTAGTCGATATAGGTGGAGTAGCACATTATAAATGGCATAGGAGCACATTATAAATGGCACAGAAAGATACGAAATCAACAATAGCTACTCATTGTTCCAACCTTTATTCTATATATGGTTCGATTGCCCCTGTAATCATATTCTGAGGAAATTTGACTAATTGAAAAATGGGCCAAACAATCGCTTGTTTATACTACAGAATTAGAGCAGTGTTCACTCTGATTTTTATGTCAGTTCTGCTCAATTTGGTATGGCCTAAAATGCTTTTTTGTCTCTTTGGCCCAATGCCAAATGCTCTTAGTTGTATATTTTCTCGCGCTAGCACCAATCTGTGCATCTCACGTATCTGTTATTGGAACCTAGACCCACGCAAGCCTCCTGACAATCGTAGATAAAAATCATTCCAGCTGCTTTCAGACTCGGACATGAAAATAGGTCCAGGTTTTCATGGGTCAAAAGTAGCAGCATAAGTCTTATTTTTATTATTATTAGTTTGTGTTGCTTGACATTTGACTCGCCTAAATTTCCTACCTGCCTGTGCGTTGAATTACTTTTTATGATCATTTTTTCCTGTGGATACTTTGTGAACCGTCTATGCCCTGTATAACTATAATTTTTAACCATCATTTGCTTATTAAAATTTAATGGGCTAGCATTGATTAAGGAATAGAACATTGATATGCTTTTATTCTTGATGAAAATCACGCCATGGATCTTTTCAGAACTGCATTGTAAGAGTACATGGTAGTGAATTTTGCCTTGTTTGGTTAAATATCAGTAGTATTTACCATAAAAATGGGAAATGAATCTATCATTGCACAGCCAAGTTCTGAGGAGTAGATTGCAAATGAATTTACCACAGTAGCCAAATGTAGCCAAATGTATTGCCAGCATTTGACAGTTGTGATTCTTTTAAGGTTTGCATTGATAGAAAAAGAATGGACTTTAATCACGCAATGAACCTCCACATCAAAATTTGTGTGGACCAAATAATGGTGACACTGCAATGCGTACGGTGGGATTTCCAGAGCATATGTAGCTCATAGAAGAAGAGTTGTTAAAGTCCAGAAGGCTGCCAAAATGCCAATAGTTGGCAAATGATATTGTTAAATTTTCGATTGTTGGCATGTTTGTTATGGCAAGCAGTTAAGATTTGGTAAGATGGCTTGCAAGTATATCTCCCACTTGCAAACGCTTTGTTTAGTAGCACACACTTGAGGTAAGCCGTTGTCTCTAAATGAGTATTTTCTGTGATCTTCATTTAGCAAATCTTCACAAAAGCATGATGCCAATATCCAGGTTCATCATTCTTTGTTGAGGTTGCGAGGAGTGTGGTACAAGAACAAATTGAGAAGCTGGTTAACTAGTTAACTATCAATCTTTGGATGATTTCCATTAAATATATTATGGGCTTGTTGATTGTTGAATCCAAAAATGACACTTGTCTTATATGAGGCAAAGTTCCAAGTATACAAGCCATACAAGTGAAATGCAGAAACTTCCAAGGCTTGGTCATTATCGCAAAAAAGGGTGCAAGTGTACGTTGCATGTGCTGCATGTGGATTGCATGGATCATCACATGTAGCGCAATTGCACATATGTCGGCGGAGTTAAATCCTAGGGTCGAAGGTAGCTGAATCAATGATACATGAGTAAACACTTGTCTTGAAATAGGTGCAAGGTTGTGGATGGCTTGAGATTGAAGTAGTGGAAGAAGAGCTTGGAAGTGAATGTGAGAAGCTTTTAAATTTTTGGAGTGTATGCCAACTCAATGCCAACTAGACATCCCTTAGGTATCCAAAAGGCATCTAGGAATATTCTTCACCAATTAACAAGGTAAAGGGATTCAACGAATACTATAAAAGTCTACCACAAGCTCGAGGTAGCTAGTTCTTAGAAGAAACTTTTGGACATGGAGCTCTTAGATAAGCTTTGGAGTAGATAGCCAAAGTGAATGTAACGATGTTGAGCTAGATCTGTGTAGGTTTCATGGATTGCTATACATTATTGCATGTTGTTGTAAACCATATTTATATAATGGAAGGTGCGTAGCCATGCATTCTTGCACACAACGTTGAACAAGATAAATTGGAGGGTGTGGTTATGTGTGGCGTGTGTGCATGTGTGTGAGTGTGTGCGCGTGTGTGTGTGTGTGTGTGTGTGTGTGTGTGTGTGTGTGTGTGTGTGTGTGTGTTAACTAGTGTTTTGAGTTATTTTGATAAATTGATGGAGTTTGTAAAGTGTATGGTTTATACTGATGATGTTATCTTAGTTATCAAATGAGGGTTTGTAAGTTATGTTGCCAATTTCAATTATATTCAGGTTTGATTGATCTTTACACAATTCACATTCTTTATTTATCATTTCTCATTACAAGGATCTAGTGGTTTCTCACTTATGCCTCGAGTGAGACCTTTGTGCACTTGTTTGTAGTTGAAAATGGTGGTGTAAGTAGTGATCTACGTAGCGCATTATCCTCAAAAGATTTTTGGCTTACATTTTTGGTTTTGTTGTTGGGGCCTCACTTGATCATGTTATAGTGGAGAGTTTGTATGGCCGATGTAGAGGTGGATCAATGAAGGGATACATGAGCATTGGTCAAGTAGCATTATCTTTTTTTGTGGAGTTTCTTGAGCACGTCTATGCACAAATCACAACCTATGCGACAAGTGGAAGGCATTTATTTAGTCGATGAATGGGTTAGATTGATGCAAGAATTGAAGCTTTGAAGAATGTTGATGAGGTGGGGACACGTCATGTGGAAGTATGGTGTAGTGGAGCTTTGAGAAGTAATGTGCTAGAATTTTCAGATCGTCTAATTCTTGTCTAAAAGAAGTTGAGTTGAATTTTGCCGAAGTCAAGGGGATGACTTCTTACATAGCCTTTTGAGAATTAAGGTTCTCTTGGTCAATCTTAACTTTAAAAGATAGGAAATGGAAGGCTAAATCCTTTGTCGTGAGTAGGCTAGGGTGTTACGAAAAAAAGCTAGGGTTTGAATTTGTGGATGGAGAATAATGAGAGTCTAGACAACAAAATCATAAGGGAGATGACAAGGTGCATATATGTGATGATAGTTGTGAACAAAAAATTACCGCCAAGGACCTTAAGCAAATAGGGAAGTCAAACTAGATGCATGATGTTGAGACTCGCAGAGAGGATAGGAAGGGCATGTAGATGGCTTGTGTGGTGACGAGCTCTTTTATTCACGAGGGGTCAGCACAACTTTAATCTTGTGGAGGTGATGCTCTAGTTGATAGTAGCGTAGAAGAAGCACAAGAAGGGGAAAAGGTGTATGCAAATTCCAAAGAAGCCTTGGGATGGAGTCAACAACATACTGAAACCAAGACGCACCCCTTTTTAGGAGAGTTTGTTGTACCAAAATTGAAGAGGTGAGTGTAGTTAATCAATCTTTGAGTAACAATGTGTCTTACATAATAGATTGGGTATGAGGAAAAACACTATTGGTTTAGGAGTTATAGCAGCACAAAAGCCACAATGACATCGATCACACTTTGATAGGATTTGGAAACACTTTAACTATGGTAGCTGCGACTTCAACGTTGATAGGGAAAATTGTGTAGACTATTACTACTTTGTCGGCTACAAGTGCGACAATAGAGCAAATATCTACTATTATGTTGAGTTATCGTGTTGTGCAGAGAGGGGTGGTACCTCATGTAAGTAATGTTGTGACCACTAGTTGTAGCCACTTTGACTTCACATTTGAGTATGGAAACCACACCTAGTGTTCCTATTCTTATTGTGCAAGCACAACCATAATTTGTGCTTCAACAACAACCGTATTACGACATGCCAAAGTTTATTGAGTTAAATTGGATAAAAATGTCGTAAGGCATTTGCATAATTGTGAGATTGCTTGCTGCCCAAAGGGAGTGGTATCTCTCAATAAAAAGTCTAGCATGTTTGTGACCACTTTGATAGGAAAGGCACACACTTGGTAAACGAAGCTTTATCCTAACTAACTAAGCAATTGTTGATTTTGATGCACCAAGACGACATTCCCGAAGGAGTACCATATTCCAAAGTTTGATAGCAAAACATCTATGTATCGAAGGAGATGAAGTAGAATGCTATGGAAAGTGTCCATGTATATGGTGCACATTTCAAGACCTTGCTTTCAAGGTTCCTTATAAACTCCATCCATCGCAACATGCAAAGTGGTTTATCGGAGGGGTGTTGGCTCCATTCAAAAGATAACTTGTGTTGAAGAACTTTGTGAATCCAAGAGACTCATTAGAAGAGGCTTTGCATATGAAATTGTAGGAGGATTTGATACAAGAATCAATTAGTTAATGGAAGCTCATATTTTAACTCCTCAAGGCGTCACATATTCAAAAGTTGACTATGATGGAATCTCTACTAGAGGCACACAAAGGTCTTTGGTGCATTAGTTGTGAGACCAAAGGGCATATAAGGAACAATTGACCTTGTAAAGAAGATAAAACAATTATGCTCTATTGTGATGTGTCAGAAGGGCATGTGATAAAGAACTACCCATTGTTGTAAAGGACTAAGTAGATTGAAGTTGTTTATTCTCGCAAAGTATGTGAGACATACTTGTGATAAAAATATTTGTTGAGTAATTGAAGAATGATGTGAAGATAAGGCTTATCAATTGTGGTCGAGCAACAATTTCATTGATCAAAGAACATGGGTTCGATAGAGGTGGAACACGAGGCCACATAAGCCAATAATGTGGAGTTGCCATCCTTAAGGGAACTTGGTTCAAATGTGGTTCAATGCATCACTATCAAAGACAATGACCTAAGTTCCCTACTAGAAGAATGAGTGGACTCACACAAATAGATGCTTGCGTTGGATGAGGTGTAAAAGGGAGCAAACACAATGGTAATGAATCCAAACCAACACCCACCTCTACCCAAAGATAGGAGAAACTACCAAGGGGGCACAAACATTAATATTGTGATAAGTGGGGTATTATGTGAGTAGGTGAACAATCTTACGTGAACAAAGGAAAGGTGAAGATTGTTTGTGATGCACAAGAAAAGGCAAATGTGTGCCTTGACATCATGAAAAAGGGGAACACTATGATTGAAGTAAGGGATGTGATTTGAAGCCTACATGGACAGCTTAAGAGTAGTGAAAGAGCTCACAAGAGCTCAAAGACATGATAATTCACGGGAGCAAAAGCCAAACAATGTTGGAGAGTTGGTTAAAGTCCTCTCTTTATCAAGGCCTTGATTAAAAATGTACGAGAAAAGCTAGGACAACAAAAAAAGAGCCATCAAGGGAAAGAAAAATTATGTGGTAGAGAGCTCACTTACGATTAAAGTTGTTGATCAATAGAAAACCACCGATTACGAGATGAAGAAAATGTTTTTCGATATTGGCACAAAGGTGAACACTCTCACTAAGGAAGCATGGGTATAGATGGGAAGATCCACATTTATTTACTCAAAAATGTCTTATTTATGGGAAACAAGACAAAAGTGACGCCCATAGGGATGTTGACCAATGCGCAACCGGAAATACTAGAAGTGTCATTTGTCATCAACTTTGAGGTCATGGAGATTGTCGAAGGAGATAACTACCACCCATCATTACTACTTTTCCCGTGGTGCTACACAAATGGAAGAGAGATGTAGTTTAAGAACATGTTTATGAGCTTTGAGAATGAGGAACAAAAGGTGGTAATACCTTTTGACTAAAGTTTCATCTCTATGTATGTGAGTGTGGATATGTGATATGAAGATACCAACATTAACAAGTTATCGACACATAAGAATGACCTTGGAAATCTTTTAGAGGGGACAAGGATGAAGATCGAGTAAAGGCAGAGGAAGATTCCTAAGATTTTGCAGTGCAAAATGGATTCGAGTATCCTACAATATTATGGGAAGAAATTGTGCTAGGATGAATTTAAGTGGTTGAAAAAATAACTCGGCAAAGTGACTAGTGTAGTTGGGTGTGCTACTATGCAAGTGAAAATGCAATGGTAGGTCCAGAGCATCAGAAGATGAAAAGCTCAAAGAAAGTGGGAGGAGTGATGTGTCAAGGTTAA
The DNA here is from genome assembly GCA_018340775.1 of Taxus wallichiana var. yunnanensis. Classification (NCBI taxonomy): domain Eukaryota; kingdom Viridiplantae; phylum Streptophyta; class Pinopsida; order Cupressales; family Taxaceae; genus Taxus; species Taxus wallichiana. The sequence continues at coordinate 874,280,966 of CM031239.1, read as the reverse complement.
GAAAGAAACAAAAATCACTAAAGGTCAAGATAACCAATCGGCTACTATAGTGTTACCTCCAGCTTATGCTCACACTCAAAGTGGCTTAAAGCCATCGAGCATGCAATAGAGTAAAAGAGTCTAGAAAATATGAAGATTGGTGAAGAAAGATTGCTCATGTGGTGCAAAAGAGTGGTCGGATGCATCACAAAGATGACATAGTGCACACCCCAATATTTCAAGCAAAGACATGCCGACTCACCAAAGCTCTCGACAAAGCACCACACAAAGCACACAATGGATGGATAATCAAGTAGAAATGGGTCCTTATTGAGGTTTGAAGTGTCTATTTGTGAAGATTGCTTCACTAACACCACAACATGGGATTGCTTCTCGGTTGTAGGACTCATGAGTTAAGTAAACCTTTAGATAGAGTTGGTTCTCATCTACTTCTACTCCTAATGCTATAGCTAACTACCTAATCTAACAACCGCAAGGGAAAGTGGGGAAGAAAAATGAAAAAGGTTTGATGATGCGCCAATAGTGAAACAAGGATCTCCCTTCCACTATGTGTTTGGGATAACACAATAAATTAGATAAATTCAAGTATAGTTCACCCACACACATCATAACATAACAATAGGTAAGAATGTTTTAGTAGAGATCTAGGGAGACAAGAGAAAAGCATAGGGTAGATATAGGCCACAACACTTTATCGTTGCTTACATATACACAAATGTATTAGACTACAAAATGAGAACCTAAATGCATTTCATTCATCAATATAAAGACTAAAACACCATTTATAGAAGATGGGAATTCACACGAATTCCGTAGAGAAGAAGAATAAACACTTAGAACAAAACAAGATTGGTTCGTTATAGGAAAATGGAGGGAAAAAGACTTGAGTGAAAAGTCAAAGAGTCGTGAATGAGGAATGGTGGGTCATCCCTTATTGTCGAGAATCTAGAATTTGAAGTGACAACAAAACTTGATCAACTCGCAACCAATCAAGGTGGAATGGTGAGCTCCATAGCCATCGCAACATTCCCGTGATATTAGGGTAGCTTGGTACATAAATGTGATTTGTCAACAATTGGTGGAAGTGATCCATGGCATAAAAGTGAACGAACTAGTCTAGGTGAATGAAGGCCTCATGCAGAGGGTGTCAAAAATTGAAGCATATCCCTACAAGCTTGAATTAGGTTAAAGAATGTAGAAAAGATGGTGCTACATTAATGTTGTGGCTAAAATAGTAGAGTGCGGGTTGTTGACAATATTCTCGCAACATGAGAAGAGGTATCACGATAAAATACATTGTAATGTGACTTTACATAGTGGTGTGAGGTGTTCGAGACCTTCACAACTACATATAGTGTCACATGATTCAAAGCAACCGTTTATGACATTTCCCGGTGTTGATAACATGACACAAGAAGAAGAAGTGAGGGGCAAAAAGGAAGAATGGTTGGAAATGGAATGGAAGAAGGGGAAGAAACATGTGAGGATGGTATTATTAACACTATGTGATCGGGAACAATGGTTCACAACATTTCATGGTTTGAGACTTAGCACAAGTGGACGAGACAAGACCTTTTAATGATACGTGGGTCACAAAATATAACACAATTATGCAATGTAATATAGTAGAATGCTTCATGGCTTAGACAATGTTTCATGGGCCACAATATTAACAAAGTGTCTCAAAATAGAAAAAGAGAAATGTGCTTGGGGAACTTGGCCTTCCACTAGCATTTATACTGGAAGAGGGAATATTTTGGTTAGCATTTATACTTGCAAGGACACTTTCTTGCTAAGTGCAAAGAACCAATAGCTTATAAAAACCATTGGGAACAAAGTATTTATTGATTAACTTGGGAATTCAAAGACCTTTCAAAATTTCAAACGCGTGGGTGGTGGAAAAATGCATAAGGCCTTGCAAAAATTCGAAGGTGGGAAAAATAAATAAAGAAAAAAAGACAAAGGAAAGTAGACGTATGTACATAGAGTTACAAATTGAGGAAAACCCCATTAACTTAGGATATGTAGAAGTTCTCCATCATTTGAGATCTTAAAGGCATTATTTTATTTGTAATGGATTATTCGATAAGGCCCTCTTTAGATGGTGTTGAGCTTGGAATGCCTTCTAGATTTAACTCGATCAACCTCCTATTTAAGCACTAGGTTTCTAGCTTCAAACCATCGATCGATGCTCTGCTTTGTCAAAGAACGCTTTTACTACCCGATGATGTTCATGGAGCTTATTTTTAGACTTCTTGTTGGCATGCGGTCCTATTAGGTGTTGTCATTGACGCAAAACCGCATTAATGAAAAAGTGAATGATGTATTAGGGTCATATGATGATGTATATGATGTTGACATACTGGTTTAGATGTGTCTATGATTATGTAGTGAGATTCAGTGAGGATTGCTTGCACTTGCAATCCTATTCAGGTGCTTAGGTGATGTTGTATGGAGGTATGAGATTCTTGGATGCTTGAGAATCATGTTGGCATGTTGGATAGTAGGTTTGGAGAGTGTTTAGGCACTCACATCAGTTGCATGGTGTAGATATAGTGATTTGCTATGTTACAAGTGCTCATCCGGAGTACGATACTTTATTGCTAGAGGTATGTAATTGAGCTTTGAGCTATATGAGCTCATGGATGCATGTTTTCATATATCATGGTGTATCAGTATGTTTGGCTCATTTTCAATGATTCATGGTGTATCAGGTATGTTTTTGGGTCATTTTCAGTGGTTTCATGATGAGTTATAGCATTTGTTTCAGTTGACCCTAGCTTCTACAATGTGAAACCCTAAGGAGTAGCCATGCAAATGAGATAGGATGGAGAGTTTGAGGTGTGATGATGACATTATGATGATTGGATATGTTATTGTGATGTGTGATGGTGCTTGGGAAAAATTTCAGCTCCATGATGAGAATTTTGCAAGTTATAATAGTTTATGTGAGACATGGTCAAAATCTAGTGCAAATCCAACTCGAGTTGGAACTTCTGATGCTCACCTTGAATTGTGTGATTTGCATGGGAAATTTTGACTTTCAGGAAATATTTTATGGTGATTTTAGAAGGTTTCACAAAAGGAATGAGGTTGTTTGATCATCAAGAGTTTATGAACGAATGTTAAGAAGATAAAGTGGTCTAAAACCCTAGTTAAACCCTAACTAGGAGCAATTTGTAGAAAGAGAGGTATAGTGACCAAGTTTTGATTGGTTCATAAAAATGTGATGATTGGATGTTGTAGAGGACTCTCTTAGCTTTCTAGAAATGTATGGTTGAGGTCATGGTGATGAGTGGCCCCACTCAAATAGGCCAGTTTTTGAAGAAGAAGGTTTTGGGACAAGGTTTTCCAAAGGAGTAACATGCAAAATTGATGGTTCATGATGTATGGAGAGCTGATATTGATGTCCATGGAGGTTTCAGGAAATGTTCATGCAGGTACATGGTCATTTGAGGTCCATACAAGTTGACTAGTCAAAGGGCAATTTTGAGGCCTCAAAAAGCAGGGTTTAGTAAAATGGCTATATCTTGAGCTACAAGTGGAATTTGAAGATGATTAAAGTTGTGTTGGAAAGATAATTCATAGATATTTCTAGTGATATGAGTTTTTACTCATGATGAGGTGATTCGACATGATTTCTAGGTCATTCTTTTGAAAAAAATATTTTTGGCAATTGCAAGACAGGATGTGTTATGGTGCAAGTTTGAAGTTTTTTGAAACATGAGATGGATTGGGTGATACTTTCGATCACTTGGAATATTAATATGGATGAATTTAGAATCCAATTAATCCATTTGGAGGTCTTGAATGTATGTATAAATGTTTTTATGAGCTAATCTTTGGAAACATTTTTTGGCAAGTTGTTTTAGTGAAGACAAAAGTAGCTTTGGTTTGAACAAGACGTTGAATCAAGGCTTCTAACTTGCTTATAATTATTCTATAGTTTCTGACATTTCCATTAAGTGGCTACATGACATGATTTTATATTGTTTAAGTTATTTGGTGATCAAATGAAGTTTCCAGGGTGTTGAAGGGTGTAGGAAACAACTATTTTGAGATTTGCAAAGTGAATTGGGCCCAGTAAATGAAATAATTTGATTGGTTGATCAAATGTATGACCATGTATGAATGTAAAATGATATTTTAATCATATGTAATGGGTTTTGGGTCATGAATATGTATACATTTAATGTAAGGGAATTTTTAAGAATGTGCCTATGGGGTTTTGAGCCATTTTTGGCACTTGTAATGAGGGTTTTAGTTAGGCCGACCTAATTGGGTCACTTGTGACTATTGTATTTCAAATTTTAATTTTTCCTTGATGTATGGTTCAAATCAAAGGAGGGAAAATGGTGGTGCCTAAGTTTGAAATTGTAAGGAGCTTATAAAAACATGTTTTTGGGTGCTTTTTGGAGCTAGTTATGTGTGTGTATGAGGAACGACCTAGGCGAGAGATGATCATGACGTATTGGAGCATGAATTGATGCTGATTCAAGTGTGTTGAGTATGAAAATCAGAGGACATGTTCAAGAGTTTGATGATTTTGGAATGATTGAAGAGTTTGTTTTGTGAAGTGTGATCACCTAGGGTTTGATAGAAGAAGTGCGAGATGAATAAGAGGTCTCCATTAGTTGTGGCAAAAACATATCAGAGATTTGAACATAATAAGGTGGTTGAATGGGTGATTGATCATCTTGGGGGTTGAACCTCCTTGTGGAGTTGGTGCTTCACAAAATTAGGGGTTGGTGCTCCTTGTAGGGTTGGTTCTCTACTAAACTAGGGGTTGTGCTCCTTGTGGGGTTGATGCCTCACTAAATTCAGAAACATATCAATATAAGATTGTGTTTCAATGGGTTTTCTTCCCCTTGAGGGTTTCCCACTTATATCTTGTGTTCTTGTTTTAATTCCTTGGTTTATGGTGTGTACACATGGAGTTTATGGTGATTAAGTGTATTGAATGGATTGTGATTGAATAGTTATGAGTTTTTGAATATTCAGATCTGAAATATAATTTGAAATATTGTAAGGAATGATTCACCCCCTCTCTTAGTCCATTGTGCTTCTAACAATTGGTATCGAGTGGGTCCTTTTGCAGAAATTTGACAACTTGAAAGGAGATCCTTGAAGCACAATATGGTGAGCAACACTTGTGATTGGAAAGGCACCAATGTTTGATGATGTAAACTATAGTTTTTGAGCATGAGAATGAAGTCCTATATCATGGCTCAAGGGTTTGATGTCTGGAATACAATTGTGAGTGGTTATACTCTTCCTACCACTTCTCCACTCACTGAGGATCAAAAGAAGGAATATACCAACAATTCAAAAGCCTTCAATGCAATCATAAGTGGTCTTGGAGAATATGAAATGGGAAAAGTGATGCATTGCAAATCTGCAAAGGAAGCATGGGACAAACTCCAAGTACTCTATGAAGGAGACTCAAAGGTAAGAATTGCTAAGCTTCAAACTTTTAGAAATCAGTTTGAATCTCTTAAGATGAATGATGATGAGTCTATTGTAGCCTATCTTCTTAGAGTTGACAAGATTGTTAATAGTATGAAAGGGTTAGGAGAAGATCTAAAAGAGGAAGTTGTTGTTCAAAAGTGTTAAGGTCCTTAACTCCAAAATTTGACTCAAAAGTATTAACTATAGAGGAAGCAAAAGGATGTTACTAAGTTGAATATGGATGAGCTACATGGTACTCTAATAACCTATGAGATGAGGATAATGGATTCCAAGCCAACTAAGAAGGAGATAACCTTCAAGATGGAGAAGATGACTAAGGACAAGAAGGTAAAATCTGAAGATACTACTTTGAGCTTGATGATGAGGAGCTATTTGCTATGGTTTCTAGGAGAATGACACTTGGGACTAGTAAGTACAAAGGTAAACTCCTTTTAAATTTTTTTCATGTGGTAAAGTTGGTCATTTTGTTGCCAAGTGTCCTCATAGACATGATAAGAAAATAAATGATGATCATGATAGTGATGATGAGAAGAAAAATCATAAATTTGATAAGAAGAAGAAAGGGTTCAAGAAGAATGAATCTATGAAGAAGAACAAGAAGAGTCTCTACACTAAGGAGGAATCTGATAGTGAAGTAGACAGATCTGATTCGAGGTAGAATCTGATCACAATGATGTTGGTGATGAATTTATCTTCATGACAAAAGAAGCCATGAGATCCTCTAGTGGTGGGTCTACTCTTTGGGGTGATATTTCACCTGATTCTTGCAATGTATAAGAAGGAGAAGATGATGGTTTAAGGCTTGAATTGGCATGTGTGCAATTTGAACTTGAACATGCTGAGAAGAACAACAAAAAGTTGATAGCTCAAGTTAAGGATTATGAAACAAAAATACAAGAGCTTGAGGGAAAACATTGGGCAATCTCTGAAAAACTTGAAGAATTAGTAAGAAGGCTAGAGTTGTAAATGAGAAACATGAATCTTAGTCTTCAATCTAAAGAAGAGGAAGTGAAGGCTCTCAAGAAGGAACTTACAGATGCTACAAGCAAGGTTAAGACCTATCAAAAGTTTGAAGAAAGTAGTAGAGCTCTTGATGATATCTTGAGCAATCAAAAGGTTGCTAGTGATAGGATTGGTTTAGGATTCAAATATGAAGTCAAGAGCAACAAGGAAGAGAAAGCAAATTTGGTTTCATGCAAGGAAGTGGGAGAATCAAGCACCAAGGAAGGAAAGAAGGAGCTTCAAGTCAAGGACATGGAGAAAAGAAAGAAAATTAGGCAACCTAATGCCTCAAGGTATGAAAGGTCCTTTAATGGTTTTTGTTATACATGTAATGCATTTGGTCATAGGGATAAGGAATGTAGAAGAGATCTAGATAAGGAATGTAGAAGAGCTCCTATGAGAAAAGGTCATTCAAGGTTTCATGGGAAAAAAACATATATGCAAAGATGATCAAGCACCAAGGAAAGAAAGTTGAGCTTCAAGTCTTCAAGTGAAAGAAAATTAGACATAATGACCTCAAGGTATGAAAGGTCATGTTTGTTATACATCTAATGCATTTGATCACAGTGGATAAGGAATGAATGACTCATCTATGTAAAATATCTCTTAAGAAAGTTGTATTTTCATGCCCAACATTCATGAGTATCCTTCATATATCTAGTAACTTCTTTTATTTTTCAGGTTTCTATGGGTTTTTCCCCATGAGGGTTTCCCACTTACATGTGGTGTTCTTTTGTTGAGTATTTTGTTTCTTGCTCTTGTGTTTGATGTTACATATCTTATTAAGCACACATGGTTATGAATGTTGCATAGATAATCTAAATTGATGAATATATAGTATGGTAAATGAAAGAAAAATTATTAAAGGATTGATTCACCCCCCCTCTCAATCCTTTGTGCTTCCAATATTATGAAGATCTTCAAAGCATACAAGGTATGAAGTGGATGTTTTCTTCATTGTTCAATTGGTTTTGGTTCATGAATGCATTATTCCATTAAATATGACTTTGTCAAAGTCTGTAAAAGAGCTTTAGGAAAGTGTTGAAATGTTTGGCTCATCCCCAAGCCAAGTAACCAAGGTAAGATACATGATTTACTTTTCTACTAGAGATAGTTGTATTAATTCTAGGGGAGTTATGGTTTGCATTGCCAAGGTATGTATGAGGTTCTAACACTTGTCAAAGTTGGTTGAAATTGCTCTAAGATGACTGTTTAGGGACATGAGTCCTTGTGGTTGAATGATGACAAGAATGGTAAGTGACAAACTTGATATATGCCTAGACAAGTTGGCCTTTGGTCAAGAAATATGGAGTGATAGTTTGATATGCTTAGTTTTGACATTGTTGGCATGTTCTCAGTATGCATGGCTCAGATTTTAGTCTACTACAGTAGTCACATGAAGGCTAAAACAAGGTTGAGGAGTAAAATGGAAAATTTTACATGCTTAGATGGTGGAATATGATGTTTTAGCTCCAAACATGGTAAGATGATGCTCTTTTCATGATTTATTGATGTTTTTAGATGTTGTAGTTACTTTTCCTAGGGGGAGCAGCATGGTAGTTTTATGCTTGCAAAGATGCCAAAATCAGTTTTTTGTGAAGAACCTTTTGATTGTGAGCTTGTTTGATTTCTTTGATTGATTTTTTCAACCAAAAGATGATGATATGAAGATAAGGTAGGTGAAGAATATGCTACTAGATGTATTCATTTGTCATTAATGTAAATCCCAAGCTAGGCTAATGGAGGTAAGTTGATGTTCTACGGTACAGGGGAGAAGTTCAAGTAGTTTTCTATCAATGAAAAATGGGAAGATTGTTGGCATGCGGTCCTATTAGGTGTTGTCATTGACGCAAAACCACATTAATGAAAACGTGAATGATGTATTAGGGTCATATGATGATGTATATGATGTTGACATACTAGTTTAGATGTGTCTATGATTATGTAGTGAGATTCAATGAGGATTGCTTGCACTTACAATCCTATTCAGGTGCTTAGGTGATGTTGTATGGAGGTATGAGATTCTTGGATGCTTGAGAATCATGTTGGCATGTTGGATAGTAGGTTTGGAGAGTGTTTAAGAACTCAAATTAGTGGCATGGTGCAGATACATGTGATTTTCTATGTTACAGGTGCTCATCTGGAGTATGTATGAGTGCTAGGAGGTATGAAATTGAGCTTTGGAGCTATATGAGCTCATTGATGCATGTTTTCAGGTATATCATGGTGTATCAAGTATATTTAGGCCATTTTAAGTGGTTCATGGTGTATGAGGTATGTTTGGGTCATTTTCAATGGTTTCATGATGAGTCAGAGCATTCTTTCAATTGACACTAATTTCTACAAAGGTGAAACTCTAAGGAGTAGCCATGAAAATGAGATAGGATGGAGATTTATAGGTATGATGATGACATTATGATGATTGGATATGTTATTGTGATGTGTAATGGTTCTTTGGAAAAATTTCAGGTTTCCATGATGAGAATTTTGCAAGTTATAATAGTTTATGTGAGACATGGTCAAAATCTAGTGCAAATCTAGCTCGAGTTGAACTTCTGATGCTCACCCTGAAGTGTGTGATTTTCATGGGACCTTGTGGCTTTCCAGCTTACCTTCTATGGAGAGTTTATAAGGTCTCACAAAAATACCGAGGTTATTTTATTGTCAAGATTTTATGAATGAATAATAAGAAGATAAAGTGGTCTAAAACCTTAGTTAACCCTACCTAAGAGCAATTTTCAAAAAGAGAGGTATAATGACCTAGTTTTGATTGTTTCATAAAAAGTGATTATTAGATGTTTTATAGGACTCTTTTAGCTTTCCAGAAAATGTATGGTTGAGGTCGTGGTGGTGAGTGGGCCCCACTCAAATAGGCCATTTTCTGAAGAAGAAGGTTTTGGGACAAGGTTTTCCAAAGGAGTAACATGCAAAATTGATGGTTCATGATGTATGGGAGCTGATATTGATGTCCATGGATGTTTCAGGACATGTTCATGTAGGTACATGGTCATTTGAGGTCCATACAGGTTGACTTGTCAAAGGGCAGTTTTGAGGCCTCAAATAATAGGGTTTAGTAAAATGGCTATATCTTGAGCTACAAGTGGAGTTTGAAGATGATTAAAGTTGTTTTGGAAAGAGGATTCAGATATATTTATAGTGATATGATTTTTTCCTCATGATGAGGTGATTTGATAGGGTTTCCAGGTCATTCTTTAGATAGGAATATTTTTGGCAATGGCAAAACATGATGTGTTATGGTTCAAGTTTGAAGCCATTTGAAGCATGAGATGGATTGGGTGATGATTTATATCACCTTAATATGAATATGGATGGATGTTTCATCCAATGAATCCATTTTGATGTCTTGAATGTATGTATAATTTTTTTATGAGATAACCTTTGGAAACAATGTTTTTGGTAGGTTATTTTGGTGAAGACAAAAGTAGTCATGTGGTTTGAGTAGGAGGTTGATTCAAGGATTATAACTTGCTTAGAAGTGTTCTACAAGTTTTGCCATTTCAATAAATTTTTACATGGCATGTTTTTCTCTTGTTGAAGTGATTTCGTGATCAAATGAAGTTTCCAGGGTGTTGAAGGGTGTAGAAAACAATTGTTTTGAAATTTGTAAAGTGAAATGGGCCCGGTAGATAAAATAATCTGATTGGTTGATCAAATGTACGACCATGCATGAATTGAAAATTATATTTTAATCATATGTAAGGGGTTTTGGGTCATGAATATGTATACATTTAATGTAAGGGCATTTTTAATAATGTGCATATGGGGTTTTAAGCTAGTTTTGACACTTGTAATGAGGGTTTTAGTTAGGCTGACCTAATTGGGTCACTTATGAATGTTTTATTTCAAATTTGAACTATTTCCCATATGTAAGGGGGAACCAAAGGAGTTAAAAAGGTGGTGCCTAAGTTTGAAATGATAAGGAGCTTATAAAAGCATGTTTTTGGGTGCTTTTTGGAGCTAGTTGTGTGTGTGCATGAGATCGAATTAGGTGAGAGATGATCAGTAGGTATTAGAGTGTAAATTGAGGCTGATTAAAGTGTGTTATAGGTAAATAAAAATTAGAGGACACATGTTCAAGAGTTTGATGATTTTGGAATGATTGAAAAACTTGTCTTGTGAAGTGTGATCACCTAGGGTTTGAATGAAGAAGTTTAAGCTAAATAAGAGGTATCCATCAGTTGTGGCAGTAAAAAAATATTAGAGATATGAACATCATAAGGTGGTTGAGTGGGTGCTTTATCATCTTGGGGGGTTGTAGCCTCCTTATGGAGTTGGTGTTTTATAAAATTATGGGTTGGTGCTCCTTGTGGGGTTGGTGCCTCACTAAATTTAGAAACATATAAATATAAGATTGTGTTTCAGTGGGTTTTCTTCCCCTTGAGGGTTTCCCACTTACATCTTGTGTTCTCATGTTAATTCCTTGGTTCATGGTTGCTTGTTTCTTTCATGGTTTATGGTGTGCACACATTGAGTATTGATTAAGTGGATGTTGTGATTGAATAGTTATGAGTTTTTGAATATTTAGATCTAAATATAATTTGAAATATTGTAAGGAATGATTCACCCCCTTTCACCCATTATGTTTCTAACACTTCTCTATGAACTCTTCAATGTTTGATAACTCTATTATCCCGACTATTCTCGCGTTATGATGTTCTAGCTCTAATAGATGAGCTAACACTAAAGCTTGGAGATCCAATGAGACTTGGATCTTGGATTAAGTTTTGTATACAAAAATGAAAGGAGAATTCCCAACTTAGCAGTTGAGTGATCCCGTCACCTACACAAGGCCAATTTTACTTAGTTATGCCACTACCTTTGGTTGTATTCAATTGTAGGCTTCATGATTATGATTAGGTTTGTGTTTGTGAACTATGCAAGTTCATTTTCTTGCAAATAGTATTTGTAGGGAGTCTTAAGGTATACACCATATCTCGAGAGAAAACTCAATGATATTAGATCCTAATGCCTTAGGATTACAAAAATATTGTATGAGGGGTGTCAAATCTACCGATGATTCCTTTAAGTCAATGATAAATTCTTCAATAGATTCCTTCAACAAGAATACTTCAATCCTTTTGGTGAGAAGATCAATGGGGGTTAGGATCCATTTGCGACTAGTGCTGTAGAAGGCGGGTTGATCATTCTAATGAAATCCAATTCCACCGGGAGAAGGGTTGGCCAATTTATTTTGGTTATAAAGGAATGATCGCTTTTGTGCTTTCTACATGTGAAGAATAAGCACACGACATTGTCTTACCAATTCAAAGGTGTTTTAAAATAATGTATGAAAATAATAACCAACTTGTATTATCTTTATGAATGTCATTTGTGGAGTGAGTGATCATTGGGGAATCCTCATGGAACTCTCTCAACTTATTTTTCACATCTTTGGATTTAATACATCTTAATAAGATGTCGTCCAAGTTCTTTCTAAAAACACCATGTCGATCAATTCATATGGAACGACTTGAAGTTTGAAATGTCTTCTTTTGGTCATGTTCTAGTCATCCGGATATTCCCAAGTTTCTAGATATCTTGCTATCTTTTGATTCCAATCGGCTTCATTTCTTCACTCGAAACTCGGTCATCATGGGGGCACACTGCTTGTTTCTGAATTCTCCATGTCTTCAGAAATGTGTTGGAAGAGATCCTTACATTTTATTAGCTAGGTAGATCTTATATCAATGTTTAAATTCCATTATTTTTGTGATCCAACATGCTCTCTTATAACTAACTCCTCCCATTATGTAGTCTTTGATGCTCGGGTGAATGAAAAAAACTGTGACTTTGTTGTTGGATAGGAGGTGCTTGAAAAATTTCATAGATTTGAGGATTATTGTCCAAAATAACTCCTATAGTTAATTTTGACAACTTACATCCCCATTCTCGCTCAAAATCATTATCGTAGGTTACACACACTTTAGTTGTCCTTTTGGCACATTTCCTTAGCTATTGTTCTCATGTACCCTTGCATGCCTTCCACTTTCCTTCTCCATTCCTCTACCCTTTCCATTTCTCCTTGTGCGCACTCTTGGCACATCCACCCTCTTCCTAGCATTTTGTGCACCTTCCACATGCACCTTTGGCTTACCTTCCAAAATTGGCTAATTCCCTTGCACCTTCTTCTCCGCCCCTTTCTTTTCTTGGAGCCGCGCATCACCCCTTTGATGCTTGCGCCTACCCGCATACTTGTCCCTTACAAGTATGTCTATTTCTAATGCACATGTTACTTCTTTGTGCTTGTATCTTGCTTTCCCTTTCCGCGCCTTTCTCTTCTATGCACACCTTGCACCTTCCTCTCTGCTCCAGCCTATTGGCCATGTGGCAACCTCGTCGACTTAAGTGTTATACACACAACCTATAAAAGCACATAAATAAGGTGCCTAATCCTTATGATAAACCAATACGTGACATGTGGCGTAAACATAAAAACAAATGAACAATTGGCGACCCTTCACCAATCAACATGCACCACGTGTCATTGCATGTCTAGATCGCCGTGTAGACTTCAGAACATCATAAATTTTGCTACATAGCTCAAATTGATGCGCCGTTGGTATTTTTGGAAAGATGCGGACGTGGATACAATACAAATCATTAAAATTTAAATGTTGGCGGGATTCAAAGAGGGTGAGAAGTAGGGAAAACATTTTTCCAGCCATTAATGTAGAATCTGATCAGCTCAACCACCATATTTTATTCAAATCTTGCCTCCTTCCTTCCTCTACAAGTTAAACAGACATGGGGAAGTGAATCGACAGCCTTGCAGGTGGATTTGACGACATTCATTGTTGATTGTTGGTGGTTTAAGATTCAAATTCAAGTTTTTGTCTTCTCTTCTTCCTCTTCTTCCATTCTTCTTATATATATTGCAGAGATTTTCTCTTTGTAAGGATTGGATTAATTTAGTTCATAAGGATATTATCTAGGTATTGCCTTGCCTATTTGAGTTGTAGAAATTTAGATTTGGTTCTCTACATGTGGATACTCACCTCTTCTACTATTTTAATCAACTAGTGCATTATTCATAAGCAATAATAGTTGTTTTGTGGCTATTCTCTACCTTGATTCATTTTATTGCATCTTCTTGCCTTTCTTTTCACGTTGGTGGGTTGTTACGCATTCTCACATCCTTTGCAGGTTCTCTTTTCCATTGTGTTTCATGAAAATGGATGTTTAAGTGTGTTTCAGACTATGGTATGCGTGCCTTCCTCCCAAAGGCACATTTCCTTAATTTTCACTCAAATCTAATCGTGTTCATCTCCCTTTTTCTGGTGCTATCGCCTCCCTTAGATTAATTTTTCCTTTCGCATATCCTTATAAATATGTTCCCTTAGCATGATTAGTATAGGATTTGATTTCAACATTAGGAGTAGTTGTAGTAGTATAAATAGGTAGAGGAACCGACCTTCTCCGGAGGTCTATCTCAAGCATGCAAGGTCCCACAACTTGGAGACAATCCCATTGTTGCCTTAACGACCCAATTTCAACTTGATCGGGATGGGTGCAAGTTTGAGCTCCAAAAAGGTTCACAAAGGATTGATTTTCAATAAAGCTATACTTGAATTTGTAATCCTTGATTGTTTGACTCACAAAAGTGATGGGTTGGTCAAGTTCCTTTTGGTTTTATAAGTGGGAACCAAAAATATGCTAAGTTGGCCATCGAAGGCATAAAGGATGAAATCCTTCTCAAAGTTCGGGTTTGTTAACAACAAGGCTTGATAAATGGCTTGTTTGATTTGTTAAAATATCTCTTTCCCTTAATGCATCATTTTGATGGCCACATCCTTCTTTGACATCATTATAATTTGTTTGACTATAACTATAAAGGTTTTTATGAAATTTCTCACATAATTAAAATTTCCTAGGAAATACAACAATGCTTTTCTATGAGGTGAAAAATAAAAGGCAATGATGGTGGATACTTTGTATGGGTCAATGACTAGACCCAATTTCAACACAACGTGGCCTATGAGATTTCCTTCATGAACTACGAAGAAAATATTCTTGGGATTAAGATAAAATATTGAACTCTTTGCATATTTTATAATTTTTCTCCAAGTGTTCCAAATGATCTTCCATGTTCTTTGAGAACCTTGTGATATAATCCAAGTAAACCCATATGATGTCATTGATGAGGCCCTTAAAGGACATGCACATTTCTTGTTGAAATGTGGCTCCAATGTTTGATAATCTAAAGGGCATCCTTTTATATCCTTATGTTCCCCACTTAGTGGTGAAGGAGGTTTTATATTGGTCTTCCTCGAATAGGACCTAGTTGTAACCAAAGAAACCGTCAAGAAGTGAGAACGTTTCATCTCTAGCCAATAAATGAATAATTTGATCCATTGAAGGTAGGGGATGGTGATCCTTCAGAGAGGCTATGTTTAGGTCCTTGAAATCTATGCAAAGCTTATCTCTTCATTATTTTTCCTTATTGGGAAAAAATTTGCTACCAAGTAGAATGCTTGATGGGAAAGATGATGTTATGTTCAATCAAATTCATCAATTCTTTCCTCATTAGAGGTTTAAATTTTGGGTTGACATGCCTCTATTTTTCCTTACTGGTTTGACATCGTGAAATCTCTATGGTTTGTTGAATGAAATATTGATCATAACCTTTGAATTATTCATAAGTCCATGCAAAACTAACATCAATCTTTGCATTTTTGCTAAAATTATCTTGATTATTTGGACTATATACCTTTCCCAATTTGAGAGACAAGTGTCGTGGTCTAATGTGACTTCTTGATAATTTTTATCCTTGATCAACAAGTTCCTATTTTTTCCCTCAATCTTGATCATTAGAATTGAACATTCTTTCTAAGGTCACGAATCCCTTAGGAAGTTTATTTGTTTTTACCTGGATTACTTGATTGTCATAAGATTGCTACAATATGGGTTTGCTGACTCATTTGCGAATTCAAATTTTTGTTGAATGAAAGTGGAAATTAAATTTTCAATTTCGAAAACTTTCCAATGAAAATTGTTTTCAAGTAAAACATGTCGACCAAGAGCTTTACTTTCTTATCCTCTTTCATGAGGTCTTTGGGTGGGTCAAATTGGGCACAAATGACTGCTATTCTATATGTTTCTACATTTTACTTTTAGGGACTTCTTCAACATTAAAGGTGTCAAATCCTTGAATAAGGGGCCCTATACTTGGTTTCTTTAGGTCTTGAGGGGATTTTCTACAAGTTACCACGATTTTACTTTGTATGATGAAAACCTCAAGTATTTCGTACACTTACAACCACTTGACACCTATCTTCTTTGCAATATAGAGACCTTGGATCAAAGATTCATATTTTGCAACATTATTTGTGTAATTGAATTGCGAACATGTAAGAGTAGGTGATATTTTCCCCATTAAGGGTGATTAGGACAACACCTATGCCAATGCTAGTGCTGCCAAGCTAACTTTTCATTTGGAACCATCAAAGAATATTTTATACATACCGTGGCTTGATTTTTTATCTTTGAGCACCCACAAAACATCACTACTTTCTTCTTGGATATGGTGTGTACCCAAGCCTCATTCCTTAAAACATCATTGAGGTCAAATTCCCATATGTATTGAGCCCACACATCTAACTATTCATCGGGTATCTTATCATATGGTTCATTGTAAGTGGAAAATTCTTCCTTATCCTCATCTTGAATTATACAATTCGCCTCTTTAGGCCGCATGATAAAAACTTTCTTTGTGGAAATGAGTGATAAGATCATTACAAATAGTCACCTTGGTGTCATATATATATTTTGGAGCATGTGAGACCAATCTAGTGACACATATCCTCCTATTTTGATAGTGAAAAATCCAGAAAAATAAATGGAAAACATGGTATGAAGATCAATGATTGCTTTCTCTTGAGGCACAATTATGCTCAAGAAAGCTTGTAAGATGAGGCTTAGATCTTTAATGATGTCAATTGTCTTGGAAACTCTACCTTTTAATTCGATATCACCTTTTATTATAGGTATGTAAATGATATCTAGAGCGTTGACCACTTGCTTGGGCATCACATATGTACTTTCACTACACCAATCATGCAATTATGGACAATACATTTCTCGATGATTAGAGAACAGAGAAAAGAGGAGGCTTTTCTTGTGTACCCTCTTTGATTGGGCTTGATTTATAGAGGTTGGCGATTCTAGAGTTGATTTATTTGTTGGCTTGGAGATGTAGTCCTCTTGTTTCAACGCATCATATAGGAGATCCATCTATCTAGGAATGAAAATGACATCCCACATTGTGAAATTCATGTTAGTTTTATTCATTTGATCGATCACATTCAAGGTGCTAAGTTGGGGATTCTATTGGCTATACATGGACCAATACTTTCTTGGGGTATCCATCATGGGATAACAAACTTTGTGCATCCACAAGGTTGCGTAGGGTGTCTCTTTAGGTGGTGGAGTCAACTTGTTTGGAATTTTTCTTTTAGTAGTATTCCACAATATATTGCAAAGAATGACAAGATGTACCATAATCTCAAGAGGTTGTTCCAACATCCTTTTCTTTTACCACATTTTGTAGTTTGAGTGAAATTGAGGCCCTAATGACTTACTTTAATTTTATTTACTTTGCGTAAAATTTAGTTTCCAACCAAGGTATGTTAGGATTTCATTAGGTGATAATATTAGAGGTTGATTTGATTCAAATTGCATGATCTAATGTGTGGTGAAACTTTGCACCATCAATGTTTGGCTTGCATTTCTATAGACACAATCAAGTTTGAATCATGTTGCAGCGTACGCATATGGGTAATACCATTTCAACCTGTTCAACTATGTTTTTCTGACGAGGACCAATCCTTTGTTTGGATTAGATATAGTAGGGAAATATTGTTATAGTGGCTTAACAAAGACTATTTGGCATAGATTTTGCATTTTATTTAGATAATAAGTTGCATTATAGAGTAAGAATGGCCTTGGAGTTGGTTGGGATTATTTATTTCTGATGATAACTATATCATTTCCAATGTTTTTGTACATGTCTTTTATTTCATCCAACTCATTAGAAGAGGTACTAGGGACAACTTGAACATTTTTAGATTTAGGTATGGCTGAAAGTGGCGATACTATGATAGTACTAACGCTTGACATTTCTATAAATAGAGGAATATGGAGCCTAGGATCCAATTTTACAATTTGGACAAGACTATTATCAGCTAGGATGGCTTTATCGTAAGCACCGTGTTTCATCATGCCACCGATATACTAAATCATGATTGCGATGTCGAATTTATGACTATGAGGAAGAAAATATGGTTGTATGAGGTGAGGGATGTACCTGAAGTGGAATTGTGTTAAAAATATTTTGGAATTCGTAATTAAAATCAAGGAACACTTTAGTAGGACCGCTTTTGATGGTGGTTGATTGCTCCATAAGAGATAGGTTATCACATTTTTCTTGAAATTTCTTACATAATATTTCTCCCATTTCATTTCAATCTTGTCTTGAATTGGGGGAAGAATCCTATACATATCAAGAGCTTTTCCATTGAGTGAAGTGGCTAACAACCTCATAGTTACATATTGAATGACATGATGAATTGTGCAAAGATTGGAAGTTTATTGGATATGTGTTGCACAATCATTTTGACTAAGTACACTCCGCACACGAGGATTTTGGGTGCTTGCAAGTTAGGCGCGAAGGGGCGCACACATGGTAGAATGGATAACATGTGAAGGCTCGCACTTAAGAAAGAAACTTCCGGACTTAGCCAATTTTGGGAATCATATGCTAAAAATAGAAATACAGAGTTAGAATGCCAATCATGCAATGCTTTAGATCCGAGAGAAAATCAAGGAGGATTGATGGCCAAGGAAAGTCTTTTTTTGAGATAAAACACATGTAGAGAGAAGATGAAAAGTCATGCATGGGTTGATCTAATAATAGGATTAAAGTAGAGGTTATTTATAGGATTAATCTATTATTAGGATTGATAGAAAAGCATGCATAGTTTATGGCTATTTTGGATGTACACATGGCTATTATGAGCATGCAATCTATTTTGAGAATGCATAGGCGGTGAAGGGAAAGTCCCCACCCCTATATATATATCTGTTATATGTCATGGTTTTGGGTACCGTGAATACTCTTGTTTTAGAGATCAACAATTATGTCTGAGTGCTAGGGTTTGATACTTGCACATGTTCCAACACCTAGTTATGGTGATGTATTCAACTTCTATTATGTAATAATTTATTATGATGGAATATGGAGGATGGATTTTGGTAATTGATGTGTCTAAATATGGTGATTACATGGTGCATATGATATTAGTTTTTATTTGATTTGTGTGTTTCCTTATTACATGTGTTTCTAATTGAATGTATGCAATGATTTCTTATGATTGAATGAACACTTGGTTATCTATCATCATGCATCTGTATGCTAACATCTTGACAAACAATACAAAGGAGGGACTTGGTAGCTTCACGCACTTGAGTGAGCGTCGGACTATCCGAATGAGATGCCAACGTGCATAAAAATTAAGTGGAAGTAAAAGACTACATTTTGGTTCCATTTCTAGGACCTCTGTTCAAATTGTTCCGCCAAGATTTCATTTGCGAGATGGCATATTGATTGACTTTGGACAACATTGAAAGTTGGGTAGAGAATAGTCATGATCAGTTTGCGTAGAGATATAACACTAGACCTGATTTTAATGCACATTGCTAGGTAGAAGATAATCTTTATCATGATCTCTATGAGATGTTCTTCATTCTCTTTCTAGAGACTTGTACTAGTGGTGACATCATATGCATTAAGAAAGTGTTGGGGATAAAGGACGAGAATTTAGACGCAAAAGGATTACAAGACTCTTGATGATGCTGATGTGGAATGGAATATAGATGTAGATCATTGGTGGGCTGGAGTGTTGTGTAATTAAACATTGGAGTACGCTATTTCTACTTATTTTTGTTTAGAGGAAGCCGAGTTTAGATTCTTACTTGATCCCTAAGGATCATACTTGGGTGCTTATACCATTATCGATCAAGATCTTAATAGTAGAACTAGATTTAGAGTGCTTACCCATGACAAACTAAACCCCACTACTCACAAGGGTAGGAGAAGGTGTGGGGAAAGATGGTGGACTGGCGCGTAAAAGGTGGAGAGAGGAAAGATGACTTAATTTTAATGATGTGTGATAGAGGAGATGACACGTGAACGTGAGATTCATGAGGCAATAGAGTTGAGGAGGATGTTGGATCGCAAAGGTTTTGAAACTATTGTAGAAGGCGAGGAGCCACATCATTAGAATCTCCCAACTCTAGGAAAACATAGTAGAGAATCCCCTTCTTTGGATGAGAGCATGGCGGAGGAGAGAATGAGGTCTGCGTGTGTGAATCTGAATGCACCTATCCACCTAGCAATTGTGCACGGTGTTCTAGATCCAAAGGTAGTCATTGAGAATCATACCAATGTAGGTAAACAAGCAAAGAGACAAGTAGATATTTATTTGTGTTGAATTTAGGAGATAAGGTTAATAACGTGCCCATGGTAACACAATCGACACCGTTGTTTGGAAGTTTGATTGTAGGGTTATTTTGAGGTGCATCATCGACAAAGTGTTGGTGTGCGAGACTTTTGGAGAACTATAGTATAGTAGTTGCAACCACGTAGACCGTTGGTGTCTAGTATAGTACCACCACTAGGACACAAGGGAATATGTCAACTGGTTTCAGACCTACCACGGGGAGGATCGGTGGATCGGGCGTATTAGGAGGAGGAAATACTGGTGGAGGTTCTGGTTCTAGATTTGGTGGACAAGGACCACAACCACCTCACGAATCAACCACCACCTTAAGCAACCAACACAACCGAAAACCTTAGGTTTACTATGAGATGTCTCTTCGTTTACTGAGTATAGAGATATTGAAGATTCATAGATCATGTGTATAAGTGTGAACTAATTTGGTGCGCTAAGGGAATTACAACCTCGGATAGAAAGGCTAGTCGGTTCGCAGCTACTACACTACAGGACACACACATGAGGCGGTGCATGAAGTATGATATGCATTAAACTCGTAGTGGATTACAATGTTTTGCACACTACATTTTTGGACAAGTTTCACATTCCAAAGTTTGAGAAGTAGAGCATCAACGCACTCAAGGATATTAAGAAGGGTTTATCCGAAAGCGTGAGGGTGTATGATGCACGTTTTAAGACTCTATTGTTAAAGTTATCTTATGACATTCATCAAAGTCAGCATGCACAATTTTTTTGGGGGATTGCTAACTCTATTCTATAGATCTTTATCTCATAATAAATACACCGATCCGCGTGAGGCAATGGAAGAAGCCCTGCACGCTAAGGTTGTTGGAAGTGTTGATACTGGAGTGAGCCCGTTCTTAGAGGCGTAGATTGCGGATATGGAAAAACAGTTGGAGAATATTTTTCCAACTTAACACAAGAGACGTGCGGTGGTATTTGGTGCACAAATTGTGAAGTGGAGGGATAGACTAAAGATAATTTCCCACGCAAGTTAGTATGTGTGTTTTTATTGGATTACGAGGTCTATCACCTGTTCAAAATTTCCCTCTTTTGCAGTGCGCAATCTAGAAGAATGTTTCCATATACTGTAAGATTTGCAAGTCCCACACTCATGACACCGATGAATGCAGGTTGATTGATCACATCCACGAAGCCATTGAGACAGGAGTATGCTTTGAACTAGTGTGGTGAGCAGATGCAAGGAGCAAGAAGGACAACTTTAATGAAGGGCACAACCATGGAGATAATAGTAATGGAGGATTCTGGGTAGGATATCGTGGCCGAGGTCGCGGTGGTGGTAGAGGAAGGTTTGTTCGAGGAACTTGTTACACTTGTGGATCCCCTGATCACTACCAATAAGATTTCCCTCATAATAGAGCTTGTTCATGGTGTGGGAAGCCGCATAAGTTGGAGGATGTCTAGATTTATATGAACACATGAGTAAGAATAATAAAAGGACAAGGGCATCAAGATGATCAAGGTGAAATGTGTGAATGCTAATCAATGGATGCTGAAGAATACCGATCCAAATTACAAACCATAATGGTTACAATGCACACCGAGGCAACACACATGTGCTAACCTTTGAAAGCTAAGCCTCTCATTACTCGGAAGGAAGTGATACATGCTAAATATCCAAACATGGTGCGTCGAAGGAAGTCTACCAAGAGACTATGGGAGTCATTAGAGATTTGCAGGGGTGAGGTATAATGTTTAAAATAATAGGCACGCATACGAGAGCATGAAAAGAGTGTTGAACTCCCAGAAGGACGTGGATGATCTCGAAGAAGGTGTTTAAGATGCTACGCTAGGAGAATATCATTCCATTGGTAGGGGAATGGCTTCGAGAGAAGGTACTTGTGCATCGAAGATTAGCGTGAGAGGTAGATACTTCATGCTAATCTACCACCATAGACCATGAATTTGAGAAGGGGATCACACTTGGCATGGTGATTGATGGTTGGTTAGTAAGTAATATATTGATAGATATAGGCACTGAGGTAAATGTACTCACTCTGGAAGTATGGAATCAAATGGGAAGGCATAAATTTTAGCCATCTTTGAATGTACTTGTACATGGAAAATAAAACTAAGGCTATGCCTATTAGGGTACTAAAAGATGCATCTATTATCATTCAGGAGCTAAGTTTAGTGGGGAATTTGAAGTGTTGGAGCTTTCTAAAGCATAAAAATTTTCAGCATTACTTAGACAATCCTCGTGCTATGAAAACAATGCCGATCTATGCTTTAACAAGAGATACATCAGTTTTGAGAACAAGGATGAGCATGTGATTATACCTCTATTTGAAAAGAAGGAAGAGCCTTATGTTGAGCCTTTGAGTGAGAAGAGATTAATAGAATCTATGCTCAGATGATGCGCGATCCAAAAAATCTAGAACCATCAAAGGTAGACATTCTTCAACAGGAGGAAGTGCAATTTTTAAGTGACATTACTAGTGTTACTTGTGATAACTGGGTGCATGGCACATATGAAATGGTCTGGGTGAGGCGCTTAGGATCAACTTAGGTACTAATATATACCGATGAAGGAAAGCCTGATACATTTCTACGATCTATGGAGACTAAGTGGCGGAATAAAGGAGATAGAAGAAACATGTTGGTCTATACCTTGCGTGGGACAACAATGCACTAGTGGGAAACACATAGAGATAACCTCTTGAAGTGGCGAGAAGTGAGAATCACATTTTCCACTAGGTTTACTTAGAGCAATGTACCTACGCATGTATGTGAATTTCATGGTAAGAATCCAACCTCTCATTACGTCCATGGATGTGAGAGATCATGGGCACAGGGCTAGGAGGATTTGCAGCCATCCCTATGGGTACATAAGTTTTAGTCCACATTGTATAGATGCACATGGACCCGGTATGTCCATGCTGATCTAAAAAGGGAGACCACGAATTGACAAGAGATGGCTACAAGAATGATTCAAAATTTTGATTACTTTTCTACTAAGCCTTCAATCCATGAAGCATTATAGATAATGAAGTGCATCACTTTGGGGGATAACATGAAGGCTAAGAGATCATGCTTTAGAGCTATTTGAAGAACCTCGATCTTGAGGCACTCCTTGATCTCAAGGAGATAGAAGAAGCGCAGATGGGTCGCACTTGGAAAGAAAAAGAAAAGGGTAAATTGGTCTATATGATTGATGACGAGGAAGTTGACAATTTGGATGCTAGCCACACTGAAGGTGCACATGAGGTAATGGATTTTGCAGATG
Organism: Taxus wallichiana var. yunnanensis; assembly: GCA_018340775.1. Lineage (NCBI taxonomy): Eukaryota > Viridiplantae > Streptophyta > Pinopsida > Cupressales > Taxaceae > Taxus > Taxus wallichiana. The sequence goes on along the minus strand of CM031239.1, from coordinate 874,257,716 downwards.
AGAAGGCATGTGCGTACCATGCTCCCATGAAAAAAATAAGGTTAACATTGGTACAAAAGATGAGCCTAAGGAATCAATCATTGGGGATTACTTGGTCATCATAACATTAAGTAAAAAGATCATTGAGCTCTTACGGGACTTTCATGATCTCTTTCCATGAGGTTACCATGAATTAAAGTTGTGCATACTTCTTTGGGTGAGATGAAGATAAAGTTGAACGAATGAGCACACACGGTTAGGAAGAGGACTTACAGGATGAACCCTAACCTACGCATGAAGGTCAAAGAAGAAATTGATAAGATTCTCAAGTCTAGAATTATTGAGCCTATTGAAGAATATGAATGGGTCATCCTATGGTCATAAGCATTAAGAAGGATGAGAGGATAAGGATTTTTGTAGATTATAGAGAACTCAATGCTTCATGTGTCATAGATCCCTTTCCCACCCCTTTCATAGAAGAAATACTTGAAGGAGTTGTTGGGTGCGAGATATAAATTCTTTTACAGATGGTTTTTAGGTTATCACCAGTGCGCATCGTGAAAGAAGACCGAGAGAAGACCAATTTCACTACTGAGTGGGGCAGCTTTGCATATACGGTCATGCCCTTTGGATTAAAAAATGTACCAATATTTTTCTCACACCTTGTTGTGTAAGCCTTTCAAGACTTTATTCATAAGTTCTTACAAGTGTATTTCGATGATTGGACCGTTTATAGCTTAGTCAAGGATCATTGTGATAATATAAGACTCATGTTTGAGAGGTGCGAGAATTGAATATTTCTCTCAACATTAAGAAGAGTATCTTTGCTACACCCTTTGACACCTTGTTGGGACACATCATTTGCAAAGAAGGATTGTTCTTAGACCCAACCAAGATAGTTGTGATCTTGGGCTTATAAGAGCCTAGTAATCAAAGTGAAGTGTGTGGATTTCTAGGACATACAAGGTACTATAGGAAGTTTATAAAAGGCTATGCAAATATTGTCATGCCCTTGGAAGAATTATTGAAAGCTAAAGGGAAATTTTAGTAGGGTGATGCGCAACAATAGACATTTGAAACATTGAAAGAGATGATTATTACTGAGCCTATTTTGTGTTTTCCTTCATGGGATAAGCCTTTTCATGTTCACGTTGATGCCTATGACATGGAAATTGGCATAGTGTTGGCATAACTAGGAGAAGGAATTATGGATCATCCCATTTTCTTTGCAAGCAAGAAGTTGACACCGTGAAGAAAAATTATATGACTAATGATTTTGAGAAATTATTTATGATCTACGTGCTTCATAAGTTTAGACAATACTTATTGGCTACCTCGTTTATTTTCTATACATATCATATGGTGCTCAAGTACTTGGTCAACAAGCCTGTTTTGCAAGTGCACATTTGTAGGTGGATACTTCTATTGAATTTACACTTGTGAAACAAGGTAAGAGTAATTCAGGGCCTGACCATTTATCGAGGATTAATTATGGTGAAGATGCGTAGAGCATTAAAGATAATATGCCCGATGCATAGTTGTTTAGATTAAATTGTGCACCCATGGAATTGGAAGATATTGCAATATTTTTGCATACTAGCTTGAAACCATAAGGAATGAAGAAATTGGAGAAGAAGCAACTTGTAATTCATGCGATACCATATCGCTTGATTGGAGGAGACTTATACAAGATGGGTCATGATGAAGTCTTACGCCGTTGTGTTTTGGAACATGAACATGACACTATTATTGAGGAGGCTCATGGTGGAATAGTAGGAGGGCATTACACTGGTGATGCCACCGTGTGTAAGATTATAAAGGATGGAATTTGGGTGGAAACTTTTGTACAATGATACTAAGGAGTATGTGAAAGCATGTGATCATTATCAATGCCCTTGAAAGCCTGTGACATAAAGATGAATGGTGGCATGTAGGCCTAATAGGTGTTTTAATTGATGCAAAACCACATTAATGACAAAGTGAATGTTGATGATTTCATGATGTTGTTTATGGAGCTAACATTATGTTTCACATGTATATCAACCGCTATAGTGGGATTCAATGATGTGTGCTTGCTCGCAAGCCTATACAGTGTGTAAGAGGTGTAGCTTAGCATAATGAGTTTTTGGATGCTTGGGTAGTATGTTGACATGTTGTATAACATGATTTAAGGTGTTTGAGAACTCACAACAATGGTAAAGTGCAGGTACATGTGATTCTCCATGTTACAGGTGCTCATTGGGAGTAGGTATGCTAGCTATGAAGTGTGAAAAAGTGGATTACAACCATTTGAGCTCATAGATGCATGAAATCCAATTTTTCATGTCATATGAGGTATGTTTGGGCCATTTTCAGAGGTTTCTTGTTCATTTATTACATTATTTCAGTTGGCCCTAGTTGTTATTATGAGGATCTAGCATACATGCATAGGTAAGTCTTAATGAATAGAGATATTGGGCTATGGAATTGATGTTATGATGATTGGATATGTTAGAGGGATGATTCATATTTCTCTCAAAAAAATTTCAAGTTCCCATGAGGTGTATTTTTCCAGATATGATAGTTTATGTGAGACAGAGTCTAAAACAAGGCAAAATCCAACTCGAAGTGCAACTTCGATGCTCGTTGTGAATTGTGTGATTTGCATGGGACCTTGTGGATTTTGGTATGTTTCTATGGTGAATCTAGAAGGTTTCAAAAAAATGATCGGTAAGTTGATTGTCACGTTTTTATGAACGATCGTTAAGAAGATAAGTTGGTCTAAAACCCTAACAAAACCCTAGTTAGGAGCAGTTTGCAAAAAGGTGAGTATACTGACCTAGTTTTTGATTTCAAGTGAAAATTTGATGATTAGATGTTGTAGAGGACTCCTCAAGATTTGTATAAATGTATGGTTGAGGTCATGGTCATATGTGGGTCCTACCTAAAAATAGCGCTTTATGGAAAAAATGTTTTGGGACAAGATGGTTCAAAGGAGTACCATTCAAAATTGATGGTGTGTGATGAATGGGAGTTTTAATTGGTGTAAATGAAGGTTTTAGAGAAATATCTTGCAGGTTTATGATGTTTTGAGATCCAAACAGGTTGATTGGTCAAAGGGAAATTTTGGGGTCTCAAATAGTAGAGTCCAGTAATTTGAGCATAACTTGAGCTACGGTGGTGGTATTTTAGGTGATTCAAGTTGTGTTGAAAATTATATTAAGATATATTTCTAGTGATATATATATTTCCTCATGATGAGTTTATTTCAGAAAGGTTTCTAGGGAATTTTTGAGCAAGAAGTTTTTTAGCGATTCAAGACAACATCTGTTTTGATGCAAGTTTGATGTTGTTTGAAGCATGATATGGATTGGGCGATGATTCATATCACCTAGAATTTGATGAAGGATGAAATGGGAATCCAATGAATCTATTTTGAGGTATTGTATGCATGTAGAAATTTTTGTATGAGCTAACCTTTAAAAACAACCATTTTGGCAGTTGATTTGGTAAATGCAAATATTGTTGTGGTTTGAAATAAAATATGTTTCATGACTTATAACATGCTTAAAATTTTTCTACAGATTCTTCCATTTATTTTTATTGGTCACATGGCATGTTTTGGTTTAGTATAAGTTATTTGGTGGCATTATGAAGTTTCCAAGGTGTTGAATGGTGCACAAAACATATGTTTTGAGAATTACAAAGAGCTTGGGCCCATTAAAAAAAATAATTTGATTTTCTGAGCTAATTGCGACCATATATGATGTTTAAATGTTATTTCAAACATTTATGATGATTTTAGAGCTTGACCAAAAATAGTTTTGAGATTTGGAGATTTTTGTCATCCCAATGCAAGGGTTTTTGGGATTTTTGGTGCATGGATGAAGTATTTTTTCTAGGCTGACCTATATGGGTCAATTTTGAATGTTATAGTGATTCTTATGGGATTTTTTTAGGTTGGTATGGTCATGCAAGTGGAGGGAAACTGAAATCCTTTGAATTTGAATCAAGGAAAGGGTATAAAATGGAGTTTTTGAGTACAATGGTTTTAGCTTTTGAAAATAGCTTTTATCTTATTTTGAAGAACCATTTTTCTGAAAAGAAAAACCCTTTGGGCCTAGCCCAAAAAAACCTAGAATCTCATTCTAGGACAACTTTTGGTTGAGTTTTCATGAGGAGAATTTGAGCAAGTGAATGTTGGTGTTGTTTCCTTGAGAGCGAGTTGGAGAAGGAGGGCAGATTTTGGTGCTTGTATTTGGATGCTATCTTCATAGCATGTTGATGTATTTTTCAGGTTTATAAGGTGTCTTCAGATATGATATTGAGTTGTATTCACTTTTGGAAGAAGTATATCTTCTTGGATATTCATATGACTATATTGCTCATCTTGATACATCTTTAGTGCATTTTGTTGATCTTTGTTAAAGGCATTACTCTTGTGATCTGATCTGAATATTTACATATGTGTGTGGATATGATTTTATCATCAATATAAGTGGCTTTATATGTTTATCATTGTGGTTCTTGCATTGTGTATCTTTCATTGAGAAGACTATATGCTTTGATGAGATCTACTTGAGATTGTATGGTTAGGGTTTGAAGCACAAGTGTAAAGTTTTATTAGGGACTAATTCACCCCCTCTTAGTCCTTGTCACCTCCAACAATTGGTATCAGAGCAGGCCCTTGAAGTAGCCTAACAAGCTAGAGGGAGATCTTGGAGGAAAACTATGGGGGATCCCTATTGGCCCATGAGAGGATGTGAAGTGTTGAAGGAGAAACTGGTTGAAATTTTAGAGGAAGGACTAAAGTTATTTATGAATCAATTTGAAGGATCTCAAGCTAAATTGAAGACCAAGAGGGAAGAGTGTCTCAATCATGAGGCCAAAAAATAACAACTAAAGAAAGAGCTATCTGAGATGAAATAAACATGCTATCATCATTTCATGAGAGTTTAGAAAATCCTTTCAAATAAGATGCTAGTAAAAGAAAAAGATCTATGGTGATAGGACAAGCCTATGATTTAATGAGGATTCATCCACTAAGAAAATGAAGAAGAATCAAGTCAAGGATCAAATGAAAAAGGAATCCAAACAAGGGAGAAAGTTCAAGGCTTCCACCTCCTATAAGACCATCTATCAGGAAGCCAAATGCATATAGGTATGGTGTTTTTCATGGTAATTGTTACAAATGTGGTGCTTATGGACATAGGGCTAGTTTTTGTAGTCCTAAGGTTGAAAAGAAGGATGATGGAAAAGGAAAGGAACATTGTGAAGAGAAGAAGGAAGAAGAATGTCAAGACAAGAAGGAGAAAAAGGTAGGTCAAATATATGGAGTTGAATGCTATCATTGCAAGAAAAGGGACATCTTACAAAATATTACAAAAATGAACCATCAAACACAAAAAGGTATGTAAGCACATTCAAGGGATATTGCTTATGCTTGCAATGGATATGGTCATATGGATTATGAATGAAAAGGAAGGCAAATGGAATGCTTTAGGTGCCACAAGAAAGGGCAAATTGCAAGGTTTTTGTGATGCAGGTCAGTTGAAGAAAGAAACTCAAAGACCTAAGCCACAAGCTCAAGTATACAAAAAGAAGGAAGAAGCTAGTCAAAGTGGTAAAGATGTTTCCAAGGATGTGACTAAGAAAAAGGAGGGATCTTCTGCAACAAATGAGAAATCAGATAAAGAGGAGATACAATCAAGGTCCAAGAAGAGGGCTTGAGACCTACTTAGGTCTCTCATCAAGCTCCTCCATGGTGATATATGCCTCTATTAGGCTTCATAGAGGTATATAGGTGCAAAATAAGCATTGGAGTGAGGGGGAGATGTCTTGATCAATGTTGTGTGTCTTATTCATGGTGTTTGAGGTATGTTTCTCAAGTCATTTAGTATGTTCATGATGTTCTATTAGTTGGTCATGTTGTGTTTGTCATGTGTCATGTCCTGTTGTTCCTCAAAGCATACAAGTTAGTGATGTATTGTTGTCTGAGTTTTTTTTTCATGATGAAATAATAAGTGTATGAATCATAAGGAAGTCCCATAGGAGATTCATATTGTCATATCATTCTTATGAAGTGGATTCTTGTTGTCAAAGTCTATGTTTAACTCATTTGTCTAGAGTCTGTGGTCTATGTGGTTCTTGGTGTCAAATCTGAGTCTCTTGTTGTGACATAAAGACCTCATGAATTGGAGTAAAATTTTTCAAGTGTGTCTAGTAGTTCATCATGTGTATAAAGTTCTAATGTGTCACTAATTGGTTAAATTCCACCAATAGTCTGAAAGGTGTACTCAATCTTCCTAAGAGGTATAGTATTGTCTTTTCAAGGTGTCTTAGCATCAATATGAGTATGTGTGTCATAGATCTTTGTGTCATGAGATCCAAAATGATGTAAATGGTTCTTTGCAAGATCTTAAAAGTGCTATTTTATCTTCATGGGTACTGATCTAAACTTTTAGTATGAAGTTAAGGGCTTGTCAAGTGTTCTTGAAGACTAAACAAGTCAAAAACAAGATGAAATCAAGTGAGATATTGCCATACAAAGTTATAAATCAAGTGTATAAGTGCTTAGATTTTTTGGTGATGATCATTTAGTGTGTATGACCATTTTTGAGATCCAAAAGCAATTTTTTCATCTTTGAGGCTTCCTACTCCTAGACCTAGTCATTATTTTCACAATGTTTGTGAGTGGTGTGAATGGAAACTAAGTTTTGGAAGATCAAATGTTGTAGTTATGTGCTAAAATTTTATACATGTCATCTAGACATAGAGAAACAAAGGATTCATGTGTTTTTAAGGCATACTAATGTGTGTATCTCCAGAAATCTCTGACAATATTTAAAATTTGACTGTGTGGTGTTCAAGAGCCTAATGTGAGTTAAGTATTCTTGCAACTGGGTGTGATTATCTCTATACCATGAGTTGTAAATGTTGTGTATAGTTCTCTGAGTCCCATTGAAGGTAGTTTTTAAGTGATTAAGTTCCACTTGATCAGTTTTAGTTCAATAAGTATGAATGACGACAATGATATGGTCAAGATTGCACAATTTCGGGTTTTTCTACTAAAACAAAATGAGGGGTTACATGTATGTGACTTGGTGATTCACGATATCTCAAAGTTGAAGAAGGTGTCTATTATGTGTAAAGATGCTATTTCAAGGTGTTGATGCAATCATGGAAGGTGTCAAGAAAAATTATGTTGAAATTATTATCTCACTACCTTTGATTGGGAGTTCATTGTCCATCTAAGAGGTATGTAGGGAAAATCACATTTGAAGATCAAAATAAAGGAGTTAGAACATGAAATTTTGTATTGATCATCTAGACACATGAGGATAAAGGATGTGAAAATTTGGAGCATCAAGTAAGTATATTTTATTAGTTATGCATGAAAAAGTTGGAGTGACATTGTTATTGGTGTACACAAAGTGATAAGGGTTTGCTCTAGAAACCCTACCTTTTGTTTCCTCTTATTTAGTCATGGTATAGAAGATGTTTCACCAAGTTAAGGAATGTTCAAAAGACATATTTAATATCATTCATAATAAGATATAGTTGTGATAAATAATTGCCTATGTTTCCACATGTTTAAGCTAAAATTTCTCACTACACTATAATGGCAAAGAGTGATGATGTCTCATGTATGAAATATTCCTTTCCTCACTCTTTACATGTTTCTTGACCGTTTCCTACACTATTGAAGTGGTTTAAGATGCTTGGAAGATATTTTGATGGTGATCTCATCCGATAAGTGCTAGTGTAAGTTTCTTGGTACTCCTTGAAGGAGGATGAAGACCTACATGTTTAGAGGAGACAGAGGAGGATGTTCTCATGGTATGAAAACATTTTAAAGCTCACTTTCATCTTGAAAGGTCTATTATTGTGCATATTCCAATTTTTTTGCTTTGCATGTGGAGGTTGTTGGAAGATCAATGCACATGCCTCTCAAAGGTTGATTGTTGATCATATGAGGTCTATGAAGACCTACATGTCAGAGAGGAAGAGTGCACAATCTCAAAGGTATCTCAGTGGTCTAGAAGACACAAATTCATAGTGGCAGAGGTATGATATGCTCTTCAATGCTCAAACTTCTCATTGATGGGGTATTGTCTCATTGTTTTTAACCATATTTGCAACAAATAGTGCATTGAAAAGGCGTAGGAAGTTATCAAGGTTGAAGGAGTTGCAATTATTTCTTAAATTTGCACCTACAAGCCTAAAGAGGCTTAATTTTGCATGGTTTTAATAGAAATGAGGTCAAATGATGCTTTCTCAACACTTGGTTTAAGTTCATCATGATAGATATGTGTGAATCTCATGAATGATGGTTGATATGAACTAGTGTTTGGCCTATTTTATGTTTCTTCCACCTCAAGAGTTGACCATTGAGATCAGCCACATAGAAATCATGGGTTGATGATAAATAAGTTATATGCTTGCTTATAATGTTAGGGGGAGCATGGTTTAGCTCTAAATGCCACGTGGTTCAAGTGTTTAGGTGCCATAAAGTCATCATTTGGTCTTCCCATGAGAGTTATGGTATTGTATTGTTGTTTGATTGTTGTCATCTAACTATGTTGGAGTGTTATAGAAAGAAAAATTGTTTCTACAGTGCATGGTGGTTAATAAAGTATACAAGAATGATTAAGTCGAGGGAGTACCTTATTGTTGCTTCATGAGTTTGCATATAGTGATCTCAAGACCATGCTAGGTGAGAAAATGGTGCTCACATCTTCAAAGGTATGCAGATTGTAACCTATCTTAGCTATATATGACTCTAGAAGGCTGAAATGTTGCATTAAAGACTTGCTAAAAGATGTAATGATGATTCCAAGGCATGATTGCATGACTAGTGGGTCAAGTTTGGGCCTAGGAGCTAGGGATAGAGGTATTAAGGCTAGGGGGAGAAAAATTTTTGAATGGATCTAGGCATGGTTGACATGTCAATGGATGTTTAAAATGGTCATATTTTCATTGAGAAGTCTGTTATGGTCCTACAATATTGTTCTTGGTATGAAAAGTGTGTTCAAGCCCTTATATGCATTTTCTTGGCCTAGAAATGGTGGTTCGTTGTCTAGAAATTTTGAGCAATGATGCCTAGCATGAATTGCATGAAATTTTTGGCATGATTTAGAGGCTAAATGGTATAAATATATTTTTTACAAAGTTAATGATTTTTTTCAGAAATTGGATTTTTTTTTGCCTGTGTAGAGGGGAGCTTGATGTTTACATGCTTGAAATAAGGCCAAGAATCATTTTTTTTTTTAGAAAAAAATAAAGAAAATGGAGAAAATTGAGACCTTTGGTTGATGTTTCTAACCAAAGCATGGAGGTATGATGTAATTGAAGGTGAATAAGGTGAGTATATGTTATGCCTTTTTCATTAATGTAAAAAGGGGAGAAGTTCAGGGTGTTTTCCATCAATGAAAAAGGGGGAGATTGTTGGCATGTAGGCCTAATAGGTGTTTTCATTGATGCAAAACCACATTAATGAAAAAGTGAATGTTGTATGATGATGTCATGATGTTTTTTATGGAGCTAACATGATGTTTCAGATGTTATCAACCCTATAGGGGATTCAATGATGTGTGCTTGCTTCTCTAGCAAGCCTATACAAGTTCCTAGGAGGTGTATCTTGAAGAATGAGTTTCTTAGATTCTTGGGTAGAATGTTGACATTGTTTCTAGCATGATTTTAGGGTGCTTGAGCACTCACAGAAGTGGAAAAGTGTAGGTACAAGTGATTCTCCATGTTACATGTGCTCATTGGGAGCAGGTATGCTTTCTTGAGGTGTGAGCATGTGTGATTGGAGCCATTTGAGCTCATGGATGCATGCTATCAGGTTTTCATGTAATATGAGGTATGTTTCAGGTCATTTTAAGATGTTTCTTTCATTTAGTTCTTGCATTATTTTAGTTGGCCCTAGTTGTTATTATGAGGATCTAACATGCAAGCATAGGTAATTCTTAATGAATGGAGATATTGGGATATGGAATTGATGTTATGATGATTGGATATGTTAGAGGGATGAGTCATAGTGCTCTTAGAAAAATTTCAGGTTCCCATGATGTTTATTTTTCCAGATATGATAGTTTATGTGAGACAAAGTCTAAAACAAGGAAAAATCCAGCTCAAAGTGAAACTTCACATGCTCATTGTGAATTGTGTGATTTGCATGGGAAATTTTAGATTTCAGATATGTTTATATGGTTAGTTTAAAGGTTTCACAAAAATAATCAGGTCAATTGATTGTCACATTTTTATGAACGATCGTTAAGAAGGTAAAGATCAAAAACCCTGGTCTAAAACCCTAGCTAAGAGCAGTTTGCAAAAAGGTGAGTATATTGACCCAATTTTGATTTCAAGTGAAAATGTGATGATTGGATGTTGTAGAAGAATCCTCATGATTTCCATAAATGTATGGTTGAGGTCATGGTCATATGTGGGCCCCACCTAAAAATAGCAAGTTTTAGAAAAGAAGGTTTTGGGACAAGATGGTCCAAAGGAGTAGCATGCAAAATTGATGGTGTGTGATGAATGAGAGTTTTTTTTGGTTAATGGAGGTTTCAGAGAAATTTTGTAGGTTTATGATGTTTTGAGATCAAAACAGTTGATTGGTCAAAGGGTAGTTTTTGGGGTCTCAAATAATATAGTCAAAGTAATTTGAGCATAACTTGAGCTACATGTGGAATTTTTAGGTGATTGTGTTGTATATTAAGATATATTTCTAGTGAAATATATATATATATATATATATATATATATATATATATATATATATATATATCCTTATCATGATGAGTCATTTGAGTAAGTTTACAGGCATTATTTGAGCAAGAAGGTTTTTGGCAGTTCAAGACAACATCTGTTTTGGTGCAAGTTTGATGTTGTTTGAAGCATGATATGGATTGGGTGATGATTCCTATCACCTAGAATGTGAAGAAGGATGAAATGGGCATCCAATGAATCTATTTTGAGGTCTTTAATGCATGTATAAATATTTTATGAGCTAACATTTGGAAACAACCTTTTTGGTAGGTTGATTTGGTAAATGCAAATATTGATGTGGTTTGAAATAAAATATGTTTCATGACTTATAACATGCTTAGAAATTTTCTCTGATTCTTCCATTTATTTTTTAGTTGTCACATGTCATGTTTTTGTTTTGTATAAGTCATTTGGTGGCATTATGAAGTTTTCAGGGTGTTGAAGGGTGAAGGAAACATCTGTTTTGAGAATTACAAAGAGCACTGGGCCCAATAAAAAAATAATTTGATTTTATGAGATAAATTATGACCATATATGATGTTTAAATGTTATTTTAAACATGTATGATGATTTTTAGAGCTTGAAAAAAATAGTTTTGGATTAGGAGATTTTTGTCATCCCAAATTTTTTTGGGATTTTTGGTGCATGGATGAAGTATTTTTGCTAGGCCGACCTATATGGGTCAATTGTGAATGTTATAATGATTCTTATGGGATGTTTTAGGATGGTATGGTCGTGCAAGTGGAGGGAAACTGACCTCCTTTGAATTTGAATCAAGGAAAGGGTATAAAATGGAGTTTTTGAGTACAATGGTTCTAGCTTTTGAAAACCCCTTTTATCTTATTTTGAAGAACCATTTTTCTGAAAAGAAAAACCATTTGGGCCTAGCCCAAAATATTGGAATCTCATTCTATGAAAGTTTTTGGTTGAGTTTTCATGAGGAAAATTGAGCAAGTGAATGTTGGTGTTGTTTCCTTGAGAGCGAGTTGGAGAAGGAGGGCGATTTTGGTGCTTGTATTTGGATGCTATCTCCATAGCATGTTGATGTATTTTTCAGGTTTATAAGGTGTCTTCAGATATGATATTGAGTTGTATTCACTTTTGGAAGAAGTATATCTTCTTGGATATTCATATGACTATATTGCTCATCTTGATACATCTTTAGTGCATCTTGTTGATCTTTGTTGAAGGCATTACTCTTGTGATCTGATCTGAATATTTACATATGTGTGTGGATATGATTTTATCATCAATCTAAGTGGCTTTATATGTTTATCATTTTGGTTCTTGCATTGTGTATCTTTCATTGAGAAGACTATATGCTTTGATGAGATCTACTTGAGATTGTGTGGTTAGGGTTTGAAGCACAAGTGAAAAGTTTTATTGGGGACTGATTCACCACCCCCTCTTAGTCATTATAACCTCCAATAATGAAATGTCGTTGTGACCTATTGCAAGAGAAAAACCTTTTGAGAAGTGAGATATTGACTTTGTAGGTCCTATTTCACCACCCATGCGCTACATTATTACTTGTACAAACTATCTTACAAGGTGGGAAGAGGAAACACCTAAAAATGATTGTACTACAACTACAACAATAATATTTTTATGGGAAAACATTATTAGTAGGTATGGCTGTCCATTTAACTTTACTAGTTATAAAGAAACTCATTTCTTGAATGAGACTATCAGAGTTTTACTGACAGAGTTTATGGTAGCACACTATAAAACAACTCCTTATCACCCTTAAGCCAATGACACTGCAAAATATTTCAACAAGATTTTGAGACAGACATTGACAAAATTCTATGATGTTGGAAGAAAATATTGGGATGATAAAGTGTCCGCTATACTTTGGGCTTACACTACTACTTATAAAAGGTTGAATAAAACCACACACTTCCAGTTGGTGTTTGGTGCATAAGAAATAATATGAGTTGAGTTCATGCTACCATCCTTGCGTATTGTACATGTGTAGGTGGAATATATGATAACTAAGTTGTTAAAGAGCGTATTGAAAAAATAATGCAAATGGATTAGCGACGCACCATTGTGCGTTGAAGCGAAGAATGATAAGGAACGATAGAAGGCATGAAATGATATGCACATTAAGAATCAAAATTTGAGGTTGGAAATATGGTCCTTCTCTATGACTCCAAGTTTGCATGTCACCTAGGAAAGTTGAAGGTGTATTGATTTAGACCTTTTGTAGTAACCAAGATACTAGAATCAGTGTGCATGTCGGTTGTAGTTGTTGGATGACAACATGTTTCCCGATTACTTCAATGGGAGTGGGTTGAAGCCCTCCGTAAATAAATCTTCTTGGTGTTTGTAATAAGGCAATATTGACGTTTAGATTGGATTTCCCTTTCATGTGTTTCCTTCTAGTCATTGCTATGCTTTGTTGTTTTATTTCCTTGTTTTGTTTTAATAAGCGGGATTGTGCACGTGAAGTTGTTTACTATCTATTGAGTTCATGCATGTAGAGGATCGCAAATACTTTTAGTGTGGGGTGGATTTGGTAAAAGAACAAGGAATCCATTGGAGCTATGATTTATATACATTTGGCATGGTTGAGGGTGCTTTCCAAAAGATCAGTGTAAAATAAGGTGTTATAGGTACTAGGAATGATGGTGCTCATAAAGAAATTGCTCAAGATTACAGATCGTGTGAGGAGAAGGATCACATAGTGTAACACAAGGTAGGTAATGATATGATGAACTACTCTAGATATGGTGTAGAGGATTATGTACTTTGGCATAGGGAGGTGCACATAAGGGGATCTCGTGGCTTGGAAACTAGTAAGGTGCGCGTCAAGGTTACGACATGCACAACATAAAATGAGGTTAAGTGATAAAGTAAAAAGTGGAAAAGGTGCTTTATTAAGAGTAACTTAAAATTATAAAAGTGAGAAAAAACGTGTTGAAAGTGGAAAAAGTAAGTCAGTGGGGTATGAAAAAGTTATAAAAGGGGGAAAATCGAGTCATTTTCTACCTTGCATTTGAGAGAATTTGAGCAATTGAGCTACTGAGTGACTTAGTGCAACAGAGCAAGAGAAGTGAAAAGAAAACAAGAGCAATGTGCATGTGAAGTGTGCAGCTCCTTATGATGAGAGAAGGTTGAGGCAAAAATTGAATGCAAAATTAGGGCATGAACAGAAGGGTTTGTAGGAATAATTTAAACAACTAGGGTTCACAACACTCAGATAGTGAAGTAAGACATTATTGTGAAGCAAATTACCTATGACACAAATTTGTAGGATTAATAACACTAAATACTGAAATGGGTAAGTTTCATACGAAGAGGGTTGAGGTCAAAGTAGAAGATCTGGCTGGAGGATATATATTCAAAATGCAAAGTACCCTCATAGTGTGTTTAGGGCTCAAACTTGGAAGTCACATCTTACGAGTTTAAAATCATTGAGTACAACCTGTTATCATCAATCATAACACCCTCTAATTGCTTAGCATGTGAGTGTGTTAAGGAAAGCAGTGTGACTTTGGGTAACATGGGTACCATCTCTCAAGTTGTGGGACTTGCTACTTGAGATGGACCTCCAGAGAAGGTTGGTTCCTCTTCCTAAACTAATGCAACAACTAACTCTAGTGAAGGGAAATATGCTAACTACTCCTAATCTATGACTTCCAAGGGACCAAGGAGAGAGAAATAACATGAAAATGAAAGAAATCTACACTAAAAGAGGTGATGCACCAAGATAAGGGTGTGAGAAATCTCTCCAATGTGTGAAAATGAAAGAAAATGCAAAGTAGAGAGGGTGGAAACAATCACCATAGTCCAACAACAACACTCATACCACTATTTCCAAAGAAACACAACAATAATAGACCTTGCAAAGTGAGTAAAAGAGACACAATACACCCGACTGGAATGAAGAGGCAAGAAAGATGCAAGAAACACAAGCAAGGGAAGAAGAAATATCCACAAACTCTAGTTTATTACTTCTTTAATATGCACAGTTCATTTCATTACAAGAGAAAGGTCTGGATCAACATGTAAGAAGTCTAAAATGAAGGCCTGCAACACATTGGTGTTCCAATTTTTTTGGCAAATTTTTGTTATAAGAGCATCCCCCTCTCAAATGAGAGGTCACTACAATTTATAGAAAATGAGGGAGAGGAGAGAGAAGTTAAAAATCTCAAAATTTCCCTTCCACCTACTTGTAAAGTACCATAAATGGGTGCAAATCATGATGGGAAACTTGTAAAATCCATCCCATGCTTTGTCTTGTAACTTGCAGCAGAAGAAAAATGGTTTCCCATGCTCATTAAATGCCCTTTCAACCACCTAGAAATCATTATTTAAAAATGGGCCATCAACCATAGAAAATCCATCAAATATTTAATTTCTTAGTTATTGAGTGTAGAGGACGGAGACACGATACCAACGAGTCCAATTTTGCGCGATTTGGATAAGAAACAAGAAATTTATGACAATTTGAGTGTGGGAAACTTTTTATCTTCCCCGAGATTTCCTTCTCCTTTACGAGACTATTAAAAATATAGTTGGGAGAAATCAATTTTTATTTTGCCTCCTTTTTAATGTTTTTAATGCTTATAATGGCCTCGGAACATTTCATAAATTCCAATGGGGCCCAACAGATTTCATCAATTTTTAAGTGGAGGGAGAGGCGAGAGTAAGAAAGTTCAAATTGGGTCCACCTTGACCAACTTGCTAGCTGGTTTGCTGAGTTGACACCCCTTCGTATTTCCTCGGGATTTACACATACACCGGCCATGCATTGCATTCTATGATTGATTAACTAGACATCCTTCCCGATGACCTAACTCATCGGCGAGCTCCCCCGCTCCAACTCATCCTCACATCAACGCCCGTCTTTAAATGCAAAATTCATTATTTTATGGGGAACTATTCAATGTTGCATCCGGATCTTCCAGGCTCTAAGTTTCTAAATCGAATCGAATCAACCGATGCACGTTCCTCGTGCACACCCGAGCTTGAAAGGTCTCCCGCACCCATGCCTCCATTTCTTCATGTGACCGATGTGACACCACCGTGAACCGATCGACGGTCTCGCCGAGTAGGCTTGGTGAGCCAACTTCTAATCCTTTTTCATTTTCGTGCTCAAGTCTTACACCCGACTCGGTCTATGTAATGGCTCACCCACACTATGATCTTCAAAATGCCGACCCCATTTTTACTAAGTGTTCGACCACTTCCTTGTGAGCTCACCGAATCGAATCCAACTCGCTTTGAAATGAAACCATCTCACCTCTAGAACCGCTGCAAAAACTCCCCGAATGATGTTGAGGTCCTTGTAACTCACAGGAATCTTTGACATCTCGGCTATGCAAAGCATTGTTTGGAGAGATTTGTAGTTATATCAAATCGCCTCACCACTTCCATTGGACCTATAACCCGCCGAGTGTTGGGGTTACTCACACTAGTTATAGTGATATATTATTCAGATCTAAACATATAAGCAATCAATACGAAAATAAACCAAGAAACAATACAAAATATATAACGTGGTTCACCTAGTGTGGGCTATGCCCACCAAGAAACAACCAATATATTATGCTTTACAGAGGATATACAATTGAAGATCTGTAATCTTCCACACCTCTCCTGGATGTACAATACTTTCTTCCTCTCAAGCTTATCTTTTTCTCTCTCCAAGAATTCCTTCTTACAATTCTCCCAATCTAACTTCTAACCCTAGTTTTCTAGCTTATATATGCATATACAAACTTAGGGAACTTTAGCTATGCAATTAAAATCATTAGATCAAATTTATATCAAATTTTAGATCTAATTCCCATGAGTTAAATAAAACAATCACGCACATGCAACCAATGCCTGTTACCCTAACCGATGCTTTGGTTCGTCCTTTCCTTGACTGATACCGGTCGCCAGTGATCGAGGCTAGTCTGTTGACCGATTCCGGTTCTTGTGTATTCCAACAATTTATTAAAACATGCTAATGTCAAGAAATTAAGCTCCATAACTCAACAATCTCCCACTTGGAGATAAATTTCTTCACTGTACCATACAACTCCATTCTTGGATCCTTTCCTTGGCATGTTTCTCCTTTTCAAGTCTAAAAATTGAAGACCGACAAAAGTGGAGTGTAGCTTTAAATTTTCTTTTGCCAACGAATTTGTTAGCATATCCACAAGGTTCTTATTTATATGAATTTTCTCCAATTTCAGTTTCCCATCCTCCAACACCTACCGTATGAAGTGATATCTCAACTGAATGTGTTTTTTTCTTGAATGAAATGTTGAGTTATTTTCCGGATGAATCACACTTTTACTACCACTTTACAATCTACAATCCTCTTGCTCCTTTCCCAACTCTTCCATGAGCCTCGCTCATCCATATCATCTCTTTGCTAGCCTCTCGTAGCTGCAACATACTCATCCTTTATAGTAGACAAGGCCACAACCTTCTCGCAATCTATAAATCTAGCTTGCTATCCCACCTACTTGTGAATACATATCCAAAGGTGGTGCTTCTCCTACCATCCAAATATCTAGTTATATCTGCATCAACATAGTCACATAAAGAAATATTTGACCCTCCATAGCATAACCGCACGTTGGATGTCCCTCTCGACTACCTTAAAATCCACTAGACTACTTTCCAATGCTCTTTACCTGGATTGGCCATAAATCTGCTCACAACTCCCACTTCCTGTGTAATGTCTGGTTTGGTACAAACCATAGCATACATAAGAATTCCAAATGTTGAAGCATATGGAACTCATGCCATGTACTCGACCTCCTCATGTGATGTAGGACATTGATCTTTTCTTAATTTGAAGTGTCCAACCATAGGTGTACTTATAGGTTTTGAATTCTACATATTAAACCTTTCCAACACCTTATTGATATAATGTTCCTAAGAGAAATACAATTTCTTGTTTTTATCGTCTCTGTGAATTTGCATGCCAAGGATTTTCTTTGCAGCTCCCAAATCCTTCATTGCAAATGTATGAGGTAACTTTTTTAGGCTCAACAATGTTCTCGCATACTAGATCATGCAATAAACATATCATCCATATTAAGTAACAAAATAATAAAGCTTCCATTTTCAAGCTTCTTGAAATAAACATAATGGTCAGATTCACATCTCATATAACCATGCTCATGCATGAAACTATCAAACCTCATAAACCATTGCCTTGGGACTTGCTTGAGCCCATACAATATCTTTTTCAACCTGCACATAAGTTTCTCCTTACCCTTGACTTCATAACCAAGCGGATGCTGCATATAAATCTCGTCCTCCAAATCACCATGAAGGAAATTTGTCTTGACATCAAGTTTCTCTAAATGCAAATCTTCTACTGCAACTAAACTCAATACAATACATATGAAAGTTATTTTTACTATAGGAGAAAATATATCACCAAAATCAATACCTAATTTTTGTGTAAATCCTTTTACCACAAGCCTTGCCTTGTATCTTTTATGTCCACCCTCTTCTTCCTTGATCATGTAAACCCATTTATTTTGCAATGTTCTTTTACTTGTTGGAAACTTAACCAAATCCCATGTCTAGTTTTGTTTCAAGGAGTCCATCTCCTCATCCATGCCATGCTCCCACTGCACATGGGTCTCATCCTACATTGCTTCTTCAAAACTCTCTAGTTCACCACTATCAGTCAATAATAAATAAGATAAGGAAGGTGTAAATCTTTCTGGAGGTCTACTTACCCTTTGTGACCTTCTCATTGAGATTTGGGGTGCCGAGGCTCAATCTGCTCATTCTACAAATTTGTATCAATATTAGACAGTGACCAATGCTGCTCACTTATAGCCAACGCCGGTTTGGCTAACGACGTTGGTCCGGATCTTCTGAATCGATGTCGGTTCGGTGATTTATGTGGATTAAGTGTCAACCAACACCGTTTCGTGTAGACCTATAGGTGTCACTTTTAAATCCAAGAATATAATTTCATCCACAAATTTTTCAATGGATTCGTCTTTGGGTACCAAAAAATGATCCTTATACATTATATTTTGATTATATTCAATGTCACGACTCCTAACAATCTTAGAATCTTTTGATTCCCAAAAATAGAATCAAATCACCGGATCCATAACGAATAAAAATGCATCTCTTGGATTTAACATTCAAATTCTTTCTATTTTCTCTATCAACATGCACAAAAGCTTCTTAACTAAATACTCTAAGAAAAGAAAGATCTACCTCCTTTCCAGTCCAAACTTCTTCTAGTATTCCACCATCCAAAGGCACTTGAAGGCTCATAGTTTATCAAATAAACCGTTGTATCTATTACTTTTTCCAAAATGCAAAGGTAATCCAATATGTATCCTCATGCTTCTTGCATGTTCCATGATTGTCCCATTCATTCTTTCTCAGAACACCATTATCTTGTGGTGTTCTAGAGCCATTCTTTCCTGCTTATTCCATTGACTAAACAATAATAATTGAAAACCTTGTTGTAGTACTCACCACCATTGTCAGATCTACGACATTTTAACTTTAAATTTGATTCATTTTCCATAAGGGATTTCCAACTTTTAAAAGTTTCAAAAACATCAAATTTACATTTAATACAATAAACCCATACCTTTCTTATGGCATCATCAATGAAATTCACATAATATTGGGATCCTCCATGAGAAGCTACCTAGGCTGGTCCCAACACATTTGAGTGAACAAGATCCAATTTTTTCTCCTTCTTTGTTGCCCCAACTTTGAGAAATCTCACTCTTTTTTGCTTTCTAAAGATACAATTTCTCACAAAAATAAAGATATACATCTTTAAAATCTAATAACTTACCCTTAGCCTTTAAATTTTGACTCATATAGCTTAGCTAATTATGCCACATGCTTGCATTTGAGTCTGAAGTAGATAACACATAAAAGGAATCAATAATACATGTAGACAAATACAATGTTTCTACCTTCTTGCCTCTTGCTAGAACAAGATATCCCTTGGTAAACTTCCAAGAGTCGGCTATGAATGTAACCATGCAACTAGACTCAGCTAGTTGTCCTACAAAAATTAGATTTCTCCCGAGGCTTGGCACATGCCTCACATATTTCAATATCCATGTATTTACATTCTACAATTAAAGATGAACTTCTCATTTACTAATAATATTTCATGGTTCATCATCTCCTAAATAAACATGCCCAAAATTACCTGGACATAATTTCTGAAATAACCCTTATTAGGGGTAGCATGGAAAGAAGCTCCTGAATCTAAAACCTATGACTCAATTTTTTTATCCAAGGAGAGAATAAGGGCATCTTGCATTACCTCGAAGATGTAACATCTTTCTCTTTACCTTTCTCTGTACATTCTCTTTCTTTTCCTTGAACCAACAATCGTTATTTACATGTCCTTTCTTTCCACAATTCTAAAGCAGGTTATTCCTTTACCTCTGGATTTAGACTCGCCATTCTTAGACTTTGATTTCCCATTATTATTTCTCTTGGATCTCTCCTTCTGCATTCCTCTTCTTTCTACATTCAAAGAATTTCTAGATGATAATTCTCTTGTACTTTTCCTACGTATTTCTTCGTTTAGGATTATATTAACCACATCATCAAACTTTAAAATATTAGAAGCAAGTGATGTTTTACTAAAAACCATTACCAAATTATCCCAACTATTTGGCAAATAATATAGAAATAAAAGTTCTTTCACTTCATCATCAAACAAAATATTCACTTATTTTAATTGATTTCTGATAGACCCAAAATCATTCAAATGACTTGATGCGATTCACCTTCTTGCATCTTATAATTAAATAATTTCTTCATCAAATAAACTTTATTTGAAGAACTAGGTTTTTCATATAAATTAGCCAAAGATATCATCAACTCTACCATGGTTGCTTTGCCGGTAATATTTGAGGTCACAGATCTTTGCCAGCTCAATATTATAGATCTCAGAGCCTTTTTGTCAATAATTTTCCATTCTTCATCAGTTATCTTCGTAGGTCTTGCCTTTTCATCCAACTATAAGTATAGATATTTCTAATAAAGATAATCTTCCACATACATCTTTCATAATTGATAATTTTGGCTATTAAACTTCTTAACTTTGTATTTGCTATCTTTTGCCATTGTTGTAGCTCCCACTCAATCAAAAATCCCTATGTGAGTAAATCTATCAACACACAAAACCCTCAAACAAGAAAGCTCTGATATTAGTTATTAGGGTTAATCACACTAGTTGTACATATATATTATTTAGATATAAGCATATAAGACATAAATACATAAATAAACCAGAAGAAACAATACACAAGATATAATGTGGTTCACCTAGTGTGGGCTACGTCCACTAAGAAACAAACAATATATTATTAAAAGCTTTAGAGAGGATATACAATTGAAAATATACAATCTTCCACACCTCTCCGGATGTACAATACTTTCTTCCTCACAAGCTTATCTTTTTCTCTCTCCAAGAATTCCTTCTCACAATTCTCCCAATATAACTTCTAACCTTAGTTTTTAGCTTATATATGCATATATAAAATTAGGGTACTTTAGCTATGCAGATTCACATATTTAGATCAACTTTATATCAAAGGTTAGATCTAATTCCTATGAGTTAAATAAAACAACCACGCACAAGAAAACCGATACAGTTACCCTAGCCAATGCCGATTCCTCCTTGCCTTGACCGATACCACACCGGTTGTCGGGTGACCAACGTCGGTCTATCGACTAACCCCGGTTACTATGTATTCCAACAAGTTAATAAAACATGCTAATGTGAAGCAATTAAGCTCCACAACTCAACACCGAGCTAGGGGAATAACTCTCCCAGTAATGAAAAAAAATCGTCCCTCATAACATGAGCTCTGCAACTAGCTCGGTATGCAACTCGGCTCGCTCCATGCACCATATCTCCATTAAAGGCCTCGGACTAGCTCGATGTAACATCTTAGCTCGCCAGATGAGAACTAACTTGCCCACCACTCGGCGAGATGGTTAGGGGCCTAAGACATTTTTTCCAATTTTATCAAACTCCCTTAAAAGTTTTATGGTTTTTTTGGATCCTTTTAGTGTCGAGAGAGGGCCATGTAGTCTTTTATGGTGCCCTCGGACATTTTATGTAATTTTTCCATTTTATGCCTGCAAGTGAGCCCCATTGCTTTCTTCTCTTTCGGAACAAACTTTGAGTTTCATCAAAACCCAGAAGAGGAAAAAATTCCTCTCATGGCTTCCAACCTCCTCTTGAGACCTTGTCAATGTATCTAAAGCACATAAACATATCTGCATCTCTTGAGTGACCTATGAGGGTTCATTAGCAATTGTTTCAATGCAAGGCTCCCCAGTTGTCCATTTTCACTCGGGAGGTGAAAATGGATAACAAATTTTGTGACTCACGGGGACATCTCGCCTTCTAGATGTGAATGACGAATTGTCTCGAATGTATCCATTGGGCAAAAAGTCTCCAAGAATGTCCTAAAAATGAAATGAATTTGAAAACATGTGTCCGTGAGACACTGAAACACTCTTGTTTGAACTGAAATTCCTATTATAGCTCAAATTTTCCATCTTATTTACAAAATTCTCTCGAGAATTAAGGTTTATTGAGAGTGGAAAATTATCTTGAGTTTGAAAACTCCTCCTTTCTCATTTCATTACCCCGTAAATCTGATCTATTTTGAGTACATGAAAACACTTGAATTTTCCTCAATATCGATGCCTTACTAAGACTTGAAGAGAAAATGATTGGTGATTTCTTGGCAAGGGTGGATTATTGCAAAACCTAGAGGTGCAAGGAACAAAATGGATCAAGCTACGCCATTGATTTTTGTTCTCTTGTTGGCTTCTCGAAACACTACTAAAGCACTTTGGAATAACTGGAACATTTAAGACATCATAGAACTACCACCTGTCACCATACCATAAGCTACCTCTTTCTTGATTTTTTGATTTTGGGAGGGGCATGAGAAACTCAATTGCTAATATGAAGAGAAAAGAAAAATAAGAGTACTAGAAATCTACCTCTTCATCTAATTTTTAGTTGCTCTACATTTGAGTTTTCTTGAGGATAACAATTGCTGCTTGCAACTCTAAGCTTCTTACTACAATATTCTTCTTGGAAACTTGGTGAATCAAAGAGAGAACACTAGAAGCAATGGAACCAAGGAACTTAGGGAAAATGAAACCTACTCTAACAAAAAGACAATGTGCACAAGCACTCGAATGAATAAAAATCCTAAAATAATATGTACAAAGGGTGAGATTTTACTTCAGTAACAATGATTGAGGTAGATTCCATTGACTGAAATAGGTAATTCTTTTCCATCCAACTTAGCTAGTCAAAAATAATTTCTACCCTTGCATTCCGTGATCATGTAGGGACCACTCCATATTGCATCAAATTTGGAATGCTTACCTAGTTTTTCCCGATCTACATCCCACTTTAGCACCAAGTCTCCTTCTTGGAATGTCCTTGCTTTTGCCTTCTTGTCAAATGACCTCTTGATCAATGCCTCATCCTTATCCATGGTTTGCATGACATGCTATCTTAGCTCTTCCAATTCCATGAGTTTAGCATACTTGGATTCCATGGCCTCGTACTTAGACAACTCCATCTGCTTGAAGAGCTATAATGCTAGAAATTCAAGTAAAATATGTAACCTTGCCTCTTTTTCGTAGACTAGCTTGTATGGAGAGCTACCTATTGACCTTTTTGGTGTGATTCTATCAGCCCACAAGGCTGATTTGAACTTTGTGTGCCAGTCCTTTGTTCTTTGTCCAACCTTCATAAGATTCTTAACAAGTTCTTGTTCATGGAATCAGCTTGTCCATTTCCCTGGGGGTAATAATTAGATGAAGTGCTGAGATATATTTCATTTTTAACATCCCACTTAGTGATTTTTGTGCCAAGAAATGTCGATCATTTTTGATATGATAGTATTTGAGATACAAAATCGCTACTATCCCCTCATAGCAGATAATATACTAGAATCATTTGCTTCTTTGAGTGCTACGCTTGATCCACTTGGTGAAGTAGTATGTTGCTATTAGAATCCACTTGTAGCCTTGGCTTACGTTGGGATTGATGACCCTAATAAAATGTAATCCCCACCGCATGAATGGTTGGTCTACTTGAGATGGAATAAAGTGGCGTGCGCCCGATTTTCCTTTCACAGTGAAGAATGCACATTTTTTACACTTCTTGATCCATGTATAACAATCTTTAAACAACGTGGGCCATTATTAAACATCTTTCATGATCTTGATAGTTGATACTCATGGAGAAAAATGGCATCCCGCTTCTCCATCATGAAACTCATGCAACACTTTCTCAATCTGATTTGTTGGAACACATCTTAAAAGAACTCCTTTCACATCCTTTTTGAATAAGATGCCATCGATAAGAACATACATAATCCTTTCACATTTTTTTCTTTGCTAAACTCCGGAGGGCATAAACCTATTTGTAAGAAGTGAATAATGTCTTGAACCCTGTTGATCAGCTAGACTTTGGCAATTAGTGAAGGAAATACAGAAGGTTCGCATTGGAAAGTAGGGTGCATTCAAAGACACGAAAGTATCAGAAAGGATCATGCATGAAGAATAGAAACAAGTTTGGGACTTCACCATTTTCACGACAAGGATTTATATTTGGAGATAGCGTGTAGAGCACTCAAACTGATTGGAGACTTGTGCATCACACATTGCCTATTTTTGGAGGATCAACTATGAAGCGCTTTGCATGGACACATGTCGGGAATAGATCTACTACTGTTAGTTAACTAATAATAGTCTTTTGTTAGCACACTTGTATGTGTGGATATTTTTGTAACGGCTTGTGGCTAATAATAGCATGTAACCTATTTTGGGATTAGATAAGTGGTGAAGGGTAAGTTCTACCCTTATAAATATGTAGTAAATCATGTAGTAGATATATAGATATATACATGGAGATAGAGAGAGAGAGAGAGCATACATGTATGAGAACCGAGATATAGTAAGATTATATCTTGCTAAATGCATTACACGCATGAGCGTATACCACCATTATTGTAATGAAGCTTCGTACTTTTTGTAATTAATATAATGGAGGTTATGGACTGAATCAAGGTGTTATCATGTTACAGTTCAGTATTGCATGCTTGATTTCATTATGGTTATCTTTTAATACTATTATTCTCTAAATCTAGATCTGAATATGCATTGTTTGAAAGATATAGTAGTTATAGATCTGAATGATTAAAGTATTCATCATGCTAACATCCAGCAATAACAACCCTAAGGAGGGACCTGGTACCTTTACGCGCTTCGGGTGAGCACTTAGTTTAGGCTGAGTGATGTGCTAGCGCGCCTGGGTTTGTATTGCTGAATTCTAGGCTACATCATTGGTTCCATTGCGGGACCTCTTTTTCAGATTCTTTTCGGATGGTTCACAATGAAGACATATCGGTTGACCTTAGCAAGTGTTGAAGAGTGGATACACGATATGGAAGAAGAATACACCCAATGGTTGAGCACTAGATCTGAGTTTAATGCAGGGCGTGTGGGTGGAACAAAATATATACGATAATTTATATGAAAGCTTTTTCGCTATCTTTCTAGTAGAATTGTATGAGTGGCTGATTGCTTATGCATCTAAGTGGAATTGGAGGTATCGCGCACTTTTCTGGACACATGAATAATTTTAGGCCCTTTATGATGCTGATCTGATTTGGACTTGAGCTGTGGATACGTGGTTCTATGGTGTTTTGAATAGTTATATCTTGAAGTACTCAATTTCGACTTATTCATGTCCATAAATAGCTGAATTCTAGTTTTTACGATATCCAAGGGGAACTTACTTGCAAGGAATTCCACTGGCAATCAAGATCTTGATGGTAACTTTGAATTTGGAGAGAGTAAACCGATGGCTAACTAAACCCCACCATGCACGGGGGAAGGAACAGGTTTGGTGAAAGATGGAAAACCTAGTGGCAGAAAGGCAGTAGAGAGAGGAAAGGAGGCTTAAGTATAACGAGGCACGCGAGAGGGAGATCAAGAAGCAGTGGGAGGTTATAGAGAAAATGGCGTTGTGGAGAAAGATTGTTTGGGAAGGATTTGAAGTTCACGCAAAAGACGTGGAACTCGAGACTCACGAACTCCCCATTTGGGAAAACATGATAGGAACTCTCCTCGGCCTCACGTAGAAGCACACCAACGAGAGGACTGGGCCGGCAAGGCGTGCATCTCGAATCCACCTGAAACCTTTCCCTTGCGCTTGGTTTTTCCAACATTTAGTACAACAAGTAGTCAACACACTAATTCAAGTAGTGGGAGAGTAGGAACCAATGATGCAACCTAGAATTCAGCAATACAAACCCAGACGTGCTGGTACATCACTCAGCCTAGACTAAGCGCTCACCCAAAGTGTGCAAAGGTACCATGTTCCTCCTTAGGGTTTCTATTGCAGGATGTTAGCATGATGAAGAGTTTAATCATTCAGATCTACAACTACTATATCTTTCAAACAGTGCATATTCAGATCTAGATCTAGAGAATAACAAGTATTAAAAGATAACCATAATGAAATCAAGCATGCAATACTGAACTGTAACATGATAACACCTTGATTTAGTCCATAACCTCCATTATATTAATTACAATAAATACACAGAAGCTTCATTACAATAACAATGGTATACGCTCATGCGCATAACAAATTTAGCAGCATAATCTTACTATATCTCAGTTCTCATACACCTGTATGCTCTCTCTCTATCTCTATGTATATATCTATATATCTACTACACAATTTACTACATATTTATAAGGGTGGGGACTTTCCCTTCACCGCTTATCTAATCCCAAAATAGGTTGCATGCTATTATTAACCACGCGCCATTACAAAATAGTCACACATGAAACTATGCTAATAAAAGACTACTATTAGTTAACTAATTGTAGTAGATCTATTCCCGTCCTATGTCCATACAAAAAGCTTCATAGCTGATCCTCCAAAAATAGCCAATGCGTGATGCGCAAGTCTCTAATCGGTTTGAGTGCTTTACACGCTATCTCCAAAAATAGATCCTTGTCGTGAAAATGGCTAAGTCCCGAACTGTTTCTATTCTTCATGCACGATCCTTTCTGATACTTCTGTGCCTTTGAATGCACTTTGATTTCCCGCACAAACCTTTTGTATTTCCTTTGCTAAGTGCCAGAGTCTGGTTGATCAACATTACCCCACACTAGTTTTATTGTTTCCCCAACAATGGTTATCTCCAAAACGAATCAAAGAATATGAATAGAAGAATAGAAAGAATTTGGATAAATGAAAGAATTCCTTCAACTTGCCGTATCTTCTTCTACAACCGGAATAATCAATTTTGGATATTCCTCTTTTATTTCCACCTCTAATGTCTATCAGTCACTGAGCGTGGCCTCTACCTTCTCTGGAATATCCACTACAATTAATTCTAACTCATCTCTTGCAATCTCTCCTTTTTCATTCTCTAATACCAACGTGATGCTGGACATTTTAGTCATTTGTCCTTCTAACAAGTCCATCTTCTGGGCAATGAGTTTCCCAAGCTCGTCCATCCTCTCCCTATGTGGTTACTGAGCTGTTGTAAGGGCCTCGCTCTTCTGTTTCGCAAGTGCTAACCATTCTGCGCACCCCAATGTCTCATCCTTCATGGACTTTAGGACCTCATTATCTTCTAAAATGGTCCTGATCCTTATAACAACCTTTGAGGCTTTGTATAAATATTTAGCGCTTGATCCACCTTCTTCCTCCTATAAGCTTTGAAGCAATCCTTCATATGAAGCAATCTTCTGCATCACTGAAGCCTTTTCTCACTTTGCTTCTTGTGTTGGATCCTTTGGTGCTGACATGCACAGAGGTTCATCTTCAAGCACTAAATCCACTAATGTACTTACATAATGCATTGCCAAAGGAAATGTCTTGGGCACCTTTGGCTCCAAGTGCGGCCTAGCCTTCACGATATTGTCACCAATTTCCTCTGCCATGATGATAAACACTGTGTTCTTCTTCTGTGCTAAGTATTTTTCTTGTTTTAAGTGCGCTATCTCCTCATCCTTGGTCTTGATCTCTTCTCTCAGCGCCCTAATTGTGACAGCTTTATCCATATTGCATCGTGCCACTTCTATTAAGACTTTCACCAAAGCTTTGCTTACTTGTTAATTAGACATAACAGTAGGATTTATTGTTATGTTCCTAGCCTGAGGTGTCTTTTTCAACCTCCATGACATGCATGAGTCCTCACACACATCAAAGTCTGGTTCATCCATGTGTGTGTGCATCGACCATGACAATTGCTTCCTTGTGCACACTGTTGCCATATCCTCATCCATTAACTCCCAACCATATAACTCCTTTTGTGTCATTGTCTTGCTGGAAACATACTTCTTCCTCAGAGTGTGGTAGTCACAATCTACCTTGTCTGCATTGAAGGTTAAGTGGCGTACATCTGAGAACCGATGAACTCATGCTTGACAATAACTTGCTATGAAGGCATATGAAAATTTACACCATGGGCTCTAAGCCTTGTCCTTCATCGCAAATCACGCGATGCAAAAGTGTTGGTATACGGAAAATTGAATTTCCTTACCCACCATTGAAGGAAAATCCTTGGGTATGTGCCACTCTTCCTCGAATGCCGCATAGAGTCTATCGTACCACATCTTTTCCCTCTGTTTGAATGGTCCACTCTTTGATCCATCACACAAGTACTTGCCAAACCTCTTCGCAGGTGACTTGTGTTCCATGGGATACTCCCAAATCTTCTCCTCTCGGCCCATCGGGCACCCCAATCTCCATGAACACTAAGGATACTAATAGAATGCCAAAACTTATTCTGTCACATGTCTGTGCTTCTTCAATAATTATCTTTGATATGTGATCTGCAATGGTGTAGATCACTCCTTGAGACATCTTCTTGGTGATGTGCAACCACATTTTGTTTACCTGTGACCACCTTCCTTGGTCATTCAGTTTTGTCACAAGATGTGCAACTGCCTGCACTACTAGGTACTTCTTCAACTTGTCAATGTCCATGTCACGCGGACCCTTGGTATACCCCAGCTCCTTCCTCATCTCTAGGATTGTGGATTTATCAATTAAATCATTATCTAGATCTAACCTTGAGGCCCTTAGTCTTGTCACCATTGAAATCAAGGCAACTGTGATTCTTACCCTCCATCCGACAAAGTAGAAGAAGTCCTCATGGACTCTTCTCATCAACCACCGATACAATGGCTCATACTTTCCAAAGTATGGTAGCTCAATACAACCGGTAGACTATGTTACGCTTCAGCAATTTCTATCTGTGTCATCATATACCAAAGATATCCTCTTTCGTACACTTGTTCATTTTTGTGCTCAATAACACATCAAGCTCCTTCTTATTATCTGATGTCCGATGGTTGTAATAATTGATTTTACATTGGCGGATATGGGAATCCCATTCTTGTCCCACAATCATGCCCTTTGGATACTGCATTTCTGAAAAATTACTCTCGGGAGCAATCTCTTCTTCCACTTCAACCTTCTTCTTCCCTTTATCTCCTGCTGCGGGTGCTTTCTTTGGTGCCATTTGAAAAATATCTCTCTTTTCCTCCTTCTATAATTGAGCAATTTGAAACCCTAGTTGAAATCTCCATGCCCTAGTGGAAATCACGTGCCCTAACTCATTTGTAATGCATCTGCTTCGCTCAAACCCTTCTCCTATGGGAACACAAGCTTCTCCTGTGCATAACCCTTCTCTTCACGTCTGGTTTCAAACTCTTCGCACCTCAACATGATTGCTCAGTTCACACTTAACCCTTTTCAAATTCTCTCAATTGCAATGGTAAAAATGAACTCGCATCCCATCCTTATATAGAATTTCAAAAAGTTAGTGCATTGATTACCTCTGTTTACCTCATTTTATTCACTTTTCTTGTTTCTCCTTCTTGGTGTTGATGAAACCGATGAAGTAGTGTGTTTTTTTATCCCTATGGATCAATATCAATGTTCATT
The DNA here is from genome assembly GCA_018340775.1 of Taxus wallichiana var. yunnanensis. Lineage (NCBI taxonomy): Eukaryota > Viridiplantae > Streptophyta > Pinopsida > Cupressales > Taxaceae > Taxus > Taxus wallichiana. The sequence continues at coordinate 874,228,000 of CM031239.1, read as the reverse complement.
GATTTCAATTCATTATTTTCATCTACCTTTCCCTATTAAATAATATAGAAAATAATGTAAGAAAAAAATTGTACATAATGATGATGGAACATGGTATTGTTCAAAGTTCCAAGCTACATTTTCAAGATTGCACTTAGAGATATGAACTTTAGATTAAGATAGCTGAAGAAACAAATACTATATGGGTTTTGATTTTTGAGAGCCATCAAATAAACTCTTTGGCATGTCTATAAAATAATTATATTTTCCATTTTTAATAAATAAGTAAAAATGAACAGGTCATAGATCATTTACAATGTGATTAAATAATTTCTCTTCGCCCTTTCAAAGAGCAAAGACATGTACAAAAATAAGGTGTGATTGAAATTAACAAACTCACAAACAATAAAAAAACATTTTCTCTATTAAAAGAAAAAAATTATAGATAAAATTAGTGAGTTGTAAACTCTTTTTAAGGTTAGATCTACAACCAATTTTTACCATATGGACATATATACACTTCTACATTTATATAATACTTGAATAGAAATACATATTATTTTTTACACCCTAATTAAATTACGTTATGAAAATTACACAACAATAAGTCTGATGTAAGGGTTTGTAATAGGAGATCATTATGATTTAATCAATTTATAATTAACCATTTAGAACCAAAATAATAAATTAATATTGCAACAACAAAAAATGATAAATGATAGCTCAAATACACAAGATGATATGAATATTGAGTTATACAAATCATAAAAAAGAATATCCAAATATTAATATAGTGGAAAAGATAGATCAAAAACTTGAAATGCTCTGATATAAATTATGGAACTAGAAACCAAGCTAGTGTAGGACCATGGAAATATATACGGCCCAGACCTAGAGTTATGTGGTCTTGACTAGGAGTGTATGGTCTTAGACCATTTGGAATTTGAGTTCTATAACTTGTGATCTTTACTTACCTACATATTCACTTTATCGTATGTCTCTCTTGTTCACTTAACCCCGTGATTACGTGTAATCACTGCAAAAAAATTGGAAACCATAGAAACCTACAATAATCTTCATCAAAACATTAGATAACCAAAAGAAAAAATCATGTTTGTGGTGAAGTTAGACTACCCTTGTGTTCAACCCAGATGATCCAATCTATGTTTTGCATTAGATGACCTCATGTACAATGTAGCCTCATGTGGCTCTCGTAAGTGCTTGTGTAAGTGTGAGTATGATATAATCTAATCCCTATGGGTTCCCTCATGTCTTTTGACACAAATAAATGCGGGATAACTATATATTATTGATTGTACCCAATATGGTAATATTGTGATGTGGTGTGCTTAAGCTAGGTGACCTAACCCTTTGTTCTTTTGAACCCTTTTGAAAATGTTTGGAGTGACTTTTCTCTTTTTAAGACATAGCTTTATGAATTTTGCATGCTTGAAAATGGAGGAAGTTAGACGATTTGACTTAGTTAAGTGATTTAAAATTATAATAGGGTTTGTTATAATTGATATGTGATTTATTAAATCATATTTTGGAGAGACTTGAGTGCTTTTGGAATGATATTTACAATAATAGCTTGTAAGAATTCTAGGTGAGTTATAAAGTGATATTGAATTTATTAAATAGCCTTCTATAGGTGAACTACTATGAAAATATTGACCTAGGAATATGAAATGACATAATAAAGATATTCAAATTGAAAACATAGTCGGAAGATGTCATAGGTCAAGACTATACAAGTTGATTAGGACCAAATTTCACATCTTGGTAAAATTGTATGGTATAAGATAAGAGATATGTGATGCAAAACAAAAATTTGTAGTATGTTGCATAGGGATAGTTTACTCCTTTTATCAATTAATATTTCTTGAATTAGTGACACAAGTAGAGTGTAAAGATGAACAAATCATGAAATATCTAGAAATATTTACTTGATTGGATTTGAATGTGAGAATTTATCTTATAAAGGGAGCATAGTCAAATTTTTGTTACCAAAGGAAAAGTTACTAAATTTTAGTGTCTACATTTTCACCTTTACGTGTGAAATTAAAAATTACAATCTTAAAGGAAAAACATACTTGAGTCTACACACATACTTTCCTTTTCTTGATATTTTTCTTTGATGTGTTGGTGTCAACTTGGTCTATGGTGAAACCTCGCACACAAATTTTAGTCAATGTTTATGATATAAAATGAAATATAACTCAAAGTATAAATAACACTTGTAACTTTGAACTTGCATAAAGTAAAGAAGATACAAAATATGGAAAGAATATGCCCATTCATTCTACAAAGCTAGGAGATCCCATTATTAATTTTCCTTGGATATTTTGAATTATTTTTGAGATGCCAAAGGATTGGGGCAATCAATCCTCAATTGTGTCATAGAAGAAGTTGGAGTGTTGAGTGCATACAACCAAACACCATAGGAGAGAGAGAAAGAAGTTGAAGTACCCCACTAAGAGAGATAATACTAGCGTATAATAATTCTTTAGTAACTATGATACCTTTCCATTTATATTTTATGAGATAAGAGGAACAACAACCTATGAAGAACTTAGTTTCTTCAATACCTTCTATAAACCCATGGACCACATTGTTTCAAATGGATCTAGGCCCAATTTTGTAATTGTTATAACTACTGGGTAAGATAAAACCACATAGTAAAAAGTAATGGATATACCATGCCCCATCATGTGTTATACTATTAAGATTGAGTGTATAAATTATTAAATGACATAGAGGAGAAGAAGTCCCATGCCCCAAGATCCTATTCTTACAAATATGTTGGAGTAGTGTAGAAAGAAGGAATGAAGTAATCATGCCCCTTATATAATGTTATGAACTGAGTAATCTATGTTTGAAACTATAGAAAAAATTATGAATAGCCAATCTAATATATTTTTGGTATTTTTCTAAGAGATTTTCCTTCTATTAAAGAACATATATTGTGGTCAAGGCCATGCCACGATCTCAACTAAACTGTATAATTTTGACCTTTATTAAATTATGCCACTTTTTAGTATTTTTTCTTGTTTTTGATGATATGACCACCGTAATTTATTTTCCTATGTCCCGTAATATATTTGTATTTGTAGGATATATCTCAATGAATTCCCCCTTTTTGAGGCATGTGTGATAAAGAATTTGAGCACGCAGCTCATAAGAATAGATGTGTACACATGTGTGATAAGTTTTTAAATTTATGTAGGAGCACACCAAAGGTTGGAATGATAGCCACCACTGGAAACATGTACCTAGAAAATGGGTTGCCCATAATGGAAACCATGACATGTAGAGAAATAAATATGAAACACACAACAAGAAATAATACATGTGTGTAAAAGTAGCAAATACAATACGGAAAGATTCAATCATGACATATCTAGAGTAACAATAGTGTAGGAATATAAACAATAGTGTAGAGATAATTAATTAAAATTATAGAAACATATTCAATCGATGCATAAATTCATAAACACGGACACCCATAATGTTATAAGAAAATCAAAATAGAAGACATTATAGGACGTATATAGAGAAACATGTGTATACATATTTTGTTTAAATTGAATTAAATCTAATTTTAGAGTAACTATTGTAGTGTATGATATACAAATGCTAATATATAGTAAGACACAAGAAAAAAAAAAGCATGTGCAAATGTGTTCAACCCTAAGCAAGAGAGGGAGATAGAGATACTTAGCTGATTCTTGAGTAATATGAAAACGATCTCGGGAGGTGAATAGCTGAAATAGACTAGGTAAAGTGTCATTAATGCTCTCTAGAGGTTCTAAGACTCGGGAATGTGAAAAGCAAGAGTACCCACAGGGAGGGACGGAGTGCTTAGGCACTAGTTTCCATTATGGGTGCTAGTTTCTATGTGAATGATCAGGATATGGCCTCTTTTGTGTAGGAGGAGTTTCGTTGTTGGTCCCTAGTTATCTCCTTGATTTCACTCCTTGATCACCAAATGTACTGTAACCTGCAAAAAAAAGTTGCTTGCTTAAACCTATCCACAAACCACATCAAATGTAATTAAAAAGATGCGAGAATGTGGATTCAGATCGACCCCATCGGTCACTCGAAGAGTGAACTTGATACCAAGCGTTGCACTATATTTCGGACTCAGTGTAGTTCTAGGATGCCCTTGTGCAAGTTGCACAAAGTGATAACAAAGCTAGATCTAGAATGTAGAAAATGTATAGAATGTGTGGGATGGAATAGAATAGACTTCCCTCCTATGTTGTATATGCGAAAGAATTTAACCCTTCTCCCTTGACTGAATTTTCTAGATGGATTGTTTGTGATGCTCTTGTGTCTTTTGGATGCAAGCTTAGGTGATAATAGATAATGCTAGTGCTTAGCCCCTTATTTGAGAGCTATAACTATGTATATATATGATTCCCTTGTTTAAATTTTGTAATTGACAACTAAAAGGCTGACCCAAAAGTATAAAAGATGCCCAAGATGTAAAAGAGACCCAAAAGAGTGAGAAAAGGGGAGAAGGGTCGGGAGCACCCAAGAGGGATAGGAGCACCTAAGCGCTAGTTTTCGAGGCCATAAAATATAAATCAATCAAATAATGACAGTTTGTAATATGTGTAAGAATAGAAAGAGTGCAAGAGATAAAGAAAAAGGCCCAAAATACATTATCAATTACTACTTTTCTTGCTTAGGAATCATGTAAATGCTAGCATGATTTTAGGACCTAGAAATGTACCCAATTGCATAGCTTTTGTGTCTACATTATCCCCACTTTATGTTGTTGAGTGAATACTAAATAGTATAAAGTAGATAAAAGATGTGTACCTTATGATCTTGTAGAGAAGAGCATTGATGATAATGTTCCGAGTGGACAAGTGAAGCGTGAAGTGATTGCAATATGAAGCGTAGAGACTAGGAAAGGGAAGTAAACCCTAGGGGTGAAGCGTATGTGTTGTTGGAGCTTGTGTGAGATGATTTTTGTTGTGTCTTACGGATAGACATGAAAAATAAGAGTGAAAGAGTAGTTAAAGTTACATATACGAGAAATCAAAGTAACATGTGTATAAGTAAGTAAAAGTATGAAAGCATGTAAAAGGAAAGTGTGCACTTGATGTATAAAAGTGTAAGAGATAGATAATTATCTTGATTTGCTTAGAGATACTGCTGAATTTGTTGTTGATGGTGAGGTTTTTGGGTGATCTCATGCCAAGAGTGAGTTTTTCCAGTGATCTCACGCCGAGAGTGAGTTTTTCGAGCAATCTCATGCTAAGAGTGAGTTTTTTGGGTGATCTCACGCCAAGTGTGAGCCTTTTCGGTGATCACACACCAAAAGAAGAGTGTTGGGGAGAGAGTTCTAGTTAATCTCTCCTCCCATGACATTTCCCAAATAATCACCACCGCAGATGGTACGTATTGATTGTTCCAATTACTCTTGATTTTAATCAAATGTATTGATAAAAGAATTTTGTAATCGGAGGAAAGTTTGTGCTACTTGTAGAACTATTCTAAAAGGTGATGGAGATCATGTTGAACTATGAAATTGATTGTTTCTACCCCGGGACTTTTGCGCCAAGCGTTACTATCTACTACTAGGCACTAGTTTATGCTCGTGTGTAAGGTCCAAGTATAATTCTAGACCATTATGTGACTATATTCTATGTTGATTCTCAGTACTATGATGATATGTATTGTAGCTCTAAGATGTTATAGGGGTGATTTTTCACCCAATATATGCCCCCTCATTTGGGGTGCATGTGATGATTGGAGGATAATGCGATCCAAAGGAGAGGATCACGATTAACTAAAATATGAATATTCTATGGGAAGTATAGAAAACTAGTTAATCTAATATAGGAGGACCAAAACATTATAAAGACCGCACTAAAGAAGAATGGAATAATTTTAGATAATTATACTACGTGAAATAAAGACCCTAATGTGCAAGGAAGTAAGGAGAAATGAGTTAGTCGATTCTTCAAGACTATCGCAGAGTGTCGCAGTATGACAAGAAATCCAAGAGTAGAAAAAATCACTCGAAGTCCCAAAATGCCGATCTAGAGGATTTGAGAAGACCGAGGTGCCTTGGAAGGTATTGGGGCACCCTAGTATGTATAATAGGCACATTGGTCTCTCGTAAAAGCTCATAATTTGGTTTTCGTAGGGTCATAAGATGATTTGGAATATTTCCTGTTTGTCACAGTGGATCTTCCGAGCTTCACCGAGTGTGTGAAATAATGCAAGATGAAGGAATGCCCTGAAAAAGACAAAGAAGCATCAAAACCCTAAAATAAAATATGTAAAATGAATGGGTCGATCAACTTAGTTTGCCACAACAAAGGGCTTACTAAACCGAGTGTTACACTACATTTTAGACCCAAGTGTAGTTCTTGTGTGTGTGTGTGTGTGTGTGTGTGTGAGTGATTCCCTAGGTACTCTTATGCCTGTCGCACTTTGTGAAGTAGCAAGAAATAATAACTATAGAAAAATTAATAGCATGTGTACATGAAATAGAATATAATCCTCCCCTATGTTGTGTGTGTTGATGCGATCTACTAACCTTGATGTGTGGTACTATGTGGATGTAAGTGATGTAATTGATGCAGCTCTAGATGGAGTAATAGTAGTATGTGATGTTAGGACCCTCATTATGGTCTCATAAATTTGTATTTATAGGGTTCTCTTGCTCTAATTTCGTAATTAACCCCGACATGGCCGACTAGGAAAAAGATAAGGATGAAAAATGGCTAGAAAGACCCCAAAAATAATGGGAAAGTGGAACATGGATCGGAGCACCCTGGTGGGACCAAGGCACCCTAGGGTGCCCCAAGATGGGTTTGGGCACCCCAAGTATAGGCCTAGGCACCCCGATTTAGGATAAAATGATGGGATATTTACAAAATAGGTGTGTAGGAAAATATATGGGAATGAGGAAATAAAATATTAAAAAAAGATGGCCAAAAGGTGGGATTAATTAATATTTTATTCACTTGATAACCCTATAAATAGTAGCATAAAACCGGGCTAAATAATGCCTAAAGTGCATGACTTTGTGTCTAGATTTTTCCCCACTTTATGTTGGTGAGTAGAACACTTGGTAACATAAAGTAGATAGAGATGCGTACCTGATATCCATGTAGAGTGTAGAAGAAGACATGCCGATGGACTAGACTCAAGCGTGGAATGAAAAAAGAAAAGTGGAGGAGCGTGGATTCTAAAGATGAAAAATGCGCAAGAAAAGTGATGAGAGTGAACCTAGGGCGGAACGCGTGTGTAGATGTTACGGTGTGTAGTGTACCTACATGGTTAGTAAATGTAAGTGAGGTTGTGGTGTGTTCTCGTCATGTCATTGTCATATCATTGTTGTTGTTGCCCGAATTTGACCGCTTGTTCCTCATACGACCAAACCTTAGGAGAAAATGATCAAGTAGTCAAATATGTATGTATGTAAAAATGTTGTGTAAAATACGCATGTGTAAAGTACAAAAATGTAAAATACACAAAAATAAAAGTGTAAATGGAACATGTGCACCTGATCCATGTCAAGAAAAAGGGTGTAGAAGGATATACTATATCTTGTCAGTGAGTTTTTAGGCAATCTCATGCACCTTGGCTGAAGAAGTATAGGGAGGAAATACTCTGTGTCCTCTAACCTTTAACCGCTTCTGCTGAAATGTGTGAAGAGACCTATGTACTATCTTGGATTTTTGTTTGATCTCGATGCCACATGATGAAGGAATGTAGAGAGGCACACCCACCGTAGCCTCCAATCTCATGTGACTCCGTAGAAATTCCAAAGGACACCATATCATGTAGAGGTCATTATGTATGAAGTTCGTAGACTAGTCTAAACTCATTCAATGTATGTAAACCCACAATGCCAAGGGTGGAAAGTGCATTGTACTAAATCAATGTAAATATGTTGTGTTAGTATGTAAATCCATCAACAATTACCCCCTCTTTGGGGTGCATGCGGTGTCATTGAAAGGAGAATGTGGCCCTAAAAGAGGACCTCTGCTCTCGATCTATAGAACAACGCCTTGCAGGGGAAAGGGAAAGTGTGTGATAGAAACCAAGGCACACACAAAAGGGATGGCTACCCAAAACAAGTGTTAGTCTGAAAACACATGCATGTAATAAGACAAGTGTAAAGTATGTAGACAATGTAGTAACTACCAAAAAAATTAGTGTAAACACGTAAGAAAACAAGTAGACTGCACAAAGCAGGTTGCAAACATGGGACATCACTCATGATGTCGCAATAAATGTAAGGCCATCATGTCCGTAAAAAATAGACAAGTGTACATACAAGAAAAGGGAAAAGTCTCATACAATGGAAAACAAAGCGACAAGTAGCAACAAATAAGTAGTCATGGAAACATGTAATCCTGTAAAACAAGTGTTGCACATGGAACACCCATAACATGTTAGAGTGATAACCAATATGTCAAAGCGTGTAGGAGCAAGTAGTATAAGATGCTAAGCACAAAATGAAATAATAACACTTGGATAAGATGAATGTGGATTCCCCTAGTGGCCGGTATAGGAAGGGTAGAAGGCAAGCATCCATGTCACATGTAGAGTCCTATGTCTGCAATCACACTAAACAAAGATGTGAATGTGCATGTGTGTATGATAATGACATATAAGAAAGTAGTTTAACATGTGTAATAAAGTGATCATGAAAAACACTAGTAAGCAAAAGTAAATGCCCCCAAGACAATGTAGTATGACGTGGATGGATGGAATGCAAATGTGAGATAGAAGGGTAGGAGCAATGTTCCCTCCAAGTGGATGGAAGTGTATGTAATGAGGTTCATTTTTTTCCCTCTCAGTAGTCAAGAATGAACCATAAATGAGATTACATCATCGGGTAATGGTCGGTTAGTGTTGGTTGTTTCTAGCACATTGCGATGATTGTGTATATGTAATGGTGATGAAATGCGACATGTGGAGAGATGTATGTGAACCCTATAGCCGAAGCGTATATCATGACTTGTTGAATGGATGAGTGATGATTTAGCCCTAAACATATATCACTATATGATGAAAGGATGGAGATGGGTGACGATTTAGCCTAAAGCGTATGTCACTACAAGATGAAAGGAGGGAGTGGTGATGTAACCTAAGGTGTATACCACTACAAAATGATAAAATGGGTGACAATTTAACCTAAGGTGTATGTCACTATGAGATGAATAATAAGGGAGTGGTGATGTAACCTAAGGTGTATACCACTACAAGATGATATTATAGGTGACAATTTAACCTAAGGTGTATGTCACTAACGCTGAAATGTCGCATGGTGAAATGGCGCATGAGGCAATATTATATGGTGAATGTAAGGTCCATTTGATTGGTAAACCCTTGGCAATCAGTATGGACCAAGGAACTAAAGTGTGTCATAGGGTGGTGAGGACAACGTGTAGAAAACAACATAGTATAAACGACCAAGTGATGAAGAGGGTATGTAAATGTGCGGTGTGGGAAATGCAATGTAGGATGGGTAGTGCATATAGAATATGTAATGTGTGAAATGCAATAATAGGTGCATATAGAAATAGAATGTATAATGATAAAATGTAAAGCTAGACCCATATAAAATGTAATCTAGCATAGTATGTATAATATAGATGATGTATAAATGCGTCGTGTGAACAATGCAATGTAGTATGTGTAGGGTGTGTAGAATATGGAAAATGTAAGATGCGGTGATAGGTGTAAATAGAAATAGAATATGTAGTGATAAAATGTAAAGCTAGGCCCATATGTAATGTAATCTAGTGTAATATGTAGAATGTAGGGGTGAAAATGTAAAACTAGACTCATATGTAATGACAACTAGTGTAGTATACGAAAAATGTATGATATGAAAATGTGCGGTGTATAACGTTACTAAGTGTGTGTATATTTGAATGAATGAAATGCATAGATGAGAACTATTATAATGTATAAGAGATGTAGAATGGATGGTGTATGAAGTACAATGTAGGCTTAAATGGAATATGTAGTGCCTATGGTGTAGTGTGTGGGGTTCATTATAATGGTAATCCCTCAACAGTCTAGTGTGAACCGAAGCACAAGAGTGCATCATTAGGTAATGCCGGTGATATGATGGGTGATATGCTATGCTGATAGGACACTCAAGAAGAAGTATGAAAGACGAGACTAGGAAGCTATGCGGAGGAGGTGGTGGGGAGCGTGAAACTTGATATGTCCCCACAGGTGGTAGTGTGGCACAAGTGGCTAGGAAACCAAGGCACATGAAAACAAGATAGGCTAGTAACATGTGTTAGTAATAAAAGTAGCTAGCATGCAAAAGAATACAATGTAACAAGCAAGTGTGAAAATAAGATAGACTACGAGAGTCGGGTTTCATCCATGTGACATCGCTCACAATGTCACAATACAATCAAGGACGAAGCATCCAAAGACATACAATGATAAAAAATACATAGGTCATAGCCCGTAAATAATACCATACAATAACAAACAATGGCAAACAATAGCAAGAAAAATGTATCAGATAACCATGGTTCTATGTAATCCTGTAAGGAAAATGCTACACATAAAGCACCCGCTAGTATGTTAAAAAATATAGATAGTATGTCAAAGTGTGTATAAATCAATGAAAAGTATAGTGATAGTAACCTAAATGATGTAGCAATAGAGCTTGTGATGTGTAGAGTATGAGAGTATCAAAATTATATGCCCCCATGAGCCTTGGTGGGAGTGGTAAGAGATTCATGTCGAGCATCATACATCATATAAAGAGTCAGTAATGCAGATGTTCATTCACTTCTAGAGACCAAGTGAACACACATGTGTATATGATAAAGATAATGAAATACTAAGAATCATCTAACATAGGAAACAAAGTGTAAAATGAGGTAGAATAACATACCAAGAGTAATTGGAACCAATATATGCAAATGATGTATGAGTTTGATGGTGTGATTTGCAAGAGATTTGAAGATGGTTGGAGCAAGATTTTCCCCAGTGTATATGAGATGAGGCTCATTTATAAATGATTCCTCAACAATCAAGAATGAACCATAGAACAAGAGTGTGTCATCGGGAAATGAGTGTGTTGTGTGAGAGTAGATGCTAGAAAATATATATTGTGAAGCACAAAGTATGAAAAATATGTGATGTGTGTAGAAACCTAAAATTGGTTACTCAATTTGGTGTCCCCTGTGTTCTCTTACCTATTCTATTCTCGGGTAACCCAGTGCACTTTTATATCACTAATTCTCTCTTAGGGTATTAATTAAATATCTAATTAAAATGCCTATCGTAAGTTTGTTCCACCCCATTATATTTCACCCATGGATAATTAAACATTAACCATGTAATTCTATCTTCTACATTTATTCCATTTCTACTTATTCACCCCATATCACTTCCCAACCTCCCGTGTTATTATTATCCATCCATCCCACCTATTTCTCCTCTCCTGGAACCGTGTAGCGGGATTTTCCTATATTTGAGTTAGAGGGATAATATTCTTATCCTCACAACTCATCCCTTTTCGCCACTTTGGGAGTCTCTGCTCCCGATCAAGCTGCCGATTGCTTTCTCGATCGACGCCGATTTTTTAGAGCAGCACCGATTTTACCTCGGTCGGCGCTAACTATAAATACACGACCTAAACTCAGTTCTGGTTAGACGGTAGAGACTTGAGAAATAGTGAAAAAACTTGAGCGAATCTTGAAACTATCAATTGAGAGAAAGTGAATTTTGTCCAGATCAATCTCGGAGAGGTGCACCGTTATTCTGCCCACATAATATTGATATCACTTAGGTTCTTCAACCTCTGGGTGACTCCATTTCTCCCTCTAGCCAAGGTGGAACTCTGCCCACATCTCTGTAGCTCCTGCAGGTCTCCACAATCCGATCATCATCAGTCATCAGTCAAGCTTTTTACGATTTCTTCCCGGTCGATGATGACCCAACATCAATCGATGCCGATTTGTCCAAATCGGCGCCGTTCCAAACCATCGATGCGATCATTGTCTAATCGACACCGACCAATCTGTAGAAAGGTACATAATCCAGTGACACAATTTCATCTTCGTTTTTACAGTTTCTTGCTTTCTTTCGATTCTGTTCTTTGTTTTTACATTCGTATGCGACTTAAAATCAGAAAATCTAAACATTTGCTTACATATTTTATCATGTACACCCTTATTCTTCATTGAAAACGTGAACTGACATCCACCGAGGAAGCTAATCACTTCCTGCACCCGATTTCCGGCGCTCACCCTTATATCTTCTAACGTCATCTTTTTCTCACGTCAAGTATTCGTGCATCGCAAGTTTCTTGGATCTACTCTGCAGGATTGCTCATGAGCGCCCATATTAATTCCATCGAGCTTTCTCTCCATCTACATCTTCGAATCTTGTCCAATTAATCAGTATCGACTTTATTTGAGTTTTCGGGGTTTTGTGTTTAGTTTGGTGCATTAACTTGGACAGGTAACAAGCGTAGAAATTCTTGATCTACAATGTGAGGTCCATTGATGAAGTGGTCCCTCAACATTTAAGTGTGAACCGTAGCACTAGAGTGCATCATTGGGAAATGAATATGTTGTGTGACAGTAGAGGCTAGAAAAGGTGTATCATGAAGCATATAGCGTTAAAATGTGAGGTTCATTGATGAACTAGCCCTCGACAGTCAAGTGTGAACCATAACACTAGAGTGTGTCATCGGGTAATGAAGGTAAAGTATGTTTACCGTGAGATGAGGCTCACCAAATGATTTTGTTTAAATTAAATTAAATCTAATTGAAGAGTAACTATTGTAGTGTATGATATATAAATGATAATATACAATAAGATGCAAGCAAACAAGAATGTACAAATGTGAAACCATGAGAAAGAGAGACTTATCTAATTTCGAGTAATCTGGAAGTGATATGGGCGGTGAATAGCTGAAATAGATTGGGAAAAGTGTCGTAAATTCTCACTTTGGACATTCTGAGACTTAGGAATGTGCCAAACAGGAGCACCCACGGGAGGACAGAGAGCGCTGACGCTAGTGTCCATTCTAGGAAATATTTTATGTGTGAATGATCTAGATCTTGCCTCTTTTGTGTAGTAGGAGCTTCATTGTTAGTCCCTGTTTATCACTTTTATTTCCCTCCTTGATCGTCGAATGTCCTTGTAACCTACAAAACAAGTTATGTACTGCACCTATCCACAAACCACATCAAATATAATAAAAAAGATGCGAGAATGTGGAGTCAAACCGACCTCGGAAGTCACTCGAGAGTGAACTTAGTACCGAGTATTGCACTACATTTCAGACTCCATGTAGTTCTATGTGTAAGTGTGTGTAATGATGCCCTATGATGCCCTTGTGTAAGTTGCACAATGATAGCGAGCTAGATCTAGAATGTAGAAAATGTATAGAATGTGTGGGATGAAATAGAATAGACTTCCCCTCTTATGTTTTGTATGTAAAAGAATGCAACCCTTGTCCCTTGAGTGAATGTGTTACATGGAGGCTTTGTAATGTTGTTGTGTCTTTTCGATGCAATATTAGGTGATAAAAGATAATGTTAGTGTTTAGCCCCTTATTTGAGAGCTATAACTATGTATATATGTGATTCCCTTGTTTAAATTTTGTAATTTACAACCTGAAAGGCTGACCCAAACGTATAAAAGATGCCCAAGATGTAAAAGAGACCCAAAACAATGAGAAAAGGGTCAAGACCGCCCGGGAGGATAGGAGCGCCTGGGTGCTAGTGTCCTAACTAGCTGCTAGTGTCTGAGACCATAAAAGATAAATCAATCAAATACTGACATGGTTGTAATATCTGTAAGACTAGAAAGAGTGCAAGAGATAAAGAAAAAGGCCCAAAAGACATTGTCAATTACTAGTTTTCTTGCTTATAAATCATGTAAATGCTAGCATGCTTTTAGGACCTAGAAATTTACCCAAGTGCCTAGATTTTGTGTCTACTTATACACATAAGATATGCATAGGAAATCAAGACACGTGAGATGTATACAATAGGAAATCATAGACTTTTAATCAAGAAAATAAATAATCAATCATAATCAAGGATTCAAATAACATATTATTCAAACAAGGAAACAATCCGTATAAACAAGTAGTGCAAATATTGTATTAAGAAATTAAAGAAAACAATGATAGTAAAAGAAAAAATAGTAAGATAGGTTATCATTACACATGACACATGTTAGTCCTATCACCTCAAAAGATAACATAGATGTGTTATGTATATAATCAAACAATATGATGAAGTGTAAAGTATATGTAATGAAATGAAATAACTTGTATAATGTGGGAGATGCACCTAAAGAGTAGTGTCAATGGGAAGGGACCAAACCGAGACTTGTCATCATGCATCATCCTATATGTATCTTGCATCAAGCTCAATATACTTTGTGAATGAATGTGTGTAAAGAGTATAAAGAAAATATTTTTATCTATCAAACAAACATGACTAAAAATGTTTATCAATGACAAACTAGCCAATAAAATAATAAATATGCCCCGATTGTTTTTGTAAATATGTGATTGTTTTTATCATGTGATTGTTTATATGTTTTTAAGTGTTGTTGTCAAATATTTATATATAGGAAGGGGTGTATAAGAATAAATACCCAATAAGATCCTTAGAAAGAGGCACTTTTCACTCAAAGGGTAAAGGAGACTCAAGGTCCATAAATTTCAAAAGAGACAAAGGATTACTTTTTATAATGTGTATAGAAAATGGCATATTTCATAGAATACCTAGCGTGGAAAAACCCATGAGGATTGGTATGCATGGAGGGTGAATGAGGAAAATGTTAAGGAGAAAGTTTCCTATGAGAAGTGGTATGTGACCTAGATTGATTCAAAAGTCATTTTAGGCATCAAAATTTCTTAATATCTCCCTAAAATAGTACAATATAGAAGATCACTTCGTTATCTTTCCAATGCCTATTAGGAGGCGTAACTAGTACGGGATAAAATCTCGGTTGGCAATGCGAAGGAACAAGTGTCACCATCCGGGGCAATATTCAAAGTTGCGAGGTAATGCTTTGTGGGTCCAACAAGTTGATGAGTGGAACAAGGTGGTTTGCAAATCTCTAGTCTTTGACAGTGTAAAAAGGTTGTTCAACTAAGGGGCCCAACTCTTGTTTCATGAGGAAAACCAACTACTACATTATTTGGCCAAATCATTATTTTCCCAAGAAGCTTGTCAAGTTCAAAGAAAGCTTGGAGGATTAAGTTTACACTAAGCTAGGAGACCGAGCTCCATATCATTTCCAAGTGTCATGGCCAAACACCTTGATGGACAATCCCACATAACTAGCCATAATGCACATGGAACAAACCAACCGCCAAGCTTGAGTCATAAGGGAAAGTTCCATGGTGAGCCCATAGGGCCAAGCTTAGAAAAACAACTAAGAACATGGTTGTAGCCACATCCATATTACCAAACCCCACCTCATATAAAATAAGGTGGAGAAAATCACGCATCCATGTGGTATTTTATCCCAATTTGGAATAGTAAAAGCGGCAGAGAGATTCAAAATCGTGACCTACCACCACTAACTCACCTCTACCCTAACCATAATGCCATATAGCCTTTAGCTATTCTTAGCATGGGAAATATGGGGTTTAACCCATCTTTTGGGCCTTCTGTACTATAAAAGGTCCTTTAACCCCATTCTAAAGAAAAAGAAGCCCGAGAGCTTTTTAAAACATGCAAGCCTAACTCAAAGTAGCACAAGGAGCTCATTGAGCTCGCGAGAGGAGAGAAAGGTGGAGCTCGTGGAGGAGAGTTAGTGAATTGAAATGGCTCAAGGATGGTGTAAGGTCCTTTAATGGATTGTTTTTACATTTTTTCATTTTTGAGCAACTAGATGGCATTTTCAAGATTTTTTCAGAACTAGAGATATTTTCAAAATTTCCAAAAGATTCACCTAGCTATTGAGTTTTCCAATTTTAATTTGTTTGATGTTGATTGGAATAATTTTTCCACCTCTTTTGACGTAACACATAGGGAAACCAATTTCGCAAGTGCCACAGGAAGGTGGAGGAGATTATTGATCGAGTTCATATTCCTTCAAGGACTATTGAGCATATTTCTTATAGGTTTAGATTCATTTCATTTTGTAAGTTTTCATATTTTACTTACAAGATATTTAAAAATGGATCATTTCATTATTTGAGAAACCCAAAGATGTAGTCAAATTGGTGAACTCAATTATCAATCTTTTTTGCATGTGTTATGGTGTCTTTATGACTTACATGTTATTTTGATTTATTATTTATGGGGTTATTTTATGGGAATTTTGTGATGACAATTTGAGAATTAGTTTTTAAACTATTTAATAGTAGGGTGGATCATATTTTGGTATCGAGTATTTGGTAGAATGTTGGATTAGCTTCTGATTTCATTTTTGATGTCAAATTTCAATTGGTTTTTATTCAAATTTGTGTAGAATTTTGGGCTTGTTGATCTTCCATTTGTAGTGTGCAATTGTTGGGAGTACATGTTGTTTGTAGAAAATAAGAAACCATGTGATGAGAGGGACAGATGGATCTCTCTTGATCTCGCTTGTAGGGTAATGCATATGGAAATAGAATCCATCTAGTTAGCATTTGATCACAATTTTTTGATGAGTAAACCATATTGTGAAGATTTCCTTTCTGGTATGATAATTGTATCTATTTTTTATGCATGTCCTTTGATAGAAGTGAGTGAAAAAATCATTCCATTTTAAGATATGGAGATGGAATTAGGACATTATTAAGGAATTTGGACATTGTTTTTGTAGTTGCTTGGGTACTAATTGGTTATCAGTTGATTTTAGATTCACAATTGTTCTTAAGCAATGCGAATGCATTCTTAAAGTTATTTAAAATTTAATTATTCATTGACCTTTTATCACAGGGGTGGATAGTTCTCGCCTTCCAAATGAAGGTAAAATTATTCCATCATTTTCTTGTCTATGATAAATGGCTATTTTTACATAGTTTTTCTTTTCATATCCATGTCCTGGATAACCTCTGTGTGGCATGTTGGAACTATTTCAAAACTATTTGAAAAACATGGGGTTTCATAACTACATTGTTAAACATGAGGATTTCTATGGTGTAATTATCTATTCAAAGTTGAACCGGAAGAGGATCGGTCCTTGTATTAGTAAAACTTGTTTCTTGGATAATTTTGATTGCATAGATGATATTTTTGATTAGCATGCATATTTTTTAGAGCATATTTTTGTGGGATTCTTGTTGTATGTTGAAAGAATATTTTTCCCATATAATTTTGGCTTTGAATCTGGTTAATGGTGTCACCTGTAGTGAAGAGATGAGTGGCAGGTTAAACATGCTCAAATTATCTTCTCATGTTTATGGTTGATGATTTCCATTGGGATTCAAATAGCAATTTATATAGATTCAGTGGGAATTTTAAGTATGTCTAATTTTGGATTTCTATATGTTGGCATTTTTAAGACCCACATTTGGGCACATCATGTTTGCAGTTGCATCTAGTGATCTTTTGCAGTGATTGATAGTTTTGACCAATGATTTGGATGTGACATTTGGAAAGAAATTTTGATCTATCGCCAATTTTATATTGGATAAATATTTTGATCTTCACATGCAGTTTGGATTCAGTCTAATTCTAACCTCATTGTAGGAATTTTTGTAGTTTGATTTCTAAATCATTTCCATGATATTTTATAGTGACATTTTAGTGATATTTTTTCGTGATTGATAGTTTCATAGGGGTTAGTGGACACCACATATTGTTGGTATTTGGAATTCTATTTCATACTTTGTAATACTTGGAAGTACTTTTTCACATCATCGGATCAATGGACACTCACCTATGTTTGGAATTTAGTCGTCTATTTCATATTGATCGATTTTAGTGATATTTTTAGAGTTGGAAGTTTTTGCAGGCTTAGTAGACATCACCTATTGTTGGCATTCGGTCATCTATTTCATAGTTATTTGATTTGGGTAGTAACAATATTGGCCAATTCACACGGGTTCAATTAGACATTTCCTCTTTGGAAGGCACTTTGTGTCTATTTACACTAATCCATTTTCTATGATATTTTTGGCATTTCAATATATTTGGAAACCTTAACCACTATGTTATATTATTCTTTACAGTACTTCGTTGTGATGCATAGATCCATTTAGTAGATTCAGTGGGTGACTAGGATTTTGGGGAACAAAAGGTTTCTATTGGGTAGGTGTGATCTCGGAGGTCATTTTGGGCATCATAAGTTCCCAAGATCTCACTAAAATAATACAGATATGGAAGAGAACTCCATTATCTTTCCAACACCTATTGGAAAATGTAAATCGACACTGTGTGTGTAAGATACCGCTAGTATGGGATTGGAGTTCGATTGGTGACGTAGAAGGCACATGTGTCACTATACGGGGCACTATTTAGAGTTACTAGGAAATGCGTCATGGGGATAACAATTTGGTGAGAGATAAAATGTGGTTTTTGAATCTATAGTATTTGACAAGCATAAAATGTTTTTTCAATTAAGGGTCCAAACTCTTGTTTCATGAGGGGACCCGATGTCAGTATTTTGTTTGTCCAACTCATTATTTTCCCAAGTAGATTGTTGAGTTGCAAAAGAGATGGAGGATTGAGATGAGAGAGTGTTCTCTACACTAAGCTAGGTTAGTGAGCTCTATATCACTTCCAAGTTTCATAGTTGAACACCTTAACGGACAAGCCCACACACGGCTGCCACAATGCACGTGGATCGGACCAATCATTGATCCCGAGTCACAAGGCGAGTTCGAAGCGAGCCCATAGGATCAAGATTAGAAAAAAATGGAGAACATGGTCGTAGAAACATCCATATTACTAAAACCCCCACCTCATATAAACTAAGGTGGAGAAAATCGCACGGTCAACGTGGGATTTTATCCCAATGTGGAATGAAAAAAACAATGATGGGGGATTATAAACTGTGATCTACCACTACCAACTCAATCACCCTAACCACCACACCATATAGACTTTGGCTATTCTTAGCATTGGTGATATGGCTTTTAACCCATTTTTCAGCCTTCCCCGCATTATAAAATTGCCTCTAGACCCATTCCAAAGAAAAGAAAGCCTTGGATATTTTTAAAACGTGCAAGCATAACTTAAGGCAATGCAAAGAGCTCATAGAGCTAGCAGAGGAGACAAGATGGAGCTCGTGGAGGAGAGTTAACAAAGCACAATGGATCAATGAAAATGTAAGGTCCTTTAATGGACTATTTTGTATTTTTCATATTTTAGCAACTTGATGGCATTTTTCAAGATTTTGTTAGAATTGGAGATATTTTTAGAATTTCCAGACGATTCACCTAAGCCATTGATTTTTCTGATTTGTGCTTATTTGACATTGATTTGAAGCATTTTTCTCTTGCTTTTGACGTAACATATAGGGAAACCAGGTTTGCAAGTGCCACTAGAAGGTGGAGGATATCACTGATCAAGTTCATATTCTTTCAAAGGTCTATTGAGCATATTTATTGCAAGTTTAGATTCATTTTATTTTGTAAGTTTTCATAGTTTACTTATAATATATTTTAAAAATGGATCATTTCATCATTTACGCAAACTTGGAGACGTAGCCAAACCGGAAAACTCCGTTATAAATCTCTTTTGCATGTGTTATGGTGTTTTGATGACTTGCATGTTATTTTTATTGATTATTTATGAGGTTGTTTTATGAGAGTTTTTGATGATAATTGAGAGTCCATTTTAAAACTATTTAATAGTGGGGGTCTACTACAATTTACGGATCATATATGACTAAGCAAGGGACTAAAGAGATCATGAATTGCTAGGAGGATCATGTTAATGATAATACCTATGCATAGGTGTACTAGAAGGGAGTTTCCTACTAGTTGTAGTATGATAATTAAAAGGATGAGACATAGATGTGTTAAGACAAGGAGTAGTATCCAAATGGTTTGGGCTGGGATATTGAGATATAGATCATTGAATTATAGCCATCTAATTTTAACCACTCAATGATTATGAATGAACTTAACACATTGATGAGTAGTTAAGGGATCACTACAAAAGTACCAAGTTTAGAGCAACCAAAACTCATGTCTCATAAGTTAAGAGAAGATGAAACCAAGAATGGGATATAAAAATTAGAAGAACCAACTATGAGAGGAAGAACAATATGTCTTACATTTGTCTTAGGATCAAATCTTATTTGCTTTTTAGTGTATCCAAGAGAACGTAGTAAATAAAAAATGAACGTGTTATATGGAGTAGTATTATCAATCAAAACATGATGTATAGGATTTTGACAAAAAAATTTATGAATGTAAGAAATAACATAAATAAAAATTACAACATTATAAAAATTTAACTTTCTAAAATTACAACTTAAAGTTGTCATCCATATTAGTGTCAACAAAAGTAATAAGCTGACAAAACATTTGTACTAGTAATAGTAAAAATCATCACATATAATTGGTGGAGGTGGTACGCCATGATAAACATGGTGCACCTCTAAAGTAGATTTAGGATTAGTATTATATAGAATTGGATCACTAAATATTTTGAGATTTGAATTATTATTAGTGCGCTTAGATTCAATGGGAACATCCAATCCAATAACACGATCATCGATAATATATTATATAACATGAAGAATCTTAATATAACACTTAACAAGATGACCAACACATCGATGGTAATCAAAATAGTTCATAGCATCAAAATTATTATCGTGAGGCACACTTGAATTAATCGTAATCGATGGGGGAGAGATACAAGGTTGCACTCGAGTAATTGTTTAAGCATTGTTTGTGGTGCACAAGGTAAACGTGTTAATTTCCCCCGAAGGTTGTAATTATAGATTTTTAGGTTGAGATATAACATTAATAGTGGCTTTAACATCAAATTAGTCATCAATAGTTTTATTCTTAAAAGTAGTCCTTCCTTGAAACTTGCGACTATAAGTTTTAGGAGGATTACCAACATCTTTGAGATTTTTCATGTTGAGGATCTTAGCTTTGCGTTTTTTCAAACATGACTTAGATGGTCAAATGAGTTGAATTTTATAAAGATAGATAAATTTTTCTTGTAAATGAATAATAATACATTGTGTGAAAAAATATTATAATTCACTATCTAAAAAAATAGTGTTCATCTTAGTAAGCATGGTCCTATAGCATAGAACATAATCAATTAGGAGATCATTATAACCTTGTCACATTTTAACCATTTGAGCACAAGAAAATTTGTCTTGAATATTAATAGAAAGTTATCCAAGAGATTGATTAGCTAAAGGAGTGAAAGTCTGAATAGAATGCATAGGTAGATCATAAAACCATTATAAGGAAAAATCTTTGAGACTTAGAGGAAATATATTAGTAAGTAATGTATCATTCAAAAATAACCAAAAAAGTAACATGAAATTTGCAAAGGTTTTATTCAAGATCACCCTTGCCATCATAGATATGAATTGTAGGAGAAAAAAATTTGATAGAAAATGGGTAGGAAGCCACTTCGGTACAAGTGGGTTATGAAGTAGTGAATAGAATCCATAGTATGAGAAGAAGTATATGTGCCTTGTTGTAATTATAAAATTTGAGCTTGTAAAGTATGAATAATGGTTTCAAGAGCATGCATGCTAGAAGAAGATTATGAAGCATTATGAGTATAGATACGAGATGTATGAATAGTTGTGGTTATAAAAATAGACATGGAAACATTGTGGATCGACTATTAGGTGACCCAATGAAATATGAATATTAGATGTATGGATATTATATGCGAGTACACTAGATGGTGGAGGATTGGGATCATATGTGGAAGAAATAAATATATTCTTAAGTTGGTATCGAGGGTATATAGAATAATATCAATATTATCAAGATGTTATTGTCATAAACATGTAAAATAATGTGCCTCATAATTGGATATATCTTAATAATTATATATGTTATGAGACCCATAATCTTAGATAGTATTAGTTAAAATAGTGAAGATACCATGAGAAAAATATCAGCAATAGGAGATGTATGCTCATAAAAGTTAGAGATAGATGAGAAATTAGAATCAACATATGGTTCCCCATCCTCACATGAAGAAAGAACATGGAGTGCAGTTAAAGGGATAGTAGTTTCTACTAAAATAAGGGAAAAACTCTTTGTCTAGAGATAGAGATGAATATAATGATAATAATCCATGATAATTTGAATTGAACACTATAATGTCCTCATTCTTTCACCAAGGGCCTAACGAACATTTTTCAGTCTTAGCCTTGGTCATACCCGAGGGGCTAACGACGTTGGAGGCTATTGGGTATGGATGTCTGATTACCACCTTGCTTTATGTTATATTTTATCGTTGACATTAGTATTGGGAAACTTGGTGGGAATTATTGTTATATTTTGTCGTTGAGGGGGGGACTCATGGTACTTTATTATTCTATTTCTTTGTTGGGGTCACTTAAGTCACTTTTGGCACCTAGGGAAAAAGTAACTTAAGTTACTTTATGTTCATGTGGGGCTTCCCTAAGGGATCGATTAAGGTTTTTGGGCCCTTTGTTACATTGGAAGGTTATAAAAGGTGGTGTTGGGGAGAAGAAGAGGTCATTCATACACACACATATTTTGATATTGGAGAAACTATTGTTTGCACTTCTCTTTTCTTGTGGAGTAAGATCCCACATGAACCCTAGATTCGGTGGTGAGAGATCAAATCTTAGCTAGTAGATCATTGTTTAGTGGCGAAATATTCACCCGAGTTTTCTAATTTGGAGCCCACTCGCAGTATATTTTTCAAGAAAATTATACAGGGTTTTTAGGAAGGGTTTTCGAGAGGTTGATTTAAGAGGTGGAAGGAGATCATTTTCCCATACATTTCAGACATTTGTATTTCAGGTTGTTTTCCGATGCTTAGGGAAAGTTTGGCGCTGACTTTTGTAGGAGTTTTGGATGGTTTGCAACCCCTTTCATAGGGAGACATCAGCCCTAGGAGATTGCAACTAGTTTTTCTAGGGTTTCCAGGTGCCCATTTTCAGATTTGGAGGTTGGGATCATTTCTATATATGTTGTAGATGTTATTTCCATAAAATCATATTTTTACCATTACATTAAGGTAGTTATGAATTGTTAAAATATTTCAACAGTCATTCTAAAATTTATTGGTAGTTATCTATTATTTATAAAAATCCAAAAATAATTTTCTAATGTTTATACCTAAAGTGTACAATGTAATCTTGGATTCAGAAGTTTAAGACATACTTTGACTTGAATCCCATGCTTGAAGAGGATGTAATTAAGTTTGCAATCATACACCTAGAGTGAGATGCACATGACTGGTGGCATCAAGGTCTTATTACATAGGGGAACATGCTTATTGGAACCTATGTGGAGTTCACATAGAGGTTGATAAGCATGTTTGACAGAGGGATCTGACGGGTATTTTAGAGAGTTGACTCATTTTAGATGTATGTACATTGCAAAATTTCAAAGGTTGTCAGTCATGGTTCTTGATGTTTCAAAGATGAGATTGACTTCACTCTTCATAGAAGGGTTGAAAAATGCACTAGTAGGACTTGTGAAGGAATTTGAGCCTTCTTCATTACATGATGTTATTAGGAGAGCATGGGATTTGGAGTTATCTACTCCAAAGTCGAGGTTTCCACCTCGATTTTAGTAGAGGGTACCTCCATTTAGACCCGATGATTTTTAGTAGAAGATATCTCCACTAAGGCAAGCTATGACTAAGAAACCATTCATATCCTAAGAGGTTAGAGATGAGTTGAGGTGAAAGAAACTATGTTTTGATTGCTGCACACCTTGGGCTCCAGGACATGATTGCACAGGGAAAGGAAAGGCCCAATTCATTGAGGTCTTTGAGGAGGATGACAGTGATGGAGATGAGGAGCAGGAGACTCAGGGATTGGATGATGGAGATAGAGATGCTTTGGGTAGTGCTGGTATTGAGTAGGAGGACGAGACTTTCCCTTAGGAGACTATTGCCACTTTGTCTAGTACCCCAAGGTATAAGGCATTTAGGGTTAAAGGAGTTCTGCGAGGTTTAGAGGAGTTCTGCAGGGTCAGCGAGTAGTGGTGCTCATTGACAGTGGGGCTACCCACAACTTTATTGATGTGTCATTGGTTGAGAGATGGGGGTTGTAGATAGAGGATTTTGAGGGATTCAACATGGTTACAACTAATGGAGAGTCTATGAGGTGCACATAGCGAGTCCCATAACTAATCATTATGATGGGTAACTATACAGTTACCAATGACTTTTATATTGTTGGTATCAGAGAGACCAACCTTGTATTGGGAGTGCAATGGCTCCAATCTCTTAGAGAGTTCCAAACTAACTTTCTAGACTATGGAGTTGAAGTTTAGGTCCGAAGGGAGGAACGTGATCTTGAGGGGATTATCTACATATGCACCCAGGGTGGTCATGACCAAGAGGATGGAGAATATTTACATGCACAATATAGTGGATTGGGCAAGATACGGTGCTTTGTTACCAAAAATAATTCCAAAAATTAGTTTACATGTGAGATCATGGATGACATTAAACAGGATGATAGATACGTGATCTTGAATGACCTCATATACTACAAGGATAGGATTTTCCTTGTAATAGAATCCAAGATGAAAGAGAAGATCCTTCGAGCAGTGCATGATACACCCTTAGCAGGACATCCTGGTATTTCAAGACCTACAGGTACATCAGGGAGAGATTTGCATGGAAGGGGTTGAAGGATGACGTCCTTAACCATATTAGAGAGTGTGTGGTTTTCCAACAAACCAAAGCCGAGCATTCTTTTCTAGCAGGACTACTACAACCTCTTCCTATTCTGGAGCAGAAGTGGGAGAGCATATCCATGGATTTTATCATAGGGCTTCCCTTAGTACATGGGCATGATTGTATATATGTGGTGGTTGATAGGTTAACCAAGTATGCCCATTTATTTTCTATGCCTAAGGGGCATAAGGCACCACAGGTGGCTCAAATATTCTATACAGGTATTTTTAGGCTTCATGGTTTTCCTAAAAACATTGTCAATGATAGGGACAAAATATTTATGAGCACTTTTTGGCAGGATATTTTTAGACTTGCAAGTACATAATTGACTTATGGTACTAGTTATCATCCATAGACGGATGAGAAGATGGAGATAGTTAATAAGTGGATAAAGGACTATTTACATAGCTATGTTACTAGACATCAACGTGTATGGATTAGATGGCTACACATGGGTGAGTATTCCTACCATATCCTTACCATATGAACATTGTCATGACTCCTTTCTGGGAATTGTACGGGTATGATGCTACATCATTCACAGATTTAGTATTGTCAGATATTCGAGCTCCCAAATCTCATGATTGGTTACAAGAGAACCAAGATATTTTGAAGGCCCTCAAGGAGAACCTCCAGAAAGCACAGAATCAGCAGAATATTTATGCAAATAGGCACAGGGTAGAGAGGTCTTTTGAGGTGGGAGATTTAGTCTTCCTACATTTGTATCCCTACGGAAATCCTCACTTAAACAGAGCGAGGCAGAGAAGCTGAAACCATGGTTCTATGGACCCTACAAGATAGCAAGAAGGGTTGGGGTAGTCGCATATGAGTTGGAGCTTCCCAAACATAGAAAGATACATAATGTTTTTCATGTTTCATGCCTCAAAAAGGCACTAGGGCAGCATATTGTGCCTTATGGATTTACCACCATTAGACGATGAGGGGAAGTTGGTTTTGGAACCTGAATCTATCATTGAGGTGCGATAGAGGAAGCTCAGGAACAGGTGACCACAGTTTACTTAGTGCGATGGAGAGACTTGCCACTTGAGGATGCTACTTGGGAAGGAGAGAAGATCTTACAACATCCTAGTTTGCATTTTCTTGGGGACAAGAAAATTTAGGAAGGAGGATTGTAATGTCCCCATTCCTTCACCAAGGGCCTAATGACCATTTTTCAATCTTAGCCTTGGTCATACCCAAGGGGCTAATGATGTTGGAGGCTATTGGGTATGGATGTCGATTACCACCTTGCTTTATGTTATATTTTATCATTGACATTAGTATTGGGCAACTTGGTGGGAATTATTGTTATATTTTGTCGTTGAGGGGGACTCATGGTACTTTATTATTCTATTTCTTCGTTGGGGTCACTTAAGTCACTTTTGGCACCTAGGGGAAAAAGTAACTTAAGTTACTTTATGTTCATGTGGGGTTTCCCCTAAGGGGTCGATTAGGGTTTTTGGGCCCTTTGTTGCATTGGAAGGTTATAAAAGGTGGTGTTGGGGAGAAGAGGAGGTCATTCATACACACACATATTTTGATATTGGAGCAACTTCTTGTTTGCACTTCTCTTTGCTTGTGGAGTAAGATCCCATAGGAACCCTAGATTCGGTGGTGAAAGATCCACCATAGTTTGCTAATTTGAAACCCATTCATAGAAGATTTTCACACAGATTGTACTAGGTTTTAAGGTAGGGTTTTCAAAGGCTGATTTCAGAGGTGAAAGGAGATTATTTACCTATATATTTCAATCATTTACATTTTAGATTTTTCCCAACACTTAGGAAAGTTTGGCACAACTTTTGGAGGAGTTTTAGGGGTTTCCAACCCCTTTCATAGGGAGACATCAGCCCTAGGAGATTGCAGCTAGTTTTTCTAGGGTTTCCAGGTGCCCATTTTCAGATTTGGAGGTTGGGATCATTTCTATATATGTTGTAGATGTTATTTCCAAAAAATCAGATTTTTATCAGTTGTATTCAGGTAGTTATGAATTTTTAAAATATTTCAGCAGTTTAGGGCATTCTGAAATTTACTGGCAGTTATCTATTATTCAGAAAAATCCAAAAAAAAATCTAGTGTTTGTTATCATCTCAACAATCTCTCTATAAAATTTCATGTGATTTGGACAAGTGGTTTGCAAGTTATCTTTATTTTTCAGTTCGCTGCCCTATTTGGGTTTTATTCCAAAAAAATCAGAATATCATTTGCTGCAATTTTTTTATTAATTTGTCAAGTTATAAGTTATATCCCACTAGGGATATTTCAAACACACACTAAAACCAACAAAATAAAACCCTAGGGAAACTAGGTTTTGAGTAATACATCCAATTAAAAATTTAGGTTCACTAAATGTTTACACCCTAATTAAATTATGTTATGGAAAGTGCATAACAATAAAGAGGATGTAAGGGTTTGTAATAGGAGATTATTCTGATCTAATCAATTTATAATTAACCATTCATAACTAGAATAATGCATTAATAATTGCAACACTTGATAAGTGATAAATGATAGCTCAAATACATAAGAGGATATGAATACTTAGATGTATAGGTCATAATAGATGATATCCAAATCTGTAGATAGGTGGAAAATATACAAAAAAATATTGTAAATTCCCACATAACATTTCTAGAACTAGAAACGAGGTCGTGCAAGACTATAGGAAATTTGTATCACCTAGGCATGAAGTTATATGGTCATGAATGGAAGTGTATGGTCTTGTACCATTTGAGAGTTTGAATTTGCAACTTCTTGTGTGATTTACTTGCCTAGATATTCTCTTTGTTGTATGCTTCTCTTATTTGTACAACCTCAAGATGATTTTTATCACCTACAGTTAAAAGTAGAAACCTATAAACATGTAATACCCTTCATAAAAACATTAGATAACCAAAAGGAGAAATTGTGTGTGCGGTGAGGCTATAGTACCCTTGGAGGTCAACCCAACCAAACCAATCCAAGTGTTGCACTACATGCCCTCGTATGAAATCAATCCTTATGTAATTATCTTAAGTGCCTTTTGTAAGTGTGAGTGTGATCTAGGCCACCTTTATGTGAGTGCCTTAATTTCTATCGACACAAATAATAGTGGGATAACTATAGAGTATAGAATGTACCCAACATAGTAATAGTGTGATGTAGTATGTTTTAATTGCATGACCTAACCATTTGTTATTTAAGCCCTTTTGACAATGATTAGAGTGACTTCTCTCTTGCTAAGGTATGAATCTATGACCTTTTCATGCTTGGAAATGGATGAATCTAGACTATTTGAATTGGTGAGTGCTTATGACCTATTGTAGGGTTTGTTATAATTGATGTGCAACTAATTTATAAAGATTTTTAAGAACCTTGGGTGCTTTTGTAATGAATTTTAAAATAGTATCTTATAAGAATGTTAAGTGAGATATAAAGTGGCGAGTCACTTACTTATAGCCCTTTTATAAGTGAAATATTCTAATAAGGCTAACACTAGGAAGATGAAATGACATAATAAAGATATTCAAATTGAAAATAGAGTTAGAATATGTCACAAGTTGGGATAGTTCAAGTTGGTTAGGACTAGATTTTACATCCATACCAAACTATACGGTCGAGGATACGAGAGGTGATGTAAAATAGAAATTTGTAACATGATGCATAAGGATAGTTTACTACTTTGATTGATTAATATTTCCTAAATTAGTGACGGAGAAAAGTGTAAAGATGAGAAATTCATGAACCAACTAAGAAGATGAACATATTTGGATTCTAATGTGAGCTTTTGTCTTGCAAGGAACATAGTCAAACTTTTCATTTCCAAAGAAAAAGCTACCAAATTTTAGTATCTATAATTTAAGAGTATACCATATTTGTGTAACATATAGTTCTCAATTTTAGCATCTATAATGAACATATTTTACTCCCATTTTTTTCGATGTACAAAATAGAAAAAACTACATTTCTTTTTTTTTTGTGTATATTTTTTTGTTTCCACATTATTGACAATGTATTCTACCGTTTTTGCATATTGTGAATTCAAACCCGTAAGTATATGAAACCCAACCATCTCAAATTGAGCTCGAATATCTACAATATCATAAGCAAAGTTTTACATATTATGCTTTCCATAAATAATAAATAAGTGTGTGTTGTAGTATGAAACACATACAACAACACCCATTACATGTTAGGAAATCACATACTCAGTAAAATGAACACACATAAATGTGAATAACAAATAACAAGCTTTATAGAGATATAGATAAATGAAATATACAAAATACCAAACATGTAAGAGATGAACACTAGATTTACGTGGTAAAACCCCAACTACGTTCTTAGGGAAACATACACAAAAATATATACACCTAATAGGTGAAGTACAGTTTGATTCCTCCTCCTAAAAATAGAGTGGAAAAACACCATTAGGATTTTCCTTCCTAAAAATAGAATTTAGTTGAATTCGTCTTTCTAGAAACAAGGGATTGATTCCTTAATTTTTGCTTCGTTATCCCCCTAGATCCCCCTCATGACAAGAGTGGGGGCAAGTCCCCTCACACACCCCTTTAATAAGTGAGGTACAAACCACGTCGCAAAAGGATCTAAAATTTAACTTTATCAGCACATATTATACTTTCCATAAATAATAAATAAATACATATTGTAATATGAAACACATACAACAACACCCATTAGAAACATTAAACCCATCAATAACTAGGCACACGTAAGCTTGTAGAAGTTCCCAAATCAACACTCTTACATTCAAGGTGAAAAATAAGTTCTAACATTACACGTGGAAATAGTACACACTATGAAATGCATCTAGCTAGATTCTTAACACTTAGACACACATTCAAGTAACAACATAGAGGTCAACTAGTCACAAAATTTATGAAGACATCTTTAAAAAAATAGAATTAGCAGAGATGCACTATAAAGTTACAAACATGCACTATATGTAAGGAAAGCTACCTGTTAATTAAAATGTGTCCTGTACCTATTTTTGTTAATCTTGAAACCTCAAAGGATTAAGAATCCAAAGAACTTGTCTCATTTTATGGAATCCATAAATCATGCTTCATTGCTGCATATCATTTCTATCCCAAGCAATGATACACTATTCTATCCCCAAAATAGTGCACTATGCTTATTCACATGGCACTACGCTCTTTAGTGTGATATGTCCATTATATTTCATACATTGTTGGAAATCCTTGGGTTTACCTTTGTTTCTAATCATACCATCCCCCATACTTCTTTCACAGAAATTCTAACTGAATCTTCCATCACCAATCTTCATTGCTTCTTGCCATGTCAGATTTATAACCCACAGAATGACACAAGTAATTTACTATTTTTTTTTAAATTTTCATAATTTTTTATTAATCTTAATTATTTTTAATTCTTTTTATAATTTTTAAATGATTTTTATTAATTTTTCATTAATTTTCTATTTTTATCAAATTTTCATTAATTTTATAATTTTTATTGATTTTGTATTATATTGTATTTTTTATTAATTATTCATTCTTTATTATTTTTTATTTTTATTAATTTTTCATTGATTCATTAATTTTTATAAATTCATTGTTTTTAAAAAAATCTAAATTATGTATTATTTTTTATTTTTGTTAATTTTTATTAATTTTTTATTTCATTTTAAAAAAAAAAAAAAATTATACTAATTTTATTAAGTTTCGTATTTTTTTATATATTTTTTTAATTTTTCAATATATATTTTTTATTAATTTTTGTTTATTTTTCATTAATTTTTAACAATTTTTTATTAATTTATTATTTTTTAATTAAATTTCTTCAATTTTTAATTAATTTTTGTAATTAAATTTTTTTTATTTTTTATTTATTTTTAATTAATTTTTTGTTTTTTAAAATTATTTTTCACTTGATTATTATTAGGATTTTTATTTATTAAAATTGTAATGATTATTTTAATTTTATTAATTTTCATTAATTTTAAATTATTATTTTATGAATTTTTGTAGTATTTTTAATTATATATTAATTTTGATCTATTATTATTATTATTATCATTTTTATTAATTTTTATTGATTTTTATTAATTTGTTAATTTTAATTGTTTTTTTTCATTATTTGTAAAAATTTGTATTATAATTTTTCTTTATAAAAATATTATTATAATATTTTATTATTTTTAATTAATTTTTTAAATTATTAATTTGTTGATTTTTATTAATTTTTTTGGTTAATTTTTCAATAATTTTTACTATTTATTCATTAATTTTTTATTAATGTATTAATTTTTATTATTTCTTCATTGATTTTTAATTAATGTTTATAATTTTTATTATTATTTGTATTTTGTTAATTTTTCATTAATTTTTATTAATTTGTCAATATTTTTTAAGTTTTTTTATTAAGTGTTCATTAATTTTATTTTCTCATTTTTATTACTTGTAATTATAATTATAATTTTTTTAATTATTAAAAGGCCTACTGACCTATTAATATCACCAAAGGTGATATTACTAGTTATAACCCACAAAATGACACAAAGTAAAGTGAATCATTTAATGCTTGTTCAAAGCCACTTTGTTCTACTAAAGCCATGGATGTTGGTTTGAACTCGTGAGTCGTGCTATTCTACTTGAGTGTGAAACACCATTTAAAGTTTTGAAATAATATCCTCAACCACAAGAGGCTTCCCTGGTTGTGCATTATCATGAAAACTATGTGTTAGCACTATGTTTTTCTACAATATGCTCGTTTGTTGATGTCCCAACAATTTAATGACAACGACCCACACTTGATTATTTTAGTTGAATCCTGAGCCCAACCACATATTTTCCACATTCTTCTATATGTTTGAAGACCAACATGAATCTTCTTAAGCTTGTGGCACCTCCTCCATGTTCCATATGTTTAGACATGTTTTTCCACTTCTTTTATTCCACTTGTATTAACCACATAATCTTCTTAAGCTTTCTTGCGGCTACCACAGATCATTTTCATACCGTATTGATGGCCTATGTTGCAAGAATGTCATGATAGTCATGTAGATTTATTTTTCACCTCGAGTAGTTACAAAAATTAATGCACAACCTAATGTGATGCATGTGGGGAAACAATGTGGAATTTTAGGACAAACAACACTTATGGATTATAGCTACTTTGATGCTTGTTTTTCCCTTCATATATGATGTTCACTTTGCGCCAAGACATCCAATTTCCCCCTAAGATCAAATTTTGATGTCATTATGGATCCCAAATTTTCTATTGAAATGGATGATCCACTAGCCTTCATTCACACCATCTCTATTTTGTCTTTCAGGTATTTTACCTCTTCAACTTTTTGTTCATTGGAATTTTTCAAGTTCTTATCTCTCTAGAACTCACTTGAATTCTTATCTTCTATGTATGGTGTTTTAGCCTCTATATTTATGAATGTGATGTATTTATGGCCTCTTTTTTGTAGTCTAATACAATTGTGTATATTTGAGAAATGGTGAAATTGTTATGGCTTGTCATCTACCCTAATATTTTCTCTTGTCTCCCATATTTATGGGAGATTGTTCTTACCTATTATTTTGTTGTGATATGTGTATGTGGACTATACTTACATTTATCTAATATATTGTGTTATCCTTAAACAAAGAACAAAAGGGATATCCTTATTTTTACTCTTGATGCACATCACCATCACCATTTTGCATCTCATCGCACCCGCCCGACCGTTTGTTTTATTTTTTATCTCCCTTTTCTCTCTTATGGCTAGATTATGTATTTAATGACAACATTAGGAGTATAATTAGAAGAGAACCATAGCTCTTTGGAGGTTTAGTTCAAGTCACAAGTCCCGCACTAGGGAATAAATCCTATGTTGTGTTGTTAGTGAAACAATCTTTCACAATGGACACTTTCCACCTCTAACAATAATCACATGCCTAATGGGATTTTAGCATTTGTTTTTGTTAAAAATCTTGTACAAATCCCATGTATATAGACTTCCGCCAATATTTTTGTGATAATATTGACTCCACCTTATTTTTGAAGCGCAAATCTATCACTTAGTGACTCCTCTTTTCAAAGACCCATCCATGTGTGAAATGCAAACTAGCCCCTTCATGTATTAATGCTACCACATTTATTTGGATCTTCCTAAAGCTCTTCCATTTGTTTCTTGGAGATATGGTAGGCCCCTTCACTTGTAGAAATGGGACAATATTCCTAAAATAGCCCTTAAATCCTTGACCTTTTTAATGAAAATGGTCTTGTGAGCCCCATTCATCATATTCAATATTTGGTCAATTTATATATGTAGTTTATAATATAATAAAGGAGAATGTAGCACTTAAATTAATTACTTCTTATATTAAAGAAAAATCTATAGATTGGTTCGTGTGTTGGATGCACTCTTGTCAATCTTTTCATGAGATCACCTAGGAGAAAAGTTGAACAACCGATTCAAGACTACAAATGTCATATCTCTATGGGAAAACCTCAATACCATAAAAGGGTCCCATAGAGTATGTCTCATGATTTAATATTAAACTCATAAATACTTGGGAAATAATTTTCCAAGAATGTAGACCCCAGTAGGTATGATGTTCTTTTTCTACCCGAGAGCCTTTGACTCTAACCTTGTTGTCTTGATCCAGGACTCTCAAAGGTAGTGATCTTCCTCAACCATTTGACATAGTTATCTAGGAAAAGAAGAGCCTAATTCAATCTAGTGTTAGGAATCCCATCCTTATTTCCCCCTCCTTCCCGCACATTGTGACATCCCCTCTACTTTCCATGTCCATGTTGAGCATCCTTCCAAGCTACCTCATGTGAAAAAAACCTCTTGTTATTCCAATCATCCCTTTATTCTTGTAGAAAAATCCTCAACCACACTCTACAAAAATGTTGTCTACCCCAAAAATCTTCCATAATAGAATGTTGGGAGGATGTAATAACTTGAACACTTTCTTTATTTAGTTTCCATTTGTATCCAGGACCTAGGTGCGAGAAAGGGTGTTGGATAGTGTTGTTTTCCATTTCCACGATGAGCAATACATCCTCTAAAAGAAATATGCAAGTATCAAAGATGGTAGATGAATATTCGGTCATCTTAGAGAATTTTTGTGAGAAAGAAGATATTAAGTAAAAATTCCTACTTGTGTTTGAGTTACGGGAGAAGGAATGCATCCAATAAGATCATTTGTGGTGGTTAGAGAGGAAGATTAGGAAGGTTAAACTCAATTAGGCCATTCCTAAAGAGCTAATATGAAATAAAATCAAGTGTTGGTGCTCCACATCCTATCAAGATAAGATTAATCAATAGAGAACAAGAGTTAAAAAAATATAAGAATGGATTGTATCTAATAGTTATTATGAATCCATGTTTCATCCCATCCAAAGAGTCTTTACTATCAAGGATGCTTATTTAAAGGTGCATAATGTATAAGAGGACATCATTTATATGAACATACAACTATCCAAGATGGAAACATGAGAACTCCCCAGGACACGAGAGAAATTCATGCAAGAAGAAGACATTATGCATGAATGTTTAATTGCATTACATGATTAGGGATGCTTTCTCAACTATTCGCAAGGATCATGGGTGGTGGGAGCTTCTTGATGACCAAAGGTAGGTAGTTTATGAGATGGGGATCTTAGCTCGATGCACTTTGATGAGAAGGATTACACATACATTGTTTTTGAAGAACTAATGAATCTAAGTCACAATAGATAAGAACTCATTGAGGTAGGATACATTTATGGCCTTGTGCTTTCCATAGGTGATGAGTACAATAAGGAGACCCTATCTCCACTCAAGATCACATGGAAAGATTCGATTTGAGGCTATCCAAGGTCTATGGAAGGTTTCCTTATTAGGTTTTTGAAGACCAACAAAAAAATTCCAATTATCATACTCATAACAAAGCATAAGGAAGAACTTCATTATACCATAAGTCAACTAAGACACCCTCTAGAGAAAAACACAAACAAAAGAGAGGTGTATTCCATGAGAAAATATAACATTTCGAATAATAAGGAGAACTAAGAACCACCTTGTCCCTCTCAATAAATGCAATTGTCATGAAGCTCATTACATGGCTATGAATTATTTAAAAATAAAGCTAAATTTTTCAGCTAGTAAGTG
This sequence comes from Taxus wallichiana var. yunnanensis, assembly GCA_018340775.1. Classification (NCBI taxonomy): domain Eukaryota; kingdom Viridiplantae; phylum Streptophyta; class Pinopsida; order Cupressales; family Taxaceae; genus Taxus; species Taxus wallichiana. The sequence continues at coordinate 874,193,101 of CM031239.1, read as the reverse complement.
GATTTGTATAGCTTTACTCTTTTTTTTGTTAGATTAGGTTAAAGTAGGAATTATTTTGTGTATAGTAAGTGTTCTACACACCCTATATTTTGTACTTGGAATATTTGTGTTTTTAATTTTTGTAAAAAAATTGGAGCCCTTATGAGGATGTAGATTTGGTATGAAGCTAAAGAAAAGTGTTTTCATGCAAACTCCATGCCCAATGTTTTCTATAAGGCTACTAGTTCTTGATGCTTAGTAGGTAAGTGTCCATATTAGTCACCAAAAATATTAACCAAAATTTGTGCCCACCCATTTTTTTAAACCTAAAGGACCAAAACTCCTAAAAACTTGTCTCATTTTATGATATGTATTGTGCCTTGTTCATTATGGGGGTCACAAATCATACCGTATTTCTGCATATCACTTATGCATACTATGAGAGTTTATCTCAAGATTTTATGCACTATTCTAATATGCAAATCACTATCTGTGAGACATTCTACTCTTCTAGTTTTGTATGTCCATTGTATTTTAAAGAGTGCACATTAATGAAAACCCTTGGTTCATCCTTCTAGGCTAATATCAAAGCCACATAAATCCATGAACCTTTGTTTCTAATCATGGAATGTTAAGCTATCATATTTGTATGCTTCTTCCCATCCTTCCACAATAGTTTTAGTTGAATCTTTCCTTGATGATCCTCATTGCTTCTTTTCATATCATATTCCCAACCCGTGGAATGCCATGAAGTAAAGTGAAGCCATGGATGCGTGTTCAAATCCACATTATTCTATTCTAGTCACACATTCTTTTTGAACCCACACTATTCTATCCAAGCCATGGAATATTATTCTAAGACATGGACTACTATTTTTTGTTGTGAGAGTCTTCATAGGACGTGCGTTATCATACAAAAACATGTAACACTATGTTTTTTTAGAAATGCTCCTCTTCGATGTCCCAACATTTTGGTGACCCACATTTAACTATGTTGGTCGCATCCTTTGTGTGACCAAATATTCTCTACAATCATCTTCATGTTTGAAGACTTGTATAAACCTCCTTAATCTCATTGTGCTTCATCCATGTTATCATATGTTCAGACTTATCCTTCCACTTTTATGTTGTAAATCACTACATTAGATCAATGTATACTGTATTCATGGCCCGAGCTAACCCTCTATCACAGAAACACCACGATATTCATGGCGATCAATCCTTCTTCTTGAGGAGTTGTATAAATTAATGCCTAACCTATGGAATTTCATAACAAAGGACATTTCTAGTTGATAGCTACTTTAGATAGTTTTTGTTCCCTTTAGATGCACTATGCAATACCCAGACATCCAATTTTCCCCTGAGATAAGATTTTGATGTCATTTTAGATCTATATTTTCTGCAGCAAGCGATGATCTTCCAATCTTCATTCACATCATCTCTACCTTGTATTTCAAACATCCCTCCATTTTCATTATATTAAGAGCAGAGTCTATTTTGCTTTAAGGGATTTTTGTCATCTTCAAATTTTTGCTCTTTGGAATTCAGTCCGTTATTGTCTCTCTCCGGAACTCAATTAAATTCTCATACTCCGTGTGTATGGGTTTTTAGCCTCTATATTTATCAATGTAATGCATCCATTCTAATATAGATGTGTATATTTGAGAAAAGGTGAAGAAATTATTACTTATATATTCCCTGCTCTTTTATCTTGTCTCCCAAATATCTAGTATATCATTATTACATTTTTTATATTATGATATGTGTGTGGACTATACTTACATTTATCTAATTTAATATGTTATCCTTAAACATAGATCAATATGAATATCCTTATTTTTATGTTTGGCAAATAACCATCCCCGTTTCTTTTATTTTCCTTCTCCATTTTCCCTTTGTAACGGTTAGATTAGGTAGCTAGTGAAAATATCAAGAATAGAAGCAGATGAGAACCAAATCTCTAGAGATTTGCTTCAAGTTGAAGTCTCACACATAATAATATATCCCATGTTATGCTTTCATTAAAATAATCTTTAATGCATTAAAGAGAAAGGCATATAGCATCGGTTCTCCACATCTAACAATATGGACCTAGGTGAACAACCATATGTTTTGAGAGTTCTAACTTAAGTAGAATAAATAATCATTGCAATCGTTATCCCAATGTTGCATGCCACCCACACCCATCAAGGAAAATACAAATACAATGGTCACACAATTATCTTCCCCAAGATATCAAAATTTTAATAAAACTTCTTCAACAAGATAAAATTAAACACCATAAATAAAATTTATTATGGAAGTGGAATTCTTTTCTTTGTTTAATCGATGTGTCGTTAAAACAATTAATTATCACATTACGTTCGTTCTTAATCCTATGCTTGTAGTTCCTTCAACCCTCCATGCGTGATCAGGGGATCATTTTTGATATCAAAAGTTCCCTAAACATCCCTAAATTGTGTCAGTGCAGAAGATCATTTCGAGAGCTTTCCATTGACTATGAGAACGTGACAAACGGACATTGGGAGCTCTAGTTATGTCCGGTCAAAGTTCAATCAACAGAAAGTCAACTATGGTCAACTAGTCAATATTGGACCAAGGGCACTGTGACACGTGGCGAAAAGGCAAAGGGAGTCATTTGTGGGTTTTCGATCTCCGGTCTTCGACGGTCGTAAAAAGATAGCTCGTCGGAACAAGAGGCTCAACTTTTGTTACGAGGGGAGCCAGCCGCCATGTGGACTATGGTATTATTGCTGACGTGGTGGGTCCACAAGCCACCACGTGGCTTGCCACCACTTAGCCATTTTTCATTTTGAATATCATAGTATTATATGGTTGAATTTTATATTATTCACCATATTACTATACAATTTCAATTTGTAATGTTTAGGGTCGAATCTTGGTGAGACCACATTCCCACATATCTCAGCGATCACAAAGCACACCACATGACTCGGCCAAACATTAATACAGCCACCCACATAAACCGCCAACCCCATATCTATTTTCCAAGTCCACGTGGTGAAGGAGATGAAGCGGTGGTAGGGGGCATGCAAATGCCATGCGTGGAGATCCACGTGAGAAGGAGGTGGGGCGGTTATGCCCCAAGTGGTCCTTTGACCACTTTAAAACCTGCGTGGAAAGGCTTATTAAATCCTAAAACCATTACTCCACCGCCAAATGGGGGATCTAATCCCATTTATAATGCAAGCCACTCCTATGGGATTTTATCCCTTTTCAAATGCAATCCGCCACCATGGGGAATTAATCCCATTTTTCATGTACGGGCTAGGCTAAAATTAGCCTTAAGATAATTTTTAATCCATTATTTTAGGGCCCTATTTTTGTATAAATAGGGAACCCATTTCATTGTAATGGACACACAACGCAACGAAGAAGCTCATTCCTAGAGCTCGGAGAGCGAGCCAAGAGGAGAGTTAGTTGCCATGGGCATAGTTGTGTGAAGACCTAATTTATTTAGGCATTATTATTTTAATTATTATTGACCTATTATTTTTAGGCAATAGTAAATTAAAATTATTGTGGCTAGGAGTTATTAATACTACCTAGTCGGCCCATAACGCCACACCAAATTATTGTGAATCTGGAATATTGACCGAAGTGCCATAGGGCATTACGAAGCATCTGGAAGGCCGATCGAGAACCGGAGGATTCCGAATAGTGGAGCTGGTGCCATCAAGCTTGCCGAATACGCCAGGAAAGGGGAAGTCGGGTGCTATTTTTCACCCTTGTCTTCTGAAGGTCTGGTTATTCTTCTAAGCAAGTTCTTAATAGTTTCCATTAGGTTTTCTTGTGAAAGTACTATTGTAACTTACAAGTTTTGACTAGTGGAACGGTTCGATAAGAACCCGGAGACGTAGGCAATTGCCAAGAACTCCGTAATCAATCATTGTGCAATTGTCTTTATTGTCTTGCATTAATTTTTAAATTGATTACTGAAAAAGGAGCAAATTATCGGCAAATAATTAAAGCCTATAAGGGTCCAAGATCAGGTAGATAAAAACTTGATTATTTTCGGATCAAGGTGGTATCAAAGCAGTGATCATGCTTGTAACTTGCTAATCTCCGAAGCAAGTTTGGTATAAAAGCTAGTTTAGCTCCATTTCGCTTGATAAAAAGTTGATTAACAAAGTGATTGCTTCAAGATTGGTGCAGTTGGTTCAATTTGTGTGAACAGGGAACAAGTGCACTATGGGCAAGATGTCTAAACAGCAAATCTCGAGGAAATTGAAGCTTATAATCACCAGATCCAGGAAGATAATTCTCTCCTGCGATCAATGTATTACTCCTTGGAAGAGAAGAATGCTCGTTTGAAATCAGAACTGCAAACCAAGGATGAGCTCTTGGCAAGGTTGCAGTGTGGTGATCAAAGAAAGGAAATACCTTTGACTTCAAATGCAGTGACCATAACGGATGATCAGACCGTAAGTTATTCACCACCGGAATCTTCTTCTTCCTCCCATTCGAGTTTGGATTGCTTAATGAAGTCTTTTGTTTGTTTGAAAAGCATACTAGAGGCATTGGATCCAAGTTACTAGATAAAATGGGATTTGATGGAAGAGGCCTTGGTAAAAATGGCCAAGGCATTGCTAACCCAATACATGTCGAGGATCGTCCTCGTTTTGTAGGTTTGGGTTTTTCTAGTGCGGGAATGGAAATTGGAGAATGCTCCAAGAATGCCGACGGGAGACAAGCTTCAAAAGCAAAGAGAATACCCCACTAGTCTGCAAGAAGATTCTTTATCGAGCAGAAAGTTGTGCTTCAAATGTCACAGAAAGATGTGGTAAGAGAAATCAACGAAGAGGTAATGAGATTCCACCTCCAGCTTTCTTACCATAATCATAAGCACAATAAAACTTTGTATCCACTTTTTCACTTAAGAAGATGGTTATGATTTTCAAAGATGTGGAATTCCTTTCCATGTACTTTTTATGGATTACATAATCATTATGTGGCGATGATCTTTTAGAAGAGAACATTGATGAAGAAGTTGATGTCGTTAAATCGTCAGAACACGGAAAATCGAAAGACCAATCTCGTTTGGGCACGCTTGCATTGATCCATCTCATGCACCCTGAACGGGGTAACCATTGGATGATTATTTCACCCTTTCAACAGCTTCATAAATTAGAGACAAAGTGGTACCAAGGATAATTGGGTAGAAAAGTGACTTGTAAAATGGTTCAAAATCACACATGGGCCAAAAATAGAGGGACTAAAGTGCCTAGAATAGAAAGTTATTGAGGGCACTTTTTTCCCACTTGAACAATTGGTCATAGGGGAAAAACATTAATTTGACACTTGGCACAATTTCTCGAAGACAATTCTACACAAAATCTAGCAACAAACATTCAACTATAGTTTCTTATTCGAACGAAGAAACAAAATCAATAACGTGTTTTATATTATGAGCAAGGGAACTAACCACTTTTATTTTCAGATTTTGCATTTTTCCTAATTTTGTACCGGTATTTAATAAGGAAGAGTGGCACCTAGGGCATATGTAGGGAAAACAATATATCTAGAACGAAGTGTCATCCATGGCCAATTATTATTGGGTTGGTGACCATCTGTAGTGGCACTTATTCGTAGGTTTTGGGTAAGTGTCATGGACGGAGGTAAAATCCGACCACTCTCCCAAGAGTCTTCCTCTAGAAGAAGGATTCCTAAATCCTAAGAATATTTACATTGGTTATGGAATTTATCACTCCCTACCCATCCTACCATCTTCAAGGAAAATTTCTCGAAGGCAACAATACATAGGGACATTATATCCTCTCTCTCGGCATTCAGGTGTACCCTATCATTGACTCACTTTTTTATTTTACACATTTCTATTGTGCTTTCTCTGGGTTAAAGCTCAATTTCATATATTGTAAACATTGACTAAAATTTTCTTCTTTTGCAGGTATGTCCTTATCCCAAAAAAAGGCAACACAACTAGAACAAGGAGCAATCTCAAGCATAAAACGCTCAGGAAAGGAAATATTTGGCTACAAATGTAAGTATCCTTTTCACTACGTGCAAAAGTCACCCCTAGGGTTCTTATCCCCTCTTAGACTCCACGATACACATCCTACAATTTCCATTCAACATGTTATCAAATACAATTTTCTTGCATCTCCATAAGGTACACTCTTTCTATCTACTTTATGCTACCGAATATTCATTCACTAGCATAAAGTGGGGGCAAATGTAGACACAAAATTATGCACTTATTACTATTACATTATGCCTCTAGTATGTCGTTATATGCATGATTCCTAAGTAATAAAACTAGACATTGATAACACTTGTTTTGCTTTACATTGACATTGTTTTACCTTTCCATGCTTTCGTCCTCTACTTTTCTAGAATTATCTCGTTACTTTTGGACATCACACAATGTGTTACTCAACTAAGCATTTCATGATTTATCTTTGGAACTTTTTGGACATAAGCACCCGAAATGAAGGGACAATAATGATCGACGTTATTATCCCCGGGTGCTTCTCGTCCCAGGCCTCAATGGCGCTTCTAGTTTGAAATCACACACCACTTATTTATATTTTCTAAACTTGTATCAATCACTTTGGGTCGGCTTCTAGTTTTGTGAATGTCAAACTTTTGATTTTGCTACATAAGTTGCAAAGGTTGATTTCGTGCACAATTTTTTGATTGTTTGATGCCGCAAAAAGACCTATTTTCGTCACTATAGATCCATTTTTCTACAAAAAGTTATTTTCTTGGTTTTTTTAGATGTGATAAACTTTTTGACGATTTGATAAAGTTTTTGTAATTTTTTAATCATTGTAATAACATTGTTATTGTTATGACTATCTTTATGATGATTAATGAATGGGTAAGGGACCCACCAACACTTTTATTTACGGCTAAAAAACATTTTATTTCAAATACTAGTCTAAAATGAATTGAAATCCCTACAATATTACCGTAAAGAAAGAAAAGGTTTGCCTACAATTACTCTCTTTATAACATAAACAACTATATAAATTTCATTGTAGAATTTGTCATTTAACAACTCAAAATATTTGTTTCAATCTTTAATTTATCCTTATTTGTAAGGAAAAAAACATAAATAATCACTTATTATTTGTTTATTATACATTTCGAAAGTCAATAATCAAAAAATAATACGACAAAAGATTCCTCATTGTCAAGAATTTATATTTTGTACTTTAATTAGAATGATTGAGGAAAAAATAATAGCTATGCATCTTTATTTCAGTTTGATCATAGCATTTTATTTCAATCCAAAGGGACAACATTTTCAACGGATAGGCTTTTGTCAGGATCGATTCACAAAAGTTCTATATTGCTTGCATAAAGGCTAGAACACTTGCAATCAAAGTAACCAAAACTTTCAAACAAATGTGCCCAGATAATTCATCCCACCGAATTGGACAAACAACCTCATAACAAAAATATTGTTATACAACATTAGACAAAAAAATATAAACAAAACTCGATGGCACATTTTTTCTATCATATACAATGATATGTTCTTTCAAATAGTAAGTACAAAAATTTGAGCATCTTTCAACATTAAACAATCTTAAGAGCATCTACCCATATGAATTCATTATGAGATGGGTACTTATATAATCTATACTTAATTTGTTTAAGCAAATCATATAACAACTTTATTTAATTTGAAGTAGATAAATTATTAATATATTTAATTATGTAATTTGAAAATAAAGTTGATAATATATAATTAATTGAAAAATACAATTTAATAATACATTATAAATTTTTAACTTTCGATGAAATTTCCTATGAATCCATTCCACCACCTAAAATGAGAAAAGTGCTAAATTAAAACAAAATAAATACCACTCAAGTGTATACAAAAATATATTGGAAAAGACAGATTATAATTCCAAAGTTACCTTAGTCAAGATAGGAAACATCCCATTAAAATTCAAATATTATTGGCGACCTTTCTTCATGGTATCGACTTTCCTTATGGTATCAATAGACTTTCCTCATGATATCGGAACATCTATACCTTGAAATTTGAAACGGAAGAAATTAGAATATGTTCATTAGCCACTATTCGCAACCACCTTGTGACTCTGAGTACTATACTAAACGCATGAAAACAAGGTTGGCCACCTTTCCACATGGTGTCGATAGACTTTCCTCATGGTGTCGATAGACTTTCCTCGTGATATTGATAGATGGAAACCTTGAAATTTGGAGCAAAAGAAATTAGAATACATTCATTCGGCGCCATTCTCGCCAACTTGTGACTCCGCGAGTACTATACTCTTCACATTTTCAAGTTTGAAATTGACCATTCAATCCCAAACAAAAGCTCGTATAATGCGTCCAAATAAAATGTTGGTGGGTAGTTAGGGAGTGACAAGGATTCTGTCTCTACCTCTGGTTTAATAGAAAAAAATAACAGATACTTTTATAGTTCCACGGTGTTCCCACGTTATTGTAATGCAATTTGCAGCTTGCAGATTTGTCCCTTGCATAATACGTACTAGATTTGTGTGCGTAACAGTAACAGAAACAGTAACAAAAGAAAGAGAGACAAAACCAGTGCAGTGAGGCGCTGTGTGTTGGAAAGAGGACTAGTCCAGAAAGCCGCGTGTTTCTGACTCCAATTCACGTTCTCTCTGTCTCTTTATAAAATAGTAAGTTTCTGATTTGGTTTATTGTTTGTTTGTTTCGATCTCTCTCACATAAACTTTCTGTCTTTTAACGTGAGACAGTGGACTGTGGGACTAAATTACTTAGAACTTTTTTATCATCAGTGTCTGTTGGTTTTATATTTTATTTTACTTGAAATGGATATTGCTGAAAAATATGGTTCTAACACGGTCAATATTTGGAATGTTTTAAAGACGGGATATTTAGTTTTTCAAACCTAAATGAAGATCAAACCAGGCGGCTCCTTTTGGGATTTTGTTTGATTTTTTTGGAGATTTTTTTGGGGAAAAATGGGAACTGGGAATTTATAAACAATAGAATGGTCTATTTGGAGTTCATTGCATTTAGACATTTTGTAGGTGGTGGTTTTTTTTTTTTTTTGTTTTTTTGGGTCTATTTTAATAGTAAAATGCATTTCACCAACTTTCCTATCTCATCTGTAAAACTTCAGTATCATATCTTATAAAATATTCATTATAAACTTCTCTAATTATTTTATATTTTTTAATATTAAATATGATTCTTAATAAATCAAATTTGTATGTGTAAAAGATGAGAGTTATGGTAAATAAATATAATACAAATGTAAGAAATCAAAAATAAATAAATATCTTAAATTATACTAATGTACAAAGAATTATTTATATAGACAATTAAAACAAATTCACTCATGTATTTTATTAAAAAACTTAAAATAATAAATTTAATATATTCATTAAAAAATGCAACAAGAAAGAAGGCCCTATTTAAATGTCATGGTTAAATTAAATTTATTATTTATACAAACCTTAAAATAATAAATTTTATGTTTCAAACTTTTACAAATTAAAGTGTATATATAATATAATGTGGCTAAATAACAAAATTGAGTGGGCTCTAGTTTTCTTTTTACGAACATGACATGAATCACCTCCACTCCATATACAATTGTAGGATGTCTATAAATATCAATTAGTAATAAGATTTAACTACATTGTAAATCACTCGTGTTAAATAATTCTCAGACTTCCAATTTATTCCAAAATTAAAAAATTAATGTTATTCTAAATTAAAAATCATTTATCATTTTAATATGATATCTATAAAATTGATATCTATCTATTAAACATTTAAATGATACATAGGATACATAGGCGTGTGCTTTTAAAAAACAAGACTCGGCTTATATTTAGTAATTTAAAAAAATTAAGTTTAAATATATCATATAAATATCATGCATTTATTTATCTAAAAATGTTAATAAAACTGTTTATTTTAGATTTTTTTATATAGTTTTTCTACTTTTATATTGATTAATAATTTTTATTTTTATTTTAAATTAACTGTAATAAATAATGTTAATATCATTGTATTAATGTTTTGGTTTGAGTTTATTTTTTTATAAGAAAAGAAAGGTCTAATCTCTTTCAAAATAAAACACATAATGAAATGGACTTCAAATTTAAGATTATTCATTTTTATTAACATCTCATATTATTACTTCCCAACCACCTCTTGATTACTATTATCCGCATCATCCATTTGATCCACATTTCTAACTTCAAGTATTATGACATTATTCTATTTGAAGGTATTTGAACTTAATACAATTTTAGAATTTGGAGGATATTTGTTTATGTTAGGATGTGAACCCTGTTTTCATGTGTGAAAGTGTTGAAGATTGTACACTAAGAGTATTGTACACTTTCCATAGTTGTCTCGTTGGTGTTATTTTTTTTTGCCTTAAAACGTGTCTAATATACCAGAAACGTGCTTTTCTCATATGGGTAGGATTTTGACCCATAGGTCTATGGGATTGTTTTGACCCATGGTTTTAATACCCACGGTTTTGTAAAACTCGCTTAAGCAGCTTGTCTACTTATGTGATTTTTGTGCATATGGTAGGTATTATGTAACATTGCAAATGTATTTTGAATTCAGGTGTGAATTCTATAGAGTTTGTTGAGCATAGCTCCAAACAAATCTAGGTATTGTATTGAGAGAGCGGTGGCTTGTAATAAAATCTGAGCAAGTGATTCTAGGTGGACGTAGCCCAAATTGGGTGAATCACGTTAAATAATGTCTCTTTGTGTTGTGTTGTTTTTATTCTGCACTTTTATTTCAGATTTGTAATATTTTCTGCATATTAGTTTCTACTATTGTGATTTTGTGAGGGACTCATCCGCATATTTTATCCTTTATTTAATAACAGTTTGCATCGTGATTTTTTTAGCCCAACATTATTAGTGCGGTTATCTACAATCAATTAATGAAAAATTGGTTCGAGTTACTAATGGAATCGTCAACAAGTGCGATATGTGACAAATTTAACATTTTGTAGATAGATGTATTTAAAATATTTGTATTAGAGATATTTATGGAGTCATCAACAAGTGTGACATGTGACAAATTGGACATTTTGGAGATATGTGTATTTAAAATATTTGTGTTAGAGATATTTATGGAGTCATCAATAAATGTGATATGTGACAAATTTGACATTTTGTTGATAGAATATTATGTAGTCATCAATAAATGTGATATGTGACAAATTTAACATTTTCTACATAGATGTATTTAAAATATTTATACTATTAAGGAATACCACAAATGGCACTTGTACTCAAGCATATAGGTTTTAACCCCACTTATATGGTTTGCTATCAACCGGAATCCATTAAGCAATTTTTTGGTTTTTCCTCGAGCTCAATTGGCTTGGAAGTGGATTCATACCCTGTTTCAACCCTTTTCTCCAAAATTCTTTACTTGGAAAATGGTTCTCTTGGGGGACTCGACCTTGCTACTTGCCATTTACAACAAAATTTGGCACATTTTTAGAACTGATATTCTTTTTCATCTATGGAAAGACATAAATAATGCCATTTTTAATAATGTTCTTATGGATAAAGATTTTTCTGTTACTAATAAAGTAGTTGTCATTTCCACTTTGTCATGCTCCGTATTTAGAAACAGACGAGAAAGTTCAGGTTGGAGGTTGAACACCTCCATCACTTGCTCAATTGTTGGGGAGGCGCCCGTGTGGTTAGTCAAAAGAGTGCCCCGGGCATCCATGTCCGTCATCGCCCTGTCGCCTCGCTCCGCCACTCTTCTCCTCTAGCTCGGAGCCAAGCTATCCTGCATTGCTCTCGAGTCGGCGGAGCCCTTTTCCTCACCGTTAGTGGTCCCCTGCTCGGTCCTCCTTCCCCTACTCCCGGTGGTGGGGTTTTGGTCACCTTTGTGATTCTAGTAGTCTTTGGTTGGGATGCCTCTCAACAGGGCATATTCCTTCATCAACTCTTGTCATTTCTCTCTCTCGGCCCTAGTGGTCTTCTCTTTGAAGACTCTAAACAATAGAGCAACAACATGATAATGGGTGGGAGTCCATCCCATACTCGCCCCACCCTCCGGGTTCCGGGTAGGGTGAAAAACCGCACAACTCTCTACCTCCTCCTTCGACCTCCATGTTTGTGGCTACAACCTAGTTTTTGGGCTCCTTATATTGCTCACCTTTTTTTTAATTGTTAATTACACTTATATAGTTGTTAAATTGTTTTGAGGTGAGGTGGCCTCCTTCTCGAGGCCTCTTTGGCTTGATTTGTTCTCGTATTGTGGGGTGTGATTTTTCCACCCGTTTTTCTATATGTTTAGCATTATACTTCTTTAGTTTTTATATATTAAAGTGTGCTTTTCAATATTAAAGTGTAATTATTTGATGATATATTGTTAGGTTGGTTAAAGGGGTTGATTGTGCCCAACACTAATTAATCCAATAATATAAGAGATTAAATGGTGAAAAGCCTAACTATGAAAGGATAAAATATCGATTAAACAATAAAGTAAAAATTAACTTTTAAATTTATAATATTTTAATTATTTCAGTTTTTATTTTATTTTTACTTTAATTTTCTTTAAAATATTATTTAATTTTTAATTAATGTCATATTTTAAAAATTTGACAAATTACATATTAACAATATAAAAACATTTTTAAATATTAGTAAAACTATAAATTAAATTTCCAATTTCTAATATTTATATTACCTTCATTCTATTGGCGTAATTTTTAAGATTGTATATTTAATATATTAGTTGTTTTAATCACTAGTATGAATTCATAAAGTTAATTATAATTTTTTAATTTTATATTGTTATTAGTGGTATGTACAAAATAAACGAGTAAAACATTCTTAAAATATTTTTATTTATATAGAATATGAAACGAGTTTCAAATTTAATTTAGTCAAAGAAAATTCAAAATTACGTGCATTTAGTGAAACATTAAATGTTTTCTTGAGTAACTTTTTTAAGGTAAAATTAATGAATTTATTAATTAAATATTCTTTAATGACTTGAAAATTACACTATATAATATTATAAATTTTAAAATTAAATTTGTGGAAAAAAATTATGTATTAAAAATCCTTAAGATGAAATTTTAATTTATTTTTATATTTTATTTGTAATATATTATTTTTTATATATTTTATATGATTTGACAAGATTAATTTAGAAATGATCTACACTTTAAAAAAAAAAACTTCATGGCATTATTTCTACATTTAAATTATAAAATTTGAATAGGAAATCATGTCAATTTTTTTTTTTAAAGATTACATAGTTGGGAGAAAACATATATTAAACTAATGATCACTTCCAACTAAATAGTTATGGGTAAGGGGTATACATGCCGTCAAAATCATGAAGAAGATGATCCTGGCTTCAACCGTTTGACACCTTTAGCTAAATAGTTACGGGTAAGGGGCATCAATGCCGTCAAAATCATCTAAAAGACGATCATGGCTTTAACCATTTGACACCTTTAGCGAAAAAGCTATATGTAAAAAAACATCGATACCATCAAAATCACCCAAAAGACACCCTAGCCTCAACTATTTGACACCTTCAACTAAATAACTACTAATAAAGGGCATCTATACCATGAAAATCATCCAAAAGATGATTTTGGCCTAGTTTAACTCTCCAACTCTTTGTCTCTGGATCTCCAAACCTTGCACTCAACAGGTCATAGATCCCTAATAGATTCACATATAATTTAGTAGTTGACGGCTATATATTTTATTTAAAATTGCCGCTTAATTGAAAATCTGCGATGCTCAAACATCAAATTTGAACCTACCTCTTTGAAAATCTTCCCTTACTACTGACAAAAATGGCGCACACAATACAAGTTGAAGAATTTGTTAAATGTAGGAGTTCGCAGACACTGCCGTTATGTTAACAGTAGCAACAAATATATTATGTCCACCTCATCCATACATGAAAGAAGAAAAAATCATTTGTGCTTTTCCTATTTGAAAATCAATTCCCTCACCAAGAAAAATGGCGGAAGGTGTTAATAGATTCTGCTTTCCACCGCCTGTACCGAACAATACCCAGTTGCGTCACATTTTAAAACACCCACAACACAAGCTATAAATTTAATCTCTGCATGAGAGCCACGTAGAAGAAAACCATCCACATCTGCAGACAATCAAAAGTTTTTAGAACTCCTCACGACCTGCATTAGGTAAACATGGCGTGCTCAAAAGATGAGATGCATTTTGGCAATTAACTGTTGCACCACAAGTCTATTTTTATTTTGTTTGTTTGTGTGTGGTTGATGAATCGCAGGATTATCTGCTATTTGTCATCTTCAACGAGGAGATATGAAGCCCTTCTACTTCGATCTTCATGGCATTGCCCTCGTATTACATTTGATTTTTATTGCCTCATTCGCTGTCAGCAGAATTTTAACACTGTTTAGACAATACAGTTCCAGTGGATCATGTAGCTCAGTATCCATGAATAGACCTCCGGAAGGAGATTCAGAGCTTTCAACCAGCAAAATACAATATGGGTACCTGTACAAATTAACTTTAGGTTGCTGCTTGCTTCTTTTCATGGCTTATGCTGTGGCCGGATTGTGGCGCTCAGTGGACAACTGGTATGTAAAGGGCAACTTATTTTCCATGGCAGCATCTGTTAACATTACACAAGCAGTTGCATGGCTCCTTGTGTGTCTCTGCATTCGGAGTTTCCCAGAAGCAGGAGCAGAGGAGGAGGTACCAATCCTAATAAGTCTGTGGTGGACATTTTCATTCTTTTTCCAGGCTGCTATTCTGGTCATGGACATAATTTTGCTAGGAGGAAAAACTGAAAAAACTCCTTACAAGGTATGTGTGGATGCTCTGCCTGTTCTCCCCTGCACATTTCTGTTATACATTGCACTTCGAGGAAGAATTAGTGGCACTGTTGTTTCTAATCATTCAGCAGCAGGACTTGCACAACCACTCCTGAATAAGACTGAAACTGAAGATGATCAGTTGAGTCCATATTCTACATCCAGTATTTGGAGCCTAATGACATTCTGTTGGCTAAATCCCCTGTTTTCTGTGGGATACAAGAAACCCCTAGAGCTTGAAGATGTACCAAAAGTTGTAGGGAAGGATAGCGCACGAGAGGCATACGTGATTCTTCAGACCCATTGGTGTACTCACAAAAAGTTGGAACCACAATTACTGAATCACCATCAATGGCGAAGGCCATTCTGTTGTCCGTGTGGAAATCAATGGTGTTCAATGCTCTGTATGCAGCTGCATATACTTGTGCAACATACATTGGTCCATATTTGATAGACGTGCTTGTAGAGTATCTGGGAGGGGCAGAGCATTTTACCCATGAAGGCTACGTGCTGGCTTCTGCATTTTTTGGGGCAAAAATGGTGGAATCTCTGGCACAGAGGCAATGGTATTTTGGAGCCCAACAGCTTGGGTTAAGAGTCAGGTCAGGCCTGACAGCTCTTATATATAGGAAGGGTCTGTGTCTTTCCAACAGGTCTAGACAGAACCGCACAAGTGGTGAAATCATCAATTATATGAGTGTGGATGTGGAAAGGATTGGAAACTTTGCTTGGTACATGCACGATATCTGGCTCTTGCCTGTACAAGTTTTCCTTGCGCTGGTGGTTCTATATAAAACTTTGGGCTTATCTTGCATTGCAGGGTTGGCAGCCATAGTTGCCGTGATGGTTGGGAATACCCCTTTTGCTAGATTACAAGAGAGATATCAGGATAAAATAATGGAAGCAAAGGATAAACGCATGAGGGCCTCATCGGAAACCTTAAAGAACATGAGAACACTGAAACTCCAAGCTTGGGAAACCAAATACCTACACAGGCTCCAAGGTTTAAGAGGGGTTGAGCAGGGTTGGCTGCGGAGGTATCTGTATATATCTGCTGTAGTGACTTTTCTCTATTGGGCAGCACCAACGATTGTGTCTGTTGCTACCTTTGGTTCCTGTGTGCTAATGGGGATCCCTCTAACGGCAGGTAGAGTTCTTTCTGCTTTGGCAACTTTCAGGATACTTCAGACCCCTATCTATAATCTCCCAGAATTAGTTTCTATGCTTGCTCAAACAAAGGTGTCGCTGGACAGAATTTCCACATTTTTGCAGGAAGAAGAGATTCAATCCAATGCAATAGAAAATATACCAGAGGGTTATTCAACTGACATTGCAATTGAGATCAAAGATGCAGAGTTTTCATGGGATCATCTTTCAAAAATATCAACATTAAGAGGGATAAATTTGCATCTAACACAAGGAATGAAAGTTGCAATCTGTGGGTCGGTCAGTTCAGGAAAATCAAGCCTTTTGGCCGGTATTTTGGGTGAAATACCCAAGCTAGCAGGGATTGTGAAGATCAGAGGTACCAAAGCTTATGTTCCACACACTCCATGGATTCAAACTGGCAAAATTGAAGATAACATCCTTTTCGGAAAAATGATGGATAGAAGCAAGTATGAAAATGTTCTCGAAGCCTGTGCTTTGAATAAGGACCTGCAATTGTTTTCTCATGGGGATCAGACAGAGATTGGAGAAAGGGGAATCAATTTAAGTGGTGGACAAAAGCAAAGAATACAGCTTGCTCGTTCTATCTACCAAGATGCAGATATATATCTTCTTGATGACCCTTTTAGTGTCGTGGATGCACATACAGGAACTCAGCTCTTTAATGTAAGATTTTCACTGGCTCCAACTAGAATTGAATGTTTTTTACAATAGATTGTGACTAATGTTCTTCCTTGAACTTAAAAACTAAATGTGTCTTATCAATTGACCATCTAATATCACAGGAGTGTTTGCATGGAATTTTAAAGTCGAAGACAATTGTGTATGCTACACACCAAATGGAGTTCTTACCCGCATCAGATCTTATACTGGTAAACTTGCTCTATGTGCTTGCAAATTTGTGACCATCTATCAATGAAATAATGAATATTTTATCAACAGCAAATGGTAGCTTTGGTATCATCATATAGTGTTACAAATGCATTGTAGAACATTTCATTCCTTTGCATTTTCCTGATCTAGATGGACCACTCAACAGGTTATGCATGATGGAATGATAGCTCAAGTTGGAAGGTATGAAGATCTCCTACAGAGTAGTGCAGATATTTTAAAGCTAATTGGTGCACACCATCAAGCTTTGCATACTGTTGGTGAAGCAGAGAAAGGTAGAGTGGTAATTCCACAAGAAGACATTATTGTAAATGGATTCTGCAATGCCTTGAGAAATGAATTGGAAGAAGTGCATCAAAAAGAGGCTGTAAGAGATCAAGCACCAAGAACCAATGAGAAAAAATTACAGCAGATTGTACAGGTAGAAGAACGAGAAACAGGGAGGGTCAAATTGATAGTTTACTCTGCATTCGTAACTGCTGCATATAAGAGATCTCTGATTCCTATCATATTAGCAGCCCAAATTATATTCCAAGTTTTACAAATTGGTAGCAATTACTGGATGGCTTGGTCTACTCCTCCAACAGAAAACCAAAAGACTACAATCAGTAGCACAGTTATTCTTCTTGTCTATATAGTACTTGCAATTGGGAGCTCTGTATGTGTATTGGTAAGATCATTGTTTCTAGCAACTACTGCCCTTGAAGCTTCACAGAGGCTTTTCACAAGCATGCTAACATGCATCTTCCATGCACCCATGTCATTTTTTGATTCAACACCATCTGGACGCATCTTGAATCGGGTTAGTACATGTTTGCAATTCAGCAACATTGTCTTGGTAAAAGCTTAAGAAACAAGATGACATTTGAATAAATAAGCTGCTTGCTTTGCTTGCCTCTTATTCAGTCAATTGTAGGATACGGTGGTAAAACTTATTATGTTTGTATTCGTATCAAAGCACAAAATTAGATCATCTAACATTGAGGAGTAGGCCACAGGCATATATTCCATTAAAGGGCCAAGAAAACTAGACTGACGTCATAAGTAATATGAATTCTTCAATAGTAAATGACAATATCACGGTAGACTATAGCTTCATATGCTCTAAACTGGCATCTCTTCAAGGTGCAATGTCTAGTGAGGACTGTTGGTATAGTCTAAGTTGCAACTCCTGCTGATTGTAACTGCTCTTTTCTATTTGCAGACCAGAGTACAGTAGACACAGACATCCCTTACAGACTAGGAGGCTTAGCCTTTGCAGTTATTCAGCTTTTTGGAATTGTAATAGTCATGTCTCAGGTTGCTTGGCAAGTCTTTGTTGTCCTTATACCAGTCGTCATAATTTGCATCTGGTATCAAGTGAGTAATACTGCTACATGAAAGCCAGCCTTCAATATTTCTTTCATCTTCAGAATTCAGTCATTTGAACTTTCTACAATTAGTATTTTTAACAAATACTGGTTTGCAGCATTACTACATTGCCTCTGCAAGGAGCTGGCTAGATTGGTGAGCATTAGGAAAGCTCCCGTCATACACCATTTTGCCGAGTCAATCTCAGGAGCAGCCATAGTTAGAAGTTTCAATCAGGAAACTCGCTTCATGAACACCAATCTCCATCTGATCGATGATTATTCACGACCCTTTTTTCACAACAATGCAGCAATGGAATGGCTTTGTCTTCGGCTTAATTTTATGTCCAATCTTGTATTTCTGTTCTCATTAATGTTCCTTGTGAGCTTGCCAAAAGGCACAATTGATCCAAGTAAGGACTATTCGTCAAATCCCAATCTGCACCCTTTTGTTCAACAAACTAAATAAGTAAAAGGTATCCTGGTGTACTCAAAGGGGCTTGTTTTGCGTCATCATTTGCAGGTCTTGCCGGATTGGCAGTGACATATGGATTGGATTTGAACATAGTTCAGGCTTGGGTCATATGGAACCTTTGTAATGTGGAAAACAAAATGATTTCTGTGGAGAGAATACTCCAATATTCAAATATACCAAGTGAAGCTCCATTGGTGATAGAGTCTTCAAGGCCAACTCAAGACTGGCCATCGTTAGGCACTATAGTCCTTCAAAATCTACAGGTGACTGCCCCAAACCTAAATATGAATGATACATTTGAGATCTTAAGCTTTTGAGAATTTGATGTCGTTGTGGGAATGTGATTAGGTTCGCTATTCAGCACACCTCCCTTTGTATTGAAAGGTATTACATGTGAGTTTCCTGGAGGGACGAAGGTCGGCATAGTTGGACGGACTGGCAGTGGTAAATCTACACTTCTCCAAGCACTGTTTCGTATCGTAGAACCAACGAGAGGAAGAATTCTTATTGATGGGGTGGATATCTCAATGATTGGACTGCATGATTTAAGGTCCAAATTGAGCATTATTCCACAGGATCCCACACTTTTGAGGGAACAATACGGAACAATTTAGACCCACTTGAAGAACATTCTGACACTGAAATCTGGGAGGTGAGATTCTTTTTAGAAGGAATAGGTTTTGATGCCCATAATCTTCGTTTAATGTTAGTCTCTTTTAAGTTCAATTGTTTACAAGGTTTTGACAACTGCGTCTCTTTTAAATGCTGACCGATGTAAACTAGTAAGATCTAGAAATGAAAATCTTTTCAGATGGCAGAGTTTTTAGCAGCTAAAACTTTTATGTTTTCCTCACATTTGACAGGAAAAACATTAGAACCCTTCTAGAACAGGATGAGTGGCCTTTGCAAGAAATCAAGCCCTAATGTTTGATCTTGTATGCAAAAGAAAATATCGTTTTGTTATCCAATCTAATTGCAGACACGGATACTTTTAAGGAATGAAATATTTCATCTTTATGTGAGTAAGATTCTTTTTCAAATTTATAAAAGATCTAAATAGTATGTACAAAAGCTATTTTAAACACAAAATTTCCTTCCAGTCCTTGTAATTTTCGTCTTGGACCCATATAATATACTTAAAATAAAAATGTGGCTATATTTTTGAAAATTCTGCCATTTAGCACCCAAAAAAATCTAATGATAAAATTACAGCCATGCACTATTAATGCCCTAGAGAGTTCTTATTGATATTGGAACTAATATAACAAGTTAATGCAGTCGTTTCTTTTTCTAATCTCATTCTGACTTGGAAGGTGGTTTTA
Organism: Taxus wallichiana var. yunnanensis; assembly: GCA_018340775.1. Taxonomy (NCBI): domain Eukaryota; kingdom Viridiplantae; phylum Streptophyta; class Pinopsida; order Cupressales; family Taxaceae; genus Taxus; species Taxus wallichiana. The sequence goes on along the minus strand of CM031239.1, from coordinate 874,173,073 downwards.
AATCAGTTCTTATACATGATTTCAGGCTCTGGATAAATGTCAGCTAGGAGCACTTGTGCGTTCTAGCAAGCAGAAGCTTGATACATCAGGTGAGTTTTTATATCCGGCCTTCCATTTGATTTTTTTCTGTTTTGGTTTTAATTGATAATAGCAGAACACTTTTATGTGAAGCCTTCCATTTGGTTTTAATTAATGGTATCTGAACACAAATTGAAGCCCTTAAGTTTTGAGTTTCAAAAATTTGATGAATTCAGTGACAGAAAATGGAGAGAATTGGAGTGTGGGACAACGTCAGCTAGTTTGTTTAGGACGTGCCTTGTTAAAGCAAAGCCATATTCTAGTCCTAGACGAGGCTACAGCCTCCGTGGATACTGCAACTGATAACACTATCCAACGCACATTACGATCAGTCTCTTGTGGGTACACAGTGATTACTATTGCTCATAGAATTCCAACAGTCATAGACAGTGATCGGGTGTTGGTACTTAGTGAGGGTATGCATGTTTGCTCACTGTTTGCAAATTCTTAGTTTTATTGATTGCCTTTCAATTAGTCCTAAAATCCTTCAAGTTTTTATGTGCTCAGGAAAAATTGTTGAATATGACTCCCCTACTAAGCTTCTTGAAGACCAGTGTTCATCTTTTGCAAAGCTTGTATCAGAGTTCTCCTCGAGATCAAACAACGTTACAATCCTTAGCTGAACTTGATCGGAATCAAGTTAATTCAGGTTATTCTTTCAACTTGGTAGAAAAAATAAAGCACTGCTACATTGATCATGTGGTGTCACTTGGATAACAACAGTAACAGAAACTGCAGACAATGGAGCCAGATGATGCCTGCTTATATACGACTAAGGTAGTTGTGGAGGAAGCATGTCACCTAGGCATCTTCATGACAATGCCAGAAATGTCAAAAACAAGATGTGTTTGGCATCATCATCACTTCTCATTGAAATATGATGTGCTTGACAAATCATTACTTCTCTATCTGAAACCCACTGCCTGTAGTTGGTGTCTGGTTCACTACATTTTGTTGAATTACACCACTCTGCAGCTTGCTTGGGCCCCTCGTAAAATATTTCACTGAAAAATGTGAATCAGCAGGGAGATTTCCATAAAGTGCTCTGATCAGTTTGAAGTCTTAGGAAGAATTGATTCTAACAGAAGTGTGGAGAGGAAGAAAAAGTGTTTCCTATAAAGCGTGTAGTCAGTTATACAAAATATATAGTATTCTTGAAATTGGCCACTATAGTGATTTCTCAAAGTACTCACATGACTTAGGAAAAAGGTAAACTCCAATTGACACTGATATAAGAAAAATTCAAATGAGAAAATACAGGATTTATGGTCATTCTATACAATTTGTCCAACAGCTATTACTGTGTTCTACCATCTGGTTATGGCTTGAAAAGGTTTATTGTGATATATAATATTATTTCAAATAGTATCATGGACACCAATTATACCCTCGTATGGAATATTGATTCTAACAGCAGTGTCAAGAGTTACAAAAAGTGTCTCCTATGAAGCACGCATATCAGTTATACAAAATGTATTTTATTCTTGAAATGGCCACTTTAACAATTTCTTGAAGCGGTTACATGACTTATGAAAAGGTAAACACCAATTGAAATTGGTATAAGAAAAATTCAAATGTGAAAATACTGCAGAAATGATTGTTCCATACGATTCAATGAAAACAGCCACTATTGTGCTCTACCATCCGGTTATGGTCTGAAAAGGTTTATTGTGATATATAATACTGGCAATTGCATGCAAATAGTGTAATGGAGATGCTGAAGGGGATGTGTCGGAGAACTAAAATTGAAGGAGTGAAATCTTGCATGAGAATGAGAGGCACTCAAGATGGAGACTGAGGCACGAGAATTCTATGGGCAGGGAAAATGTTGGGGGAACATATGCGAAACTGAAACCCGCATTTGTCAAGGCCTTCTCTCCGAGAGCACGGATTTGCCCGCAACTTGTTGGTTTCTCTTCCGAGTTGTTCTTTTCACCCCCGAAACCCGCAATGCCCACGCGCAGGTTCAAACCAACCCCACAACATGTTATCGTTCAAATTTTGTCCAAAATGGAACACAGAGTTTTTATTCCAAGAAGACACATGTGAACCACGTGTCATTTATATCAATTATCTAATGGAGAAAGGAGATGTGGTGCATAGATTGTTGAGGTAACGTACTTTGGAGATATATCAAAAAATTCAAGCCCTATCGAGTAATACTCATAGTGTCAATAGTTGTTTTTGCAATGTCATCCCTTGTGTTTTGTGCATATTAAGAGCTCACGAGGTCGTTTTGCATTAACTATATAGATAGTAAATTTTACTTGGTCGATTGCACCATTGACAAGCCCAATCGCTACCCACAAGGTGGTGATAGGCGTAACGATTTTGGCCCTTATAGATAATTAATGTTTCCTACAATTGATATTGAGGAATGAAAAACGGATTTTTCTTTTGATGAGAAAAATGCATATGTTTTGGGCATACGGGCTTGCCATTATAAATTGAATACAGTTTTAGGAGGATATTCAACTAATGGCAAACATGGGATGGACGCCTACAAATTTTCTATATCTTTTGAGTATTCATGATGGCCACACTTAAGCCATATTTTCTGCTACTAGAGCTATTATCATCCGAGTTTGAACAAGTGCCACGACATCGCTCTTATTATTTTTTCATTTTTGGTCAAATTTGTGCATTTATTTACCTTTCTTACGGACGAGCATTTTTTTTTTGTGAAATTACACCGCCACAGACGGATGGTTTGTCATGCAAGACAGGGAATATGAGGATTTGAACGGAAGTTTTATATGATTCTTTGCTTTAATGTTGTTTTTCTTTCTCGTTGATATTGTGTCCACAATAAGGGATTGCTTACAACAAATGGAAAATGGGAAAGGTACAAAATACGTCTATAATGAAGGGCGTATGGAAAAAGCAAGTGCCCTTGAGATCAACAATCCATATTCAAAAGCAATGACATCTTCCTTCCAACAATAAATGACAAAAATGAATTCACTATTATTGTGCACATTTATGATTTGTGATAGCATTCATATATGGAACTTGTTCCGCCAAAGAGGGAGGAACAAAACAAAAAAAAAATGTATCTTACTTTTAAACAGCCTCCTCCTTACATTTGTATGATGGGAGGAAAAGAGAGGAGAAAGAGTCCAAAATCGCATTCAATTCTTCAACATGGAATGGCAGATGAGATCCTCAATTGCGACATGTGCAAGGAACAGACGGGCTGAAACTCTTTTTTCCATGCTGATTTTCCGATCCGAAACCCGAATTCCTCATTGGCCGGGTTTCAAGACCCCGACATGTATTCGCTGCGATTGCTCCGCCCCGAGTCTCAAATTTGTTCCGCTTGTTTGGATGAGTGAAGAGAAGGTGGAGGATGAGTCAATTGTAGTAAAAGTGGTTCTCTTCACCAAGAAGGGCAGATTCAAGGTCAACAAATAGGAAGGTGGTTAACTTCCAACTCTTTAGGCTCTGTGAAACCTAGGGAGAGACCTTTAGCAACCCAAGTGATATCAAATAACAAAGATAATGCAAATATAGAGTAAAAAACTCAAATAAACAACCCAACCACTATGATCTCCCACCCAATTGGTTGTCACTAGCAAGAGAATCATAAAGCTACTTAAAACTAGGCAAAGGTTGCAGACAAACAAATCATTATAGTAAAGATGAATCCAAAGTTATATCAAAGAGGCCTCTAAGAATGTGCAAGATAAAAAAGGTCTCAAGGGGGCAGTACAACAAGATTTAATTAAAAGAAGGGGGTTTAATCATTCCAACTTCACATGTGCCTTTTCCATTGGGCCAAATCTGCAAAGTTTTCTTTGGTGATAATGGAATACTCTTTCGTATCGAGAAATTCAACAATGGCAAACATGGGAAGTTTTGACAGCCCTTACAATATTTTCTATATCTTTGAGTATTCATGGCCACACTTAGGCCATATTTTAAAACCCGCCAGAGCTATTCTGGAGATGGAGTCAAAATAGCATAGGAACAACATAAATCTACATAATTAATGTAGCTCCCCACGATTCGAAAAACTACTAAACCAAATACACCGAGATTTGATTAGTTACCATACCACCATAACTCAAAACATAAAATATGGAAAATACAATGTTAACAAGTACAAATTAAATCAAATTCCACAAGAATGTTATAAAATGATGATTCAAAGGATTACACATTAGACTTCAACACTAAATGCCCAAATGAAATCCTAATACTCAAATTGAATACACTTCAGCTTTTGATGATAGTTTCCTTTCTAATTCACTATCTCATTTATAACTCAAATAAAAATGTAGGGCAACTTTCCTAGATCTTTATTATGATATCCTTGAACTGATTACAACTATTTCTTCTCCAAACATCTAAAACAAATCTAAAATGGACAACTACAGACTAAACTACCAAAGGGATTGGAGATCCGTAGATAAAAGATGGCCAAATTGAATGAGTTTTTGATCAAATTGGAAGATCATTTGTTGAAGTGACTATATCAATTTATACAATTGAGAGAACATTCCATAATGGAATTGGAGGAAGTTCAAAGCTTAAGAACCAATGAGAGAGGAGAAAAATATACACATATTGATTGATGGCTCCACCATTGATCAAATGACACAGGGCACCAATTGACATTCAAATGAAGATCTCAAGGCCACATTCACACTCATTGAGAAGCACATAACTATTGACAAGAACAGAAGAGGCCACACACACGAGAAAATTGGAAAAATGTGTTGATAGATGGCAACAAAGACTAGAAAATACTATCAAAACTTATGTCACAAAATACTCTATAAATATCTCATCAATTCACCTGAAATTTGTACCTAATGTGTAGTCCTCTGGAAGACCTTTCCAATGGTATTAATCTTGTTTGATTTGCTGGTCATGAGAAAAAGTTACGGCCATTTGAAACCTCCAAGGCCATTGTTGACAACCACAAGGTCGTCAATGTTAACCTCATATATGATTTTTCCACTTGTCCCCTTCTCATTAATTATGGGCTCAAATTTAAGTTGGAGTGAGGGTGACAGTCACGGGACTGTAAAATTTAACGCGGTTATTCTTCTTAGGTTCGTAGGGTCACAAGATCTCAGTCACTTTGGTCTCTATTTTCTCGGGAATTTGGTGGCTCATGGTTGATCCATGTGGACTAATCACATGTTCTCAGATTCAAAGGGTCTTGACCTTGTGCCTTAGCTAATTTTCTATATGTTTCCATTCAACCTTCCATGGCCTACCTTGCTCTATCGAGGAACTTGAGTTTCAGAGATTGTGTCATGTGGCACAATCCATTTCTTTCATGTTTCTCATGGTTTTTGTCCTCCTCTATCACGGGCTTGAATCTACGGGACCACAAACTACCATTATTAGTCCACGTGGAACCATTCACAACCTTCCATGCTCAAGTTCTTTCATCTCTCTTTGGTCATTTTTGCCGGAGATTTCACGGGGCCAGGAGATGTGACATGTGTCTTTAGTCGATTTTGATTCAAGAAAACACTTAGCCATTTTTCGGGTTTTCTAAATAGTTTTAACTATAGGAGCCTTTGCTCCACTTAAAAGACGAAACATTCACATATATAAACTCGTCCGCACTCCTCTTCCCAAAAAATATGGGATTATTCCCCATGTGTAAAACTCAAAGGTGACCATAGAATTGGAAAGTGGCTAAGTCTCGAGCAATGAAAGAATTACGTGCACCCCACCTTTTTTCTCTAATAAATTTGTGAGTTAGTTCTAGTTATGGACGTTTTTTACCTATCTTGAGCCCAAAACACAAAATTTTCACTAGGCTCTACCTAATTTCACCCGATTGGAGTTAAAGCTAACTTATGCAAGAAAATTGACAAGTTTAACATAAAGGGGTGCCAAAAATCCTATCAATCACCATTAAAAGTTTTGAAATTAAAAATCTAATCATAAGTCTCCAAAATTGAAGTAAAACCAATTTTGGTGCTAACATTAGCTCTGTCTAAGATGGGTACCCCTTATGGGTAAATAGAGATCCTAGAAAACTCTAAAGAAGAAGACGAATGTCTCCAAGAGATAACAAAGCCAACCCTCAAATTGTGTTTTGGGCCCATGTTTTATCATATTATTTATTCTTTAAGTCCTGAAGGACTTGATATTCTTTATTCATGATTCACCATTCTTTGGAGGCGTGAGCAAGAATTTCATAAAGGTGTGCGCAGGGTATAAACAGGGGAGGTGTGCATGAGGTAACCACACAAGGAAAAGGGAAAGGAAGTATGCAAGTAAGAAGGACATTGGGGGTGCGCATGAGAAATCACAAAGAGGATCATACAATACATGATAAGATAAGGAAAGGACATGTAGAGAAAAAATATATAAGGATAAGCATGAGTTTGAAAGTGGACTTAAACTTGCTTCTTGACATTTACATGAAGTCGGTGGAGTGATTGGATAAGGCCAAGAATAAACAACATCTTATGCGAAGGATTAACATGTAGTGTAAGTTTAGGGTGGAGAAAGAATAATTTTTTCTACTAACTCGATCAGTATTAGTTAATTGGAGTTGTAAACTCAAAGGCTATTATTATCTCTTATAAGACTAGTGAAGGAAAAGTTCCCACTAGTATAAATACCCATGAAGGGGTCTAGTATAGAGGTGTATGTATGTACATATGTGAGTGTGTATGCAGTTATGTACATAGAGAGCTAGAGGATTAAGGTGTGAATGACTTGTATTTGGATTTTGGGCTACTAGATGGCCAAAACTTGTAACTGTGCAACAATTAATATATGAGCATTATGTTTGGTCTATGCATGGTTGTGTTATATTGTTAATATATTAGGAATACAAGTCTAATTGTTGAATTAACAACTCAATTCACTTCACTTTTGCTAAACTATGATGGTACTTGGAAGTATCTCGCGCTTGGGCGAGTGCGCCTTAGTTTATCTAAGCGTGATATGCCATCGTGATGGTGGGGAAAACTTGTGTGCGATGGACATAGTAATGACGTGCACATAAGGTAAGAAGAAAACTAGATTCCAACATTTTTGTTCCATTTTCAGACCTTCATTAAAATGCAAGGATGAAGTGGAAAAAGATGCATCATCTAACACAGAGAACATCGAAGCCTAGCTACACACTATTGAGGATGCTTTCACTAAACATCATCTAAGTTATATGGGTTACTCTCCAAGAAAATGGGTCGAGGCTAATCTCTATGATGCATTATATGAGACATTTTTCTGTGAGATTTTATGGTACACCTACATATATGGTTAGTTGCTTATTGTTTGGGAAAAAGAAGGAATTTGGGTCGAAGCATCCTTTGAACTTTGAGTGCATGAATAAGCGAGTAGAATATGACGTGGCATGGACACACATGGTAGACTACTAGTGGAAGGGTACACTTCGAGATATATCCTTGAATATTCAGTCTCAACATTTTCTTGTGCGGACAAAGCACAATATAAATTATTTACAGAGATGTGGGCTTCATACTTACAACACTTACCAATGGAGATTAAGAAAATGATGATTGATATGGGGATTAAAACTTCCCCAATGGAAGGCTAAACTTTCAACAACTTGGGCAATGCAAGACACAAGAAGGATAGGAAGATATCATGAATAAGTTATGGATTATCAGGATGACCACAATCTTAGGAGGAGAATATTTGAAGAGAAAAGGCGCAAGGCATTAGAAAGAGAGATAATATGTCTACGTGACTCAACTCCAGGAATTGCAGGTTATGACCATCGGCGTTGGTTAGGGTAGGGAGAGAACAACAATGAAAAGGGGCTCCAAGAAGGGACAAAAACACACTAAGAGATTATACGGGATATGGAGGATGAGGAAGGACAATATAACGTTGATGGTATCCTGATCCAACCTATCACACCTTCTCACGTAATTGGGTCAACTAATACAGAGCAAGTTTTAATAGAAAGTGATAGCGACGAAGAAGTTAAACATGATAAGAGGAAAGAAACTTTGAACGATAGTTTACATATGTTTTACAAACATTGCAACCAATGCCAAAGAGACAATCGTTGAAAACCAATATACCAAAAGCACAATGATTTAGGATGATGAATACAAACACAATAACACCACATGACAAAGTGCGCAAGGAAATATATCGACACATCAGTCAGCAGGAACTAATCCTTCACCTACAAGTGGAATTGGGAGTGGGAATGTTGTGCTTACAATGACTAACCCCGTACATGGTAGGAACAATGCACAACAGTAATGAGCCAAATATATTTTATGAAATGTCTCTGCACTTTCCATAGTATCATGGGGTTGAAAATGCAACGTAACATGTGCTCAAATGTAAACTTATAAGGTGAGAAAAGGGAATAAAGTCTTCATAATGGAAAGCAACTCAGTTTATAACAACATTGATGTTATCCCAAATTTACCCCCGGTTAAATTTGGATAACCTATCATTTAAAAATGGACTTAGCCATTTAAACAAGAATGGGACGTTCAAACGGCCATCAAATTACACTTCTCAAAAGCACCGGCATTCGACATTTAAAAACCCATGGGAGGCCCAATTAATCCATTAGCGAGCTATGTTTAAAAGGCCACGTGACATTCATTTGGTCGAAGCATCAAGCAACAAGCCATGTGGTAGGATTCCAGCTCTCCTCAAAGGTTTTGGCTTCAATGGACATGAGACCCACGAAATAAGCCACATTCCATAATATTTCATGCCCGCAATCGGGTAGACAAAGTCAAAAATGGTCAAAGGAAACATGACAAAGCACAAAGATGATAGATGGTGTAAGATCAATGGTCCAAGGAAGGAACATGTGGCGGAATTCCCTCACACTTCAAGCCGATGGATTCTGGCAGATCTCAAGCCCTGGAATAAACCAAATTTTAAAAAGGCATTGGGTTTGGGAAAGTTTCGTAGGTCAACAAGGAAACACAACACAAATCAAAGTAAGCAAGTGGACACGCAACGAGACAACAGCTTTAAGTCCACCCAGTTAGAAATTACGATGCGAAGGCAACCAATGAAAGGAGAACATGTGTCATACGTGGAGCTTTCCTATTGGCTCATTTTTTGTAGTGGTCAGAAGGGGCTATCAAAGTTCCGACATTATAATGAGCGTGGAGCTTTCTCATTGGCTCATGTTTCATGGTTTTCAATTAGGGGTAAAAGAACAGTTTGACATTGCTACAAGGAGCGTGGAGATTTCTCATTGGTCTATGCTTCACACTCTAAAAAGATTCTTATAACTGAAGACTGACATGGAGACATGCGTGGAGATTTCTCATTGGTTTATTCTTTGCGATGGATAATGGAGGTTTCATAAGGCCCGACCCCACAACCAATGAAAGGCGAACACATAGAAAAGTTAAATCAAGTAACACGTGTGCAGAGGCAATCTCTGAGGCCAATCAAATAATGCCACATGTCACATTCATGTGCTCCACAGTGTGTAAATATTCAAATGTCCATATCTTTCATCCAGAGTTCCAAATCACACAAAATTGGCCTCATTGGAAATATCTCATCCTGCTCTTCATGTTGGCATAATCAAAATAAGATTTTGATGGCATTTGGTGGGAGAAAAAGAGGAAAATATTTAAGGCATTAATGTGCATGAGCATGAAACTCAACCACTTGAATTGATGAAGTATGGAGGTCTTATATTCTCCTACAAGAAAAATAAATTGGGGAATGGATTTATAAGGCGCCCATGTGTTTTGCAGAGAATTCAATACAGATTGTTGGTGGTTGAAAGTTGAAAAATATGTGCCCTTCTTTTTCCCTCTTCTCTTTCTTCCTTGATCTCTATAATGGAAAAACTATCTCATTTGTAAAGAGAGTGATATTTGTTGTAATGGCACCATGCCAAAATGGTGGCTGACTTACCATGATTTCGGAACTCAAATTTGGTCTCTATAATGTACTCATGCCTTCTTCCATGAATGCAATGGAATTGTGCATATTTTAAGCAATAAAATCTATTTTGTGGCACCTTTTGTTTTCCTTAGCTCATTTTATTTGCAGTCTTGCCTCTCTGTTCATTTTGGGATTTTGTGAGTATTTCTTGATTGCAGGTTCCCTTTTTGTTGTGTTGTCAATGCGTGGAAGAGTGGAGAATACATGTTTTTGATCTCGTGGCATGTTTGTGTTCCCTCTCTCTATGTTTTTCTCTTTCCTTCCCCTCGTGGAGAGAGATTTAACCCCCTTTTTTGTGCTATCACCACCCCTTTTAGCTTAGGATTTCCCTTTTCATGCATCTCCTTCTAACCCTAGTCCCTTGGAATGTTTAGATTAGGATTAGCTAGATTTTATTTCTGCTTTAGGAGTAGTTTTAGCATTAGGATTAGGTAGAGGAACCAGCCTTCTCCAGAGGTCTGTCTCTCATAGTGCAAGTCCCACAACTTGGAGATAGTCCCATGTTGCCTCAAAATCCTAGGTTGTCTATGACTCATAAAGAAGGTGCAATTTTGAGCTCCAACAATTTTGGCATGCCCGATGGGACATAGTTTGAAGAGCTTTACAACTTTATACTAACAGGGTTGATGTGTTCTTGATGGTATTCAACCTTTGGAGGAATTTCTCAACACATCTTGGTGACTCCATTGTTCCAACAAACCCATTATCTAATCAACAAACCTTTCGCTTTCCTTCCATTCATTATTTCCCTTCTTTCCATTCTTTCCATTTTATTCTTTCATGAAGTTTTGCAATCATGTCTTCATCTCCTTCTTGGAACTCTTATTTACAACAGAAAACCAGTTCCCTCCATCCCCATGTTCCCAAAACATTCCTCCAAATTAGTTCTATGAGCCCTATCATGAAGAATATGCATATAACCCAACTCCCACTGATCCATATGGTTATCCTTCTAACCATGATGTTTTCAAGAATAGGGTTATGCAGATGATGGCGGAAACTTCATGGAAAATGCTGATTTTTAGAGGAAAATTCAAGAAATGGAGATGAATATGATCAAAACAAGGGCTAAATATGCAATGCAGGCATGTAAAATTGGTTTTAGGGTCCCTTTTCCATGGGTTGGCCCTATACCAAGTTGGTTCATCCTCAACAAAAGATGGATTTTATAGTTGAGATGTTGCCCCAAATCACAAAGTGGGCTAAGTTAATGGTGGTTTATGAATCTAGGGTTAGGAAACCCTATCAATGGGGCAACCTTACACTACCATCTCACATCCCTTCCTTTTACTCTCCCCTACTTGAACCATCTCAACCTAATTTTCATGTCCCTATCTTTTTGGATGCTCCTCTCGAGGATTCCTATTCTTCATATTCTCCCCTCCCTTCTCACCTTCATTTTTCTGCCATCATCCCTCCCAAACCTCCATCTTCTCCAAAAGAGAATATTTCACTTCCTCCACCATTTGAACCTTTGTAAAATCATCCAAGGGATAAACCCTTCCCCACTTTACAAAATCAAGTTTACATGTGCCTAAAATTCATGAAAATCAATTAAAGATCATGAAGTAAAGAGGTTAACCAACAAACTAAGGGCCCAATTTCTTGGTTTCCTAAGGATCCATTCCTCACTAAACAAGATCTTGAATCTTTCATGGTAACAAGGGTTGAACTTCATTCTTCAATTCAACAAGTGGCATGTGCATAACCTTGAGGAATAAATTTAGAAGGAGCCAAAAAGAATAGATCAAATTTAGAGCTTCAAGGATTGGAGCCATGAGTTTGAATCCATAAAGGTTCATCATTAAGAACCTAATAATCATCCTTATCCAAGTTTTTCAAAATCAACTGAGGTGAATCCCATTTCTAAAAATCATGATATACTTGTTGAATAATGGATTGAATTTGAGAGCATAATGGATGAAGAAGTGACCTAACCCATTGCAAAAATTCCTCCTATTTTGATTGAAAATTTTGAACTCAAGGAGGTTAAAACTAAAGGGCTAAAAGCAAAGGAAGAGAAGCTTCCAAGTGAGAAAGATGTTCCATTTGAATGTAGTGACCCCCATTATCTTACATGTTTAGAACTTGTTGCACTTTTGAAGGATTGCAGTGATCCACCAAGAATATCTCCAGATGCTATAACCAATCATGAGGAGCTTCACACCATGGAGGAGGAAAAATCAGATTAAGAGGTTTTGAGTGAAGAAGAGATCATAGAAAGTTCCTTGCTTTCTTTCAATGATGAAACTTCATATTTCTTCCCCTTCATCCTTACAAGAATATGATTTTGTGGATGAATTTGATCTCTCAAACTTTGTGTTTGAGGATGAGGAGATCCATGATGAATTAATTGCAAAATTAAAATTCATCATAAAGGAGGCAAGTTGTTTGTACATGGATAACAAAGCACAAACCAACTTACAAAAAAACTTCCTTCGGGAAAGTCTCATAAGTTGATCCTATCTGTGGGATTGAGCTTCAAATAAATGGGAAAGTCACAAGGATTAGCCCATGCTCAATCAGATATTTGGCTAGTCTAGAGCCAAAAACAAAGTTTCCACCAGTCATGCTCACTTCAGAGCATGAGGAAGAGCTACAATGCACCAAAGGTCAGTTTTAATACCTCTCAAATCTAAATGAAAAACAACTAAAATAGGTATTTGTTCTATTTGCATCAGATAGTTTGATGAAAAGGGTGGAAAACTAGCTTTAGAGAAGTTTTTCACTCTTGTTTAAAGGCCATGTTCATTTCCAAATTAATTACATGGCCACGTTTTGTAAAAAAGGGAAACTACTTCTCCTTGCCTTTTGTAGGATTTTTTTGAGCTTCTCATTTATTTGATTAGGGTAGAGTAGGTAGGTTCTTTTTCAGCTAAAGAAGTGTTTGTGCACACTCTACATGTTTCCACTTGGAACATGTATGATTTTCCATGCTTGTATATAGTTTTTGTGAGATTTATGTTGTTGTTGCACAATTCATTTCAGGGAAAAATAAGATATGGGGCGATTCTAAATGTTCAATCATTCGAACCCAAGATCAATTGTAGTCCGGGGCTCTTGTGCCTCTTCCTTGATTAAAAATCCAAAGTGTTTTGGGAAAATTATAAAGTGAATCAAAACTCCCAACCAATCAGCTTAAAGAGCAAGACCAATATTGTTCTCTATTCACTTGGGATATCGGAAGAGCATGTTTCATGGCATAATTAGATAGTTGGAGCAGTTTCAAAGCTTCATTCAGAGCTCCACAGATAAACTTCAGGAAGTTACACTTCATTTTTTTATTAAAGACTAAGTCCATGCCCTCGCGGTAAGAATTTCAATGGTTTTGATCGGGTAGGAAACTTGACTCCATGCCCAATGAATGCATAAAGTTTATCCCAAATTTACCCCCAAGTTAAATTTGGATAACCTATCATTTAAAAATGGACTTAGGCCATTTAAACAAGCATGGCATGTTCAAATGGCCATCAAATTCCACCTCTCAAAAGCAATGGTCATTCGGCATTTAAAACCCACAGGGAGGCCCAACTAATCCATTAATGAGATATGTTTAAAAAGTCGTGTGATTCATTTGGTTGTCAATTTAACACCAAACATCAAGCAACAGGCCATGTGGTAGGTTTCTAACTTTCCTCAAAGGTTTTGGCTTTGATAAATGTGAGATCTACAAATATAAGTTGTATTCCATAATATTTTGTGCTCGTGGCGGGTAGAAAAAAAGCTAGCACAAATCAAAGGAAACATGGCAAAGCACAAAGATGGGAGATGGTGTAAGATCAACGGTCCAAGGTAGGGACACATGGTGGAATTCCATCACAGTTCAGGTCGATGGACTCTGACATATCTCAAGCCTCGGAATAGACCAAGTTTTAAAAGGGTGTCGGGTCTAGGAAAGGTTGGCAGGTCCATAACGACACACGACATAGATCAAAGTAAGCAAGAAGATATACAGGACGAGCTAATAGTTTTAAGTCTACCCAGTTATAAATTTTGATGCAAAAGTGAAACCAATGAAAAATGAACATGTGTCATATGTGGAGCTTTCTTATTGGCTCATGTTTGACAATGGTGAGAAGGGGCTATCAAGATTTGATATTGCGAGGAACGTGGAGATTTCTCATTGTATCACATTTCACGGTTGTCATTCAGGGGTAAAAGAAAAGTCCAAATCGTGAGGATTGTGGAGCTTTCTCATTGGTTTGTGCTTTGCACTCTGATAAGATTATTATAACTAAAGACTGACATGGAGACATGCGCAGAGCTTTCTCATTGGTTTATGCTTCACATGGATAATGGAGGTTTCATAAGGCCCGATCCGCAACCAATGAAAAGAGAACACATGACAAAACAAGGAAAATCAAGTAACACGTGGGCATAGACAATCTCTGAGGCCAATCAAATGTTGTCATGTGTCATGTTTCTGTGCTCCACGATGTGAAAATATTCAAATGGCCATATCTTTCCATCTAGAGCTCCAAATCACGTAAAATTGGTCTTGTTGGAAATATCTCATCCTGATCTTCATGTTGACATCATCAAAATGAGATTTTGATGGCATTTGGTAGGAAAAAAAGGAAAAATATTTTGGTAATTAATGTGTATTTACTGAGATAGCTCAACCACCCAAATTGATGAAGTATGGGTCTCTTATATTCTCCTATAAGAAAAAAAGACATTGGGGAATGGCCTTGCAAGGTGTCCATGTGCTTTGTATGAGAATTCAATATAGATAGTTTGTGGTTGAAAGTTGAAAAATCCGTTCCCTTGTTTTTCCCTATTCTCTTTCTTCCTTTATCTATATAATGAAAAAAATCTCATTTGTAAAGAGAGCGCTCTTTGTTGTAACGACACCATGCCAAAATGGTGGCTAACTTCCCATGAGTTCCAGATCTCAAATTTTGTCTCTGTAATGTACTCACACCTTCTACCATGAATGTAATGGAATTGTGCATATTTTAAGCAATAGAATATGTTTTGTATCACATTTTGTCTTACTTAGCTTGTTTTATTTGTAGTCTTGCCTCTCCATTCGTTTTTGGCATTTTGTGCATATTTTTGATTGCAGGTTCCCTTTTTGTTATGTTTTCAATGTGTGGGTGAGTAGAGAATACATGGTTAAATTGATATGTGGCATGTTTGTGTGCCCTCTATCCTATGCTTTCTCTCTTTCCTTCCCCTCATGGAGAGCGATTGAAATCCTTTTCTAGTGCTATCACCGCCCTTTTAGCTTAGGATTTCCCTTTTCGTGCATCTCCTTCTAACACTGGTCCCTTGGAAGTCTTAGATTAGGATTAGTTAGATTTGCTTTCTTCTCTAGGAGTAGTTTTAGTATTAGGATTAGGTAGAGAAACCAACCTTATCATAGTGCAAGTCCCACAACTTGGAGATAGTCCCATGTTGCCTCAAAATCCTAGGTTGTCTATGACTTAAGACATGGTGCAATTTTGAGATCCAACAATTGCTTAGTCTCACCCATACCGTATTGAAAAAATGATCCACTACAAATCATAGTAGACTTTGATAAACTTAAAGCAACATTTTTACTTGAATGTGACATCCCATATTTTGAGCAACAAAGTGTTTTAACACTCAAGGAAATCAAGAAAGAATTCATAGAGAGTGTGCGCACTTATGAAGCACGTTTCAAAACCCTCATTTCTAAAATCTCGTATGAAATAAATCCTGCACAACATGCACACTAGTTTATAGGGGGATTTTACGGCCTTTTAGGCACGCATTGTCACACAAGACCTTTACTGAATCCATAAGAATCATTAGAAGCATATTTGTGCAATGGCGCAAGAGAGGAAGTGATATCGGTTTGAGCCCATTCATGGAGGCATATATTACATCCATGATGACCCAACTATAGAAATTAACATCAAACAATGCCTGAGAAACACAAAATGAAATTTTTGCATTGATTGTTTGGTGGAGGGACACACTAAAAAAATGTGCCCGCGTAAAAGTTTGAAATCCATTCTTATAACATGTGAGATTTGTGAAGGAAATCATGACACTCAAAATTGTCCCTACCCCACCACACTAAGCGTGAAAGGTAGCCATTTACTACAAGATATATGATTCACACACTTATGATACACCGAGAATGCCACATAATTGACCAAATTCATGAAGCGAGATCACTAGGACTTCAACAAGATACCATAAAAGATGCTAGTGTAGGTGGAGGGCCACACCAAAAAAACATGCCGACATAGAAGTTTGAAGGCTATGCTTATAACATGTGAGATCTATGAAGGCAACCATGACACTTAAAATTTCCCCCTACTCCACCTTGCTAAGTAGGAAAAGGCAGTCACTTACTACAAGATATGTGATGCACACACTCATGATACATCCGAGTGCCACATCATTGACTAAATTCACGAAGCTAGATCACTGACTTGAACAAGCTACCATAGAAGATGCTTAGTGTAGAGCACGAGGGATACGACCATGGAAGAAATGGACGAGGACAGGATGTTGCGGAGGTGGTTTATACCCACCCAAAACTTGTTATAAATGTGGATCACCAAATCATTACCAACGTGATTTCCCAACCTTTCGAATCTATGCACATTATCGAAAGGAACATAAGGTGGAGGATTGCGATAACTTGTATAAGACAATGAAATAAAAAGGCTAAAAGGGAGTAGAAATGATTAAAATTGTGCGCACTATCGGGAATGAAAATAAATTAAAATATATACCAATAGAGAAACGAACCGCCAAAGTACGGGTAAAAACATGAGCTATTATATCGCGCAAGAAAGATATGCCTTCCAACAAATTACGGCATGTTGAATTAAATTCAAAGCAAATCACTATCTTGATGGAAAACAATACAAAGAGGTTCCTTAAGAAGCAAAAGACTCGATAAGAGAACTTCAAGGAGAAATAAAATTCCTCGGAGATGAGGAAAGACTACAAAATGAGAAGTTAAAAATTTCCAACGATGAACGGATCAACAAAAACAAGTTTCACGAGGTATGTATGTTATCACGCACGAAGGTATATTACCTTTACTAGGTCAATGGCTATCTCATAAGTTAATAAAAGTGGCACTCTAGAAGTAAGTGGGGAAGACACAAAGGAAGGATGTAAAATCAAAAATACGTAAGGTTTTGATAGAGAGATACTTTTTATGCCCGCATAGATGTCTAGAACATTAATGACATCTTGGTTGACACAGCGCATAAGTCAATATACTCATAGTGGATGCTTGGAACAAAATGGGGTGACCAAATTACATGCATCCCCACACATTTTGTTCATGGATAATAAAACATGGGTCATGGCTAGAGGAGTCCTAAAGAATGTCTTTATCAGTATTATGGGGGTGAAGTTCCATGGGGCTTTTGATGTCATGCCGTTAGTTGAAGCGGATAATTTTCTAGCACTACTTGGAAGACCTTGGTGTTATGCCAATAATGTCAACTTACGATTTAAGAAACGGTATGTGAGTTTCAAAATGATGGTCAATGTATTATTTTTCTAATAAAACCTAAACAGAGTGCACCATATGTGGAGATTGTGGAAGAACACGAAGATTTGGAGCATATATATAATATCCAAGCTATAGGGATAGATAATTTTGAACCAAAACTAGAAGGATAAATAAAGTGGGGCGATAACCAATATATGTCTGACATAACTAGTGTGGCAAGTGGAAATTGGGTGCGTGGCTTATAAAAACTACTAGGGCGAGATTGTGGAATGATTTAACGCACATCCAACTACAATACTATCCAAGCATCCACATGTATTCACAAAAGCATTTGAAAAATCAAGACAAATAACATCCACCTCCATCGAGTTTTTTTGGGAGTGAAAATATCCAAAACTTTCTCAAGGACATGGAATCCTACATGCAAACTGATGAAGCATGATTGAACTGTTTAGACTATTTATTATAAGGTATCGTAACGAGATGGTGGGAAACACCTCAACTAACATTATTATCATGGACGAATACAAAGGAGGACATGAAGGCTCATTTCAAATAAATTAATGGTGTGAGAAGATACCCCACCTATAGTGGGGTCACTAGCTCAAAGGGAATGTATACATAAATGTATGGAGATATGGATGAAACACACAAGTTAGCAAATGCCCTATGCACACATATATTCTATCATAAACTATGTGTATGGGCGTGAGCATGGTATGTAGGTTGTGAGTTACTGGATAGAATCGAGTTCCTAAAAAATATTGACTCAAGGATTTCTCCATACATTTTCCTTTGTATCATCAATACCTTGTTTGACTTTTACCCTTCGACATATAAAAGATATGATATTTGGAGATGATGCTCCTATAGAAGATAAAATTTTGGTGCTACAAAAGGATTTAGGTTTTATGCTAGTTAAAATGTTCACTAAAGATATTGAGGACAACATCTCCAGTGACAAGGAGGAAGTAACATTGGAACAACATACTTGTGTGCGAAAGGTAAAGGAAAAGTGGTGCGACAAATAGCCAATGAGGATGATAATTATCATTTGTATGTGGATGTTTCTTATGGGTCATGAGGGGTCATAGATAGAAAGGAACAAGGGATTTAACCACAAGATGAACCTTTCAAATACATATAGATTAACATTGGTAGCAAAACCAACCAAAAATGGCCACAATGTGTGACTTTCTTTTGGTGTGAATCAAAAATCATCAAAGTTGTTGAGCTATTGTGTGAGTATGAATACATATTTCCCGAGAGGATACCATGAAATGAAGAGACTAATCCCATCATTAGGAATGATGGAAATCAAATTAATAGAGGGGGCTAAGCCAGTTAGAAATCAATTGTATAGAATGAATCCAAACCTCGCGAATGAAAATCAAACATGAACTTGATCACATGTTGGTTTCCAAGGTCATTATATCAATGAACAAATATGAATGGGTAAGCGTTATAGTAATCAACATCAAGAAGGATAGACACATCATAATTTGTGTGGATTATTGCGCTTTGAACTCTATTTGAATAATCGATCCATTCCGTACTCCTTTTACATAAGAAATTTTAGAAGGCGTAATTGGTAGGGAGATATATACTTTCACAAATGGATTCTATGGTTATGACCAAGTCATGAATCCATGATGAAGAAAAGGATAAACCAAAGATAAATTTTGGTATTGAATGGGGATCATATGTCTACACTTTCATGTCATTTGGATCGAAGAAAGCACATGTTGTCTTTTCACGCATTGTTGTCACTTCCTTTGAGGATTTTATACTCAAATTTCTTCAAGTCTATCTAGACGATTGGATAGTCTATGGATTGGTAAAATATCATTGTGATAACTTGTGCTTGATGTTTGAGCATTGCAATGTCGATTAAAAATTTCCTTAAATTTGAATAAGTGTGTGTTTGCCACTCCATTTGGTTCCTTGTTAGGGCACATTATCTATAAAGATGGGTTATAGATGGACCCAACAAAAATTACAATAATCATCATTCTCACGCAGCCGCAAAAGCACAAAGGGAGGTTTGTGCCTTTTTGGGACATTTTGGGTATTATCGAAGTTCATAAAAGACTTTGCACTCGTTGTGGTGCCATTGGAGAAGTTGATATGAAAGACAAAAGAATTGAAGTGAGGTCTTGATCAACAACATGCTTTTAACAAATCAAAAGAAATTAAACCAAATTCCTATTTTGAAATTTCCAAATTGGAACACACCATTTTGTGTCCATGTAGACTCTTTAGGAATTTTTGTTGGAGTAATATTAGCATAGCCAGAGAGGAAGGAATCTTGACCATCCAATCTACTTTGCAAGCTTAAAATTGACGTGTGCTAAAAGAAATTATACTACAATATAGCATGAAGGACTATCCATGGTTTATGCGCTTCAAAAATTTCGATATTATCTCTTGCCACACCGTTTGTGTTCTTTACCGATCATATGGCCCTTAAACTTGGTCAACAAAATTGTATTGCATGGGAGAATCAGTAGGTGGATAATAATTTTCCAAGAGTTGTGGTTCTCGGTGGTGGTAAAGACGAGTAAAAAAATGTCGAACTTGATCATTTATTGCAAATTAATATCAATGAAGCGCACAACCCATAGATGATGGCATGTAATATGCTCAATTTGTTAGCATCCAGAGTGAGTTAGGAGAACTAGAGGATGTGATTTCATTCCTACAAATTGGGGTGGCACCCGAGAATTATAACGTGAATCAAAGCAAGAAATTAGATGTCAAAGCAATGTCATATCAACTAATTGCCAATAAAATCTATAAAATAGGGCACGATGAAATTTTACGGTGATATGTTCTACAACATGAAAGGTAAGATATCCTAATTGAAGTGCATGAAGGAATTGTAAATGGTCACTATGCAGGTGATGCTACCGCTCGAAGATCCTAAATGCGAGGCTCTGGTGGCGAGTTTATTTAAAGACGTGAAAGAATATGTCAAGGCATTCAACCAATGCCAAAGGATTGAAAAACCGGGAAGAGGTGATAATATGCCCCTAATCCTAAGTAATCGCCAAGAACCATTTGAAAAATGGGCAATTGATTTTGTCGATCAATCAACCCTACAGGATGAAGAACGAGTGCCCGATATATTATCACAGAACATATTATCTTACACAATGGGAAAAAGTCGTACCCAACTAAATATTACACAAAATCCACAACAATAATTAATTTGGTAAAATATTATAAGCATATTTGGTTTCCCATTGAGCCTAAGAAGCAATAGAGGAATGTAGAGTATGGAGCTTAATTGCTTCACAAAAACTTGCTTTTACATGTTATTGGTTTTGACAATGACTGGCGATGGTCAAGAAGTATTCGAAATCGGTCGAAAAGTGACCGACGATGGTTAGTCATCAACCAACATAAGTTAGGCACCTCGACCGGAGATGGTCAAGCAAAAGACCAACGATGGTAAGGCAAAGAATCGCGCGGCGATTACCTATCTGTGACGGGCTTTGTTTTTTTGACCGAGAATTACAATAAATATTTTTCTTTAAAGATGATTTTTCGATTATAAAAGCATAGTTAGTTACCTAGAATAGGTACATATGCATGTATGCATTATATGAGGGTATGAGAGAAGAAAATAACAATTGTTTTGCATGTAAGATTTCTTTGTGAGAAAGAAAGAGTAGCTAGGTGAGGGAAAATCATTGAACATACAAAGTGAGGTGTTGGAAAACAAAAATCTTCATTGTATTTCCTCCGTAAAGCACCGAATAATAATATTGGTCGTTTCTTGGTGGACATAGCCCACATTGGGTGAACCACGTTAAATGTGTTATCTTTCTCTTGGTTATTTCGTATTCATTTCTTGTATGCTTTATCTCGATTATAGATCTGTACAATATTGTTATATTGTTTAACCCCACCAATTGGTATCGAGATTTTGTTTAGAGGTTTTGTGTGTTGACAGGATTTACTCACAGAGGATTTGTGATTGAGTGGGAGCAAAAAAATGGCAGAAGATAGTAAATACTGTGTAGAGAAATTTGATGGTCGTAATTATCAACTATGGAAGATGTAGGTGGAGGATTATTTGTATCAGAAATATCTATACTTACCATTGGATGAGCATGGAAAATCAAGCACGATGAATGATGAAGAATGGAAGGTTCTTGACAGAAAGGCTCTGGGATCTATAAGATTGAGCCTGGTAGCATCGATGGCTTCAAATTTTACAGATGCAAAAACCACAGTAGAGTTGATGAAATCTTTAGAAAATTTGTATGAAACTCCTAGTGCTTCGAATAAGGTATATTTCATGAAAAAAGTTTAATTCTAAGATGCAAGAAGTTGGATTTGTATCTAATCATTTGAATGATTTCCGGTCTATTGTAAATCAATTAAAATTGGTAGAAATTTCGTTTGATGATGAAGTGAAATCACTTTTATTCTTATGCTCTTTGCCAGATAGTTGGGATAACTTGGTAATGGTTGTTAGTAATACAATGACTACTTCTAAAGGTTTGAAATTTGATGATGTGGTTAGTGTAATCCTTAATGAGGAAATACGCAAGAAAATATCAAGAGAAGCATCGTCTCAGAAACACTTTATCTATAGAAAGCAGGGAAGATATAAGGAGATATCATCTAAGATCAAGAAGAATGGGAGATCAAAGTCAAGAAATGGCAGATCTAGATCCAAGTACAGAGATTTACTTTTTGGAATTATGGAAAGAGAGGACACATAAAGGAGTGTTGGTCCAAGGAAAACAAAGAGAATACATCAGACAAAGGTAAAGAGGCAAACGTTGCAAGTGAGGTAAAGCAAGATGCCCTTATTCTCTCCTTGGATAATAAATTAGAATCTTGGGTGTTAGATTCTGGAGCTTTTTTCCATGCTACCCCTAATAAGGGTTATTTCAAAAATTATGTTCAGGGTGATTTTGGACAAGTTTATTTAGGAGATGATGAGCCATGCAATATTACTGGTAAAGGTGATGTTTATCTAAAGTTGTAGAATGGAAATCCATGGGTATTGAAAGATGTGAGGCATGTGCCAAGCCTTAAAAGAAATATAATATCTACATGGCAACTTAGTGAATCTAGATGTGTGGTTACATTCATAGCCAACTCTTGGAAGGTTACCAAGGGATCTCTTGTTGTGGCAAGAGGTAAGAAGGTAGGAAATTTATATCTGTCTACCTATGTTATTAATTCCTTTTCTATGCTATCTACTATAGATTCAAATGCAACCATGTGGCATAATTGGCTAGGCCATATGAGTGAAAAAGGAATGCAGATATTAAAGGATAAGGGTAATTTATCATATTTGAAACAATTAGATCTTGAATTTTGTGAGCATTGCATATTTGGAAAGCATAAGAGAGTGATATTTCTCAAGGTTGGGTCAATAAAGAAGGAGCAAAAATTGGAGCTTGTACACTTAGATGTGTGGGGACCATCCTAGGTAGCTTCTATTGAAGGATCCCAATACTATGTGAATTTCATTGATGATGCCACAAGGAAGGTATGGATCTATTGTATTAATCGTAAATCTAATGTTTTTGAGACTTTTAAAAGGTGGAAAGCCCTTGTGGAAAATGAAACAAACTTTAAATTAAATTGCCTTAGATCTGACAATGATGGTGAGTACTGCAACAAGGATTTTAATGATTATTTTTCGATGAATGGAATATGAAGAGAATGAATGGTTCCTAGAACTCCTCAGGAGAATGGAGTTGCAGAAATAATGAACATGACAATCATGGAATGTGCTAGAAGCATGAGGATACATGTCGGCTTGCCTTTGAAGTTTTGGGCAGAAATAGTGGATACAATGATGTACTTGATCAACCGTGGGCCTTCAACAACATTGGATGGTGGAATACCAGAAGAAGCTTGGTCTAGAAAAGAGGTAGATTTTTCTTTTCTTAGAGTTTTTTGCTCCAAATATTTTGTGCATGTTGATAGAGAAAATAGGAAGAAGTTGTTTGCTAAATATAAGAGATGTACTTTCATTAGTTATGGCTCTGGTGATTTCAGATATTGATTTTAGGATTTAGAAGATTCTAAAATTATTAGGATTCATGACGTTAATTGGAATGAAAAAAATAATGTACATGGATCAAGTTTTGGTGCCTAAACATGATCAGGTTGATGAGATTTCAAAGGAAAATCAAATTTCAGACCTACAACAGACATCCACAGATATCGACGTCAATTCTACAGAAATTGATGTCGGTCGTGCTAATCGGAAGTGGCGAGATAGGATCCGGTTCGAATAGACAAGCAAACAAAGGAACCGGCGTCGATCGAGAGACGAGAGGAACCATAGTCGGTTCTGAAATGATCGACATCGGTCACTAACAGAGATTGACATGAATGTGCAACAAACACAAAATGAGCCCCAAACACCCCAAATCTCAGTGAGAAGGTCACAAAGAGTAAGTAGACCTCCAAAGATATTTTCACCTTCCTTTTCTTATTTATTATTGACTGATAGTGGTGAACCAGAAAGATTTGAAGAAGTAATGCAGGTAGATACCCACAAGCAATGGGAGCATGACATGGATGAGGAGATGGAATCATTGGAACAAAATCAAACATGGGATTTGGTCAAGTTGTCAAGCAAGTAAGAAAACACTACAAAATAAATGGGTTTATAAGATCAAGGAAGAAGAGGGTGGATGAAGAGGTACAAGGCGAGGCTTGTGGTAAAGGGATTTACACAGAAAGCGGGTATTTACTTTGATGAGATTTTTCTCCTGGAATTAAAATGACTTCTATTCTTACTATTCTAAGTCCTTTTGAAAAAAGATTTACATTTAGAACAACTTGATGTTAAGACATATTTTCTTCATGGTGATTTGGAGGAAGAGATTTATATGCATCAGCCGTTTGGTTATGAAGTCAAGGGTAAGGAGAAAATTGTGTGCAAATTGAAAAATAGTCTATATGGGCTCAAGAAAGCTCCAAGGTAATGGTATTTGAGATTTGATAGTTTTATACATGAGCATGGTTATATGAGATGTGAATCTGACCATTGTGTATATTTTAAGAAACTTGAAAATGATAGCTATGTTATTTTGTTACTATATGTGGATGATATGTTGATTGGAGGATCTAGTATGCAGGAAATTGGTAAACTTAAAGAAATGTTAGCTCACACATTTTCACTGAAGGATTTGGGAGATGCAAAGAAAATCCTTGGTATGAAAATTCACCGAGACATGAAAAACAAGAAATTGTATTTGTCTCAGGAGGCTTATATCAATAAGGTGTTGGAAAAGTTTAACATGCAAGTTTCAAAACCTATTAGTACACCTATGGATGGACACTTCAAATTGAGAAAATATCAGTGTCCTTCATCACATGAGGAGGTTGAGTATATGGAACGTGTTCCCTATGCTTCAGTAGTAGGAATTCTTATGTATGCCATTGTTTGTACTAGACCATACATTGCACGTGCGGGGGAGTTGTGAGCAGGTTTATGGCTAATCCATGTAAAGAACATTGGAAAGAATTCCAATGGATTCTTATGTATTTGAGAGGGACATCCGACATAGAGTTATGCTTTATGGAGGGTCGAGATAACTCTTTATGTGACTATGTTGATTTAGATATGGCTAGAGATTTAGATGGCGGGAGGAGCACCACTTGGATATGTTTTCACAAAGAGGTGGTATGAAACTTAGTTGGATTTCGAGATTGCAAAAGATCATAGGTTTTTCTACTATAGAGGCAAAGTATGTTACAACTTTCTAAAAGCTAAGCAAGGACATGATATGGATGAGCGAGTTCATGGAAGAGTTGGGTAAGGAGCAAGAGGATTACGGATTATACGGTGATAGTCGAGCGTAATTCATCCGGAAAATAACTCAACATTTCATTTAAGAACAAAACACATTCAATGAGGTATCACTTCATATGGCGTATTGGAAGATGGGAAACTAAGTTAGATAAAATCCATACGGATGAGAACCTCCGAAAGATGCTAACGAAGCCATTGGTAACGAGAGAAGTTGGAGCTTCTCTCCACTTCTTTTGGTCTTTGAGTTTAAGAATTGAATAGGAAGAAATGAGATAAGTAAAAGGAACCAAGAATGGTGATACACAATACAATGCAACAATTGATCTCCAAGTGGGAGATTGTTGAGTATGGAGCTTAATTGCTTCACAAGAAACTTGGTTTTACATGTTACTAGTTTTGACAGTAATTGGCGATGGTAACAAAGTAATTAGTGTCGATCAGAAGTGATCGGCAATGGTTAGTCATCAACCAAATCGTCGGTAGTGGCCGTGTGATCGGGAAGTAACCGTGATGGTTACTTGTGCGACGATGCTTTTTTCTTTTACCGAGAATTAGAATAAATATTTTTCTTTAAAGATGATTTCTTGATTCTAAAAGTATAGTTAGTTACCCGAATAGGTATATATGCATGTATGCATTGTATGAGGGTATGAGAGAAGAAAATAGCATTTTTTTGCATGTAAGTTTTCTTGGTGAGCAAGAAAGAGTAGTTGAGTGAGGGAAAAGCATTGAACATCCTGTGAGGTGTTGGAAGACAACAGATCTTCATTGTATTTCCTCTGTAAAGCACTGAATAATAATATTGGCCATTTCTTGGTGGACGTAGCCCACACTAGGTGAACCACATTAAATCTGGTGTTATCTTTCTCTTGTTTATTTTATCTTCTGGTTTATTTCTGCATTCATTTCTTGTATGCTTTATCTGATTATAGATCATGCAACATTATTATACGGGTTAACTCCAACAAGGAACACATTTCTTGAATGACAAAATTTATGTTCCATTACTATAATTTATGGATGTGCATCATAAGACGACCTTGTATTACCCATAGGCTAATGGTATAGTGGAATCCTTAAAAAATATAATTCACACGTTGAAAAATATTTACGACATTCGAAGGATGGATTGGGATGAGAAAGTATCAACAATATTATGAGCGTATCGGACAACATATAAGCACTTAAATAAATAAAATCCCTTTCAAATATTCTATGGGAAAAATATGTACTACCAATCAAATTTTTAGAACCATAATTGAGAATTGCACGTATTGTAAATGTGGAAGATGTATACTTAATAGAAGAAATATTAACGAGATTGTTACAACTAGATGAAACACGATTACAAGCGAGGTGGTCACAAAAATTGAGAAAGTGTGTTAGAAAGCATGCGCTGATCGAAACCTAAAAAGAAAAACTCTTAAGGCGTCAAGGTATTTTTGTTTGACTCTAAATTTGCATGGCATCTAGGCAAGCTCAAAACTCATTATCTAGGACCGTAAAAGATAGTTAATATATTTCAATAAGGGCATACAAAATGATGGATCTTAGAAGGAATATGCTCCCAAGACACTTCAATAGGAGTAGGTTAAAGTTGTATTTCTAGCCACATTAGCTTGTAATGAATAATGGAGATGTGATTAAATAAATTGTTATTTCATTTCTTTTAGGTTAGTTTTCTTTATACTTTGTAATAAACATGGGACAATTGCACACTTTGTTGTTTAAAGTGACCTTGTAGAACAAGCTCAAAATCATCTTACACAAAGGACTGCACAAAACTTTAAAATGGGAGGAGTAATTGGTGGAGGACAATAGTGAAGGAATGTGGAATAATTTTGACAAAAAGGATTTTGAAGTGATATAAAGATGTTGTTAGATAAATAGGGCGTGTTAAAATAGAAATGTATAAAAACTCACACGCGCAAGCAAAAAATACATGACAAAGAAATGGAACAGGGATAAAGTGTGGCAATTAGAGGAATAAGGAATCTTCCATGAGGATGTTAGCTTAATGTGGAGCTATGGGAAGGAGGCGCGTAAGAAATAAACAGGGGGAAGACGGCCCTAAAAGGAAAATCTCATTGAACACGGTTGAGGCGCGATGGAGAAAGCTTCGAGGAAGAGACTCATGACACACACTTAATAGTCACTTGGGAGAAAGTAGGAAAAATGGAGCAAATTATAGCTTTCAACAATTGGGAATTAATTCCATATATGCTAGCTATGGGGAATTAACAACTCACTCGATTCCGATCACACAATTTTAATACTAAAATTGTACTAATTCTCTTCTTTCCCATAATTTCGTTATAATTAGTGATTTTCCGCTAATTAGATAATATTCCCCATCTTCTTGGTCAATTAACGACATTTCATTAATTAATTAGCTTTGTCCCTCATCTTGGATGCCAATTAACATCGCTTCGTTAGTTAAAATCCTCTTTTAATTAATTAATTAACCATTATTAATTAATTACCCTTCCATAATCTTGTATTTAATTAATAAACCCTCTTATTAGTTAAATCCCCTTTCAAACCCTTCAAATTCTACTAATTTCCCTCCAATCATCTCCAAATAGCTTATATAAGCTAAGCTTGGCCTATTAATAAATCCTAATTGATTAATTAAACCTTCCCAAACTCCCATGGGTCACTAATCTCTAATTAATCTCTTCTAATCATGCTTATCCATTTCTAATTCTACATTCCCTTTATCCCACATTCACTAGGTTGCAAGTTTCTCCCAAATTGGAAAGCTATATAATAAATCTAGTACACCTTGTCACACCTTACACCTTTTCCTTGTAAGACATCACATATCTCAAGAGAGAATTTCCCTCACAAGAAAGCTTGCATAAATTGAGAAATCTCTTTGCTAAAGTTAGTAGGAGAAGAGTAAAAATGGCACTTAAGCCATATTGATGAGATCTCTTCCACTTTAGTAAAAACCCTTTGATTGCACGTAACTTGTGTTCGGTTCACATAAAGGAAGTAGATCTACATATCGGAGCACATCCAAACATCAAAAGGAGGTTTGCATTTAGTGTTAGATTTACATTTTGTGCAATTTAATTAAGATTTTCCTTTTTAGCTCAATCTTGATGTATTTTTTTAAATGAACTAAGTTAGGGTTTTACTTGGTGTTAAATCCCTTCCATTAGCTTAGTTTACTTTCACATGCATACATATGGCACACCTTAGGTGGGACACCCCTTTGTCTCACATGCATTCATTTATTTTTCTTAGTTTAGCTTCATTTACCATTTTTCATACAAGTTCTTTCAATTTGTTGAAATTTCTATGTTTTTGTGCATGTATGTTGGTATTTGGTAGTGTTGAGTCTTCTTTGTAAGCATAAAGGAGGTGAAATGCTATCAAAATTGAATTTCAACGGGAAAAAATTCAAGTTTTTTTCTTGTTTTTGGCCCTTTTGACATTTTTGTGCAGTAGAAGAAAGTGTGTTTTCATGTTCTAGACCTACATTTTTGTGACTGTAAGTACGTTTTCATGTTACGGACTGCATTCCTATAAATGTGTCTACACTATTGATCTCGTAAACGAGGTGGTTAGAACACACTAATTTTCACCAACACGGATCCTGTGCATTCCTCACAATTCTCATATTTCATCAATAAACTACTTGCTTTTATTTGCATCAATAGTCATTAAATGTGCTTTAGAAATGAACTAAGAGTGTTGCATAATCAAAGAAATATTGAGCAATGAAAGAGAGAAAAACAAAATGAAAGTGACACAAGATTACCCTGGAGAAACTCAAATTGAGAAAAATCCAGCAAGAGTGAAGCAATGCTTCCTCATATCACTATCATGTATTTTTGTACAATCTTACTACCTTCCCAAGGCCTCCATGAACACTATGATGTTCAAACACTCATACAACTTTGCAACTCACTCACTCACACCTTCCTTTCACACTCCAATTTAGAAAACCACATATGATCAAGAATACAAATTTCTTGGAATCTCTTCTATCTATCCTTTGATGCATTACAAAGACCTTCCTCACATATATATAAAATTTTGACACCAAGGAGAGCTCGAAAAGAAGCCCAAAAGACTCAAAATTCGAAGAAGAATTGTCTATAACCGTTTACCCTTATAGAATTTCCCATGTGATAGAACCGTCACTTTCTGCAGATAGGTGGTTGCGTAACTATTAGGGTAGTTAAGGTTATAAAACCGCCGAGGTGGTTGCATAACCACCACTCTGGCTTGAGGGGCGGTTTTGTCACCATACAAAGTTCGCTACCTTTTGGAGGTCATAACTTTTGCATACGAACTCGAAATTGGGTGTCGTTTTTTTTTTGCATAATTTTTTGAGAGGAACAAAAATATGCAATCAAGTTTTGATTTTGATGACATATTCATAGTGTTTAAGCCTTTGCACCGAAACCTATCTTCTTTGAGGTCTCACGGTTTCACAACTTCATCTTGAACCTTGTTATGTGGTTACATCCAACAAGAGCCATAGAAATAGTGTTAAGTGATAAAAAAAATTACATAATCACAATGGTGATTTTATTAGCTTATGATGCTAAAAATACTAATCCAAAATTCGGATCAACTATCGTGAATATGTCTGTATTACCATGATTGTGCATGCACTTCCGAGATTGTATATATGCTTCCATGAATAAACATGTGCTATTGTTATGCTGCCTCATTATCAACTTACTTTCTCTAGCATTCTTCTACTTACGCTATCATTCTTAAACTTACGCTCATCATTACTATGTTTATTTACCATTATAATACTTGTGTTACCATCACTATGTTTATGCTATTTTTGTAATACTTATGCAAACCATTGTAAAACTTGTCTTTATCATTCCCTTGCTTGTGTTATCATTCTCTTGGTTTTGCTAGCATTATAGTAGGTGTGCTATAGGTTTATGGCAATTTTCACTTATTTTTCTCAATTTTCCATAATCTTCATTTCCATTTTTCTTTTGTTTTGTGTATTTCAAACTCTAATCGTAGTTTGATTTGTTAAAACAATGCTAACATCTTAAATAGTGGTTAATTTCCATTCATTTTTCTTCGATAAAATCCATGTATGTTATTTTCTCACGCACTTAAAAATCGAAACAACCACACTCGTTTGTTGTTTTCTTCTAAAATTATGCTTACAGAAAATTACTAATCGGTTTGTGCGAGTCTGCATAGTTTGGAAACTTTACCAAACTCAAGAAACAAACTACTAATACCTTGCATGTAGGTTTCCTTGGTCAAAGACAATCAAACTTTTCTAAATTCAATAAAATAAACAAAACATTTTTACCGCAGGTTCGGATAAGGGTAAATACATATCCACTTAATTATGGGAAGTACTTGGGCATAAGCCCTAAAACCCATTATGAGGAGTACCATAGGAACCCCAAAGTAATTGGCACATTAAGAGGATCCAACGAAATGGGTAGTGCCCCATCCTAATTGAGTAGTATCACATGTGAGGAAAACCAAACATTATTTGTGGTAACGGCCCCATTTTGATTGATTGAGGGGTAGAGTTCGTAGCTGGAAATTTTATGGTGCGTGTACTCATTCATAAAATTATTGGTGAGAGAATATCCCAAATCCCTAGGAATCCTAACAAACCAGGGCCAATTAATCTCATATTGTTTGTATACACCCAAAACTTTACAAAGAAAAAAATTTGAGTTAAAACCTTGTTTTAGTGATAGAACAAGGAAAAAAATTGTCGGAAGTTGTGCCACATTATTTTCATCACAAATCATACTTCTCTCATAATTTTGGCTTCATTTATCAAAGATAACAACCCGAAACTCTGCCAAAATTTCATCAACCATTTTGACACTCACATTTGAAACTTGTTTTCCAAACTTGATTGCTTGTTAAAATTTTGTTATGTTTTTCCTAGTTTCCTTAGAAAAATTTAGAACATCCAAAATTAGGAAAACACCCATTTGCATTCGTTATTGTAGACACCTCAATTTTACCACCCTCTCAAATCAATTAATTCCCCCAAATTATTCCCACAAAAATCCATATCCATATTGAATTAATTGACATTATTCCCAAATCCATTATCCTCCCTTGATTGGTGCAAAGTAGAGTTATCGGTCATTCATGCAAAGTGAAGTTACCTTACACGGAGAATTGCTTACATTATGATCTATCCCGGGACCGTCTAGGTCTTCACCGATCTGAGGTTCACCACGAAACATGGTGGAGAAGGTATGTGTTTGATTTGTTTCGATTTTCCTTTATCTTTGTATTTTTTGTTTGAGTACAGTTACATTGCCAAAATGCGTGTATTTCCTTGACAATTTTCATCATACATCTCAAAACTTGAGAATTTTTCACTTTGCAGCCATTATGTTACCATTTTTGCATAGATCCCTTGTGACATCCATACAAACATTCAAAATATTTTGCAAAATGTTGGTTTATAGTCATTAATTTGTCCAAATCAACTTAAATAGCCTCTACACAACACAGATTCTATCATGGCACCTATAGCACATTTGGGGCATAGGAGGCACACATCTAATACCTTCCTTTGGAACCCTCTCGAATTGTCCTCGATAAGGAGAAATGACTTATTGACCATAGAGTGAACGAGGAGAAATTCCTTGTAAGAACTTTGAAAAGGATCTCTCCCATGTAGACAATTTCTCATTTCAAAACAAAGACCAATTTTTCTATGCCTAGTAGAATTAGGGGCTAAATTACCCTCTGATTTTGATCCAACCTTTCTCACTATCATGATTCGAGTAGAAGAATGAACATATCCTCTTCCTTTTAGAATTATTGAAGACATATTACACCATGAACGTGCCTCTACATTAACACAACCTGAAGGTCAAAATGAGGAAGCGGTAGCATCAAAAATTAAAATTGGCACTCGTATACCTTTTGTTAGAATAAATCATGAAGCCAACATAGAGGGTGAAGAACCCAACTTGAACCAAAAATGAAGATGTCACCATGTAGAAACAACTTAGAGCTCTTAGTCTCCAATCGGAGAATCTAGCTTCCCATGTCAATAGGGATACACATAAATTTTCTCACAAAAAAACTAAGGTGACGTATACTACACACTATACTGAAAATCGTGGTAGAGAAGCCTCCAAATCTAATCATACACATATTCCCACCACACTATCGTGTGGCCAAATCTTTGACCAACAATGACAATCTATGAAAGATGTGCTTTTGGCCTATTAGAAAACAATACCGGACACAATAACAAGTAATAGTTTGAAGAGTTGTGTGCTTACACCTTTGATCGAGAGATGTTGCATACTCTCTTTCCACCAAGATTTGTCTACCTTAAATTTGAAAAATATAAGGAGGCAAAGGCGATCCTCACAATCACATAAAATACTTCTTCATGGCATGTCAAGAAGTTTCTTATAGCGACAATTATCTTATTCACTTATTTCCACAGAGTCTTGGGGGCCAAACACTTGAATGGTTTCTCCATCTCCCCAAAGGGTCTATTTTCACTTTTTCAAACTTAGCTAAAAAGTTTGTTCACCACTTATTTAATATGGAGAGTGATATCACAATGTTAGACCTATATAGCACCAAAAACTAAACAATGAGAACTTCACAAATTTCTTACAACGATGGCGGGGTTTGGATAGCTGCTTCCCTTGTTCCATCCTTGAGAAACAACTTGTGAGCATATTTGTGCCAAACTTACATCTTGAAATTTCCTTCCATTTGCAAATGCATTGTGTAGGCACCTTTGAAGAAGTTATAAAAAGGAAGCCAAATAGAAAAGGATTTATTAGCCAAAGGAGTCCTAAAACCATTTCAACGAATACTATGAAACAAAACCTATGGACAAATCAAAATCCTTTAACAAAAATAAGAATGTCGTAGGTGATGAAATCAATGATTCCAAACATGTCCAAGCTTTCTAGAACACCCCACATTTAAAACTCACACGCAGACCACTTAAATCGAAAATTAAACGTAGGGAATCCACTCATAGATTCCATGTAATCGATCCTCAAACAACTTGATTCAGCCAATATGGTCAAATTTCCAACCACCACACTTATCGCAGGTGATACACATAAACCGCCGTGGTATAAATGCCATGAATATTGCAAGTATCACCATGTCAAAGGTCATGGAAAAATCATTGTATGAAATTGAATAACTTCATTCAAGATCTCCTAGATCAAGGAGATATCAAACTTGACACACAAGAACCCCCAAAATATCCAATGATTAGTTGGGGATCTATAAAGAACCCTTCCCAAAACATAAACAAGAAGAAAATAAGTCGGATCGAGGTCAACCCTCTCAAGGAAAAATTACCAACCATGTTGTTTCTCAAACATCCAATCCATTTGATTCTCTTATTGGCTATGTCCATCCTATCACCGACCATATCAACACCATCAAAATAAAATCCCAAGAGTGTGTCGTTCTGATGTGACACACTTGCCTTGTTTCTAGGAACCCCTCTATATCTATTCCTTCGATAGTCATTATGATCTCCTAGAAAAAATTGAGAAGATAACCGATAAGATTTCTATCTTGGATCTTCTTAAGATATCTATTGTTCACAAGGAAATCCTCTATAAGACCCTCCATGAATCAAGGGTTCTTGTAGACATTGATTTTTGCACTTCCAAGCCTTGGTTGTGCAGATCACCCCATCCAACCAAACAATTCTTTATCTAAAATGAGATTCCAACAAATAATTATATAAAACAACTTACCCTTTTATATAGAAGTGATTATTACACATAAAAGGTTAAAAGGGTGCTTGTGGACAATGGATTTGGTCTTAACATATGCACTCTAAAGCTTGTGAAATAATTAGAACATATTGATGTTGAATTGGAGCCTAATGTGATCACCATTAAGGCTTATGACAATGCAAAATGATAGTTGGCAGGAACAATCACTTTACCTCTGGAAGTTAGGCATGTCACGCACGAAACAAGATTCCATGTCATTGACTTAGAACTTCCCTATAATATTCTCCTCGGTCACCTATGGATCCATGCCTTGCAGGTCGTTCCCTTCATCTTCTACATGTGTCTTAAACTCTATTAATAAGGACATGATCTTACAATTTCGGGTGAACCCTAACCTTTTTCTCATTATAGAGTGTTGGCTGACCATTACCCTACAACTTATGAGTTTCCTTCTACAGAGTTGAATTTTGAACTTAAATCAGAGGCCCTCACCTCTCATGTCAATCCGGATACAATTCATCCTCATGAAATTGTTTCTTCTACCTCCATTTCCCCTTTTGTTACATGAGAATCCAAATTGAAAATCCTTCATACCGGCTGAATAATATGACCTCCAGTAGGCCCTCCTTATATCCAACCTTCCCCTATTACCCAAAATGCATGGTAGGCCCAAAGTTTGGTCCAAATAACTCGGGAACCTTACAATCTCGAAAAACATATCCTTGGTTGCCTTCTAGAAGATGAACAATTGGATAACATGTATACATCCCAATCACCTGATGAGAAGATGGTCTCTTTCTATTAATCCCTGGACTATGTTGTCCCAAATAAGATGATGTATGCCATGGGATACCAAGGATATGGATGTGGTTTAAATGAACATGGTGTGTGGGAACGTCTTCTGGCACATGAAAATATAGATAGATATGGCATCGTATTTAGCCTTATGGGGCACAACCTCCAGAAGTTTACCCCACCTCTTATGAATGTGAAGATAGCTCTTCTGATTATGACACTAAGCCGAGTCCCTTGTAGTCTCTACGAAGACCTTGCCTCCACAAACCTATTTTTTGACACTACTATTTTCACCCTATCCCCCTCCATGACTGAACTAGATCTTGTACACCCCTCCCTTATTGATTGGGACCAATAACGACACATATTGATTGATCTATTTCAGAATGAAGAAGCAATTGGAGAGTTCATGGGGATACGTGATGACATTCCTATAGGATATCACAAGAAAGGATTCACTATCAACCTTGATGCATACACATATTTCGGAAGGAGGATGATTTCTATGGTCAACAAAAATAAAAAGAGGCCAAAATATCTTCAAAAATCCTAAAAATAAAAAATCCAAGTCTCATAGTGAAAACCTCTTTGAGGAACTTGCAGATGAACACAATGAAAAATAAAAAATGGATAATATAAGTGGTCTTTCTATTGGTGAAAATCTTATTGAGACACTAATTGAGGGAGGGACCAATCTATCTCCCGATCCTACGTGTATTGAAGACGGTTCAAAGTTACTAGTTGAAGAGACTATTGATGTTAACATTGGTATGGAAAAAGAGCCTAAATATTCAAGCTCATAGCTTCTATTTCTCTACATGAAAATAAAACATTCACCACACTTCTTAGAGAGTTAAATGATGTGTTTCTTTGGTACTATGCAAACATGTCAATATTAGATCCTTCTTTGGTTATGGACAACCTAGTAGTGCATGAATCAACAAAGCCTATCAAACAAAAAATGCATAAGATTCATCCACATGTAGGTCTCTTGGTCAAAGAAGAGCTTGAAAATTTATTAGTAGTAGATTTTATCAGACCCATTGATTATTCAGAGTGGATCTTCAATATCATTCTCGTTCACAATAAACTAGTTTGAATCAGGATTTTCACAGAGCTTCAGGGACATTAATAAAGCATGTCCTAGAGATTATTTCCCTTTTCCTAATATCGACATGATATTTGATTCTACGAAAGGTCATGAAATGTTATACATCCCGGATGGATTTTCCAGCTACAACCAAATCAAAATAGTGAAGAGGATCAACATAAAATTGCTTTTACTACTCCTTGGGGTACCTTTTGTTATCAGGTCATTCCTTTTTTCCTCAAGAGCACACACGTCATATATCGCATGTCATTATGGTCATATTTCACAATATGTTGCATGATATTGTAGAGGACTATGTGGATGATATCCTTGGTAAGTCCAAAACTAGAGCAGAAACACCAAAATCCTTCATCATATCTTTGAGCGACTATGGGATTGTAAGGTCGAATTGAACCCAAAAAGTGTGTTTGGTGTTATTTATGGAAAATATTGGGATTAATTTTTTCTAAATGAGGAATTGAATTGGATATGAAAAAATTCGACGCTATTACTAAGATGCCTCCTCCCAAAAACCTTAAGCGATTTGCATATTTTACAAGCATTTTCCCTATGGAAACAATACTTGGCCAATCCACCTGTTTTAGAGCCACCCACCCTGGTGAACCCTTGTTCTATAAATTTTTGCTACTCAATTTTTATAGGCGCTTTCATACTTGTATGGACTCTATTGTAAAAGATAGTACAAAAGTCACCCAAATCTCCCTACACTTCACAAATACCTATGCACATTCATTAGGGAAAACTATTTACAAGTCCGAAACTTCTCACTAGATCTAGAGGGTTGCTTCCCACATTTACAAGCATCCAAATTCACTCACTCAAGTAGATTTGCAAGAGTGTTTTTTCAAATAAATAATGTCAAATTTGATTGCACAAAAAGAATATATCACATGCTAGGTGGAGAACGACGTGCGGTTTGAGACATCTTCAAAGTAATGCCGACATTGGTGGTGCATGGTGATTCCTACAACCCAAGTAATGTTTGTTTTGAAAGAATCTCTATCCATGGTTAGGGTTTGAAAGGTTTAGAAGACCATTCATAGGTCCATGTAGTGTGAGCGATAGAGAGTGATAAATATATTCAAACAAGTGACAAACCAAAAAATTTCTTTATATTAGTTCTCGAGCAAGGTCAAGACCGTATGGACATTACTACCCCTATTATACTGATCCTTCCCAAGATAATATTCAGGTCACACTTCTAGTTTCAAATCATTCTCGGCCCAAATCCCCTTATTTCTTCATTTAGATTACCCAAACTTTCCTGGAATCATCTCGCATCTTCTATGTGCACTCAATCACATGTATTTATGAATTTATATTGTATCATTTACATTTGTTACAAGTATTAATGTGTTATTATGATATTGAATGGTTAATTTTGGAAGTTAATTAATCAAAATAACCCCCTATAGCTTCTATTTCATTCCTTTTTGGTTATGTGTAAATCTTAATCTCAAATCTAAAAAGGGTGAAAACATTTGGTGAACCCAATTCTTGAATTTGACATTGTACCTTGGTTTCTTTAGGGTTCCTATTCTTTTTCATAAGTATATGCTACTATTAATTCTTAATATTTTCATTTAATTTTAGTTTTTATATGTTCTCCTCCTATGCCCTTTCAAATAGTACTCAATATACAAATCAACATAGTAAGCATATTGAGATATACCCTCATATTCCTAAGTATCATAGCCTCATGGCCGGGTTAATTCATGAATATTTTAGTTTTTAAAATTTGCATTTGGTAAATTTTTAGGGTAGGAATTAGGATTGGGTCACCTAAATTTTCTTGGTACAAGTTACCTTTAGGGGACATTTCACTTAGCGCTTACACCAATAACCAACTATTTTAATTTAAATCACCTTTAGCACGATATTGAAATTTACCATATTCACCTTCATATATATACTAATTATGTATTTATAATTCTGTATGTAAATTTTGACTATCAAATATTCCTCGTAATTCCTTTATACTTTAAAGATAGATATCGATTTGGATATCACAACCCACCATTAAGTTATTTTTATTGTTATGGCATTGTATTGAATTTGTTTACAAAATGCACAAATCAAAAAGGGACCAGACCGTAACACTCTATATGATCTTGATTGGTAGCATTGTTTATGCTATTGAATGGTAGCATTAACAAGGTTGGTGTGCAACATACACAATGCTCTTGGGTCAGCAAGCGATGTGCATGCTACACCGCCACAATGTTGTCGGTCGGTAACATGCACAATGTTATCATCTTTGTAGCATTGTGTATGTTACCGAATGATAACATTGTGCATGCTACCATCTAGTATAACTATTTACTCTATAAAAAAGTGGCGCATTACTAAGATTTAAACACTTATATTTCAGTTGTCGTTTGTAATTTTTTTAATATTCTGCTTTAAAAAATGATCGATTTGAAAATTACACTTGGATAGGTACAATGGACTCTGTGAATAATGAAAACAAGGAAGATCAATTCAAAAGAAAAATTAGCATATTAAATTATTTCAATCAACCAAAAATGAGGGTCCAACTTGCATCCACTAAAAACTTTAACACATGTAACAAATTATTTGTAGTCTAATTTTCCCACTCAAAACCCTAGGTGCGCCGACACACTTCATCCGGATGAATTTGAACACTCACCCGAAGTACACAAAGGTGCCATGTCCCTCTTTGTTATTGTCTTACTAGGGTGTTAGCATGCATGTTCATAATAACCAAAATCTAAGTGCATATTCCATTATAACAACCAAATCCATCACTCATGTGGAAACAAACACAATAAGGAAGCATAAAGATTCGATAACAATTAAGATCAAATCTATCATACAAGTACCATGAATAGAGATATCAACAACCAATATCCATCCAAAATTATCCATTATATTTACTCATCACAATCAATAGTTGAATACATTACCAAACAATCATAAGGTCATGCGCATAAAATCATGCCAACAACATAACTCTATTACAAACAAAGTGATTGGTCTCTCTAAACAAAGTGTGAATCAATACATATATATATACACACACACACACACACACATATATACACACACAATATATATATGTGTGTGTGTGTGTGTGTGTGTGTGTGTGTATATACATATATATATATATATATGTGTGTATATATATATATATATATATATATATATATATATATATATATATAATATATATATATATATATATACATATACATATACATATATATATATATATATATATATATATATATATATATATATATATATATATATATACATATATATATATATATATATATATATATATATATATGTGTGTGTGTGTGTGTGTGTGTGTGTATGTGTGTGTATAGATATATATTATATAGGGGTGAGGAATTTCCCTTAACCACCCACGCATTCTCAAAATAGGGTGAATGCTCAAAATAGCCATGTGATGTTTACAAAGATAACTAAATAAGCATAAGCTTCACATAATAATAGATTATCTATACTTAACTCAAGATTTAATCCTATTATTAGCTCTCATGCGTAAGTTCAAACTGCTTCCTAGTTCCTTCCTAAAAAATAGAATCTTCTTCACTTGTAAAATCCCTTTGTATGTTGCACATTCCATTTCTATATTTAGCCCTCAAAAAGTGACTAATTCCTATACCTTCTGCGCATAGATCCTCGCATTCACTTTGTTCCATCTTCTACGTGCAAACCCTGTCATCCAATGTGCTCATCTTGTTCACTCATCCACGTATTTCTCCTGTAGCCCTTCCAAGGGCACCACTCACATGGAAGGAACCTCTATAGTAGTCAAGTTCTCACCCGGTGCCTTCATCGTTTCGACCACACTCTCTAGGTGTTCCCTACATCAACTAGTGTGTCCATCCTGCATGTGACCTAGGGGTAGAGTTATTTTAATTTATTCTTAATGGAGGCCCTTAGTAGATCAATTGTCTCCCTCTTTTTCTCAGTCTCAACCAATATTATTTCAAGTTCTACCTTGTTCCCTTTGTTCTTGGCCTAAAATTCTTTTAGATTTGTTTCATCCTTGAAACAAGCAATCCTACTACATGATCCCTATATTTGTAGTTATCATAAATAACTTCGATGACATGAGCAGATGCCTTTCTTTCTTTTCGATTAACTCAATGTATCTCTGGTTATTGTGGCTTCTATTTGTTCCTTTTTCCTATTGCTTTTGTCATCCCAATACATCCTCTACTGAAAGAAAGGCTACAGTTGGTTGTTGTGTAGTGATTATGCACATTAGATCTTCAAGACAATGGAAATTTGTCTCATACTTAGTTCCATCATGAGGGGCCAAATCAGGGTGCACGAGTAAAATTGCATCAATAATGCACTCTATTTTCTTGTATGCGGCTTGTGTCCGCCCTCTTTATTCCCTCACATCTTGTTTTAGTTACCAATTATTTTCTCTTTCTCCTTAATCTCCCTGTCTCTTTCCTGTATTTATTTATTATTCTCATCCATCTCGCCTCTGCGTAAATCTTATTTTGTTGTTCTTATCAAAAATCTTTGCTCCCACCTCCACTGATAACTTATTAAGCATGTTACACACTTGTTCATCTTACAATTGCTGAGAATCTACTATCGGATAGGATTATCCCAGAAAGGATCTATCCTAGGTATATATTAAGGAATGAGCACTTTCTTCAAACTCTGGCTCATTTATATGTGACTCAAGCGCCCAAGATAACATATTCCTTTTACATGGTAGCACCTCCTCCTTACTTAAAATTTACTTTAAAAATAATTTATCTAAGGTATCATTCATGCCCATGTACACATATGGGCTTAATTTCTCTGTCATTTCTTCCTTTCTTTCAGCCCTTCTTCCTTCTAGTTCTCTATCTCCT
The DNA here is from genome assembly GCA_018340775.1 of Taxus wallichiana var. yunnanensis. Lineage (NCBI taxonomy): Eukaryota > Viridiplantae > Streptophyta > Pinopsida > Cupressales > Taxaceae > Taxus > Taxus wallichiana. The sequence continues at coordinate 874,132,362 of CM031239.1, read as the reverse complement.
CGAGTTTGAGCTAGGTATTACCCTTTGTTTCTTCATTACTGGAGACCTTCCTATGCCAAGTTACTTTCTCGTATATGTTCTTGGCTATGCCTCCTACGCACTAATGTTTGTCCTAGGGGCACGCTAGAAAAAAAGATTCTTATCTTTACTTCCTCCTTCACTTTCACTAACGGTGGGAATCTCTTCACGCACTCGTTTTCTTTTGTTCCACCTTCTTTTGCACGTAGGGTTCTTGAAGGATGGTTACATCATCTTCCATGAGCACTCCATCTACTGACTCCGTGGCCTTATATACATATATATATACATATACATATACATGCACACACATATATATTTATTTACGGCTACCGAATCTATTAGCAATGTTACGGGTTTATACAAATGAATGCTTTATGATACATAATTCTCCTCATAGGCACTCTTTTCTAAAGAATTTCATAGACAAGTTTCTAAATAATTTCATGGTGCGCCTTTTCTACTTTGTCTACATAAATTTTTAACTTGTGTGCTTCTTCGATCTTGTTTACAACACCATGAAAGTACCGCGATGCAAAAAGGCAAACATAATTTTACACCATGGGCCCTTGGTACCATCATTCAAGGTGTGAATCTTCCAATAAATTTTTTTGATTACCGCAAACTCTGAAACCCCATCCACCAAGGAAGGAAAATCACTTGGAATGCGCCATTCAACACCGAACACATCACGCATCTACTTGTACCATTTTTCCTCCCACACCCTGCTAGTGTGTGTGACAATCACGGTATACTTTGCAAAATGCTTTGCAGGAGATGGGTCTTCCTTGGGATACTCCCATATTTTATCATTCGGCCCATCGGGCACCCCAATCTCCAAGAAAACTATCACCAATAAAACATTTCCAAAAATAATCTTATCTCCATCGCGCTTTACTTCAATGATTTCTTCCGTATAAAAGAGGAAATGTTATATATCATCCCCTCCGATATCTTCTTGCATACATGCAACCAACGTTTTTTCACTTGGGTCCACCTCTCTTGTCCATTCAACTTTGTGAGTAAGCATGTGGCCATCCTCATGACAGGATCATCAAGTTTAGTGATATCCATCATGCACCCTCCCTTTTTGTATTCAAACTCTCTGCAGTCTTGTTCACCTCAGTGTCATTTTTTGATCCTTATCAAATGCAACCCTATACCAACCGAGATCAAAGATATTTTTCAATAAATTACGTGGTAATTCATATCCTCCTTTATAAAAAATAGAAAAATCCTCATGGATGTGCATCATCCAACCATTGATACAATCTCTCATGCTTCCCAAAGAACGAAACCTCATGTAACTACAATAGCCCTACCTTCTCCAATAAAATCTTCCCTTTCATCATACATACAAGGCTTATCATCATGGGTTCTCTCCTCTGTCGGTCAAACAAGTTCGATGCCATGTCATGTGTCATCACATCATCCGTGCAGTGATCATAGTCTCTTATGTCCATGTTTCTCACATGGGATACCCACTCCTTCCCCATCATCACTCCATCAGGTACTACATTTTTCATGCCATTCTTCCTAGATATCTACAATGGGTGTCACTTCCCCTTTCCATTTTTCCTTCTTCTTTGGTGATGAAGTATCTATTTTCCTTGCGTGCCATTTCTTTCATGCAAAATCAAATTCTTACCTTATGCCTCGCTTTACCCTTAGTACTCTAGACCTCTTGCTACATACCTTCTACGCAACAATGCTACACTTCCTAGTTCAAAATATGTATTTCTGCCATAATTCTTGAAACCCTAATAAAAAAGTTGTGATTTCTTCCAAATCCACACCACGTCATCTTAACTCTGCAAGATTCCCTCTAATGGAACTCACTCTTCACTCGGTTGTGTTTGATTTCTCACTTTGGTTATAGATTCTCCAACTCGACACTCGATTTCTTACTAAATCGCTCAAGTTTTCCCTAGGTTACATGAAAGCATACAAAAATTCTTCACAAGGTAAGGTAAAAATGATTTTACCCTAACGCTCTATTTATAGGTTTTCAAATTTTACCCGCATTAATTACTTGCCAACTACCACCGTACAACTACATTTAATTCAGCTTTTCCACTTTTTCCCACCTTTTCCGTAGTTTTCATCGTGCTTACATCACACGTTCATCATGCATTCCATTTGTAACCTTCAAACTGTGAAAACTACTTCTCGACCACAAACCTCCTTTTCACGCGCTCCATGCGCCAAAGTACATAAACCTTTGTGTCTTATACCAAGTAGTTCCCATGTCGTTGCCTACCTTGTGTTACACTACGTGCTTATTCATCATACATGGATTTTCCTCTGGGCATTTTCCTTATTATCACCATCCTTCTTATGACACCTTATCACTGTACTCCAACAACCAACATCATCAACGATCGTGAGCTCCTTGATTCTTAGGCGGTCTAAAAACCAAACAAATTTTCCTCTTTTGCATGTTCTTGTAATCCACCCCACACTAAAAGCATGTGCGGTCCTCTGCACATGAATCCACTAGATAATAATCAGCTCTGGCGCAAAAGTGCGCTTATTACAACAAAACATTGAACTAAATTGACAAAAGCATAACAATGATGAAAGGAAACACATGAAAAGAAAATGCATGAAAGGAAATCTAATCTAAGTGGCAATATTGCCTTATTACAAACACCAAGAAGACTTATTTATAGTAGGGCTTTAACCTACTCCCATTGAAGTAACTAGGCAATAAAGTGCCATCCAACGCCTGTATAACTGAAAGCGCTTGATTCCAATATCTTTGTTACTACAAATGGTCCTAACCAATGAAATTTCAACTTCCTAGGTGGGTGCAAAACTTTGAATCATACAGAAGAACCATCTTTCCAACCTCAAATTCCTTATTCCGAATATATGCCTATCATGTCATGCTTTCTTGTCTTACTTTTTCTATCTTTTGGCTCCATCGGGCAATAATGCACCACTCATCCAATCAATCAAGTTGTCTATGTGCTCCTCAATAGCTTGTTCATCATCTAATCCTCCTATGCGCATGCAAATACATAGGGATGGTAACATAAATTCCACAGGAAATACAACCTCCACGCCAAAACACCAACTGAAAGGGTGTGGCTTTATTCAATCTTTTGTAAGTAGTCTTGTATGCCCAAAGTACAACAATACTTTATCATCCCAATATTTCCTTCCAACATCACAATTTTTTTAATGTTTGTCCCATAATCTTGTTGAAATCCTCAACAGTTCCATTGGCCTATGGATGATAGGGTGTTTTCTTATGGTGTGCCACCATAAACTCAACCAAAAAATTCTGATAGTCTCATTAAGAAAATGAGTGCCCCTATCACTTGTTAAGCTCAATGGACATCCATACATGTTGATAATGTTTTCCCATAAAAATATTGATGTTTTAGTTGTTGTGCAATCCTTTGTAGGTGTTGCTTCTTTCCCACCTTGTCAGATAGTCTGTATAAGTTATAATATAGCACGCATAGTCCTACGCATGGGTGGGGAAATAGGACCTACAAAGTCAATCACCCATTTCTCAAAAGGTTCAACACTTGCAATAGGCCTCAAAGGCATCTCATCTCTAGATCTAGGCTTCCCAAGGCAACTGAAATGATCACATGCCTTGACATATTCTTTAATATCCTTATATAAAGTTTCCCACCAAATCCAACCATCAAAATCTTGCGCACGTGGTGGCATCTCCTACATAATGACCTCCTACAATTCCACCATGAGATTCTTCCATTATCCCCTCATGCTCATGCTCTAGAACACACCGGCACAAAACTTCATCATGGCTAACTTGTATAAATCTCCACCTATCAACTAGGTAAGGTGTCACATGTATTGCAAGTTGTTTCTTCTCTAAGGTCTTCATTCCCTCGAGCACCTATCTAGTGCACAAAAAGATTGCAATATATTCCAACTTGGTGGGTGTGTGATTTAATCTAAAGAGTTGTGCATCTGAACATTATGTCCTCAATGCTCTACATGTCCTCACCAGAATTGATTCTTGACAAATGATCAGGTCTTGAGTTACTTTTTCCTAGGTTTCACAATCACTATAAACTAAAACTCTTGAAATAGTAGTATCCACCTGCAAATGCACCCTTGTAAAACAAGTTTGTTGACCAAATACTTAAGTGTCATATGATCTGTGAAGAAAATAAATGGTGTATCCAATAAGTATTGTTTGAAACTTGTGCAATGTAAATCATGGACAAAGCTTCATGCTCATTAGTTGTATAGTTTTTTTAGTCTTGTGTCAACTTCTGCTTGTAAAACAAATAGGGTGGTCTACAATTCCTTCTCCTAGTTGTGCTAACACAATGCCAATCTCCATCCCCAGAAGCATCAACATGAACATGAAATGGTTTTCCCATGAAGGAAAGTGAAAAATAGGTGTAGTGGTCAACCTTTCCTTCAGTGTTTCAAATGCATTCTATTGCATGCCTCACACCCCAATAGAATTTTCCTTTAGCCTTCAAAATTTCCTCTAGGGGTGCAAAATATTTGCATAGCCCTTTAATGAATTTCTTGTAATACCCTGTATGTCCAAGAAATCCACGCACTTCACTTTGATTGTTAGGTTCTTCCAATCCCAAGATCACAACAACCTTGGTTGGATCTACCAACAAGCCTTCCTTACAAATAATATGCCCAAAAAAGTGCCAAAAGGTGTCGTAAAGATACATTTCTTAATATTCAGAGAGATGCTCAACTACCGCACCTCTCAAACATAAGCCTCAAATTTCACAATGATCCTTAACCAAACCATACACTATCCAATCATCTAGATACACCTATAAAAACTTATGAATGAAGTCCTAAAATGCTTACACAAACAATGCATGAAAAGACTGCGCAGGTGCATTCTTCAATCCAAAGGGCATAACTATATATGCAAAAACTTCCCCACTCAGTGGTGAAAGTTTTCTTTTCCTGATCTTCCTTTGCTATGCACACTTGATGATAACCTAAAATCCATCAATAAAAGAGTAGATCTCATGCCTGTAAAACTCCTTCAAGGATCTCCTCCATAAATGGGGTAGGAAAAGGATCAATAACACATGAATTTCAATCTCTCTATAGTCCACACAAATCCTTATCCTCCCATCCTTTTTAATATTGATGACCATGGGACTCACCCACTCAAATTCCTCAATGGGCTCAATTATTCCAAACTTGAGCATTTTATCAATTTCTTCCTTTACCTTAACATATAGATTAGGATTCATCTTGTATGGCCTCTTCCTAATCGGTGGGTTCACTTCTTTAAGTTTGATTCTCATCTCACCTAAAGAAGGGTGTACTCCTTTTAACTCATGATATCCCCTCAAAAATAAGTCCTAAAAGTCACACAAGAGTTCAATAATCTTAGCCACTTCCTACTCTGACCAATAATCACCAATAATGGCCTCTTTAGGCTCTACATCATGTTCCAATATTAACCTTCTTTGTTTTCATAGGCTCATGATACGTGTGCACCTTCTCATCTGTTGTTTCCATCACCTCACACGTACCTTCAAATGGTTAACATCCAAGTTATTATCCTCATCATCATCATCATTATTATGCATACCATTTTACCCTTTTCCTTTTCTTCCCAGGTGTGACCATTTCTTCTTCTTTAGTCTCTTCAAGGTCAAGGTGCACCTCTAAATCCAGCTCTCCAAACATATCTAATAGAAGTTCCTCAGCCTTTGTGCTATCTCCCAAAGTAAGGCACTTCATAATCTGTAGTGCTTCATTGACTTGAGAGGTTTAGTAGAAAATAATCAAAAGTATGGATCATACCTGAGGTCATCTCTTGCCAATTAATTATTTCCCTATGTCAATTTTGCATGGACATACCATGCACACACACACCACTTAGGGTGGCATAGAACTTATGTACCCAGAGTGATGGTGGTAAGGCCTCCTACCCCTTCATCCAAAGTCTCTCACATTCCTGGATGTGGTGCGAAGAAGGGGACTTCCCATGGAATTTACATATCTAAGAAGGTACATTGCTCCTTAGAAACCTAGTAGAAAAGGTGATTCTCACCTCTCACCATTCCAATAGGTTGTCTCTTGTGTGTAGTCCACCAATGCATTGTTGTCCCATGTAGGGTATAAATCAACATATTTCTTCTATCACCCTCATCCTTCCACTTGGGCTTCCATGGTGCACAAAAATACATCATGGTTCCTTCACCAATGTATCGAGGTACCTGGTTATGACTCAAGCGTCCTAAATGTGCATGGCCTTATCCACATGAGTAATATATTCTTGATCTCTCTCCCAAACTACTTCATACATTCCATGTGCCCATTTTCATAAAAAATACTTGTAGTATCACTAACTAATGAGCATCATCCCATTGTATCACTCCTTCCTTAGATGGCTCAATTACCTCAGGGTCTCTTGATTGTGCATGTATATATCTTGTTCAAGTCTTCTTCACTCAAAGGCTCAACATACAAAGTAGCCTTTGCATCTTTCAAAGGTATAATGACACACTCTTCTTTTTCTCAAAGCTAATGTACCCCTTGTTGAAGTGCAAATCTGCATTATTCACATAACACCAAGGGGCACCCAAGTAATGTTGGGAAACTATCTTGCCTTGTGAGCTCCAATACTTCAAATTCCCCAGTAAACTTGGCTCCCTAAATCATAATAGTCACATCTTTTAATACCCCAATAGGATTAGCCCTAGTTCTATTTTCCATATATAACACATTCAAAGAAGGCTACAATGGTGGTCTTCCCATCTGATTCCAAACATCCAACGTGAGTACATTAACTTTTCACACTGTATATCTATCAAAATGTTTCTTAGAATCCATCCATCAATAACCACATTCAATGTAATCTCCTTATCATACTCATGATTATGGGGAGGAATATTTGCATGAAGTATCTACCTCTCACACTCATTACCTATGTGTGTACTACTTTTCTCTCAACCACTCTCCTAACAAGGGGATTATGTTCTCCTAGCACAACATTCGACATACCTCCTTTAAATCATCTACGTCCTTTTATGGGAGTTTCAACCTTCTTTTCTCATTCCATCATCGCGCGCATGCTCTTCAAGCTCTGAATCTCTCCTTGTAGATTCTTAATAATGTCCATAGTCTCTAGGTAAACTTCTTTTTGATGTTCAACATCAGGGTACTTTGCATTAATCACTTCTTTCTTTTTATAGTTGGATTATACTTTGAGGTTCATGAGCACACGTAGCCTTAACACATGTGGTAACTAACACTGGTTGTAATTCAGAATTAAGCCCAACCTTTGGCATCCATTGATCTCCATCCACGTGTTGTATCTTAATCATAGTTGTTCCCTTGTCTTGCTTGTGTTGCTTTCTCATATGCTCATACAAGTCAGGGAATTCTTCAAATTTGTGTTGTTTTCCACACCATGAGAAAACCACATTCTAAGGGCATTCACGCTTGATAATGATCAAGAGATCCACAAGTAAAACAAGTTTCCTCTAGGAAATCCTCCTCTTCCACCACCACACCTCACCTCTATATCCACCATGAAAGCCTCTATTCTATTTATCCCCATTATTGCTACCCCTTCATTATGTTGTTCTCCTTGTTCCTTAGATCCACTTACACTAGTCTAGTGCACACCAATTTCAATAGCCTCATGAATATGATCAATCACTCTATAGTTAACAATATCATGAGTATGAGTTTTGCAAATTTTACAATACATAGATACATTCTTCTGGATCACATGTTGCGCAAAGAGGACATCTACTCACATCATGGTCTAGATGAAAATATCACAATCCAACAACATGGCACACCGACTTACGAGGAAAAATATCCTTAGTATGTCCTTCAACCTCACAATCTGTACACCATATCCACTACATGTCTCATGAGTTGAATTAGCAGAGATATTTTCCAACTATTTTTCCATAGCTGCTGAATTATTCCTCTAAAAATGGACTTACTCCAGTGTCCACACTCCCAACTACCTCAACATGCAGAGATGCTTCCAAAGTGTCATGCGAGATCCACAAAAGTCTTATGAGATAGCACCCTTTAAAAGGAGTCAAAATCCCCAAAAACCATTGTGCATGTTGACTAGGATGTATGTCATAAGATAACTTTGATAACAAAGTTTTAAAATGCAAGTGTCATATACTCCCAAACGCTTTATGATAAGCCCTACTTAATGTCCTTAAGTACGCAGATACTTTTGTTCAAACTCATGGATATGGAACTCAGCCAAAAATGCAGAGTGAAAAACATCATAATCCACCACAGTCTGATGTGGGTCATACTTTTATACCATCTATGTGTGCACCCCTTGAAGAGTAGTAGAAAAAATTGACTCACCTTCCTATCTAAAGTAGTGATTCCTTTAGCATGCACCATAAAAACTCACACTTGTGCACATGCTCTGCAACATCTTCAATACCTCTATATTTTAGAAAGTGGAGGGACATCTCATAATAAACTTGTTGAGGTTGATGTGGGGTTGTTGGGGATGTGGGCCTTGTCCTCTAGATCCAGAACCAGAACCACCACCAATATTTCCTCCACCACCGAACCACCTGATCCACTTGATCCCTACCTCTCCTGATCCTCCTATCCACCTCCTAACCTCCAGTGGGTGTCATAGACCAATGGATGTACTTCCTTACATCCCAACAGTAGTACTAAACTAAACTCCCATAGTCTATGAAGTTGTAGTACTTCCAGACATGTTCCAATGTTATGTGCCCACACTCTGTCCGATGATGCACGCTAAAAAATATTCCTCCAATCGGGCCTCCAAATAACAAAGATGATGTTTGTGCTGCCATAGATGAATATGTGTTGTCTGATGCACTTTTGTATTCAAAGGAAAATGATATCTACTTGAAGCTACTTGGATTACCTACACTCACTTTTTTATCAATGATTTACTTTGAACTCAAACACAAGTGCAAGGGCTAGGTTTCATGTGGGATCGGATGCACACACCCATAGTCCTTAATCTTTCCTCCTTTGACGTGCTCTCTCATCAGAAGCCAAAGGGGATTCTCTACTATGATTTCCTAAGTGGGGGAGAGCCTTGATGCTCATCGACTCCACGTCTTCCACATGAGCCTCAAATCCTTCATGAGACATCATCCTCCACAACTCCACAGACTCCTCAATATCACGTTGCTTTCACCAATTCCCTCTCTCGTGCTTCATTATACTTAAGTCACCTTTCTTCTCTTTTCCTTTCTTCACAAGGTCCACCATCTTTCACCACACTTACTCCTTCCCCCTACGCGGTGGTATGTTTAGCTAGCCATAGGGAGGCACTCTAAACTCAACACCACCATCAAGATCTTAATGGACAAAGGAATAACGTGGATGTAAGATCCTCTGGGCTCACACAAAAATTCAAACTCAAAGAACTTTTGATAAGAATACGTAGACACAACGTACTCCAAAGTATAACTACACACAACACCCCCACCAATGATCTACAACATGCGTCCAAGGTTCATCTACATCAAACAAAGTCTGATACTCTTCCTGCTGTCCAAATCCTTGGTCTATAACTCCAGATTTTCTTTGATGCATATGTAGAAAACCACTCATACAACTCTATTGGAAAAGCAAAAATAATGTCTCATAAAGCTCATGATAAATATGTTCTTCAACCCACATGCGTGCATTGAAATTCAGTCCAGAACCATATCTTTATGCAAATTGATATTTTCTATCAATTACCCAATCTTCAATAGCCACAAGAGTCAACCGATATGCCATCATCATGCAACATCATGGTAAACAATTTTTGAAAAGAGGTCCCGAAATGGAACCAAAATGTAGTCTTATTTTCCCACTCAAAACCCTAGGCACCGGCACACTTCATCCAAATGATATGAACTGCTCACCCAAAGCACGCAAAGGTACCAGGTCCCTCTTTATTACTGTCTTACTAGGGTGTTAGCATGCATGTTCATAATAACCATAATCAAAGTGCATATTCCATTATAACAATCAAATCCATGAGCTCAATTTGAAACACACATAATAAGGAAAGCATAAAGATCATATAACAATTAATATTAGATTACCATAAAAGTACCATGAATAGAGACATCAACAACCAATATCCATCCATAATGATCCATTATATTAACTCATCACAAACACAATAGTAGTTGAATATATTACCAAATTGTCATAAGGTCATGCGCACAAAATAAATCATGTCAACATAACTCTATTACATACATACAACATCGATCTCTCTAAAACAATGCAAAATAATACATATATATAGGGGTGAGGAATTTACATAACCATGCATCATTTACAAAGATAACTAAAGAAGCATGCAAGCTTCGCTTAATAATAAATTATCTATAATTAACTCCAGATCTAATCCTATTATTATCTCCCATGTGTAAGTTCAAACTGCAAGTTCTTACCTCAAAAATAGAATCTTCTTGACTGCAAAAATCCCCTTACGTGTCACACACTCTATGTATATATTTAGTCCAATACTTCAAAAAGTGACTAAGTCATCTACCTTCCTACATAGATCTTCTCTTCCACTTTGTTCCATCTTTTGCGTGTGAACCTTGTCATCTAGTGTTTTGATCTTGTTCACTCATCCACACATTTTTCGTGTATCCCTTCTGCGCGCATGCATGTGCCTCTGTATATTTCAACACTTAGCCACTTTCCCAGGTACTCCAACATTATCATTAAATTTTTCTTTATTTTGTGTTAGTTTAGTTTAGTTTTTTAATTTCTTTGTCACAGTCAAACCTTTTTCATGTTTGAATATAGAAATCCTTACTATTAATTTTATTCCACATGAAACAATTAACTAAAACATACCCCTAAATAAAAAATTAACATTTCAGTAGATGAAGATATAATTTATGATGATACGCCAAAGATGGAAGAAAATCCTCTACACCAAATGCATCCAATAGATTAATATTCTAATGATAAGATTAAAGTAGAAGACAATATTCATAGTATTTTTCAAATAAAGAAATATGTGTGAAGAGAGAAAACTACCCAGCATAATTGAAAGGTCTTTTAAGGTAGACAAAACAAAATAATATCCATTCATTGAACCCATAGAGATAGAAAATGGTAATGGTATTCCAAAATATTGTAGATTTATAATTTTGGGTTGGAAATTAGGAAAAGAACATAAAATGCAACTAAAATTAGACACAATTGAGAAACATTGTGGAAAATTATATGTGATAGTAAAGGAAAATGATGGAAAAATAACAAAGACACATAGATAGAAAATTGTGAAAGAGTGCATGCATGTAAGATATGCGAAGAGTATGAAAATGAGTAGAAACATTGTTGAAATCTTATGGAGAAAGGAGGAACAATTAATGCAAAATTTGTAAAATCTTTAAAAGGAAATATTAATGCAAAAAAACACACACTTTTAAACCGTATTCTCCATTCTTAAAATGGGCAAGCCTATTTCATATTTATTAAATTTAAAAAAATTTAAGTTTAATGGGTTTCCTAACCTTCCACAATCACATTGGTTAGATAGTAGTGCTTGGGAAATGAAAAAATGTCTTGCAATGATTGAAAAGGAGGATTTGAAAGAGAAAGTCAAGAATGAAATTTTTATCTCCTTTTCATTGATGAGGTTATAGTAGTGGACAACACATCTTAGGTTTGCATGCGTGTTTATAATATTGAGAACCACACAAAGCAACCTTATCTTCTAGTTGTTTATAAAATAAAGGGAAAATGCAATGCTAAAAATCTTTGCAAATTGGTTATATCTAATTTGAAGGATACACACACACACACACACACACACACACACACACACACACACACACACACACACACACACACACACACACACACACACACACACATCCTAATAAGGGGAGTGAGGAAATTAGATCAGAAGAGTGGAGACCTCCTGATAAGGATTGGAGTAAGCTAAAATTTGACAGGGATTCCAAAGGCAATCCCTGATGTTGGTGGTGGTTGCATTTTAAGATATTCAAGCTATTAGCCAATTTTGACTCTAGATTTAAATTGTGGTATCTCTTCCAAGAATGTTGCAGAAGGCATGGCCCTTATTTTTGGTTTATTGGAAGAAAAAAATAGAATTGGAGTCGTCTTTGGATCGAGGGGATTCAAAAACAATCATTGGTTTGGCTCAGGGTAATGACCCTAAAGCCTGGTCTTTGAAACCAGTATGTGCTAAAATCAAAGTTGTTCTTACTTCATTTTCCGAGGTTAAATTCTCACATATTAAAAGGGAAGGGAATAAGGTGGTAGATAGATTGGCTAACAGAGGGGCCAATTTATGGGAAAAACATCATTTAAAGTCCCAAGTTTGGGAGGTGAGCTATCCCAGTGACATCTTGGCTCTCTTATCGAGGGATCCATGGTTTGTGATTCAGAGTGCGGGAGAATTATTTTGAATTTCATCGACCATTAATTGAATTTTTTTGGATTGACGATGATTGAGGTAGGATGCTCTTCACTTGGATTCGAGTAATGAAACGTGTTGCTCATTCGTGGGAAGGATGGAGATAAGTCTATTTATGAGAGGTCAAGGGTGATTCTTTCCATCACTCAACCTTTTTTTCTTTTGGGTCTATCGTGGTGGTAAGCTTTTGGGCTCGGCTTTGGTTTTCTCAAGTGATTATCATTAGGAGGGTGGAGGGTTCGTGTGTTGGTCATGCGAGTCACGAGAAGATGCGGGCTTTAGCTAGTGAAGCAATGGGTGAATCCTTCTTGCAATCGATGGATGGAAAGATCAAAAATGCTGCTATGAGGGGCTGGCTCGAGAAGGTCTGGTCAGTTGCAGAGAGCTTTGAGGAAGATGATGAGGTGGAAATTTGTGATAAGATGAAGAAATTAATGATTGATCCCAATCAATCTGCTAGTGAAGAAATGTATTTGAGGTTGCCCAGGGGTTTGAGTGCAACAAATATTTTTTTTCAAACTCTTCGAGGATAGTTTATTCTTCACGGGGAGCACGAATGTTTGGAAGAGTGGTTGGTCAGCATGAAATTTCACATCCATGCATTAGTTATAGGGGTTCATGTTATTTCTTGGGGACTATAAGTGGTGGAGGAATGTCGGGGAAGCTACTAGAGAAGGAAAAGGTTACGATGCCAAAGTGTTACGTGGATTCATATCCTTCTCCTTCGCCTAGCAAGATGATTTAGAGGTCAAAATTCTTGCAGAGATGTCATCTAGTGAGAAGATGGATTAGTAGGTTCGAGTCTGGTTTAGTCTCTATGAGGGTAAGCTTGCTTCTAGGTTTTGGGATGGGTGTAGGTTTTTGCGTCGGGCCTTTTGGTCTGGAATCATGTTGATAGTTTAAATTTTATGGGTTGGTTTTGGGGAGCTTTCTAGTAGCTTCTGTAATTTTTTTATTTATGTATTGTATTGAGCATGATAATGTGTCTGAACTCGCCATGGGAGTCCATTTATGATTGTAAATATCATGGACTGGAACTTAATGTAATTTTTTGCAAGCTAGGGACTTCTCCCTAGGTACTAATAAAGAAAAAACAATTTGAAGGATATATATGGGATGGATGATTATTCAATAGCTAAAAAGCTTGTATGTGTTGGTGTTGTGATGTATTAGTAATGAATGGTCGAGAAGTGGTCTATTTGTTTTCCTAAAAACATCAATTTCCCTTATATGATCTTAATTCATTTCATGGCTCATGGGATGAATCTTGCATAAAAGATAGTTAGCACATTTTAAAATGTCACAAAACTTGATGAGTTTATCCATGAGTTGCACGCGTACATGTCAAGCAATCCAAAAATATTTCTAGAGTTTCATAAATTTTCAATTGGAGTGATAGATGGAAAAAACTTCTTAAAGATGTTGATACAAGATGTATTTCCACGTATGATCCTGCACTCAGAATTTTTGATGAATATCCATCGTTAACCAATTTAATGTTTAAGTACCATATGCATGTTGACAAGGAAAAATATTTGCTTTACCGCTTAACAGATTTGGAAACATTATTTACGCTTTGTGGGATTCTACTCATGTTTAATGAAATCAATTCCTTAACAAAACATGCTCAAGAAATATCAATATATATAGTTGACTTCATCAGTTGAGAAAACGTGTATATCAAACACTAGATCATTATACAAATCTAATCAATGTTTTCAAGAACATGTATTCGATAGTTGTTAAAAATTTAAAAATTTAAAGGATCCTAAAAGCTATTTTAGATTCAATATAAGTGGTCATATTTGTAACCTTATAAATGGGAATGAGATTCAAATGCACACTTTTAAAAAAAATGGATATTGTTGGAATAGACATTGAAGAAGTACATATAACACGTAATTTATATGAAGGTCTTATATCTCAAACAAGGATCAAATTGATTAAAATTTCACAATGCTTATCCAGTGATATCATATAATGCTTTAAAAGGGATGAGATTCTTGAGGCCATGGGACTAATCAATCCTATATTTTGGAATCTTGCAGTAGGTAAAAGAGCTATAAATGATTCATATAAAAGACACATATGTTCTCTCATAAACATTTTGGAAAATTAGTGGAAAATAATTAAGTTCAAATCAAGGGTCTTCTTCAAAAGGAATTACTTCCATGTCAATCAACTCATTTCATGATTAAAATGATCAAAAATATGACTAAGTGAACCAAAAGATAATGGTTCAATTACACGACTATGGAAAAATTATATCCTAGTAGTATCCTACATGAAAGCATTAGTGAATATTTTTGATCATATGAATGGTGTCAAAAAATGATATTGGGATAGTTTGAAGATGAAATATTTTCTAGCACATTAACATTTGTTAAATAAAAATATTGAAACAGGTTGGATAAACATATTGAGACTTGTTTGATATTATATGTTTCACGATATGATGTGGACATATTTCCTTATGAAAGAGTAATGGAAATATGGAATTCTCTGTAGAAAGGAGAGGGTTCTGTAATTATAATGCATGGGCTAACAAAGAAGACATAAAAAATTTAAATTGTGACTGGAAATAACAACGAAAGATTAGATAATAGTTTGAGTTTTGAAGAGCTAAATAGTCAAGAATTGTTTGAGCTACATGGTATTGACTAAAGATGTATGTATGAACATAGTATTTCTGGAAGTCAATTTTCATATCATATTATAAGTGTGTAACTTGTTATTTTTATACACGCATGTTCTTTATTAAATAATATTTTCAGTGTTGTAACTTTTTGTTTAGATTTTTTAATCGAGAAATGTGATACTTATTTTTTTGTCTTCTAACTAAAAATAATATCCTAGCATATTATTGCGTTAAAAGTAAATCCAACTTTGGTTGACATCCTTGGGCACTTGAGACAAACCTCCGAAGAAGGTCGGTTCCTCTACCTATTTCTACTACTACTACTACTCTCCTAATGCTGAAAAGGAAATCCTAAGCTAAACATGCCAAGGGACCAGGATAGAAGGATATGCAAAAAGGAAAACTAAAACTAAGGGAGGTGATAACACCAAAAATGAAAGGGGATGAACATGATCAGATTTGAGTGAAAACAAAGGAAAATGTGCAAAGGAAGGCTAGACATGCGTAACACAGACCAAAACAGCAATTACACAATCATTTTCATGAAACACAATCAGAAAAGGAGATGCAAGGGACATGAGAAGGCACAAAAAACACACAACATGAAGGAAAGGAAAGAAAGAAGAATAAAACAAGCTAAGGTAGAAGATAGCCACAAAAAATGCTTCTATTACTTCTAGAAATGCATAGTTGATTACAATGGCGTCTGAGGCCGATATCCACATGCAAGGACCAAATCTAAAGGTCTTGCAACTCAAAATGCAAGGAAATGCCTATACAAATTGAAAGAATCCAACCCTTATCAATGAGAAATGCTCTTACATTTATAGATGAATGATGAGAGAAAAGGGAGGAGAAGGAGGGAAAATCTGATTTGAAAACTCAACCACCAACAACCAACAATGAATGCCTACAAATCCACCTAAAATCTATCAAATGCACTTCTCCATGTCTATTTGGCATGTAGGAGAAGGAAAGGGAAGATCTAAATCAAATCGGTGGTTGGAGAAATCAGATCCTTGCATTAATGGCATGAGAGACATTTTCCAACTTCTCACCTACCCAATCCCACCAAATTTGAACTTGAGTGATCTGGAGTGTAACCCACATCATCATTATTTTTTCATTTTCTACCACATGTGTCACACTACTTAGTTTTTAAAGGATTCGATGCCTTTGTGGCATGCTTTGGTAGGTTGTGTGTGATGACTCTCAATGTCTGATATTCCACATGGCACAGAACTGGCATAGAAGAAAGTGTGGAAGACAAAGCATGGAAAAAGAAAAGAAGCATGGAAGAAGAAAGTAAGAAGAAGGTGGCACAAAAATTAATGCACAGGAGGAATGGAAGGAATACCTATTGGAAAAGGAATGTATGGAAGAGGTGCAATCATTACAAAATAATGTGTGGAAAAGAAAGGGGCACAAGGATGTCAGAGGACTTAGCTAATTTTGGGAAGCAAGTCTAAGGTGCACGAAAGGGTGTATGAATGCTGGGAAGAAGGAAAATGTGCAGAGATTGGGCATGAGGGGAAAATGGAATAAAAAGAAAAAGGAGAAGGAAAATATGGGAAGCATGAAGAAAGGAGCAGTGCATGAAAGGGAAGGCGAGGAACAAGAGCCAAGAGAAATGTGCCAAAAGAACAATTGAAGTGCGCACAACCTACAATATAGAACCTCAGAGCCAAAATGGAAATATAAGTTATCCAAATAACTAGGGAGTTATTTTGGATAATATTTTGGTGACTTTTGGGGCCATCTTCCTACTAGATGAAGGAGATCAATAGCTTGGAGCATCCATTGGGCATGGAGTCAGCGTATATATGAACCTTTGATCTGTAAATTTTGAAGAACTACCCCTTGAGTCACTTGAAGCATGTTCTAAAACTTTTCTAATCCTACAAAATATTTAAAATTGTAGAAGATTACTGGCATTTTGGAAGCAATAAAAGAGTGCACGCAAGAAGAAGCACGTGGAAAGAAATAACTATGTACAAACAAGACAATGTGCACACAACACACTTGGAGGAATTGAAACTACTCTAATATATACAAAATGATGCAACAAGCTTAATGGAAGGGTTTGAGATAAATCCCATTGACTAGGATTGATAGCGCACTCCATCAAGATGAGATAACTCAAAAGAGTTAGCCTCCTTACAAGAACTGATAATATATGGGCCACTCCAAAGTGCATCAAACTTTGAATGGCACCTGGTTTAGCTCTGATCAGCATCCCATTTTAAGACCAAGTCCCCAACTTTGAAAGCTTGAGGCCTAGCCTTTCTGTCAAACCACTTTTTTTGATTGTTGATGTTGTTCTAGCTTGATCATGGAAAAATTCTTGATTCTTCAAGTTCAACCAGCTCTATCCATTCTGATTTCTCTTTGGTCTATGCCTTCAAATTCCAGTTGTTGGGAAAGTGATAATGAATTCAACTCAAGTATCAAAGGAAGTGTAGCCTCCTTTCCATAGACAATCTTATAAGGTGAAAGTTCCTATTTCCTTCTTCATTTTGATTTTATCTTCCCAGAGCATGCATGAGACCTTTGTATGCCACTTTTCTTTGGTTGATATTCATTGTTCACTTCATGATTCTGATCAGGTTCTTTTTTTTGACTTGCCAAACCATTACCTTGAGGGTAATAATTGAAGAGGTCTTCAAATATATACCAAGACTAAGATCCCAATCAAAATGATTTTAGTACCAAGGAAGGCTTTTGCATTATCATAAATAATGGTTTGAGGAATGCCAAACCTTGTTACAATACCTCGAGAAAGTCAAGGATGACTGACTCGGTTGATTCCTTGAGCGTGACAAACTTTCCCATCTGGTGAAAGTAATCTTGTAGCTTCAACACCCATTTATGTCCAACCGCTTGAAGGAGGATTGATCATGCCTATGAAGTCAAGACCCCATTGCAAAAAAGGATGATCTACTTGGATTGGTCGAGGGGAAGCACTTGTCAAATTTCTTCTTTCCTTACAAAGAAAGCATTCTTTTCATTTCATGACCCACTTGTGTGCATCCATGAATAGGGTAGGCCAAAAGAATCCTGCCATTATAATTTTCATTGTTGTAGTCTTGGCGAGAAGAAGTGTCCACTAGAATCCATCATGAAATTATGCTAACACTTTTTCAATTTGTGTACCATCAATACACCTCAACAACACACCATCAATATTTCTTTTGAGAGAAGGCCATCAATCAAAACATATGGAATAGATTGCAACCTCATATGTCTCCTCTTTTTTTTGTTCAAACCAGGAGGGTACGTGCCCTCAGAAAGGAATGTGATCATGTCCTTCATCCATCCACTACATGCGTATGCTAAGATTTTCATTTTTGTTCAGGTTCTACATGCGGAGATCTCTTCATCCAGAAATAATGAAGTCTCAGGTTCATTCTGCGCATCCTCAACAAGTTGTTTTACAGAGTGCACTACCTCTAACTAACTTTTGGCTTTGATAGTCACATCATATTCCATGATTTTGGTCACCCATCACTCTCTTCTCATTGATTTCTGCTCCCATGATGAAGTCTCTAACACCTGAGTGTGAAACTAACACCTTGATGTGGTTTGTGGTGAGCATATTTTGAAATTTTTGAGCACACACATGATGGCATAGACTTGTTTCTCCATGTGATTGTATTTCAACTTCATAATCCTTCAATGTTTGACTAAAGAAAGCCACTGGCTTCTCTAGTCCTTGTTCATTTTCTTGTGTCAAAAACAACAACACTCACATCAACTCCATAAGCATAAAGGATGAAATCCTTTGAGTAATCTAGGTTGATGAGTGTTGGTGCACAAAAAATTTCTTGCTTGATCTTGTTGAAGCTTTCTTTTCCTTCTTGTCCACTCCACTTGAAGGTTGTGTCCTTTCTTGAGCATGAGGGTGATGGGCCTTACCAGTCCTGCAAAGTTAGGAATGAATCTCCTAACAAAATTGATTTTTCCTAGGAAGGACTACAAGGCTTTCTTATGCACTAGCAGGGAAAGAGCCAGGATGGCTGAAACATGCTCAGATCAATTGCGATGCCATCCTTTGAGACCACATGGCCCAAAATATTTCCTTACGCCACTATAAAAATTACACTTCTTGGGGTTAAGAGACACCCCAAAATTTCACATCTCTCAAATACTTTCTCTAGGTGTGCCATGTGATCCACTCTACTTTGAGAAGACAATTATGTCATCTAGGTAAACCAAGATGAACTCATTGATATATCCTTTGAAGGAAATATCCATGGTGCATTGAAAATGTCACACCTACATTTTGACAGACCAAAGGGCATCTTCTGATATGCATATGTTCCCCACTTGGTTGTAAACATTGTTTTTTGAATTGATCCTCTTCCTTGACCAGATCTGATTGAAGCCAGAATACCCATCCAACATAGAAAATATTTGCACACCAGCCACATTCTATAAAATCTTCTCCATAAAAGGAAAAGGATAATGATCCTTCAAAGATGCCTTATTTAAATCTCTAAAATCAACACAAAAGTCTAATTTCACCATTCTTCTTACACACTAGAACAAGATTCATGACCCAAGTAGAGTACTTGATCGGAAAATATTATCTTTTCCTCAATGAGTTTAGACAATTCTTTCCTCATGAGGGGCTCTATCCTTGGATTGATTGGCCTTTATTTTTTTTTGATGGGCTTGATACTTAGGATCAAGGTCAATGGAGTGTTGAGAAACACTTGATCAAATCCTTTTAGGTCTTCATACTCCCATGAGAATATGTCACTATATTTTTGACAGAGAGATGAAGGCCTACTTTTTCATCATGCACGCAAGCTTTACTCAAGTAAAATCTCTTACCATGTGCAATAGTGACTAGGAGAGAATCTTCTTCTGCTGCATGCATATATTTTCTTCACCCTTGAACTCATCATCAGGGCTATGAATATTTTCTCTAAGGTAACCAACCCTTTAGGAAACTTATTTGTCTTTAGTTGAATCACTTGGTCACCATAGTTGTCATGCAAAGTCAACTTGCATGCTTGAAGAGAACTCAACTTCATTTTGAATGAACTAGATGATATCTATGTGTCACTTTCAAACACTTTCCAACTGGTGTTGTTATCTAGAATGGATGGTCTGATTACCATCTTGACATGTTGCATGTTTCCCTTGACAAAATCCTCACAGAGAAAAATATGAACCAAGCATGACCATCTGATCAACTTCTTTTTTCATCTTCCTTGGCACCACCTACCTACAGATTTAGAGCATCAAAAATCTCAAGAGGTCCCAAACTCTATGTTTATAAGCTTTGAGAAGCTTATTCTTTGTCACACACTTTTTTGTGACCTAGTGGATGACCAATTTTGTGTCCCCAAAGATCTCAGATGCCTTAATCCTTTTCTTCTCAATAAGAAGACCATGCACCAATGCTTCATATTCTGCCACATTGTTGGAGCATGTGAACTACAACCTATGTGCATGAAGAATAAATTCTCATCCTTGGGAGAAATGAGAACAACTCCTCACTACATGCACATTTCTTTCTTTTCTAGAACCATCAAAGTACAACTTCCATAAACCAGAATTTTCTTTATTTTTCTTGAGCACACGATGACAACACACTTCTTCTTCAAGGATGCAATAAGTACCAAGCCCAGTTTCAAAATCTTCAAGCTCTTCAACATATGGATCAAATTTTGGTGCCTTTCCACCCACTCATCTAACACTAAGTCAGGTAGAGGAGGAGGAACAGGTTGCTCTTCAAAAATTGAAACTTGTTCTTCTTGGATTAGGCAATTGGCTTGAGAGAGGAGATGGATCATATGACTCAACATGATAGGAAAATATTGGCTCAACTTGTATGGTAAACCGGTACCATACCTTGTCTTAATAACATATGGGACCAATCAGAAGACAAGTAACCACCCACTTTAGCAATAAAATCTCTTGATAAACATAAGGAAAAAAAAGGAGGTAGGTCAATGATTGACACATCTTGAGTTATAGTGAGGCTTGGACATGCATGGAGGGTTAACTCAAGATCCTTGATGACTCCCAAAGTGGTGACAGTTGAGCCATCAAGTTGCAGGACTCCTTTGGACAAGGGGTTATACTTAAGACCTAGGACATCAACAATTTTCTTAGGCATGACAAAAGTACTAGCACTGAGTCAATCATACAATTATGCACAAGGTGTTTTCCTATGATCAAGGACATATATAAAGGGTGGGGTTTTGAAAACCTTACTTACTTTCTTCTCCTCTGCTTGACAAATATTGATATAACATGCACACATTTTTTGGACAAGTTGGATCATCATGTGGTGTTGTGCCAAAGCTTCATGCAACAGGTCACACTGAGATGGAATGGCTAGGGCATCCCACATTGTGACATTTATATTTTTCTTCTTCATCTAGTCCACAATGTTGAATGGAAGGCCCATTGACTTGTGCATTTGGGGCACAAAAACATCCTTTCTTGTTTTTCAAGCACAGAGGCAGGGGCCTTAGCTTGTGCAGAGGCTTGACCTACCAAAGGAGGGGCACACTACTTCAGAGAGAGTTTGTGAGCCTCGTGCATGGAACTTGCATGCACTTTTACTTTGTTGGATGCCTTATTCATCTTTTTTTTTTTTGAGATCAACTCTGTGTTGTAGGAATTGAGACTTGTGTTACACTCACTCAAGCATTCTCTTCTTTATACCTTGTGTTTTCAAAAACCTAGGCATGCATGTCTATTTGTGTCATCTGTAGCTTGATTAATTACACAAAAGTCTTCAAACCAAAGAATATAAGGTTGGCCTCTCGAAGGGGCTTCTAGATTTTCTTGATTCTCAAGCTCACTTGCACTTGTGGAAGGTTCACAGTTAGAAGCAACATGAATCATGTAGGCCTATGCATGTGTAACATTAGCATAGTGATATTGACTATGAGGCATGTTGCAAGAAAAAGCACCATTCTGACTCTTGCGCCATGTTGTTTTGAACTAGAACAAGTGTTTTGATTTGTGTTGGGCTAGAAGAGAGGTTATGTGTAGGGGAGGGAATACACTTGAGGGAAGATGCACATTAACATGTCATCTATCATTTTGTTGGTTTTCCCATATCTCTGATTTGCATATTGATTCTATCTAGGGCTGATTGTTTTTTGATTATGCCCTTGATTAGAATTGTATTTTAAAGGCTTGCATGCCTACTTTTTTTCTAAAGATATAACTTTATTAGACAAGTTTCTAATCAAGGCCTTCATTTCTTCATCTTCTTTTTATTGCATGGAGAGTATGATGTGGATGCAATAGTTGAGTGCTTTTCTCAAGAATGGGAGAAATGGAAAGGTTGGGGTGCATGAGACATTTCTGGGAATAAGGGCATGGGTGGTCTAGGAGCTAACTTTCCCACCTGAATGAGACTATTTTCTACCCTTATTGCAATATTGTAAGTAAGGTAAGGTTCTACCTCCCATGGATTGAATCATGACTAAAATGTCACTATTCAAATCCCTTAGATAATACAAGAAAGCATGTTGGGTTGTAGGCCTTACCACTTGAGGGATTTTATCCCAAGTCTTCTAAAACTTGATATTGAAATCAATCATTTTTCTCATTGGGCACCTCTTTTTGTAGTCAGTTGCTCCACCAATGATAGGTGATCTGACTTGTCTTCAAAATAATTACATAGAGTTGTTCCAAGCTCATCCTGGAAATAGATGTAGGTCTCAAACCTATGTACCACTAGAGCACTTTCCCTTTGAATGAGGCTACAAGTAGCCTAACTACTACATCATCATGCATGTGATCAGATATATAGAGAGAGCACACATTTTTCTACATCCTAGATGTGCTCAACAAGGGTGACTTGATTCTCACTAGTAAAATATGGGATACTCTTGAGCACGGTTGTTGGCATATCATGTTGTGCATTCACAAGAGGGCTTCCACCAATGAAGTTGGAAAAGTTCCTCGGAGGAGGAGGTGGTTAGTAGTGCCATGGTAGGGCACACATGTCTATTGTGAGGAGGAGTGAATGCACATGTGCACTGCTAGAGATGGAGATGTGCACATGGGTGTTCTACTATGTATTCTCCTCGAGAGATAGTTGAGGTACTCAAAGATGCTTTAGCTACTTTGCACTTTTGTCTCATATGCACTCTTCTCATGAAAGGCACTCAGGATGCTTGAAAATAGTAGATCTGGATGTTGGGAGTCACCAGATGTGTTGAAAATGAGCCTCCAAAGGCTGGAAATCACTAAGTCACACACTAAAACTTAGCAATGATGAAATTTAAGCTTCAATACTTGTCCCACCGGGTGCCAAAAACTTTGGGCTCAAACTTGCACCCATGTCTCATATCTAAAAGAACTGAGTCATTGAGTCAACAATGGGACTATCTCCAAGTTGTGGGACCTTGCACACTTGAGACAGACCTCTCAGAAGGCCGGTTCCTCTACCTATTTCTACTACTACTACTACTCCTAATGCTGAAAGGAAATCCTAAGCTAAACATGCCAAGGACCAGGATAGAAGGATATGTGAAAAAAGGAAAACTAAAACTAAGGAGAGGTGATAACACCAGAAAAAAGGGGGATGAACATGATCAACTTGAGTGAAAATGAAGGAAAATGTGTAGAGAGAGGAGGCTAGACACACATAACACATAACTAGAAACAAAACACATAGTCATTTTCATGAAACACAATCAAAAAAAAGGAGATGCAAGGGATGTGAGAAGGCACAAAAACACACAACATGAAGGAAAGGAAAGAAAGAAAAAGAAGAATAAAAAAGCTAAGGCAAGAAGATAGCACAAAAAATGCTTCTATTACTTCCAGAAATGCACAATCATTACAATGGCATATGAGGCCGATATCCACATGCAAAGACCAGATCTAAAGGTTTACAACTCAAAATGCAAGGCAATTCCTATACAAACTTGAAAGAATCCAACCCTTATCAATGAGAAATGCTCTTACATTTATAGATGAATGAGATGAGAAAAGGGAGGAGGAGGAGGAAAATCTGATTTGAAAACTCAACCACCAACAACCAACAATGAATGCCTACAAATCCACTTGTAAATCTATCAAATGCACTTCTCCATGTCTATTTGGCATGTGTAGGAGAAGGAAAGGGGTGATCTGAATCAAATCAGTGGTTGGAGCAATCAAATCCTATATTAATGGCATGAGAGACATTTTCCAGCTTCTCACCTACCCAATCCCACCAAAATTTGAACTTGAGTGATCTGGAGTGTAACCCACATCATCAACTATTTTGTCATTTTCTACCACGTGTCACACCTTAGTTGGTTGCAAGGATTTGGCACCTTGTTGGTGTGCTTTGATAGGTTGTGTGTGATTCACTCAATGTCGACAATCCACATGTGGCACACAGAACCGCGCAAGAAGAAAGTGTGAAGGCATGCAAGGAAGGAAGAAGAAGAAAACATGAGGCACACAAAAGTAATGCATGTGGGAGGAATGGAAGGAATACCTACTTCAGAGGAACATATGGAAGAGGTAAATCATTACAAAATAATGTGTGGAAACAAGGAAGGGGCATATAAGGATGTCACATACTTAGCTAATAATTTTGGGAAGCAAGTCTAAGGTGCGCGCGTGAAGGGTGTATGACTATTGGGAAGAAGGAAAAAATGCATAGAGATTGGGCGCGAGGAAAATGGAACATGATAGAATATAAGAAAGGAGAAGGGAAAATGTGAAGCATATGAAAGGTGTGAAAGGGCACACGAGGAACAAGAGCCAAGTAAACATGCCAAAAGAACAATTGAAGTGTGTGCAACCTGCAATATAGAACCTCAGAGCCAGAATGGAAATATAAGTTATTCGAGAGTATTTCACATTTTGGATTTTCTGCATCACCAGTGAGACAATAACATTGGATCCTCTTGTTTTATTCTTCAACAATATTTCAAAATCCATTCCATTCTCCTCTATGAGTCTTCTTAACGTATTATTATGTTTCTTTAAAGCAACAAGCTTTTTCTTCAAATCAACATCTGCAATTAAACTATTCCTTGCACTTTGTAAATGCACATTGAGCATTATTGCCTCATTCTTCAATTTTTGTACTTTGAATGCATTTAAAAATAGAAAATTATTAATAAAATTTTAGAAAATTGTAGATCATATTTGAAAATTTATTAAAACTTATGAATGCCTTATCCTTTTTGCATTCTCAAAACTACAAGACCCTTGTCTCTTGACCACATATTATGGTAGGTTTGTGCTTCTGCATTTAAATTCTCAATTTTGTTCAATATTATATCTAACACATCATCATTGTAAGAATTTGAAAAAGACACGGTACTAGATACAACTTAATTTAACAAAATATCAAGCTTCGTTGGTTCGTTTTGAACCAAAGAATACAATAAATGTCTTTAGGATTGGTTATTAAATCAGAATTTATTTCTTTTATCAAAACTTTATCCCTTAACTCCCACAATTTTAATTGTTTAATATCCTTTGTTAAAATATCATTAACAATGGCTAGACAATTGTTAGCCAAAATAATTTCAAGTGAAAAACTTGTTTTTCATCATCTGATTAAGGCATTTTCTCTTAGAGAAGGTGTGCTTGATCTTTGTTCTCTTGCTAGAGAAGGTTTCCTTAACCCATGAATCATATCTTGTGGATTGAAAGTTCCATGGCCTGAACCCCACTTTTAATCCCAAGATATTCCTCATCCAAATAAATTATATTCAATAATGAAACACCCCATGAACTCGAACATTGGTCAACAAAAAAATTTGGGAACTCATATGTAAAATTCAGGGTACCCATGCTTGAATTTGGAGCATGAAATGAAATGTGTTTCCCACTTCCCCTAGTCCTGAAATTTTGTGATGGTTGTGGCAGCAAGATGACATATTTTTGCTCAAAGTAAAAAATGTATTTGGAGGCAGAGGAGGCACTGTAATAATCAATTATAAATTACATGAGAAAATTGAAATGACAAACATAATAAGAATGAAATAATCAAAAATTATAAATTATTTATGATACAAAAATAATTACATATTTTTGTAGTTTGCAACTGAGATGTAGATGGGGCATGTTGTAGTTGTTGTGGTTGTTTGTCAAGTAGTAGATTGAAGAGACTAGGCGTATTCTTGGTATATGTGATCTAAACGTAATTAACCATTAACAATTTAAATTTATTAGTTTCTTCGTTTAAAAAAATATAAAAACTAAAAATAAATTAAAATTACAACTTAAATGGGATACATACCTTGAGGTGAAGAGATATTTCTTGATACTGTGTTTCTTCAAATTCATACATATTTTTGTCGGACTAGCATGAGGATATAAACCTACGCTACTTTGTAAAAATCTATAAATGTTTAATTTATATTTATATGAAATTATATATAATTTAAAATATATTGAAATATATAAATAATAAATACCTACAATCAGTGGCATGGTCGACGTGTTAATTGGATGAGGAGTTATGGAACTCCTCATCTGTTTCACTTGAGAAGTTCTTAATTGTGAAGTGACTTCCTCGGTCTCCCGATCCTCCAAAAAATTAACTGAATCTCCAAAATCTGGTGGGAGATGTACTCTTATAGCAGCCTCTCTTTGGGTTGCAGCTGCAATAGCTATCCCATGTTATAATTCAACATTGAACAGACTATTAATATCTAATATAATATATAAAATATGAAGAAAATTAATGATAATTATTAAGAAAAAAATAATCATAAATTTTGGACTCACCTCATGTTGTTCAATTGTTAAAGACATAGATGTTAGCTTTATGTGGAGTGTGGTAGGAGAAGGGGTGCTACGTAAATTGTATAGAGATTCATAATATAATGCAAGAATAAAATTTGTGGAACTAATAGAAGTAGTTTCATTCACAAGAATGTTACTTCAAGTCATTTCTTATCCTGGAGGATAAGAAAGTGCACCAATCATATTTTTTTCCACTAAGGGTGTGCACTGATATAAGCCAAGGCCCAATATGGAATATTTGTATATCGACCTTGCAAAATAATTCTGCACGAAAAAATCGAACCATAGCTTGTAAAAATGGGTGACTGAAATACTTGAGGGGAATTCCCCTTTTTGAAGGATTTGGGAAACTATAAATGTAAGGAGACACAAAATTGATAAATATTTAATAAAAAATCAAAATTCATAAAATAAAAATGATGTAAATAGTAATATGATTATAAAAAACTTACCAGTAGTTGCATCAATAGATAATTTGTAGTGAGACTCCAAATACTTGACGTCTTCATCTGTCAAAATAGCCTTCGTTGTGACAAGATCCACATCTTTGTGTGGTAGTCTTATCAAATGCTCAATGTATTCAGGGGACGTTCCAAAGGATAGTGTGTGTGATGGGAGTTGAATGTGAAAAGTACAAGAGGAACTATTATAGTTGGTTAGAAGGTAGTTGAGTGTTTTTGTGTCTGTTGGAAATTGGGGCATATAAACTAGCCCTATGAAACTTGTGGCTTCAATCCATTGTGAAAATGAATTGGGATCTGATAGAAGGGTGTAGAGTTACGGAAAGACAAGGCTCTTGTATAAAAAATTACGGATTTTAATTAGTGAGATCTTGTGTAATTTGGTGATGACTTTCCTTCTTGGCATTTTTGCAACAAATGGAATTGGCGCTTCCTCTAAAATCAATGAATAATCTAATCTGGTTATTAGTTGAAAACTAAGGTTTTTTCTCGTTTGTTCTAGGATTTGGCAGTTTGGCTAAGCGATTTTGTAAATAGAAAATAACTAGACTGACTATATATATAATATAATATATATCAAAATGTTTGGAGGCATACTATCACTAGTAACACCAAGCATGTTACCTTTAGATAACACCAAACATGTTATCATCGGAAGTATCTTATGTGTTATCAACTAGTAGCATTTTTCCATTATTTCTACTACCCCTCCCATATCTAATGGCTTGCATGCTTCTTCATATGGCACACAAGCTCTTGAAACCTTGGTTCACGCATTACAAGATCAAATGGTTCAATTGCAATAAGGTGTATCTAGTTCTCCTCATGTTATGGATTCCACTCAATTACTACATAATACATTGGCTCCTAAGGTGGGCTCTTGTCCTTTTCCTCTTGGTTTTGTTGCACCTAAAATTCCTATCTATGATGGAAAAGGTGATCCCGTGGAACATCTTAGATTGTTTCATGTGGCTTGCATTGATTATGCATCTTATGAAATTTTTCTTACCAAGTTATTTCCTAGGAGTCTTAAAGAATTTGCACTGCAATGGTTATATTATCTCCCCACACATTTTGTGTGCTCTTTCACTACATTGGAAAATAAATTTCTAGAACACTTTTCTATCAACATTAGGGATAAGATTTCTTATGCACAAATTTCCAAGCTATGCCAAGGATTTGATGAACATATCAATGATTATGTCTTACGTTATCGTACATGCTTATCAAGATGAATAATATCATAAGTGATAATTAATTACAAGACCTTTTACACAAAGCTTGTTTCCTCCTCTGCAAGAATCAATCATGTTCAAAAAATTTAGATCATTTGACCATATTTTCTATACACTAAAAGATTATGAAGCTAAGTTGTTACATATAAATAAGATCAAGTATGTTGTTAGAACTTATAATACATCTAATGTGAAATTTCACATCAAATCTACATTTAAAGGAAAGATGAATGATATTGAGGTTGTTATTAAAGACAATGTCGAGTGTTATTTCCAAACCTACTAAGCTATAGTTACAACCCACACGACAAAATATTACATTTTTACCATGTGCTCCTCACATTTTCTTAAAATAATTACTTGAGTGAAATCTTGTGTCTCTCCTACACCGCCTAAGGTTGATGTAAGCAAGCCTCAAAGTAAGAGTTTTGATGTCAAAGCCTATTGTGATTATCAATGATGTATTGGTCATTCAATGGACATATGCATAAAGATTCGTTAAGTTATTCATGGCATTATTGACTCTAATTTCATTTATTGGGATGATCCCACTGAATCTTCTAAACCAACAAACAACAATTCTAAGTTAAATATATTTAATGATCTACTCCCTAAGCATACAAGTGATACATCTACTTCTAAAGTGCATAATTTTCATCACGTGGTGCCACTTCCACCCTCTTATGATCATCCCTTAGATGCTATGATTGACACTATTACTCACATGTCACCTTCTACACCATGTATTACTTTCAACAACTTTGATATAGATGACATGTTTATTTCTGATACATTGTCTATTCATCAAGTACCTATACATGGTGTATTGGTTGATATGCACAACAAAGATAATGTGTGTTCTTGGTCATTGCTTCAATCTCTCGGTATTTCTTCTCGGAAGCTTACATATGATTATGATCCTCGTTATCATCGTATCATGTTACATTTCACTTTGTTGATCTTATTACCAAATTGGTTTCATTCTTGGTTGCTAATTTTATTAGCTCTAGTACCTTATGTATCACTCTCTCTTGCTTATGTGCTCTTAAGGCTATATTGTTAATTATTCACCATTATATCAAGTTCATTCATAATCAACAATTTGTTACTTGTTAAGGTATCCATTTTGAGGTTCATTCCCCTAACATGCCTAATCATTCTCCCACAACCTCTATCCCTACTCTTAGTACACCTATATATTGGTTCTTGGCTTCACGCATATATTCACATAGCTCTAATCCTCCTAGGTATTCTAGAAGGTCCTTGGATTTACACATTGACTCACATAGCTTTAGTCCTCATGGGAGGCATTTGGTTGCTCATGTTAATTCTCAAAGCTCTAGTTGTCCTTGACCTTCGGCTAGCCCTTTATCTACTCAGATTTCCTCTAGTGGCTTACATTCTCATAGGATTCCCCATCAACCCTTTCGTATGCAACATCATTCTACATCTCCTCATCATTATTCGAGGTATCCTCGTTCTTCTAAGACAACATAAAAATATCGTACATCACATACTAGTCGTGCTCCTATACATTTCTCTTCTCTTAGGCCCTCTTTGGAACATATTACTACCACTTTTCCATTGGAAGTTGAGTCACATTATTTAGCACATTTGTGGTGGTTGATTCACCTCCTTAGGAGGTTATCATTGGATAAATTTCATGATATCCCCTTTATTTTACATAGCTACACAATAAAATTTAAAAACACTGATATAATCACAAAAAACAAAATTATTCACATATTTTCAAAAATGCAAAAATCAGGACTGTTTCTCTAGCATACATTGTTATCACTTTACATTATACATGCTTTTTATCCTTTTGGTTTTCTAGATAGAATTTTTATTCTTTACATGCATGTGCTCATGATGTATATTTGATTAAGTTAAAATGTGATTATATGAGCCTAATCTGAATGTTATAGTAGTAATAAATAAATGACAATGAAATACATGAATTACACCCAAGCAACTAAGCAATAAATAATGAAAACCTAATAGAAAAGAGGGTAAAAATCCTTATCTGATTCACAATGAGATTTGTACTACACCTAATATTTTCTGGTTGAATAGGAAGAAATAGCGTCACACAAGAGCCCCGGAAAATGTGGATTTGGGAGGAGGCTAGAATGGGTGCTGGAGAGGGCCACGAGCACCCATGGGTACCCTAGACCTATTTCTAGGCACTTGGGTCTGTGGAAATGCTCAAAAGAAATCCTCTAATTTGTCGTAAGGTGTTTTCCTTTAGTCACCTTTGATCACTCTGAGGTCGCTATAAACTTGCAATGAAGAAACCTGAACCCGAAGAATAGACCCTCAAATAGACATCAAATCCCAAAAAAATAAAAATGCAAAATGAGGGGTCATACTTTCCTCTAGTTGTCACAATGGTGAACTTACAATTGAGCAATACACTACATCTCATACCCAATGTAGTTCTATGTGTGTGTACGAAATTACCCTAGGTTTCTCTTATACCAGTCACACTTGGATAACGAGCAAGTAGCTACATGTAGAATGTAATAAATGTGTGCATGGAATAGAATGAACTTCCCTCCTATGAAGTGTGATGCATAAAAAACCCCTTGTGTCCCTTGTGATGGAGCTAGATGGATGCAATAGAGCTCTTAGATGCCTTTATGGATACAACCTTAGGTGGTGATATATAGTGCTTAGTGTTTGGTCCCTATTATGATCACATAACTTTATATTTATATGATTCCTTGTTTGAATTTCGTAAATAACCCCGAAAAGGCCGACTACCAAAAATATAAGATGCTCAAATGGCTAAAAAGGACCCAAAAAGTGCAAGTAAAGTAAAAAGGGATAGGGGCGCCAGAGGAGAGGATGATTACGCCTGACGCTAGCATCCCGATTGGACACTAGTGTCCAAGATGAAAAATTTTAAAGAGTAAAAAGGTAGACTGAGAAAGTAAGGGTGTAAGACTGAAAGTAGCAATAGAAAGTAAAGAAAGGTGGCCAAATACATGGGTTAATTAGTACTTTTCTTTCTTATGAATCACATGAATAATATTATGTAATCAAGACTAAATAATTACCCAAAGTGTTTGATTGTGTGTCTAAATTTCCCCCACTTTATATTGGTGAGTGGAAAGCTCGGTAACATAAAGTAGATAGAGATGCATACCTGATAACCATGTAGATCGATGAGAAAGCATGTTGAGGGACTAGACAAAGCATGGAGTGATAAAAATGTGAAGTGTGGATGCTAAGGAGGAAAAGTGTAAAAACATGATGATGAAAATGAACCTAGGGAGGAAACACGTGTGTAGATGTCATGATGTACTGTTGTGTTTGATATGATGATGAAATGTGTTTGATGTTGTTGTTGTGAGCATTGACTATCACTTCCCATATCAATGAACCTGCTAAAGAGATGAAAAAAAGTAGTCAAATACGCATGTATATGATAAAAATGTGTAAGGAAAGTATGTAAAATGTAAAAATGTTGAAAGTGTGAAAAAGGAACATGTAAACTTGATCCGTGATGAGGAAAGGGTGTAGAAAGGATCTTGTAGATGATGTTTGGGAAATTTTTTGGGATCATCACCAATGATGAAATGGAAGAAGTGTAGGGAGAATAGTCTGGTGTCATCCTCCAACCTTTAACTGCTTCTCGTTGTGTAGAACACCACTATAGATGGTGTGTATAAACACATGTGCTAAGGACTATCTACCCTATAAAAGTAGTTTTGTATACTATGTTGAACTACCAATTGTTGTGTAACCGCCCTAGTTTAGGATCCAAGAAAGGTCGTTGTATTTCCCCTGGTTTCAGGAATCCAAGAAAGGTTGTTGTGTTAAGGACCCAAGTATGATTTTGATCCATGTTTGAAAACTGAAAAAAGTGTACTATACCGTATCATGCTATGTATGTATGACATGTATGGGGGGTGATTGATTCACCCAAATGATTCCCCCTTATTTGGGGTGCATGTGAACGTCGATGAAGGATTATGCGGCCTAAAGGAGGACCAACTGCATGTGCTAAAATTGTTCCTATAGGGGAAGGGAATGTTTGGTAGAAACCAAGGCACACACAAACAAGTGGCTAGGAAAATGAGTGTTAGTACAAGAAAATACAAACACTTATGAAAAATGAAATAAGCTAGAAAAAATATGTAAGGTAAGACAGGACATGCAAGAAAATAATGTAGACCACAAAAGTGGGTTACAAACATGGGACATCACTCACGATGTCACAATACAATCAAGGCCATGTGGATGAAAAAAGAAAGTGTGCACACAAGACAAAAGGGAAAATCCCACAAACAAACAATAATATACAAGAAAAGATAATGTAATGTAATGACCATGGAAGAAAATAGTCCTAAAAAAAAATGTTGCACATGAAGCACCCGTTAGCATGTTAGAAAGATAAAAAGTATGTCAAGTCATGTATAATCTGATAAAGTAGTGTGTTATGAAACAAAATGAAACAATAACACCTGTAGTGTATGAAAGTGGATGCCCCAGAGAGTCGTTATGGGACTAGTAATAGGTACTGTGCCAAACATCCATGATGCGTGTATAGATCTGTATAAATATTTGATCATAACTAAAAGGAAAGTGAATGTGCATGTGTGTATGATAAATATAATGACATAAATATATCTATCTATCATGTGTAATAAGATGAACATGTAACAAGTAAATGCAAAAGAGTAAATGCAACCAAGATATGTAGTATGTTATGGATGAGGCAAAATGGAATGTAGTGTGAATGATAGGAGTATGCCCCCCCCGAGTGGATGTGTATGTATATAATGAGGTTCATTTATTTATGCCCCCTCAGCAATCAAGAATGAACCGTAAACGAGAGTGCATTATCGGAAATGGTTTTAGTGATGTGTCGTATGTATAAGGATTTAGTGAATGAAGCATGGATGGTTGATTATAGAATGATGATGTGGAGATGATATTGAATGCGACATAGGGATGAGTAATCGGGAAGTTGTATAGTGAGGTGATGATTTAGCGTAAAGTGTATATCACAAGGTGCATGAGTAGGATGTCAAAAAGCGTGATGATGTAGCACAAAGCATATATCATGAGATGAATGAATAGAAAGATATAAAGGGGTGATGATTTAGCATAAAGTGTATATCACAATATGTGTGAAGAGGAAACTAGGTATGGCTAGGAATGTCATATGGTAAGAGGGGTGAATGATTGGACATGTAAGTTTGATGGGGTCCATTTGATATGTATACCCTCAGTAGTCAAGTATGGATTGTGGGACTAAAGTGTATGTCTTGTCGGGTAGTGAGTGTGTGTGCATAGTAAGAAGAAGAGATAAGTAAAATGTGTAATGTGTGTAGATGTGGTCATGAGAAGATGTCATAAGTATGTGACATGTAAAGCGTGTAATGTGTGATAGAGAATGTGCAATGTGTAATGTAAGATGTGTATATCATAAAAATGTATAATAATGTAGTGTGTAGAAAGTACAAAGTGAGGAGGAAGCATAAGGATGAGGATGATGTGTGTATGTGTACAAAAGTGCATAATGTTTAAAGATGTGTAATGTGTAGTGTGTAATGTGTATGGGATGTGTGAGTGTGATTCATGTGTATGAATATGACCTCAAGATCAAATGTGTGTGAAAATATCACAAGAGTGTGTGTATAGGTGATGATGATGCAATGATGAGAATGAATCGATGATGATGTGATGAATGTGGTAGTTGATGAATAATGTTTTTCCATAGATGTGTGAAAGAGTGTGTTGTATGTAATGTAAAATAGATGGTGATAAATGTATGCATGTAGGAATGAGTATGTAGTGGATAGATGTGTAGTGGAGAAATGGAATAGGTTCTTATTGGAAGAGATCCCTCAATAGTCATGTAATACATGTAAGAACATGAGTGTGTCATCAGGGGGTAAGGTGACATCGAGTCACCAACCAAATACCAATTTGGCATGAAAGCAGTGGAAACATGTATGACAGAAACAACAGTAAGATCATGCAATGGTGGTGAAGGTTAAAATGTGTCTTGATCATCAGTAAAAGGGGTATTTTCTTTGAAAAAATGAATTGGAAACGGAAGTGGAGCAGGATGGGAAGGAATCTTGAATGGTGGTAACTTAGGTGGGATTGATGACGTTAAAAACTTGATAGTAGAAGAAGGTGGACTGATTTTGAGAGGCAATTGTGTATTTTTACTTGGTAATGTCGTAGATGACTTGAAAGGAGGGGGTGTTATATTGATTTTGAGAGGTGGTTGCTTAGGTGGTTCTTGAGTCTCTATAGAAGGAACCTTAGAAATGATGGCATGATGCTCATTAGATATAAACGAATCATATTTAGGAACCCATTGGGATGTAACAATTGTAGATGGGCATGCAGCAGAATGTTGTGTAGTGAATGAGATAAATCCTTAACGCTCAAGATGCTTGATTATTCATCGTAAAACATAGCATTCATTGTCATTATGTCCATTGATTTGATGATAATTACAATATGGAGGAACCTTGATATTTTACAAGTTGGTAAGGAGGATAGCCTTGAGTAGATGGTAAAGTGATCAATTGATGACTAAGAGCTCAATAAGAATGTCATGTTGCTTAGCATTGTGATTAAACGTGAGAGGCTCAGGTAATGGAAAGAATTGAGGCTCACTGATATGAAGCACATGTAGAAGACATAAAATGAAGATGATATGTAGAAGGAGAATAAACATGAGCCTGAGAAGCATCCTTAAGTTGTTAGATTTCATATTTAAGAGATATGATCATGGATTCCATAGCCTGAAATTTGTCATGAAATAAAGAATGCAAACTCTTGAATTGACTCAAATATGGGTTGATTGGATGGAGGATCACAAAGGCTAGGTCATTCATATAAATGATGGAAAATAGGACTTATTTCATGTGGCGGCGTATCTTTAGGAAGACACATGGAGTCCAAGGATTTTTGTAGAACAACCTGGTAGTCGGGATGCATTTTAAGTAAATCAGATAAAGGAATTTGAGGAACTTTATGACCCATGATAGAAGAAAAATGAGGATCCAAGTGTTTGAATGAGGCGGGTTCACCAAAATGATTAAGCTAAAATGTATTCATATGCCTAATCAATGCTTATAGAGTAGTAAATAAATAAATGACATTGAAATATAAAATTACACCCAAGCAACTAATTAATAAATAATGAAACCCTAATAGCAAAGAGAGGGTAAAAATCCTTAGTTTATTTTCAGTTATGAGATTTGTATTGGACTAAATCTCCGGCTCTAGACTGAATGTGAAAGAGGAGGAAATAACATCGCATAGAAGCCCTAGAAAATGTAGATCTAGAGGAGGATGCTAGGGCGGGGTGCACTGGAGAGGGCCGGGGGCCCGGGCGCCTAGACCTATTTCTGGCACTGGGTTGGGTCTGGGAAATTCTCGGAAAACCTCCTCTAAGGTGTCTTAAGGTGCCCGCCTTTAGTCTCCTTTTTGATCACTCTGAGGTCGCACCAAGATCACCAAGGTCATTGTAAACCTGCAATAAAGAATGAACCTGTAAAACCCTCAAATAAACATCAAATCCCAAAAAAAGATGTAGAATGAGGGGTTAGACTATCTTCAGCTTGTCACAATGGTGAACTTATGACTAAGCATTGTACTACATCTCAGACCCAATGTAGTTTTGTATGTGTGCAAAATTTTGCCCTAGGTTGTTCTTGTGTCAATCGCACTTGGATAATGAGCAAGTAGCTAGATGTAGAATGTAGTAAATGTGTGCATGGATTAGAATGAACTTCCCTCTTATGAAGTGTGATGCAAAAAACCAACCCTTGTGTCCCTTTTGATGGAGATAGATGGATGCAATGGAGCTCTTATATGCCTTAATGGATGTAACCTTAGGTGGTGATAGATAGTGCTTAGTGCTTGGCCCCCTATTATGATCACAAAGATTTATAAACATATGATTCCCTTTCTTGAATTTTGAAATTAACCCCAAAAGGCTGAATACCAAAAATATAAGATGCTCAAACAGCTAGAAAGGATCCAAAAAGTGTGAGTAAATTATAAAGAGAACATAGGGGCACCCAAAGGGGATGAGGGAGCATGGGGTTGGCATCCTGGCAGGGGTTTGGTGTCTAGGGTGACAAATGTCGAAGAGTGAAAAGGAATATTGATCAAGTAAGGGTGCAATACTAAAATTAGCAATAGAAAGGTGGCCAAAGGCATGGGTTAATTAGTACTTTTCTTACTTAGGAATTACATCAATATTAGTATGTAATCATGACTAGATAATTACCTAAAGTGTGTGATTATGTGTCTACAATATTGAGCATGATGCATGACATACAAATAGATACATGATTATGGGAGCTATCATGGTTCCTTACATACTTTTTCTAGGGGCATCCCTCCACACAATCTAGGTGTTATTATTTCATTATAATACCCTTTTCACTTCCTTATCACACTTAATTACATACATAATGTATTTTCTATCTTTTGAGCTAACAAGACTAACACATGTGTCTTGTGCAGTGTTTGATAGTTGTTTCACATGCTTCTATATATCACTTGTTATTTCAATTCATCACATCATGATACTCTTGTTTTCTATACATGCTTACTATATGTGTGTGTAGTTACTTTTTTCTACTCTAATTGTGGCATAAGGGCCTTGTTTATGTTGTGACATCGTGGGTGTCCCATGTTTGTGGAATCATGCCTTCTAATGTGACATTGCTTGATTACAAGTTAAACATCCTTGATTGTCTCATGACATCGTGGGTGTCCCATGTTAGCGAGGAGCTAAGCCTAATGTGTGACACTATTTGCACTTGTTTCTATTTACATATGCACGACCATTGTTGTTGTTACTAGTTATCTTTTTACATTATTGTTACTATTGTTTCTCTTATTGTGCACCATGGTCTCCACCATGTGCATCCTCTTTGTAGGAACAAGTTCTTCTTGGTGGCCACCACATCATCCCTTCATGTGTTTTTGCACGCAGATTATTAGACATGGTTACACATCTATTCTTTTGATCCACACCCTCAAACTCTTCATCACACACTCCTTAAAAGAGGGGGCATTCATTTGGGTATATTATACACCTACACCAAACACAAAAAAACATCTAGGCTCGGACACATGAAAGAATAGGAAAAAAGCATTTCATTCCTTCTTCTTTACAACACTCAATTTCAATATTAGTTTCAGGTATATAGGGGGCATGGGTCTCCTTTTTATCAACAACATTTTAGCACATTTCTCCTCTATTTAGTTTCTAATCATTGTCCGAACATGGGGATAGTATAGGGGCTACTTATTCTATTTTATAATGTCTATCCTAATTTACAAAATTGGTCCTAGATCCGTCTACGGCCATGTGGTTTGTGGGGTCATGGAAGGTATCGAAGCGGCTAAGTTCTTCATAGGTTGTCCTTCCTTTCCTCTTACACTTAAAGGGGAAGATATCATAGTTTTGAATGATTGTGATACATAGACTTCTTCCTTCACAAGGTGCTTCATCTTTTCATTATTCTTCTCTCTTTTTGACATTCGTATGTTTGGTTCCATACACACGATACTCCAAAGCATCTCCTTGGAAAATTTGGGGATTTGTAACCCCCAATTCTTTGGAAAAGTTCAGCAATCCAAATGTTCAAGTACATGCGAAGAATGGGAAACTCTTGATCCGCAAAACAAAGAGGTAAATTCCTTCCACATTTTACATCTCTTTATTTCGCTATTTACGCTTTTAGATTTCATTTACAATACATCTTTTGATTTGAGTTGAATTTCAATTCTTTATCATGGACATTGACTACACTTTGTCTTCTGAAGTTTCATCATGGAGCATGCCAACACCAACACAACAAGATCTTGCAAAACAAACATCAAACGAAGACAAAGTGTGTAGACACTTAAGTATCTCTTCCTTTAAGCATATAATTTCCATTTCATACTTAAAGGGGGAAATGTAAACACTCAAATTTGATAATTCTACTCTTTGATATTGTTGGTTTTGACATTGCTCATTTTCTCAAACAAGTACACTTTACCCATTCTCATCTAGTACATATCTAGATCTCTTGTACAACTTGTTTGGTCATACGCACTCATCTCATGCCGACAATTTCTAAATGTATGAAACCCATTTTGAAACTCCACTTTTTATCTTCCAAACCTCATACTTCAGATCTATCCTCTAGGATAAAAACGCACTGATGGGATCAGTTTGTGCCAAACGGTCCCGAACCTAGTGTATGGTTTTCCCTTGCTCACTTTGATCCCAAAATTTCAGTTTCATATATTTCTTTGGGTCATTTACTCCTCAATCATCCTTTGTAACTTAAATCACCTTTGGAAGCATATATAAGCAAGTAAAAATCACATAATTTAGAACCTAAAACTCTTATGGACTCTTATTGCAAAAGATAGCACAAAAGGCACTCAAATCTCCTAAACTTTGCAAATACCTTTGCACATTCATTAGGGCAATACTATCTACAAGTATGAAGCTTCCCACTAGGTCTAGGGGACTACTTTCCACATTTTCAAGCATCCAAAGTCACTCACTCAAGTAGATTTGCAAGAGATAAACTCAAGTCAAGATTTTTCAAAGAAAGAATGTCAAATATGATTGTACTACAACTAGATATCACATGCTAGGTGGAAAACGACATGCGATTTGAGGCCTCTTCTGGAGTAGTGCCAACATTGGTGTTGCATGGGGGTGCCCATAACCCAATTAATGTTTGTTTTTCAATACTCTCTATCCATGGTTAGGGTTTGAAAGTTTGAGAAGAGCATTCAAAGGCCCCGTAGCATGACCAACAAAGAAGCGACGAATATATTTTGACAAGCGACAAACCCAGAAGGTGTAGATCCTGGTTCTAAGTAGGATCAAGACCGTCGACATTCCTAGCCTATTTTATGGTCCTTCCCAAGAGCAACTTCATGTCGCATTTCCAATTTTGAATAATTCTCAAGTCTAAACCCCTTATTCCACCATTCGGATCACCTATAATTTCCTATAATCATCTATAATCAGCTAAGTGCACTCAATCCCATGTATTTATGAACTTATATTATATCATGTACATTTTTTACAAGTATTAATGTGTTATTACTATATTTAATTTTTAATGTTGGAAGTTACTTCATCATAATAACACTCTGTAGCTTCTATTGCATTCTTTTTTGGTTATGTGTAAATCTTAATCCCAAATCTAAAAAGGGTGAAAACAAGGGGTAGATAAAATGTTGGGGAACATATGTGAAATTTTTATATATTATAACAAGATAGAAATGAACCACGTACCAATTTTTTCAATTATATGAAGGAGAAAGGGGATGTGGCACACATATCATTGAGGCAATGTACATTGGAGATATCTTGAAAATCAAGGCCTTGTTGATCAATACTCCCATTGCAATAGTTGTTTAAATTTTGCAATCTTAGCCCTTGTTTTTATGGGTAGTTAGAACACACAAAAATTTAAGGGGAATTCACTTGTGCATGTCGTAAGACACTTTAGAGATAGGGACATATGGAGGGGACTCGGCATCCCATGTTGATATGATATAGGAATTAAATTTGATAACCATTAAACATTGTTAGTCAAGTGGTTTTGTGTCATCAAAGTAGAAAGATTGCCGGACGTAAGTTGACTATTTTTATAAACATTAATCATTAATTACCAAATATTTATAAAGTAGTTGTCA
The DNA here is from genome assembly GCA_018340775.1 of Taxus wallichiana var. yunnanensis. Classification (NCBI taxonomy): domain Eukaryota; kingdom Viridiplantae; phylum Streptophyta; class Pinopsida; order Cupressales; family Taxaceae; genus Taxus; species Taxus wallichiana. The sequence goes on along the minus strand of CM031239.1, from coordinate 874,092,144 downwards.
AATATAATTTTCAAACATTAAATAATAAGTCTAACAATTAAATTGAAATGGTTAAAATTAAATTGTTTAATATTAAATAAAGAACTTTAAAAGAGTGACATATAAAGAAATTATTTAATAATCCTTAAAAGTAAACTATTAAGAGATGATCTATGAAGGGAGTGTCACTAAGTGCAACAAGTTGGGAACCAAAAATATTAGGGTAGATAATTTAATAATAGAATCAATATTAACAAGGTCATCCCCATACTAAAGTTGGCGAATTCCCAAATCCCAATGCCATACTAACCACTAACCCCCTCGCTCAACATAAAAAATAAATAAAAGCACATTTGTAATAAAATCTCGCTATTTGTCAACATTTTTACGCTTATAGGCATCATGAAACCCATAGAAAATCTTGTTGTGTGCCCACCTAATGCTCTCCGCAAGGCCCATCAAAAATGATCTCCTCCACCAAAAACCTTCCTCATGGCACAACATCAAGGTCGGAGAAATAGGAAAAGTGTGGGTGGCACTCATCTCTATTAGTGGTTTATGGCATGTGGCATCTCCTCTAGTGTATAGAATCGATCAAGAATACAAAGAAAATAACAGACACCATGAAGCTAGTGGTTGTGGCAAGGTGCGGTGTGTGCAGGAGGTTATGGTGAATGGGTGATTAAGCACCATGACATGTGCACAATGTTCTTATGTTCACAACATGCCCCTAATTCCACAAGTGAAATCATAGGACCCATGGGCCCTTCACTAAAAGATTGAACTACTTGTGTGTTTTAAATTTCTCGTCCCCTCTGTAGTTCATCTTTTCTTCCCTTGGGCCCCTTCACAATATTACTCGGACCCTACTCTGTGAGTTCTTGATACTTCAAGTGTGTGTGGTCTCCTTGACTCACTTTGAGTGCTAAGTGATTTCCTCCATGCACGGTCTCAAAGAGATTTATGGTATTCTTTCTTGACATTCCATCAACGACACATTATTTTATAGCCTACTTTTTTTTCATGCACCTCCTTCGTATCTTTCAACATGGCCTTCTCAGTATCATCTTTCATATGGTGCACATCTCACCCCACACAATCTCATTTGTGTTGTATCAATAGTCTTACACACCATTACCTTCAATCGTAGCCTATATAGTGCCTGCACATTGCCATATGCTTGGCATTGCCTTCTTGAACCCCACAACATTGCATGATTCTTCCACATTCAACAAAAACCCAAAGCATGCTTCATTGCCAACCTTATCATGAGTCCTGCTGAACCTCCCAATGCTTTGTGGTGCTTAAAATTACCAAGAAATCCGTCACACATTGTGCGCGATCCAAAACACCTCAAGCCACAATTATGCAAATATTCACTACAATTGTAAAATTGAATAAATTATAACCCATTGTGACAAACTTAACACCTAACACTTGGTTTTCTTGTGTTTTATGTTGTGAAAATAATATACACGCATTCACGATGCATCAAATACTACATAAAAAAATACTAGACATTATTCTAAGAAATACAATGTGTATAGTTGGGTGAGCAATCATTTGCATCACACAAACTATGAAATACCAAGAGTTTGTAAACTTGTGCACAAAACATAAAAGAAAGGTGTGCTATCCAAGAACACACATTACACACATAATATAATAATAATTTAATCCCACACTTTCCAAATTCCCAATACTAACTTTGTGCGAGTTTCTTGTGCTTTATAGGAATTGAAGGCGTCATCGCGAAAGTTCCCAAAGGGGTACACAAAAGTTTGAAATCCTAGTATGTGCGAGCACAAAAGACGAACAATGCTTGATCGCTACACAAAAAAATTATCACAAAAGTTAACAAATCTATTGTTCCCGACAAAACAATACCTGAATTGACATTCATGGTAGAAAGCTAGACCTTATCCACTTTTTCTACAAATGAGGCCATAGAGATCTCCTCAAACACTCCATGTCAAAAAGTAGGCACCATATGAATTTAATGAAGTTTGAATTGTGTTTCAAGCTACCCCGATGCACTACTTGAGCATTGAATGTTGCCTAAACCGAACAAAGATCAAATTTGATCTTCTCCTACATATCCCAAGGGCATTCAAATCGATTGGATTATATAGTTGTCATGTATTCAATTTATCATATCTACATTGTACAGTTGGTTGAGGCCATTTATTATAACACTTGTAATTGTGCCCAAGTAAGTTGTGGTTTTCCTATAAATACCTAGCTGAAAGACTTTGTTATGGTCAAATCCTTGTAAAAAAAAGTTTCAAAATGTTTTAATGTTAGTTTTCTTGATTCTATTGTGTGTTTCATCTTGAATGTTGTTGTTTGTGTGCACTCTTTCCATCTAGTTAAAGAAGATCTCATTATGTTTATCAATCGACATATGTTTCGATCATTACTTAGAGTTAATGTTTTGTTCTTGTGCATCCAATAGTGTTGTGTCCCTCTTGGCTCTTCAACAATTTCCTCACACTCTTGTACATTCTCTTGTTTTATCAAACAAATGCTTGTCTGAGAGTGAATATAGTTTCTCAAATTTGTCTTCACCAAATAGAAAGGGGTCTCTGCGAGTATAAAAATTCATCTCTGTATCCCTCTCTTTCTCCTCTTTTGCACTTTTTAATGACCCATGTTAGATTAGAGTTAATCTAGGACAAAAGCTAGTAATTGGTTTATTTCGCTAACTTTTTGTGATTGTCGGTGATACTCGTTGCACAATACCTCTCACGTGTGAAACAACCGCACACAACGAATGAATGATCGAGAACCTTGCATGTGCACACCATAAGCCATTTGAGGTTGAATCCCAATGTTTTCCCATTGTGCAACTCATGGGAAGTCACACTAAAACCTACAAATGAACCAAAAAAACACCCTTTGTAAATCATACACCACTAGCTACCTTGAGCTATTTCCGGCCAAAACATTATGGCCATCAAAACCTTGTGCAAATGCACCTTGGCAAGATACCTACATGTGCAACTCCTTGCACAGTTGTATTTCCCATGTGCGCGTCCTCCTTTCAAGAGAGGCATTGTCCCTCCCGTTAACGTGGATCTTGTCGATTGTTGACTAAACTCACACGCTACCCCTCTTCTTGTGGAGATGAACATCTATGGCACTAAGATTGTGTGGATTTCATGGAACAACATTTTTGGTGCTAGGATGGCTCATTCATTCTATCATGACGTAACACATCCGTATATGTTATGTGGAAAACATCCTAGTAAGGGTGCGGTTTTCAAACTTTTCACCACATTCCGTTAGAAAATGCAGCCACCATGTTTATGGCTTGGTTGGGCATTATTCATGATGCATTAGTTATCCTAGGAGTCCAACATGACCTACCCGATGACCTTTGAGAATGGTCTCCAAAGTATGAGCCTAGAAGATCCATAACCATGAAGGAGCATGTTGCGGCCTTTAAGAACATCTTGCTTAGCTTAGCAATGTCGTCATTCATGAGGACATTGTTTACCACCTAATTTTGTGTTCCTCTAGATATGTCCAAGGTTCGATCACATCTTATGTATCTTTGAGCGTGCTTTCCTTGATGTTTTTCTACTCGCATAGATCCTACACCTCATACTTCCATTTTGCATTTGTTCATAAAGGAGTAACCAAACCCATGGGTGTTTTCAACATATGTTTCTCTTAAATGTCTCAAAATTTGAGGGATCCCTATGTTGTCGTTTAGTCGGTCATTATAGAAAACTATTTGCCTACACTAGATCCCCTCTTTTCCATTTTTATCAAGAGGGACCCCACGGTCCTTGCCTCTCTCTCTCTCTCTCTGCAATTTTCCATGAGGTTTTCTTAGTGAAGCAAGAATGAAGTATTCAACAAGTCCCTTTACTTGCGTAGTCAAGTGCTTATTACCCTATGTTAGTGGCTAATTCCACTCTAGCATCAAGCACCCCTTAGCAATTTCATTCTCAACCATGTCTATTCAACCTACAACCAAGTTTGTCCTTCCGCACAATCACCCCTGGACTATCATGTTCAAAATGTTTATGTCGAGAACATGGAGACGAACCATCCTTCAACTACTTGCATGTTACTAATCCTTTAGTTTTCAAAATAATCATATCATGCATTATAATGTTGGTTGTGCTTTTTATTCTAATAGTTTTGACTCTTCCGATTTTGATTTTGATTTTGAAATTGTTTATGTAGGAGAAGAAGAGCAAGAACATGAAAAAGGGGTGTCTTTGTCAAGACAAAAGAAATCACACACTCGAACTGCAAAAAAATGATGTGCAACCCTATATTGAACATCATGGAGTGGTGAATAAGTTTCTCGAAGACAACCCTTATGCGCAAAGTGAGCACAATAATTCAAATGAGTTGGATGATGTGATTATTGCACTCGTTGACGACGAATGTAAACTAATGCACAAATTGAGTGGTGATGCCCTTCTTGGAGGTGTTGAGATCCTAGATTTGGCCCTTCCCAAGTGGTGTAGGATTACTAATGAAGCGCACGTAGAGAGCACTTGTCTAGTGTTTTTATTATCTCTACACAACACCGAGTGTACGTTACTTGAAGAAATTTTATGCCAACAAGAAAACATCCAGGGGAGCCTTTAGCTATGATGCCACCCATTTCGCCATGCCTTGAGCTTGATTTAGAGAAAAGCGTTGAAGCAAAGACATTCAAACAAGAAGAGAAACATAAGGAAACAAGAGGGACGCAAGAAAATCTTGTAATTGAGGAGTGTTGTGAAGTCATTGCGCATCACAAGGAACCGGCTCTACTCGAGATTCTTGCGCCCTCTAACACTCTTTATACAATCATCCGGTTAAAGGACTTGTGCACCTTCACTTAGGTTGACTTTGGGGTAACAATTCCTCCCTTGCATACTTTCATTCCATTCCCGTGATCAAAGGTACCAATCATGTATGTGTTAAATGTTAGCATTTTCTTGAATCTAAAATTTTAAGCGATTTATTTAAGGATGTGTCTACGTACTTGAGAACAAAAGCGAGAGGGGCTTATTACTACCCTTGAGTGAAAATTGTTTTACTCAAAACTTTCAAGTTCACCCTCCCACCCTAGCTTTATATATTGGTTAGTTTAGGTTGGTTAGGTTTGCTTTCATTAGAATAGTCTACTTTTTCCTACTTTTCTAGTTTTCTTTCATTAGTTGTGTTCAAATAAATATGAAATTATGGCGTGTAATCTTCATCCCCGCTCCTTTCTACTCGCGCGACCATCGGTTTACAATTTCCCTTTGTGCAATTGTTTAATCTATCAAGGAAGTCATGGGTATGTTGTTTGGCACACGACAATGGTAAAATGTTGTTTTTATTATAAGAATGTTTGGAGTTAAAAGGCTTTGGCAAATCTTAGGATGGATATAAGTACTCGAGTTCAACTATTTTTCTTTATCAAAATAAACATCAAGATGTCTCGTAGATTTAGAACGGTTTTTATTCGAAGGAGAGTCACATGCACTTTATGAATTTAGGAATTGCCTTTTGGGAGTATGTGAAAGCACAAGAGGAAATCATCCATGATTCAACTTGCTGCCCATCCTTTAACTTAGTTGTCTTAGCTCCCAACCCACCACAAACGGAGAGAGAAATCACTCGAGTTAAAGTTTTTCAAAAGATTTCTCAACTTAAGGGTGCTTTTAGTAATCTCTATCGAGCTATAGACGCTCTGGCCGACAATGGAGGAGAAAGGCCATGAATGGAACCAAAGGTATCTTTGTCAAGGCTATAAACCTTCGGCTAGCTACGACGCAATGCATATGCCTTCCCCTCCATCCATTCCCCATCTTTTTTTAAATGTCAACAAACAAGATAAGTGATCACTCTTTGTGTTCAAGTAGAAAACCCAAAGACGAAGTAAATAAACTTCATGTGCACACATTTGACTATTTGTAAGTATATAAGCTTAGTGTATTTTGCGGTAAAATTGAAGCCCTTGATTTTTCTTTTAATTAGAAAATTTAAAGCTTTTTAAGCATGCTATTTGTGTTTGTTCTAACGTTAATAAAAAATATTGGGTTCTAACCGCTTCACAGTTGTAAAAATGCTCAGGAGCATTTTTTAGTACAATTGTCATTTATTGTAATGTCCACGACACACCCGTATTTCGACCAGTGGAATCATGGAACCCTTGGCCCTTTCGTTGAAAGACCAAACTACTTGGGCATTTCAAATTTCTCATCCCCTACACAGTCCATCTTTTCTTCCCTAGGACACCTTCACATTATTAATCATCCCCTACTCTATGAGCTCTTCATACTTCAAGCACGCATTCTACCTTTGACTCACTTTGAGTGCTAATTGATTTCCTTCACGCACAGCCTCTCAAAGAACTTTGTGTGATAGTCTTGCGCGACATTCTATCACATGCACCCAAGGTTTTGTGGCCTTCTTGTTTTGCATGCACCCCTTATCATCCTTCACACAATGTGTATCTCACCACGAGCAATCGCATTTGCATAGTATCAAAATTCCCATGCACCATTACCTTCAATTTGTGGCCCCGCACAATTACCTTCAAGTTGTGGCCCCGCACCATTACCTTCAATCAGGCCCACACATAATCTTACGTAGTGTCCTACACATTGCCATATGTTTAGCCATTGCCTTCTTGAACCTTGCAACATTGTGTGAATATCTCGCATTCAACCAAACCCCACATGCTTCATTGTGCATCCATCTCATGAGTCTTGTGGCCTCCCAATGATTTGTGGCACTTAAACTTGCCAAGCAACCCACCACACATTGCACAATCCCAAACACGTCAAGCCACAACTTTGCAAATCTTAACCGCATTTGTAAAATTGAATAAATTATAGCCCACGTAGGAAAACTTAACACCTAACACTTGGTGTTCTCAAGTTTTATGTTGTGCAAATAATATACACACATTCATGATATATCAAAGGCTGCACAAAGAAAGTGTTAGAGATTCTTCTAAGGAAGACGATGCACATAGTTGGGCGCGTAATAATTTGTGCAGCACAAACTCTGAAATACCAAGAGTGCCAAACTTGTGCACAAAACATAAAAGAAATGTGTGCTAGCTAAGTGCGCACATTGCATCAACAATATAATAATATTTTAATTGCATACTTTGCATTCACAATACCGACTTTACACCTTTTCTTATGCTTTGTAGGAATTGAAAGCATCATCACAGAAGTTCCTAAAGGGGAACACAAAAGTTTGAAATCCCACTGCATGCAATGTGCATAAGACAAATATTGCTTGGTCACTAAATGACAAAACTTTTGCAAAAGTCAACAATTTTTCCATTTTGACATAATAGTGTCTAGAATTGACATTCATGCTAGGAAATCATATTTTGTCCACTTTGTCAACAAAAGAGGTTGAAGAGATCTCCTCGGACACTCCATGTCACAAAGTCAACATCATATGAATTCAATAAAGCTTGACTTGTGCTTCAAGCTACCCCTGTGCACCACAAAGCTTTGAATGCTACCTAAACCAGACCGAATATCAAATTTGATATTCTTCTAGATCGCCCAAGGGAGGCATTCAAATTGATTGGATTATGTAACTGTCATGCATTGAATTTGTCATATTTGCACTGCACAGTTGGCTAAAGCCATTTATTGTAACACTTATAATTGGGCCCAAGTAAGTTCTGGTTTTCCTATAAATACTCAACTGAAAGACCTTGTTATGGTTGGATCCTTGTAGAAAGAAGTTTCAAAACATTTTAATGCATTTGCCTTAGTTTTCTTATTTCTACTTTGTTTTTAGTCTTGAATGTTGATGTTTGTATGCACTCTTTCTACCTAGTTGAAGTAGATTCCATTTTGTTTATCAATCAACATATCTTTCAATTGTTGCTTAGAGTTGATGCTCACTTCCTACGCATCCATCAGCATTGTGTCCCTCTTGGCTCTGCATAAATTTCCTCAAACTCTTGCACCTGCTCATGTCTTGATCGAGTGAATGCTAGTTTGAGCGTGAGTATGGTTTCCCGGATCTGTCTTCACTAGATAGGGTCTCTACCACTACAACGGATTCAATTCTCTTTTTCCCTTCCATACTCCTCTTTTGCACTTTTATATGACTCGTGTTAGATTATAATTAATCTAGGACAAAATCTTGTAATCAATTCATCCCGCTAACTTTTTGTGATTGCAGCTGATAATGCACAATACCTCTCACAAGCGAAGCTGCCATGCACAATGCATGAATGACCTGCCAACGATCAATAAAACAAAAAAGTCGTACTTCAACGACAAATAAAACAACACCGTTTGATATCTGTGATTGTCAAAATATATCATGTTCAATCCAATTGGGAGAACACCTTCGGCACAATTATTTCCAAACAATAGTATTGAACACCATTTATACCCGTGTTACTCCAAATTTTTACTTTAGTCACTTCAAATAAGCCAAGAAATATATATGGCAAGATACAGAATGTTCGATAGCCACCACATGTTTTTCCAAAAAATTGCAATAATTAATATAACAGTGCAATAGCTTTCATGACAGTATAATACTGGACCACGTGTTGAATATGTCATTATCTTGAGGATGCTCCTCGAGCCCTAAAACCCAAGTCCTCCAAAACTTCCTGGTCCATATAATAATTCAGTAAGCCAATTAACTTTGCCTTCTCTGTGCCCTTAGAGATAAAGCTTTCAATACGTATTAGATCCAAAACATCTTCATGTAAGATTTGCAACTATCCAAAAAAAAGGATGTCACCTATAAGGTAAATCCTCGTTAATTTTTCATTTCTTGAACTAAGGTGACTTTGTTGACTCCAATTTAGTCTATAATCCGACAAAGAAATTAGGCCCTTTGTTGTAACTTGAGTTGGTTTGTAGACATGAGCTCAACTATTATGTAAGATGGAACTCTGGTTTGGTAGTAAGTTCTCACCTACATCATCGCCCCTTAGCTATCAATTATACGAAGTTCGTCTCAAAAAATCATATAAAAAAATTTATCACTTCCATTTCATTCTCATAGCAACCTAAAACCTATGTACTTATAGGATGTAATATTCGCCAATTTTCCTCAAGCTCAAATCTGATAAGCTGGAAAAGATACGAAGCTTATATCGGCAATAGCAACATTGTCCATAAGAGCTGGTTTAAAAGATCCCATGAGTTGTATCTATAACACACTACACGCTCAAATTTGCTCGCAGTTCAAGGGACTGGATTGTAAAACATAGAACAATGTGGCAGCCAACTGCCAACCTCAAACTAGGACTATTATTTTCTCAGTAAATGTACCCAATCAAATTTAAATGCTTGGAAACTGAAAACCAACCAGACAAATGCTAAGAACACAGTGGCACCCAACTGCCAACAACGTCAGTCGAGCACCATTATTTTCTTAGTAAACTTAACCAACTAAATTTAAATACTTTGAAACTGAAAACAAACCAGAAGAATGCTAGTTAGTTAATATTTCAATGCAAGACTTTTCGTTTATTCCTTTTAATGTGTCAATGTATTAGTTTGCCTTAAATGTTCATCATGGGGCATTAGTCAATAACCAATCAAACATTAAATTGTTTCACTTTGAGTGAGATTACATTTTAAATACCTTAAAGAAGAAATGATAAATTACCAGATATGCAAGTCTTCTAAGAAGAGTGTACAGTTAGAAAAGCAGCTGTCCTGGAAACAAACAAAGGTGCAGCCTAACATACATGGCAAATGGAAGAATGACATGCCTGTTAGTACCTCACCTTGACTAGTGATATGGTGGCATATGAGACAAATGAATGGAAGTTTAAGTTGCTTGGATCTAAAACTTTCTGTGCTGTCAAGGGATTTGTCTTGTGTAACCAGGCTATGATAATCAGCATTGAGTTTGGCAGTGTCCGCTATGGCATTCACATTTTCCAACGGACTTGAGAAAATGGAGCCAGCCCAATCTGAAACATGTGTACTCTCTTTTCCATGAATTTTGTGTACTCAGCTATGCAAGACATTGTTTTGTAAATTGAGCTATGCTGGAATTGTATTTCCTCTTGGCTTTCCCATTATTGTCCCTCACATTTAACCTGTGAATGTATTTGTGCACCCTTGTGGTGTTAAAGCATACGCTATTATGTGTTTGTGGAGCTGGAGAGAGTGGTGGCGTACCGCAAGTGTCATGTTATTTATGCACATTGCCTCCCCAACACTTGAATATTTCTAAAAACAATCCTCTATGTGTGTGTGTGTGAGAGAGAGAGAGAGAGTGAGAGAGAGAGAGAGCAAAGATCAGCAAAATAATAATTCAAGATAAATGTTCTAGTCTTTGACCTAAAAGAAGATTTCACATGTCAGGTGGGTGTTTAGCTTAGTAACTACGAAGTAAATCTTCAAGATGCATGACACTGTTTACACCAATGAAAGAACCAAACCTGAGATCTCCAGACACAATGTCATGGTGTAAGTAAATGAACCAAAGCCTCTACAATTTTCTGTAGAGCTCTCCAAGTTACAGCACAAAAACCATTGTGTAAATAACAATAGTGTTTGTTGATTGTTCTGATATGCCGAATAGAATTGATACAAACACTCATCTTATTCATGAAATGAAAGTACACTACAAAAAACTGTGCAAACTCAACAACATCTAGACTTGTGTACCAACCAGGATCAAAACACCCTTGTAGTTCAAAACACCTTTTTATAAAGCTCTAGGATCCATTCCATGCTGCCAGACATAAACAGTTTCATCCCATCCAGTGCTTGCCAGTAGACCTTCCACGAGAACACTCATATCCATTCCTACAGCAAATTCAGTATGATGATCATAGCGATCTAGAAGAGCATCCTCTGGAGCTCTGTAATCCCACATACACATCGTCATATCATAGGAGCACGATCCAATAATATTTTCCTGATGGGGTGAAAATTTGACTCTCCGGATTGCATAAGTGTGTCCTTGCAAAACAGTAACCGAGTCCTGTAAGTCCTAACATCCCATACCTTTATCAGTTTATCAACAGATCCAGTCACCAGCATACAATCATTGTACTTGTTCCAATCACAAGAAAGAATCTCGTAATCATGAGCTGGAATTATGATAGTTGAATTGGGTTCTCTTACATCCCAAACTCTCACGGTGCAATCCCCTGAGGCAGAAGCGAAAACATCTGCATGTCTTGGGTTCCAAACTGCTGCATAGATACAATAAGTGTGTTCTTTGAATATACGCATAGAGTGAGGCCTGTCAATTGTCCAAAGCCTAATTGTATCATCCCAAGATCCACTTAGGAAACAGTCTTTTCTAACAGCATTCCAGTCGACAGAATAAATCTCACGAGTATGTTCTTCCAAACTCCCAATTGGATTTGCAGCAGGAGGAAGTCCCATGTCCCAAATTTTAACACTGCCATCCCCACTAGCTGAAACAACTAGATTTTCATTGGATTCAGACCATGTACAATCATACAGCCCATCCGCTGTATCAAAAGCACCAACCTCAATGATCCCATTGGCTGTAAGTTCCAGCACATGCTGCCGACCATTGCCAATGATCCCATAATTCTGGGCTGTTGCCACAGCCAAACGAGTCTCCACAAAGGGGCTGAACTTGACTGCATACCCATTAAAGGGAGTCTTGAACACAGGCATTGTGACAGATCCAAGTTCAAGCTCACAAGATATTTAACACTTTTGGAACTATCACTTCCTACCAAAAGCAGCAATCACTCCACAAATTAGTCTTGATTATTCATATTGTCTAGCAAACAAAACAAGTGGTATTCATGAAATTTAAACAACCTTTTTACCAGCAAAACAAGTTACAGCTAAGATTCCCGATATCATAAACCTATTCAATTGGCTAGGGAAGTCCTAACCCCTCGAGTGTTCATTCACGGAACAGAAAGGCCTAAGGAAACAGATGTGTGTACTTATTTCTAGCCCAATTTTGTCATATCTCCCTCAAAAAGAACGAAAAAACCACCAAAACAGGTTTGGGCAGCAAAATACTTAAGGGAAGGAATTCTTTTACAAGTATAAATTTGCAAAAATAGAATTTTTGCCAATCTTTTAATGTCAAAACATAGCAAATATTGTAAGTAACATTTGAGAGAAAATGTGTAATTTATATTTAACGACAACTTTCACAGAAAACTTTATAGTGAGGTAAAGCATCAACTGTTTTGATGTCCTTCAAGACCCATCGCTAGGATGAGATCTGAAACGTCAATGCCTCGCCTCTTCACACAGTTTTCTCCAAGTCTGTTCTTTAAACAATTGTGGACTGTGGAAGCTTAAACACATTAACATAATTTAGAATTAATACATGTAATTCAAAGGTCTGTAGCGTAACGATAAAGGAGGGTTTAAGCTATAGCTAAAGTCATGGAAACAATTCCAGATGACTCACATTACAACATCAACAATAATAAAGGCATGGCAAATTAAAAAGACAGACAACACAACTTACATATACTTGTTATTGAGCTCTGTATTGTTAAAACTTTCTATCTATAACTTCCAATCCCAAATCCATCCCATTCATCACCTTCTGGTTGCTCTTCCCACTCTGCCCAATGTTTCAGGCAAACAGGTGATAAGCATCAAACTCTTGTTCAATGGTAATTTTGGCTTAAGCATCACTCAAATATTATTTTTGCAACGGGCACAAATATGTATGAGATGGAGACATTACAATTTTTCCATTATAATATTTCTATGTATTTTTATCCCATTATAATTCCTCCTGAAATAGAATTTACCCAAAAATACAGAATTCCGTCGAAAATGAAAACTAAAAGGGGGACCCTACCCCAAACACCATAATTACATGCACTCCATGAGAGAAGATAAATACATTACAAAACCATCAAAAAAACCTTGATAATATAATAAATTTCCATAATAAAAGCGAAACTCCCCACTGAGCATGCAATAGTAGTGAAACAACAACAAAAAAAACCTCAATCAAAAAATAGGAACTAACAACAACGTAGAAACTAATTTTACCAAAAAAAACAGTTGAGACAACATAAATAAAACAAAACAACCCTCCCCAGATCATTTATAGGATTTTTCAAGCCCCTCCAACACCTTTTCCCATTCCTTAGCTAGAGCATCTATGTTACCACAAATAAAGACACCAAGTCGAGACCATCGGAGTCACCTTTCTTTTCCTTCCCTGACTATCCACAACACTATAGGCATTAGCGAGCTGACCCAGAGTCTGGAGATGTTGCAGAGTAGATTTCACCATGACTACACTCCACTCCATGTAGTTGTGGAGAATAGCATGAAAATGGTCCAACTCATTGGTTATGAAACCATAGTTGGCTTTTAAAACATCAATCTCTCTGCACCATGCCCATTGTTGAACCGCTTCCTCAACCTACACTTTTCATCTTATGCCAATCATTGAACAAAAACTACACCGAGCTCTTGGTGAGTCTCATATCTCCCTTAAGTTCCTCAATATCCACCACCATTTTAGCCAAATGGTTCTCCCCTTTCACAGGTCCAACATGCCCCATAGCCTCGAATTGTTGTTCCAATTACACATTGATAGGAGCTAGAGAATCCTATTTACTAGACTCCCCTTTGGTGTTCAAAGGAACACTAGGAACCTGCTTGGATTTCATCTCCCTAAGATTCTGGGCTGCCACAATCTCAACCTCATCTTTATCCTCTTCCGAGTCACCTTCCTGAGAATCAAAATCTTCACTCGAGTCTTCTTCCTCCGAGTCCGAGTCGACTCCATCCACATAAGCTTCCAGAGTTTTAGTTAGAGAGCCAAACTTGTCAATATCCAGAGTATATCTTTTGACAAGAGCAGAATAAAGCCTTGATGGAGTGGGACAGAGACCCTTCTAGTTTTGAACTGAGAGATAGAAGCACTCAAGGCGAAAAAGAAAGTAGGGGAAGCTAAAATCCTGGCCACGCTAAAATGATTAAGCATAGGCAGGTGGTAGGCGTAAATGCATTTGTGATGGCCCTCAAGAGTGAGAAATTGGATAAGGGTGAGAGCCACATCATCAAATGGTTTAGGTAAAGACAGACGAAGATAACCAAAAAAGTGGGAAGTGAGATTTTCATTACCTTTGAGAAACAGGTTCAGCTCTTCGAGGCTTCTTTTTTGGGTTTATAGACCTCCCTCCCAACTAGGAAGAATACCCATCACTTTGGTGACCAAATCCATAGTAATCTCAATGCTAATCCCTTCATTTCAACCATCACACCTTTTTTAGTCTTCCAAGTGCTGGAAAATCTTTACTAAGATTTTCAAAATGACCTTCAAATTTTTTAGGAAGGGTGAAAAACCCTTACTATCAAACAGAGCCATGGCTTCAAGTGTCACCCCTTCGAGATCAACAGGTTCAGTTCTAACTAGGTCACCACCCATTTGGCCACACAAAAAATCCATTCACAAAAAATCCAAAATTCCAGTAGCCAGAGGATTACACACAGAGCCCAAAATGTAAATTTCTCCAGGCACGAGAGGCAACAAAGGCTTTCTAGACACACGAGTGGATCCCCTCCCCAGATCTTCATATTATTTAGAAATAAATGCTCACTATTCCTATGAAAATGACCATGATGAATTTGACACACCATGAACTGACATTATTTGGTGACGTGTCCATTTATGTCATTATGTAAGTGTGCTCGCACCTTGGGATCAAGAGCTTCCACTTCATTGATAAGTGTCAACTCATCACAATTAACCCCCATATTAGCAAACAATCCACAAAAAGTTAGCCTCCCTATAAACATGCTTGAAGGTAATAATTTCAAATAAATTTGACATTTCCTTAATACTCTTTATAGAGTTTTGGATGGAAATAGAAATGGATCCTTTCCCAGTAATGTTGTTAATTATGTTCATAGAGTCTCCTTCCACCTCCAAATTGGTGAAATTGTATTGAAGAGCTATAGACACCCCCAAAAAACCCCATTGCTTCAAAAACATGGTTTGTTTGAGTGCCAAGATTGTGATGGTACCCAAGAATAAATCTTCCTTCAGAATCCCGAAACACCCCACCACAACCAGCTCTACTAGGGTTTCCTTTGGACGTGCACATCAAAGTTCAACTTAATACACTCCTTGCTAGGTTTCACCCATCCTTTGAGTCTAGGGTTGAGAGTAGGGGTACTAGTAGATGAGGATCCCAAACCCCACTTTAAGGAAAATATGGCTTCATTCTGAAAGATAGTCTTCTTTTGAGGGTTCAGATTAGAGAAATTAGCCTGAATGGTATTAACACAATGGCTCCAACTTTCTTGAAAGACTCTTTCTTACCTTTGAAAATTCTTCTATTTCTCTCCTTCCAAATCTCCCAAGCTAAATGCATAATAGAAAAGGTCCACAAATATTTTAATCCTTGGCTCTTAAAAGGACTAGACCATTGAGACCACATCAATTTTAATGGAATCAGGAATACCCAATTGACTTCAAAAATATTAAGAATGGTCTTTCTAACCGAGACCAGATAGGGACAATTGAGAAAAAGGTGTGAGGAGTCTTCACACTCACTTTCACACAACACACACACTGTTAACCATATGGAAATTTCTCTTGTTTAGGTTGTTGACAGTTAGAATCTTATCATGGATAACCAACCACCAAAACATATTAATCTTGGGGATTAACTCTTTGACCCAAACACTTCCCCAATTGAAGTTTTTAGTTTCCCCACATCAAAAAAGGAGTTGTAGGCACTTCAAACCGAGAAGATTCCATTGTCCTCCTTTGACTAGTAAATACTATCATCTTCTAAGCTCTCCTTATTAACAATAACACCTCTTAATTTTTGTTAATAGAAGAAATCTCAATGTTGTTAGAACCATCCAGTTCTATAGTTTTCCATTGTCCCAGGGGTTCATCAAAGTTGAAATAATCTCTGACCTTGGTCCCATATTTGGCAAAAATCTCTATAGACCGTGGGGTAAATGATCTTAAGAGGAAGGTCCCCTAACCATTTTTCCTCCCAAAATTAATCATTCACCCATTTCCAACCATCCATTTTCTACCCTCAAAGACAACGTGTTTTTCCCAATTTATCATTTTCTAAAACAAGAAGAACCATTTGAATCCTGGATGCAGAAGCACCATTCATTGGCAAAAATATTTGGCCAATATTTTCCTCTGATAATAGAAGTCCATACACTCTCTTCCTTGACCAACCTCCAACTCATTTTAGACAGACATTGCTTTATTCATTTTGGTCCAATCTCTGATACCTAGACCTCCAAGTTTTTTGGGGGCGCAAACCTTTTCCAAGCAATAAGAGGAATTCTATCTTTGGGTTCTGAGCCACTCCATAGAAATATTTTTTGAATACTCTCCAACTTACTAGAATCGAGGAGGGTAACCTATAGATAGACATCGAATAAATAGAAAATTCTGAATCAAGCATTTGAGGAGGACCTTGCCATCTTGGGATAACAGAGAACCTTTCCAGCCTTCAAGTTTCTTCAAAAACCTATCAATTAAGAAATTCCATTCAACATTCTTAGGTTTTTCCACTCCAATAAGCATACCTAGATACCTAGTTGGGAAGGTTTTAGACACACAACCAAGAATTCCAAAATTTTATTGCATCTTCTTTCCGGGTGTTGATAAAGAAAACCAAACTTTTCCCATAATTGATCAATTGGTCTGACGCCTCCTCATAATCACCCATTAACTGTTTGAATTCCATAGCCTCTGGGATAGAAGCTCACCCACCAACATAGTGTCATCAAAAAATGTTGGTGAGAAACATTATTACAGTTAACAACAGGAGAAATACCTCTGATCCTCCCATCCAAGGAAGCCTTATTAAGGGCTCTACTTGAGGGTCTCAGCCATAATAATGAAAAGAAAGGGAGAAATAGGATCACCTTGTCTTAATCCACACTGTGTTGTTAAAAAATCCACAAGGGGTCCCATTAATCAGGACCAAGAACTTTGTTGTGGAAATACATGAAAGAATCATCATCTTGAAGTCTTCACCAAAACCAAACCTAGTTAGAACCTTTAGAAGGAAAGGCCAAGAGACTCTATCATAGGCTTTCTCCATATCAAGTTTAATAAACATGGCTTCCTTCTTATTCTTCTTAACCAATGAAGGGTCTCTTGAATAGTGACTATACCATCCTGGATCTGTCTTCCCATAACAAAAATCCTCCCTGTTGTTCAGAGATGATCGAAGGCAAGACAAGTTGAATTCTTAAAGCAAGGATTTTGGAGCACATTTTATAAACACAGTTACATAGGCTTATAGGTCTAAAATTTCTAAAATCAGTAGGATCATGATTCTTAGGGATCAAGGAAAGAAAAGTGTTGTTTAACTCTTGAAGCATATTTTTATTCTTAAAGAATTCTTGAATAGCATTGCAAGTATCTTCCTTCACAATCTCCTAGAAAAGTTTGAAAAAGAGAGCCGAAAACCCATCCGGTCCCAGAGCTTTGTCGGATTTAGGGATTTCAACATAAATTCAATTTCTTCCATAGAAGGGATTTTGGTGAGCATGTTATTGTCATCTTCATTAATCAAATGAGGAATATAGTCTAGAAAGTGCTCTTCCTTAATGTTGTTGGAAGCACTAGTAGAAGCCAAAAGCTTCTTGAAAAAGAACTAGCAACTTGTTGGATTTCCTTAATGTCATTGATCAACACTCCCTCTTCATCCTTGATACAGATAATTCTATTAGAGCTCCTTCTTTTTAAAGTTGAGATATGAAATAACTTCATGTTCTTGTCACCTTCTTTGAGCCATTGGACCCTTGATTTCTATTTCCAAAAAATTCCTCCTTCAAAAGAATGTTATGATACTCAACTAATAATTCCTTCTCTTTTTTTGTTCGAGCAGAGATTGTCCTCAACAAAAGATTCCATATTACCTTGGAGGGATGATATCTCATTAGCCAGACTACTTTTTCTCAAAAATATTACCAAAACTTCTTTTATTCCATCCTTTCATATTTTTCTTCACATGAGCTAGCTTTTTAGCAATCCTAAACAAAGTTGTTCCTTTGATTTTCACATTCCACCAGCCCTTGACTAAATCAAAAATATCCTCATCTTGAAGCCACATCTTCTCAAATATGAAAGGGTCCTCCTCTCTCTTTTCCTTGATCTAAAGAGGATAGGGTTGTGATCAGACCCAATGCGGGGAAGGGAGAAAAGACCAACTTCTTTGTTCAACCATCCCCATGAAGTCGAGCTCTATCAAGTTTAACTTGAATCAACTGATCTCCTTTTCTTCTATTAGACCAAGTAAATCTACTACCACACAGCTCAACATCCATGAGATTGTTGAGAGAAATGAAATCTTGAAGGTCTTCCATACTTTCAAGTAAAATCAATATTTCCCCCTTCTTTTCCCTAGGACACAAAGGGGTGTTGAAATCACCTAAATCACCCATTCAATCCCTTTAATAACATTTTGAAATTTAGAGAGATCGCCCAGAGATTTTTCTTTCACCTTTAATATTTGGGGCATAAATATTAGATAAGATCCAAAATTCCTTAGACTTCTTATCTTGAAATAACAAAGCCATATGGTTATTTCTACTAAGAAGCTTGTACCTTTGAGTTTTTCCTCATTCCATATAACTTCCATTCCACCAGCAGTTCCAATCGAACTAACAACAAAACCCCTAAAAATTTTTTTTACAATACCTTCTACTAGCTTCCAAGAAAGGACCCTCCTCCATCTTGGTTTCCTGCAAAGCCAAAATGTCAAAATTGTATGTCACCTCCAAATCCTTTATCAGCCTCCATTTAATAGGGTTATTCAACCCCCTACATTCCATGATATAATATTCATTTAACCACTTGGTTCTTAGTTCTTCTAAAGCTCCTAAGATCGAGTTTAGATTGGGTTCCATCATCTATATCTCTTTGACTTTGTTTCTTCCTTATAACCTACTTGGAGGGTCACCCAGAGCCATTTTTTTCTCTTTTGGTGTCACCTCAGATGTTTCCCCTTTGAAAGGAGTTTTCAGAGAAGTCTCATTTTCATATTGATTGGGGTCCCCTTTTTCGATTCATTCAATTCAGAGAGAAGATCTGTTTGAGTAGAGACAACTTCCTGGATAATGTTATGAATATTGTTAAATTCTCTGTTGATTTTCATTTCCAGTTGTCAAAACAACATTTTCACTTTCCAAAAAATTTTCAAATGGATTAGAAAATGGATCCATAGATTCATTGAGGCTTCTTCCATCCATCGCTTTTGATGGGATATGTTCCTTGGAAACTTCCTTAAGCAGATTATCCAGTTTCTTTGAGGATAAAACTTTTTCATCTTGAACATGGAGCTTAGCCTTCTAGAACCGGGGTTCGATAAAGCTTTTCACTAGTTTTTTCTTATTCCTTACTTCTATGAATCCCTCATCATCTATTATCTTGAGCTTCTGGGCTTGATTCACATTAGATCTATCTCCATTGTTTTCATAATTTGAATACCTTTATTTGGATTAACATTCTTGGGAGTGTTTGTAACCACATGAGCAGTTTCCTTACCTTTATCCAGTTCCTTGGTATGCTTCTCCCGATACACCTTTGAGATCGTCAGCTTACACTTGTTGATTTACATGCCCCCAGCCCTAACATTTCTCACATCTTTGAGGGTAGTTTTCAAACTCTATTTTTGTTCCCAACTTCCCAATCTTGACCGCAGAGAGATTGATTTAGGTAAAGATGATCCCATCAAAGAGTAGATACAAAATCTCACACAAACCACTCTTGATTTAGTAAGCATCATTATCCACAAGCAACAAAGGTACCAAGAGTGTTTGCAACTCCTTTAATAATATCCACATCCCATAGTTCCAAAGGTAAACTTGGGAGTCTCACCCAAACAAGGAACTGATTAATATTCTCTCTATCAGGGTTGAACATGGGAGTCCATTTCCTCAAAAAGAGGCCAAGTTTCCCAAGGAACCAAGGGCCATCATTAAGGATCCTCTGAGGGTCTTCGAGTTGTTGAAGCTAAATAGGAAGAAACCATTCGGTAAGGCTATGACATCCATATGCCCCTTGGGTTTCCATTTCAAAATAAGACCAAGATCTAATGGAATCAATATTAGGCCTTCCACCTACCAGTTTACCTATCAAGGCATTCTCCATTTTGCTCGATTCGATCTATAATGATATCAGGGATATCTAAAAACTTTTGGTTCCATCCTGTTTAAGCTGAGGAATGATTCCTAAGATCTTTTCCTTATCAAAGTTCAAAATATTCACATACGATTTAGGGGACCCATTTTCCACATGACTCCCACCCACAGATAAAGTTCTTAGTAAGAATCATGTGGAGTTGCATTATACATAAAATGATACCAAAAATAAAGGCAAGAAAAGAAGGGGAATTTAGTTCGTGCATGAATGACCTTGACAAGAACCTATTAAATTGGTGACTTAAGACTCATATTATTAATAATAAGGATCCCCGCCCATGTAGTTCATTAGTGCTCATTGTAGGATCTCTATCCACGTAGTTCATCGGTGTTCATCGTCATGATCATCATCATTGTTTTCGTTATCTTCATCATCATAGTGAATGGACCGTCTTTATCATCGTTGATCATCGTCATCGTCATCATCCTCGTCATCATTATCACCACCATCACCAAAACCATCATCATCATTGTCATCATCTCGCATCATCACCAATACTAATCTTACTACTAATATTGATATTATTATTACAATTTATAAGAAATAAAAATATTATTATTATAATTGTTATTAATATTAATGTAGTTATAAAATGAAGGCGAATGCGTTATGCATTTTTGCCCTAACCCTAGGGCTGGAAAGGATGGAGTCGACATTGGAATGGAGGTCGACGCTGGATAGGAAGAAATCGCAAGCTCAAAACGTGGGGGATCGGTTGCTCCAGGAAAGTTTCAGTTGCGAGTCGTGCTCGAGAATCGTGACAAATCTTCTTCCCCAGATCCGCAATTTTAGGGTGCTGTCTTGTTAAATCCGGCTGCAAAGAAGGAAATCGACCCTGTCTCAAAGGGTGAAAATTTGAGTTTTGCGGCTATTGCTAGATCTACCCCTTCTAAGCCTATGGCTTTTGCAAAGAATCCTCCTATTGTACGCTTTGGTGCAGAGGTTCTGAAATCCGAGACTTATTTCAAGCAAAATGGATTGATATGCAGATTTAATAATTTCTGCCCTAGGCTCCCGACATTGCATGATTGGATCTCAACTCACTAGAGGCCTCTCATGTCAGGTAAATTGGACATTTACCCTCAATCCAGAGGTTTCTTCATTATTATTTTTTTGCGAAACTTCTGATAAGGATGAGATTTTTGGTAAAGTTTGGGATTTTCAATCCCATTTTTCTTGATGAAACCTTGGTTCCCTCTCTTTAACCCGATGACTGAAAATTTCTATGTTAAGCCTGTTTGGGTCCATTTACCAAATTTACCCCTCCAGTTTTGGAGTGAGAATTGTTCTTCATTAATTAGGAATACTGGGTAAATGTATAGCTATTGACCCAAGGACTTCGGCCTATGACTACACCTCATATGCCCGTATATTGGTGGACTTGAATATTTCTATTGATTTCCCTGCATCAATTGAGCTCAAAGTGGAGGACATGATTTGGATTCAAAATTTAGACTATGAAGGGTTTCCCTTCAGATGTAGAACTTGTTTCTCTCTCGAACACTTAGCTTCAGATTGTCAGGTTGTGAGGAAACATGTCAAGAGTATAACCTTGTGGTGGAAGAACTCTGACCCTTGTCAGTCGGTTGTTAAAGGTCCATTGGATAGTGATTCAGAGGTGGATCTAGAGAGCGAGGATGATTCAGCTAACGAGGAGCCTGCTCCTCATATTTCTTCTACTTCACTTGATGGAAACTCTCCAACTTTAGTTTCAACTGATCTCCAAGTTCCTGTGGAGAAAGAGGACTTTGAAATACCGGTTCATAGAAATGAAAATGAAGATCCGAATATTGAAAAGGGATGGACTACAGTGAGTCAAAAGAAGAAAGGGAAAATTGTAAATGACGCCTTTAAAAGGAAGTTAAGATCCCATGGGAAGGGATCTCTTGGTTAAGTTTTTTCTGTTTTGTTGTTTTTTGTTTCCTTGTTGTGCCGCTGGAAGAGGTTGGATCTACTTGTTTCTTTAGTGCAATATCTTTATCTCCATATGTATTGGGGTAGGGTCCCCTTAACCCTTTTTCACCATTTATCAAAAAAATATTAATGTAGTTATTATTATTAAAAATATTAATGTAGTTATTATTATTAAAAATATTAATATTATAATAATTTTATTAATAGTATTAGTAATATCGTGGTTATCGTCATCTTAAGGATCATCATCGTCATAATAGACATCGTCTTTGGTTTTGTTGTCGTTTTCATCATCATCATAATCATTGTCATCATTTTAATGATGGATATAATCATTACATCATTACTGCCATCATCTTCATCATCATCATCCTCATCATTATTATCACCACTATCGCTACCACAACCATCATTGTCGCCATCATTGTCATCATCATTATTATCAATATTAGTCTTACTACTAAAATTGATATTGTTATTAGGGTTTATAAAACATTAAAAATTCTTATTATTATCATTATTATAATTGTTATTAATATTAATGTTGTTATTATTATTATTTCAATAATTATTAATGTTATATTATTATTATTATTATTATTATTATTATTGTTATTATTATATTAACAATAATAGTAATAGGCATCACAAACATCATCCTTATCATCGTGGTTATCTTCATCTTAATCGTGATCATCGTCATTATTGTCCTCATCTACATCGTCATGATCTTCATCATCTTCGACATCGTTGTCGTTTCATCATAATCTTATTCATTGTCATCATTGTCATGATCAATTTAATCATCTTCACCATTATGATCTCCATCTTCCTGGTCATGGTTATTCTCATCTGTCCTTATCACATCATTGTCATCGTCATTGTTGTACATGTTTACGGTTTAGGGTTTTTGAATCGATTTTTGCAATTTATAATATAAACATAAATTATTAATAATAATATTGTTAAAAATATATATTATTATTAGTATTAATATTAATAGTTATTATTATTATACTTATTAATATTAATATTTTCGTCATCATCACCATCATCATTTTCATCATCATCATCATTTTAATTATTGTCATCGTTACGGTCTTCATCCTCATCACGATTGTCATTGCCATCATCATCATTGTCACGATCATTGTCACGCCATTATCTTCATCATATTTATTGTCATTTTTGATCGTATCATTGTTGTGTTTGTCATCATCATCATGATCATCAATACTCACCATCATTGACACGATCATCATCATCGTTGTTGTCATTGTCATGATGATGACGATTGCATCATCATGATTGTCATCATCTTCGGCATCGTTGTTTCATCGTAATCTTAGTCATTGTCATCATTGTCATGATCGATTTAATCATCTTCATTATTATCATCATCATTATGATCTCCATCTTCTTGGTCATGGTCATTCTCATCCGCCATTATCACATCATTGTCATCGTCATTGTTGTACATGTTTATAGTTTAGGGTTTTTCAATCGATTTTTGCAATTTATAATATAAACATAAATTATTAATAATAATATTGTTAAAAATATAGATTATTATTAGTATTAATATTAATATTGTAAATAAAATATTATTATTATTCTTATTAATATTAATATTTTCATCATCATTATCATTGTAATTATTGTCATCGTCATCGTTACGATCTTCATCCTCATCACGATCGCATCATCGCCATCGTCATCATCATTTTCATGGTCATCGCTATCATTGGACCATGTTCATCATCGCCATCGTCATATTTATCATCGTTGTGTTTGTCATCATTACTCACCATCATCGACTGCATCATCATCATCGACATGCTCATCATCATCATCATTGTCATTTTCATGATGATGACGATGATGATGATGTTGATGATGATAATGAAAATGATTATGATGACAACGATGAAGGTGACAATGATGATGATGACAATGAGGATGATGATGATGACATCAATGACGATGAAAATGACCACAACCACTACAAACATAATTATTGTTATTTCCACATTAAGTATTAAAATTGAATATTAAATAGTGAATAGTAAATATTAAATATTTAAATAATATTATTATGATTGAAAAATAATAACTACTTGTTGGTTTTTAAAATAGTACTTTGTAGTAATCAATAGTTAGGGGACAACAAGTCCCTCCTCTTTATGGGATAGGTTCCCTTATTGAAAGAAAACATTGAAGCTTATATACAAATATACAACTTTTATATTGTTGGCGAGGAAATTTGTCGGTGGACAACCTTGTGGATTCCTCGCAATGCTCACTTTGAGAATCTAAGTCCCTCTACTTAACCGATGTAGCTACCGTATATGCATGCACATGAAAAGGTGGATTTATGTGGTGGCCTTTTGGTAGGGGATCCAACAGGGGCACTCTACCGACCTACGGAAAATGCTTGTAGTTATTTGCGAAGGGGAAAATTTGCTTTATGAAGGTGGGAAAGGGAGTGAGAATAGAGGTAGGAGAACTAATGCTGCAGGTAGAAAATTAGAATCCTGTACACACACTAGTTATAAATTTCAATACATGCATTTATGAGAAGAAACAACCCTGTAAATGGCAACAAGACGAGATAAGATTGCGAACTCGAAGTTTCTGAAATCTCCTCATCAAAGAGGCTACAAAATCCTTCTTCTTGTATTGATGCTTAAACATAAATTGTACATAGTGGAGAAATGGAGGAAATTAAGAAGGGGGAAAATGGAAGAAAATGGCTATTTCCTTTGCTTTCTCTAAGTACAATGCACTCGTGAGTTTACAAGATCAATTGCTAACCCTGTACAATGGTGTGAAGAAGCCATTAAATCTCCTCCCAGAAACGGTTACAACTTCTTCTTTGTTAGCAAGAAACAGCTTTATAATTTATATTCAATCATTCACGTCCATTCAAATTCTTTATTCACAAAGAAACGCCAATGGCGAGAAAAACCAGACTTTTCATAACGCAATCATTACACTCATTTTGCAACTTTGAATTTGAACCGTTCATCTTGCCTTTACAACTTTAAACCGAGTCATCCACGTGGGAGGAATTTACTTGGAGTAGGCATGGATGATGCCTTTTGCATTTTGTGACTTTATAGAGATTTGGCATTTTGGAACATTTTGGCCCGCTAACCCGCTTTTGATATGGTCGTGACACGTGGCCTCACTTGAGTGGAGATAGAGTCGTGAACCACTTTTATAATTTTATCCTTTTTCAATGCGGGCTCAAAAACAAAAATTGCTCCGTCAACCCGCTTCCTCGCTTTGACTTTCGAATGATGGGCTCAAAATTTGACTTTTTTCCTTTGTGCTTGGTGGGGTTGCGGGTCACTTTTTAACTTTAAGCCCATTTTATGAAAATAAGGCTCAAATTCTCAAATCTCTCCGATGATCCACCTCTAATTAGATATGTCCACGTACCTGTGGATAATAGAGCCAAAATTTGACGGGGAAGAAAAAGCCCATCATTCACGACTATGGCAAAAAATGCAGAGAAGAAGAAAACTCCACCATCTTGCGCCTGATTTTTGAATTTCTTTCACGAACCAAGGAATTGAAAACAATACAAGGTTAGAAAATCACTGGCCATAGAAATATTGACAATTTCATTCAAATGAAGACAACAATAGAATTTTCACGTGTCCAGATGGGGAAATGGAAAATTTATCAAACCACGCAGACTGGAGAGTTTAAACAACTTCAAAGCATGAATTTCTCTATCTTTTAAGACTTCCAACTTTACTTGAACACTTCTAGCGGTGTGAGCTCAAAATTTTTGAATTTGACTTAAAAAATGAGGGGGGGAATTTGAGGGCGACAACATATATTGATGAGGACTTCTGATACTTTGAAATGTTTCATTCTGTCATAGATTATCAATACTTAAGAGTGGAAGAACAAAGAAACTGAAAGGGAAGAACACAACAGTACTTTTAGGTAATATAGATAGTAGAATATAACCTTACACGTACTTAGAAAAAAATAAACACATAATAGAATCATTCACATGGGTAACATTTGATATTATTCCATAGACACAAAGTTCTAGAAATCATATCATAAGAACACAAAGTTTCTAAACATGAAATATTGATGATTCATAAATCTCAAGCAAGAACAAAAAGGACAACAGATGAGAATGAGAGATAAGGGAAAATATTCTGTATTGATTTACTTTCAATTTTAATACATTTCAAAAGTATCAGGGTCCCAACCCCTAACAATGGCATGAAGAGCCCATTAAATAGCTTACAAAGACAGTTACATTCGGTTCCAACTTATTTTAATCTAAAGATTAAAGATTACTTAACAAATACATTAATAGAATGTATTTTAATCAAGTATTACATCATGGGTTTTAAAACCCCAAAGTAAAAGAAGTGACTTAGGACTCAGGAGCAGAAACATCCAAAGGAGGTTTAGAGGGACCAACTGTCTTAAGAATCCGATGTCTAAATCTTTTCAATGCTTCAGCTATCTCCATGCACTTTGGGATTGTAGTGTTGGAAGTGGCATGAGTCCACATGCCAAGACACTTCTCCATATCCTTCTCAAACTCTGTGTTTTCCAGAAACTCTTTGTTTGCCTCGGTGATAGCTGATTAGAGAGAGCAAACATCTTTCATCTTCTCTTTAGACATTGAATCTTCCTTGAAAAGATCCTCTTTGATGAAGGTGTTGAACTGGGCCTTGATCTCTTGTAAGGAAAACTGATTACCTGAGGCTTCATTCGAATTTGAAAATGAATATCTTAGAAGGCAGACATAACACAAGTCCTGAAAGCTTCTCCTTTACGCCACATACCCACTACTTCCTCCAAAACCTTGATCTTCCAATCAATACTAAAACCTAGGATTTTGATAGATTGTTCTTGGCTTCATCAAATACTTTGCTTGCCAATAAAATATGCTCATCTGTCTTTCTCATCAAACGAAGATCTTGAATGCATTCACACCATAGCTTTAGTTCTTTCTCCAAGCCACTGAGTGTTGTGTTGAATTTCAATCAGTAATTTGGATACCTTCTCATGTGACTTGAAGGCCTCCTCAATGAAGTTCAATCCAGCCACTGTCATATCATCAACCAGTGATTCGATGGCCTTTCCATAAGTGACATGTTTATGAATATCCTTGATGGTATGAATTTCATCCTTGCTGAGAACTATGGGAGGGGGAGGGTGGTTAATGGAGTTGGATCCAATACCTTATCTTTTACCAACAGGGATTTCATAAAATCTGAGAGAACCTGATTATGTTCTTCCAATTGCTCCATAGTTTGTTTTCCCTTCTCTACTCATTTAATGACCCTGGTCACAGTTTCTCTAAGGTTATGAACCTCACTTTCAGGCATATAATTCCCAAGTGGAATCCTCGTGAGTTCCAAATTAGACACTAAAAGGTCTTTCTCTTCTTTATCCATCTTAGGCCTTGCAATCTCCATGAATTGTTGACCCTTTGAATCTGATACTAACCTTGAGGTCATCTTTTCTTTCTTTCTTGATGAGGGCGAGTGATGAGCAAGGATGCCACCACAACATCAAACTTGGGAACCACAATTTGAGAGGTGGACTTCCTTTTCCTACTATCAATGAAAGGTTGAACCCAAGAAAAGGAGGAGGAAGAGGCAGAAGAACAATGGGTCTCGAGTGCAAGTGTACTCATTGCACTCAATGTTTGCACCACAGATGTTTCTAATGGAGAGGTTGGCATATCCTCAGGAATATCCTTGGAAGAAGAGTCCACAAAACCCAGAGATTCAGACATTTGGCCCTTATTCTCCATCTTAGTAGTGTTGACAGGGGTTTCTTCCTCTTCCTTCAGTTCTTCACTATTATCCTCACTCAAAACAATGACATCCTCTGACTCTGCGAGAACCTGTGACTGCTCCAAAGAAAATTCCTCCTTTTCCTCAATCATTTTCTCTTGCTTGATAGCCTTGCCTTTCTTCATGTATACCTTGGTCAAGAGGAAGGAGTGGATTGCTCGGGAATCTCAACATCGAGTGTAGGTTCTTCTTTCCTAGGAGAGGAAGTTTCTTGTGAAGAAGACCTAGCTCTGTTCATCCTGAAGTTTTGCATCTTCTTATCAAACCAAAGCTTGGTTCTCACTAAAACCGGGTTGATCACTTCTTTCAAATCATCCTGCTCTTTTACAAACCAATCAATGGTTTCAAGAGGAGAGTGTTTAATGGTTCTCTCATATTCAATAGATTGTAGGTCTTCATCATCATCCTGAGATTTTTAGGTACTTTGTAGAGATTGAAATCTATAATTTGTTGAAGAGAAAATATGCCAAAATACCTTCTCCTAGCCTCAAAGTCATCTACACAATCAGCCCAATAATCTTCAGTATCAACAAAGTGAATGAAACCTAATATGATATTCTTAGCAATATATCCCTTGATATCAAAGCAAGTTCGAGACTTGAAATGATGAAGAGTAAGGGGGAAATGGTTCTATCAATGTTCTGAGCATCGAGGGTTGTTCTGCATGTATAATTTCCCAAGGTGATAGGAAACAAATTCCAACAATATTTTTATCTTTGCAAGTCCGATGAAGTTTGTCCAACTACCGAAAATTTCAACCAAGGCCATTTTATCATTGCAAAACATAGGAAGCTTTAGAGGGGAACCAAAACTAGCCAGCTTGAGATATGAAAACTTTCTAATTGAGTGAAGAAACTCCCATATTCAGAGATCAAGGTCTTTGCTTCCTTAGAAAATCTCTCGAGCAATATTTCCTTCCAAAATCCTCACAATGTACATGGTGAAGGCATTGTTGACTCTCCTGAAATGATGATTGCTTGACTTTGAGAGTGAATTGAGGACAATACTCATATATAGGAGCATCCTTCTTATCTTCAACAAAAGAGAAGCCAAGCCATTCCCTAGATGCTGCAATAGTGTACATGAGATAAGAGGACATGTAGAAGGTCTTTGTTCTCTAAATGTTAACCAACTGCTCTGTTAGGTTTTCACAGATTATCTCACCCCAATTCAGATTCTACTTCCCCTCACAAATGATGTTGATATAGGGACACATCCAAAAATGAAATTCATTTGTAGAAGGCATTCCCATGATCCTAGCCAGAAGAGTGATGATGTCTGAAAGTTCTTCGTTGAAATCAACCCTAAACAATGATTTCAAAATTTTGGATGCTCCCTTTTAGGGTTCTTCAACCATGATTTAGCTACCCTAGCCTTATATATCTCATTGTCCTGGTCAAATAGTGTTTGTGCTTGTGTAAGGGTGAGGGTATTGGCCCCTTCCACCATTGGGATGCGTAGGGAAATATAGATAGCTTCGAATCTAGTCACACAACTACTTCACCATGTACATCAACAATCTCTTTGGATTTTGGATTGAAACAAGCCCTATAAGCAAGCACGGTATCAACACACTGAACAGAGATAGGAAAACCTCCTGCAAATGCAATCCCACTATTTTTGATCATTTGGGCGATGGGAGTAGGGTTATCACATCCAAGTCTGCTCCAAAATCATCAAGGTCTAGATGTTGAGCTTCACTATCACCGATGTTAGGCACGAGGTTTCCAATGAGGAGAGGTGTTCGTGCCCTTGATACTGCATCTTCATCATGACAGAGGTAGAGAGAAGATAACCTTCAATGGAGTATTACCATGATCTCAAATAATCCTGTAAGAGAAAATAAAGAAGTATAGACAGTGCGCAGGAAACGACTTGCTTTGCACGAACACGAGCGAGGGGAAAATGAGCAGGCAAGTGTGAGAAAGAAAGAATAGTTATACTCCTTTATATAGCCATGAATTTGAATGAAGGAGAGAGAAAATAATGAATGTGCAATAAATAACCCTGCGCCGACTCAAAAAGGTGATATGCGGGAAAGTCGGAAAAACTTGGCCCAGATGGTCCATGGGACATAGGGACACGAGGGACGCGTAGAGTGATATACCCAATCCAAGAAGAATGCGGCAAAAGCAGGTTTGGAGAGCACAAATGGTCCATGGGACATGTGGGACGTGCAGATCTGATTTAGCCGATATACAAGGCAATGTGGGAAAGTCAGTGAATCAGCGAACAGAGGGCTTGACAACACTTGGGACATGTGGGACATGCGGAGCCGATTTGGCCGATGAGTAAGCGGTGTGGGAAAGTTGGTGAATCGCCGAACAAGAGGCCCATCTATACTTGGGACATGCGGGATAAAAATGTCTGACTTAGCCGATGTGAGAGGAGTGTGGGTAAATTGGAGAATCGACGAACAAGAGGCCCATCTGTACTTGGGACATGTGGGACAAAAATGTCTAATTTAGCCGCAAAACACTAAAATGACCCCAAAGAGTGAAATTTTCTAACTTTTTGAATTTCTTTCTTTACCAGAACACTTCCAAAGGACACTGACTCAAAATTTTGGAAATTTGTCTTTGAAAAGGAGGGAATTTTGAGGGTGACAACACTACTATAATTAAGAAAATAATAATACTTTTATAAATCTTCTTCACAAGCGCTTAACATGTCAAATGAGTGTTCAAGGTGGTGCATTCTTCCTTAATGGTCTCATCATCTTGTATAGTGTTATGTGTTTCATGTTCAGGTTTCGTGGTCTACGACGTCAAATAAGTGTTCATGTTCAACAACCAAATTAAACCCTAATCACCATAAACAAATCTTAAACATGAATTCATGTGGAAATGGCCCTCAATATAAAAAAAATGGATGATTGATTGCACTTGACGAATATGTTTTCTTCCTTTGTTGTATTTAAATATATATCTTACTACCCCAAGACCCATATGCCTATTTAGTGTATCTTGGAATTTCTTCTATGATTCTAAAATCCTCATTCATTCAAAAAATATACCCACATTAGTTAGTATGTTTGGTTTGTAGAAATGTAAACCTAAATATATCATAATCAATCCTTATGACCATGGGGTTACCAACAAAAAGAAGTTTCACATCCACTAATAAAATGGTTGGTTGATTACACCATGAGTATTTTTCTTTCTCAACTTCCCCTCTCCTCCTCTATGGCTTAAAATAATAATAATAACAATAACAATTTAATAAATTACCCTTAAATACATGTCTTACTACCCCATGTTGATATGACTCTTTTGTGCATCCCACATTAGTTGGTAGGTTTTGTGTTTGGGAACATATAAACCTTATTATACCTTGATCCTTATGCAAATTGGGGTGATGCCACAATGGAAGTGGCCCTCCAAGATATACCTTCCACTCTCCTTCTTTGTGCCTTAATATTCCAATAAACTTCCCAAGTTGGATATACATTTTTAGTGTATCTTAGAATTTCTTCTACATCTCTAAAAGCTTCGTTCATTAAAAAAACATAATCCCACATTAGTTGGTATATTTAGTCTTGTTCTACGACTCTAAAATCCTCATATATGTATATTTATATGTATAAGTATATGATATTGGAATGTTGTATTTGGGAAAGTACGAGAATTTAAATAGTGTACATGGCCCAATAATCAAGTGGTTTATAGAGATATATGTAAAAATATCTAACATAGCTTATTGGAGAGATTTATTTCATGTAAAGTGTAGAAAATCTATTTGCAACAAGAATGTAAATTGTATATGAACTGTAGGAAACTTCGTTGTAAGATCTTTTCTGCCCCATCTATTGTACATGTCTAAGATATTGACAAATATCTTTTCATTCTACAATATGTACAATGATGTTTGTTGACTAATATAAGATTTTGTAAGTAGAAAAAATTGTATTTGGTCCATTATTCTAGACTGTGTGATTTCCTTTAATGCATAAGAGGTTATGATTGTAAATTGATGAGCATTTCAATTTTTTTAGTAATACTATCGCTAAATTTAATTACAATCCCACTTTCTATTTGATAAAAATATAACATAAAAGAAATTTATATTTATTTGTGAGGCTTCATCGATATTATAAGTGGACATGAATATGGTTTTGTCATATTAAAGCATCTATATACATTTGACCACAATAATGTATTGCTTTGTAATCCCAAACATACAAGATACAAAATGCCAATTTACGTGATAAAACCCTCGACTGATTGTTTAGGGAAACATCTATTGTGTAAGATATCAATATTTTATCAACTCAACATGAAAAAATTACATACGAACTCTTTATGAGCTATTTCAATTTTCTCGCAAAGATAAATACACCTAATTCAGAAGTACGCTTAACTAGAAACCACACCGCAAAAGAATCCAACATTCAAAGTTATTATCACATATCTAAGAGAAACTTAAACATGACTATAACACATTTATTAGGTTATAAAAATTGTTTCCATTACTTTAAATTTGATGTTACTTGGTTTTTGTTCCCAAATAACCCAATCTTGGTCAGCCTCTATTTTGTAAGCATGATATCAACTTCTCTATTTCACACCATCTATCAGTATCTACACATGTTCTTAGTCCTAAAGTC